>OY855903.1:60756849-61499349 GCA_963693305.1 Meandrina meandrites
TTTATTGTGAGTTCGATTATGTTCGATTGAGTTCAGCAATCGAACAATTGGTGCTCGATTGGGTTCGATTACCGAACTGTTCGATTAGATACGCCGGGGTTAATGCATCGCAAATCGCTTTCAATACTAACCTTTCCCCAACGCATACTCCATGCAAAATAGTCGAATCTCGAAGAGATCTTTGATCTATTTTATTGTCCAAGATATTCATCAATCAGAGACAAATTTTCAGTAAAATAGACCATATAATCCCGAATTCCAAGTAGTTACTAATTTCAACCTTGATTATGCAGTTAACGAACTCTACTGATTATTTATATTAATATACAGTTAGTTATTGGTAGAACGAAAGAGCCAAAGCCAAAAGTCAAAACCACGGTTATTGACTTGAGCTTGGGTCGCAGGAAAAAAAGGATGACGACAAATGCAAAAATGGACTACTTGACCTCTTTTCTCTTTAGTAGATACTCTAAAGGATTACAATCAACAAATTACAATTTTATGTTGTTTTTTTTTTTTTTCAGCCAAAAAAGCAACTTAAGAAAATAACAATTCCAACCGATAAAACAAGAATTTTCCCGTTGCAAACTAACGTGCGCTCGATCGTGTTGTATCAGGGAAAATATACCACAATAGAACATATAACAAGTTCGCGGATTTCCGTCAGAGGAAACGCTTATACTAAACGCTAATACTAAACGATATTTGCAAAATGGATCGGTTATCAGCGAGATTTATCAGTCAACAGTATTTCACTTTGATGGCCAATTTTACACTAACCTGACATCGGTCATCTCATATCCAGATATCGGTACATAGTTTGCAGACTTGTCAACCTGGAACTCGTATTTTCTCAGAGCTTGTGCCTCATCAATCCAGATTGAGATACCGGAGACATACTCTGTCTGCTCGGGCTTAGTCCACCCTGGGATAGCGTCTATATTCGCGTAGTACGTTGCTTTGTTATCGACAATTTCCTTGATGGTTAACGAGTCGACAATCTCAAAACACACCTGAAAGTGGAAAATATGTTCCCGTTAGAGTTTTTGCTGTTTAAATTGGCTTTTTTTTTTGTAAACCAGTAAATCATGACACTCTTTTGCAGAGGTAGTTTCAACCCTTTCTCCTGTTCGCTTCCGTGGGATGACTGCATTATATATGCAATTGTTACCTGCTGAGTAAATCAGTGTTATCCAAACTTTTTTCATGCTAACATCATCGCTGTTTCCCATATTTAACAATTGGACTACGAGCCCAAGTTTTATGTGAGAAAATGATCTGTACAGCGAGATGTAGCCGAGTTATCCATCGCTCATAGAAAACGAGGGCAGGTAGTATAATTGTTCTAGTAGACACTCTAAGCTACAAGGATTGCGGTTAAAAAGTTACAATTATATAAACTCTTGTTTTTAGGCCATCGTAACTTGACTAATAATAGTAAACAAACTGCGGTGATAAGCATTCCAAAATAACGCATATTTATTCGACTTGACGCTTCGCATGCTAGACTGCATAAGTTAAAACTTTTTGACAACTATTTATACATGAAACGGGGGACTGGAACCGAGATTGAGAACAAAAGAATTACATGATGACGATGATGATGTTACTCACAAACCTTTTTAAGGTTCTTCTCTCCATTATCATCTTGATCATCAGCTTCAATCATGATCGCAAACCATCCATTTTGCAGCTCAGCTTCCATAAAATTAAAGTTTAAATACACAGCATAAGGGACGTCCTGTGCGTTAGCTCCATTAGCTGAATACTTCTCTGTTACTCCGCACTCGAGAGCCAGCCATGATGTAGGGTCCGCTGCTATTTTATCCGGTTTGTCCGGTTGGGGGACTAAAATCAAGAAATAACGAGATATTACCGTGTCCTGCCGATACAGCCACTTTTCATCGATTTTGAAGCCAAAATGGGAGCCGACTGTGGCTGCTTGATTTTGTACTAATTCATTTACTTTCAGTGTCATTTCTCACTCTCTAGAATAGTTGCATTTACAACTACATACTTTCAAGGTATAGTACTAAATGCCTGTTAAGTGCGTCTTGACGACAGACTTAGCAGAACATGCCTGCATGTGTTGCCTGAGTTATGTTAAAATAGATAGATGTACAGATGTGTTAGACATCTTTATTATTAAAACCGTCGTTAACCTGCATGACCTCTGATTTACTGATTAACGCTTTTAAGGGTAGCCTTACATCCCGCTCACAAAAGCGAAGAGGATAGGTGATTGCTTTTTAAGAATATATATATTTTTTTATGTTTTTGACGTCCAAAACTCAAGCGCCTTGTTTTCACATTGCGGTGGACTCTGACTTATAAGATATGTGTTAAGGCGACTTTATCGTCTATATTTTTATTAAAGCAACCCTTATGGTAAATGTAAGGTTATATCTAGATCTGTTTCGTTTGGCGGATTGTTGATTAACTACTCAATTGTAAATTAACCTATGCATCCGTCCGCTTCTGTCGGACAATCCTTATTCTCTTGTGACAGCCCCACGCAGTCGTCGCCGCCATTTGCTGGGGTAGGATTGGTGCAGGTCCGATCACGTGTCTTAGACCCTTGAAGACAATACTGAGGCTCTGTGCACGTGGTCCAGGAGGACCAAGTTGTAAATCCTCCGTCAATTGCACCTAATAAAAATTAAATGAAAATAATCGTGAGTCGCTCTCATAAGTTACGCGATGGGTTGAAGTCGATTCTGTAGCATGGACTAGAACTATATCTTGTCACTGCAGCTGGGTGGGATGCTAGTCCATCGTAAGTTTACTCTCCAGCACCCTGCCAGGCTGCCCGAGCAATAAAAAAGTACCAGCTTATTATTTGGGAAGGGAGAGGCACTGTACCGGAGCCAAATGTCTTGCTCAAGAATACAACACAAACATCTTAACTAATGCCTCATTCACCCCAGCAAAACATGTTTAGTTAAAGGTGCTACGTCACGGGGATTTCGCAGATTTTTGGTCTTAACTGTTGTGAAATTTGCGGCAGGCAACTTAACCCATGAAAAGCATTATCTTTGAACATCTAAAGGAAGATATTACCTTAATTTGTGTATAGAAATTAAACTACAGCTAAACGTATCGATTTTTTGAAGACGCGCGAAAACAAGCTGAAAAGATAAGCCTTAATTTTATCAAGTTGTAATCCATTTCCACCCGCAGCCATCCGCAGCCAAAGACGCTCGTTAACAGTTTTAGTGCTCTAATATAGCAATTTTTAATAGGAATGGACCATTATTTTTACGTTTCCTGCGACACAAATATAAATTTTGGCTGTTCCAAAACCTGGTAAATTCCGTGACGAAGCACCTTTAAACCTGGTTAAACAGAAGGTTCAAGTAAGCTGATATTGTGTTTTTATTGTGGTAATTTTAGAGGAAAAGTAGACGTTAGCAACTTCTATGAAGAAATAAATTTTTAACCATGTTAAACTAAACAGCTTTTAACATGTTTAAGTTTTGGTCTAAATGGAGTTTAAGGCTCAAACATAGACCTCATGGTTCGGAGTCCAACCTAAGCCTTTTTAGCCTAGCTATTATTACTCTCAGATACTGGGAAATGGATTTGGTATTAACAAATGAAGTGTTCAGATGCAAACGTTCAGTGTTTAAATCGCTATGTTTTTACAGTACAATTCAGTAGTACATCCAGTAGCAAACCAGGAATCCAAATTGTCATCATCGGTAAATTCGTTAAGGATGTGAAGAGTACAAAGTTTTTCTGTTCTTTCGTAACGACTGTTTGATATTGTCAGGTTGCAAAATCTCTCTTCGGTCATTGTTTAGCGAGCCATATGTTTTCAGTCTTCCGACGGTGGAAACGATCGTCCACTCGGATGCACTTTGATATAAATTGTGTTACCTTTATCCTTTAAAAACCAAATGAAAAAAACAATTTATCACCCGCTTCGATTTTTCTCTTCTCTTTACTTCTCGTTGTTATTGTTGTCCGGAGACTATGTAAAGACCCCCAGCTTCTCCCTATGCGCGGTCCCTGGTACATGTACATGTCCTTTTTACCATGCAGAACACCTCGGTGTTATTATCTTCGCATTGTTTATTTAAGGGAATGCTACTAAAGTAAATATTCATAGCTCACGTTAGCGTGTCTCATTATATAAGAAGCGTGAACGCTGACCTCGATCTAATTGAATGTTCTCGGAGGTGACCAGCAAACAGGTCAACCAAGCATTCGACAATTGAATTAACCATAATGATTCTATTTGGCACCTCTCTCGCAGAAGTGCTTTTCCAACTCCAGTTGAGTGTATTTTAACAAGCCGACCTTATCCCAGACTTTGTAATAGAATAGAATGAAAGTACGAGTGCATTTTATGGTGTGCTTTTTCATCTAAACGGGATATCAAACATATTGAGCAAGTTATGACAATGTGAATCCCTACTGTTATACAGTTCTAAAATTGCAGTATCACACCTGTTGTTATTGCAGCTGCAATTTTAGTTAAAAAAAACATAAATAAGCGCCCCCTCTCAAAGTATCGCTCCGTCCTGGATCAATTTAGGGCAGCCGAGGACACTAAATCGTATCATTACATGCAGTAGGTAATAATAACGAGTTTAAGTAGTTTTATCTCCCTTACCAGGACATGATGTTAGTTTACAGCTCTTTGCCTGATCAAAGTCTCCAGTACAATTCTGTCCTAAATTGGCGGGAACGGGATTTGTACAGGTTCTACTTCTAGACTGGGTACCAGTACCACATGTCTCACTGCACGTTGTCCATGCGGACCACAAATCAAAACCGCCATCAACTGAAAATACAAATTTTAAACCATGGTGATGAAAATTGAAGGCCTCAATCGTGACTTGACTTGTTATGTGTTTTAAGACAAGAAGATGAAAGCATGACACAAATAACTGGGCCGAACCAATTCGATGGTTGTATCATATAGGTTCGATATTCCGTATTCTAAAGAAGTATCTTAATTGTAGGAATTAGGAATTACAAAGAGTGTGCGAAAATGTAGTATAATTTAATGTAAATAGACCAGCTTATGTTATATTTTAATTTAAACAGTGTCCCCGATTAGTAAGCTTAAGGCTACCTAGAAGACCAGACACTGAAATAAAGTTATTATTATTTTAATATTATATTACCCTTGTTAAAAAGGCGATATATTACTTCATTATGATAATAATTATGTTAACTCTTTTCCTTCTTTTCATATGTGCATTATTTGTAAACATTTTTTTACGTTTTATCGAGCTACCAAAAAGCAACTGCCCCCCGAAAGTAGCAACAGGAATGATTTAAAATGCTGCTGAGCCTGAAGGGAAATAGGCTCACTGCTTGCAGAAAGATCGACATATAAAGCTTTTTTTCTTTTTCGGTATATAGCGGACTGACCTGGACAAGGCGTGTAGCAAGCTCTTGCTGTCTCAGTGTCGTTGCCAACACAAGGTTGCCCGCCATTCATTGGAGGTGGTTGATTGCACAGTCTTGATCTTCTCAAAATAGATCCTCCTGATATTCCGCATGTTTGAGAACACGTTGTCCAGGGAGTCCAGGAGCTCCATTCACCGTCAAGAGGAGTAGCTAAAAGCAGTCAAACAAATAATACAATTAATAATTAAGATGGTGAATTTTGAGCTCGGTAAATAAAGATGAAGATGAAATGTTCATTTTATCGCGAACGGGGGACAAATCAGATTTTTTCTTGGTCCCATGCTCTCGACAAAATAAATATTTCATCTTTATCAAATAACACAATTTCTTTAATTACCTGCTTTGGAATTCTTCGGGATTCCTCGGAATCGAGAAACATCAAATTGCAGTGTTCACGGAATAAATTTCAGAAAACCCAGGGCCATATCGATCTTCGGCGCAGAGAAAATGGCGATTATTTAATGGAACTGTGTCATGGATGCGTTTAGCCTATTTTATTAAGTTCTGCCAAATACCCGTATGTGACTTCATGTTAGCTACGAAATTGCTTCTTTGCCTGGATCTAAATGACGAGACTACCAAGTCGCACTAGAGGACAATTTCAGATTTGTTCAGGACAAATCTGACTTGAAATCGGCCAGTGACAAAAAATTTGTCCAGAAAGCTACAGTCGCACTTGAGAACAAAATCTGTGAACAAAACAACACACCATGCTGTGAGCGTCACGCAATTTCCCGCGAAACCGCCTTTACTCGCTGTTAATGTTTCAATCCACAAAGCAAACCGCGACACGAGGGATCTCAAAATGTTTCCACGAAGAATTCTTGCAATAATATTAATATTTTTTTTCTTTTTTCTGGTTCTTCATCAGCAGGCAAATATCAATTTAATGATATGCTGCCTGTTATTAATGCAGAATTTAAGTGCACAAAACTTTCTAGTGACGCGATGTATTCGCCGTCAACGAAATCGTTATCGAAGACGAGCACCATATTATTGGACTCTTCCTCGTCCAGTCGAATCGTGGTTCGAGATCCATTACACAGATCGAACAATACCAGGGGACTACTTTCGAAGGCTTTTACGAATGAAGAGAGAAAGCTTTGATTTGTTGCTCAACGTAATTCGTAACCGGCTGACGAGACAGAATACAGTACTGCGAAATTGTCTCACTCCTGAGAAGGTCCTTGCTTGTGGTTTGCTTCGCCTCGCACATGGAAATTCATATGAAACAATAGGACCTGCGCTAAACGTCGGTAGAACTACAGCGATAGAGGCTTGTCAAGATGTGGTTGAGGCTCTTTATGAGTTAAGGAATGAGTACATCAAATTCCCAACAACAGTGGCTGAGACAATGAGGTGTATAGAGACATTTACGGACAAATCACGACTTCCAAACATTGTTGGAGCCATAGATGGGACTCATATGAAAATAATTTCTCCCAGAGACAGTGCTGTTGATTATTTCAGTCGAAATCAGCAACATGATTTCATTATTCAGGCCGTTGCTGACGGTAAGGGATTATTCCTTGACTTTGCTGCGGGTTATCCGGGAAGTCTCCACGACGCTAGGGTATATCGAAACAGCTCGCTTTATCAAAGAGCAAGCAACGAAGATATACTCAAGGAACCCGTTGAAAGAATCGGCATCACAGATATTCGTCCTTACCTGGTAGGAGACAGCGCATACCCTATTTCCCCCTGGCTTATGAAGCCTTATCCTGAAGCCACGCGTGACCCTGGCGAGATAACATTTAACAAGGAACTGTCGTCTGCACGAGTATCCATCGAGTGCGCTTTTGGCCGCCTCAAAAGTCGTTGGCGAATTCTGCAAAAGCGGTTGGATAGCAGAATAACTTTCTCTGTGAAGATTTCCATTGCTTGTGCAGTGCTGCATAACTTTTGTATTAAAATTGGGGACGAATGGGAGGATGATTTTTACGATGACGATGATGACCGTGGAAACGAACAGAACAATGACTTCATGCAGGACGGGGAAGATATAAGAGAATTGCTAAAAGACAGTCTATGATTCTTCAAATCCTTTTTTTATTATTTCATCCTTAGACCTTAATCTTATACTGTATTTGATTTTTCACAAAGAAAATAGAAGAAAATTAACGAGCAAAAACTATAAAAACTATTGTATTGTAATTTGTGCTCAACACGCAATTGTTGAATCATTAGAAACGATTTCCATCACTGTATAAGCATTTCCTGCAATTTTAAAAATATTTATCGTTCAGATTTTTAAAGAAAAGTGTATGATAAAGATAATTTTTGTCTTTACAACAAGAAATCAGTTTAAACTCTATTCATTTGTTTCCATAATTTTGTTTGATCGATTCGTAACATAAACAATAACATGTCTTTTGATAATGGTCGATAATGGCCGTCTCGGAATAGTCAAAAACAGTCTTGAATTAAAGTTCAGTTGTCTTTCTCATTCTGTTGGTCAAGGATTTTCACAATTGATCCCATAAATTGGTTCATCATGGCAAGCTGCTGCGTCTGTGATTGTTGCAAAGAATCCATAAATGTTGCAACTTTCTCCCCCTGCTGCCTCATATCCTTTAGAGCCATCTTGAACTCTTCGTCGCTGTCATTATCAGGCGCTTTGCGTTTCGAAGCTCGTTTCCCTTTCTTCGACGCTTTTCTCTTTTCAGCTGGAGTTTGTGGCACACTGGGGCTGGAAGAAGTACTAGACTCGCCAGTAGTATCAATTGATTCCGCTACAATTTCGGTGGCACTTTCGCCGCTGATCCCCGCTTCAGCTACATGATTAAAAGTTACTAGGTCGCGGCATCCAAGGATTTTATCGACCTCATCGTAGTAGACGGATTTCCTAAGACTTCCTCCTGTTTGGTTTTTGTTACAATCCTTTGCATTCTTGTATCGTTCTATGATGTACTTCATTTTCCGAATACATTTGTCTGCCGTCTTGTTGGACTGTAGCGCTTTCGAAATCTTCTCTGCGATCCAAGCCCACGTTTTCCTGGACTCTCTGCTTTCCAACTGATCGTGTTTTTCAGCCCACAGTTGAACTAATAATTTTTCCTCCTCTTTAGTCCATCTATCCTGAGCCTTCTTGGTTTCGGAAGATGTACGGCGCGAAGAAGTTTGGGATGATCCCGGCATTGAGTCTTCGACGAGCTGAAAAGATTCTGGCAGGGAGTCAGAACTTGCGGTTGAAGGAGCTGGGCTAGGAGTTCCTCTATCATTGTACATATAAGGACTAGGCAACGGATAGACCCATCCTGGCGGTGGATATTGAGGAAATTGTTGCCCCATTTCATACGGAAAATATTGATTGCCCGCGCCTGGATTCATGTTGTTGCGAACTGAGAACGTGATCAAGTTTACCGCGAAGTCTATCACATAGAGACTCTGCTACACATCACCTGTCAAATCATTTCCGAATCAAGACACCCTCGCTATTGTTTTCCAAGATTTGGTTTAGTTTGGCCTGCTCCAGAGGTAGTCGACGGCATCTTTGAAGTTTGTCCGTCCGCGACCAAATTTTGTCCTTCGGTGAACAAACCGGTCGCACTTGGTTTTTCATTGTGATGACAGATTTTTGACATAAATAAACAGTTTTGTCCTCTAGTGCGACTTGGAATAAAGTTATACGAAAGAAGGATAAAGAGGAACGAATGATTGGTTGGTGACTTATCTGTATAGGTTCCTATTTCTGGCGTTTGCAACATGGATCAAAATCTACTATTTTCATTATTTATTACTCATGATGCTTTCGACATTATTGATCCTGGCAGTATGCAGGACGCTTGTCAAATATCCAATCCTGGTTTCGAGCTTCGGATTCACGATCGAAGCTGTCGGCCTTTGGGTTTCCTTTCTACTGTGAGCCGACGTCGTTTCACCGATGTTCATAGCAATTTGAGTGTCTTCCGTTTCTGCAATAAACTTGTTTTTGACAGGAGTGGGTTATCAACCCCCGCCCAACCCCCAATCTGGAGGACCAGGGAGGTCGCACTTCGTCTGGCCTCTACCCTTCGACCTGTCCGGCATGGGTGACCCTACCAGGAGTACAGCCGACATAGCTCTAGGGGTCACTGATGCGTGCCACATATGAACCTAGTAAATGGCCAAGCTCCCCATGGCCTAGCTCACCAAGAATCTCTCGTGGTTCAGTGGTTAGAACGCACAACCGATATCTGGGCCGCCATCGGCTCGATTTTCGTCGGGCACTCAGATTTTTTTTTGTCCCTAGCTCGCGACAAATGGTTATTTCATCTTTATCATTGAACACAGTTATATCACCTTGAATGGAATTTTACTTCATCGCTGGTGAATTTCCCCTTAAACCAATCCAGCATTTTCTTTGGTTTTAATATACCTCTGTATATGTTGCAGTTATTTCTTTCTTCAATTAAATTTTATTCTCCCTTTGGTTTTGGATATGGTAATATATGACAATGAGTTTAAAACAAGAGGAGAATGAATTAAATTTTCTGAAGAAAAAGTGTAACTGCAACATATCTAGAGAGAGGCACTGTAAGATTCGGGTTAGTTTCTTGCTAAAGAACATGGAAAAAATAATAGGAAAGAGGTCACTCACTAAAATAGTTTCGACTTACTTGGACACGGAGAAATACATTCCAGCTTCGTTTGAAATGCGTCTCCAGAACACGGATTCCCGTCAGGAGTGGGCGTGGGGTTAGTACATTCTCTGGTCCTGTTGACTATGGATCCCCCACACGGGTTGTCACAGAGTGACCACTGACTCCATTCTGTATAACCGCCGTCAACTATATGAAAAGAAATTTCATCAATGAAGTTTTAATGAATGTTGTCTTTTCTCTATGCATCTCTCTTAGCACTAACTGGGAGAATTGAGGTCACATTACGCCAGTTTTAATTTAAAAATAATGATAACACGGGAAACAGTTTCAGCTTGATGGACATCGCAGATTTTTTTATTTTTTATTTTATTTTTGACAATGCAGATTTGTATCATGTTTTTGCGACTACAAGACAAACTGCAAATATTAAAAGAAATCGCGATTGCTCAAAAAACACTCCAAAAGTTCAATTATAGATGGTCAGGCCTACTTTAATAAGTGATTATTTCTATTTTGTAAGATTAATTGTAGGGTAAACTTAACCAACTACAATAATAATAACAAAAAATTGTTAGCTTAAATTAAAAGAGTTAAGCTTGGAGTGCCAATATCTTGTTTCATAGCATAATAGCATATAGTATTGTATGTAAGTAAGTTAGTAGTATTTATTAATATAAGAAGAGCTCGTGTAAAATAAAATAAAATAACGTATTTTAAGTTAAGTCTAAGTTTGGTATAGCTGTGTATTGTATTGTATTTGTAAGTAATGTATCTGTAATGAAACATTCTGTTTGTAGGGTTAGTAATTCAGTACTTCAGTATTGTATGTATGTTTTGTTGTTGCAATTAAAAAAAAAATCATGTCATAAATATTATCCATTGTCTAATGAAGAGACAGCCATGCTTTAGAGTCCAGAATTCACTGCTTGGCCCAAATGTCCCACTTTACTAATTTGAAATTGTTTCTGTTTGTCTCAATAATGCGGACTATTCTTTATAAACACGCAGTTATACTCTGTGCGCATCCAGTTATTTCAATAAACAAATAAAAAAAAGCGCGCCCTAGTGTCTTGTTAAGTTTTGCTTTCCGTGTTCTTCAACATTTCAAAGCTCTTATTGCTGAAGTTAAGCAATTCCTCGTCCTTATGCGTACAATTCGAGCGTAGTGCTGCATTGACAGGAAGCGGGAGTTTTCTGAAACCATAATACATATAGGTTTTTGACCAATCAGAGCGTAAGTAATATGTCAGATATTTTATAAAACTCGATTAAGCACGCGCGTGACAAAAGCTGCATGATTTATGGAGCTATAATGAACTAGAACTGACTAAACATAACGCGCACAATCTCTCGAGACAACGTGTACAAAATGTTTTTTGGAACGATTAAGACGGAATCCACTAGGAAGTCGAGTAATATTTATTTAAGTTGGACAAAAATCGAGTACCAGAATAATTTAAATCCTATTGCGTTATTTTCTACCCTAAATAAAAGGTAAAGATGTAAGTAATTATCACTGATAACACCAACAACAATTTCTTATCAGAGTCTTAGAAAATGAATTTCAAAGTTCACAAGCTATAGGGAAATTCTCACGTGCAGCCATTTTGTAAAATCGTCTTTAAGCGATTCAGTGGAATTCAGTGAAATTTCAAAATTTGTTTTCGGTGTTTGGTGTTGTTACAAAAGATTTCTTTTGATAAGATATTTGAAGCAGTAACAAAAAAGTTTGCAATAAGGTGTAAATAATTTTGGTACAACAATTTCTTATCAGAGCCTGAGAAAATGAAATTTAATGTTCACAAGCTATAGGCAAAAGCTCGCGTCTTTTAAACGATTTAGTGGAATTCAGCGGAACTTCGAGATTGGTTTTCGATGTTTGGTGTTGTTAGAAAAGATTTTTTTTGATAAGATATTTGAAGTAGTAACACAAAAGCTTGCAATAAGGTGTAAATAATTTTGGTACATAATTTTGTCCAACAACTACTCGAAGTCCTGGCGAATTCCGTCTTAATGCGTTTCCGTGCAAGTAATCGATTTTAACCTGCTACCGGTGAACCTTTCTGTGATAATTTTCAATGAAACTCTCTTAATTCACATTACATGCCATAACAACATTGTTTATACGTAATAGTTATGATAAACCACTTAAACTTACTCAAGCAATCCAGCCCCTCAGCACTTTCTCCCTCGCAGAACTGTCCATCATCACTTGGGAGTGGATTAGTGCAAGTTCGTGTTCGAATTTTCTGATTTCCCGCGCAAATACCAGCAGCACAGCCGCTCCAAGGTGACCATCCTGACCAATTGCCATCCACTTTTGTGCCAAAAAAGTGATTGAAATAAAGCAATCAGTAAACTATAACCAGAAAACGTGATCCTGTTATTTATGATTATAAATTAATGGGACACTCCCTAGAATCAGTGTCACCGCATCCATATCTTGGCGTTGAGCTATCCTCTAAACTAGACTGGGGCCATCATATTAACAATAAGGTTACCAAAGCAAACCAAACTCTTGGCTTCCTGCGAAGAAATCTTGGCAACTGCCCTGAATCAATTAAAGAATTAGCTTATAAAGCACTAGTGAGACCTCATCTGGAATATGCAAGCCCGGTGTGGGATCGATGGACTACCAAGCATATAAAGCAAATAGAAGACGTCCAACGGCGAGCTGCTTGATTTGTGATTAACTGTTGGCAGCGAACACCTGGAACTGTTTCCAATTTACTTAACGATTGGATTGGCCCTCCCTTCAAAACAGAAGGAAATCTGCTCGCCTCACATTACTTCATAAAGCTATTCATGGTGAATCAGCATTAGAAATCCCATGCTATATCAAAAGGCGTAATTGTCAACTTCGATCTTTTCACAAAGACAGGTTCATCGAAATAACTCCAAACTCAGAGAGTTATAGGAACTCATTCTATTGTAGAACTATCAGAGAATGGAACGCCTTACCAAACAATGTTTTAGATGTTGAAAAAAGCCATTTATTTAAGAACGCGCTTAGATTAGAATGATTGACATTTTAATTAGGTTCTAATTTTTTAATCATAATTAACTTTTCTTAGTAATTCTTAGTAATCTTTTTAAATTATGTACATATTTTATTGTATATTTTTAAGGTCTTTTACCTCCCCCCCCCCCCCCCCCCACCCAACTTATTATTATTATTATTATTATTATTATTATTATGGGAGCATGCCTCCCTTTGCAAGACCCCCCATGATATAGATATAGTAAAGAAATTGTATGAGTGATTAACCATGCTTTGAGTTCGCGTGTAGATATACAATTCCTATCAATAATAAACTGATACACGCACAGGATCACCGCTAAGTAGCAATATTTTTTTTTTCTGAACGTTTTTGACTAAAACAAAGAGAAATTAAAAACCGTTCCAAAGCACGTTGTTTTACGCCTACGTAAAGTTTCTGGAAATTGTTCCCAACAAGAATTACAACAAGAACAAATACCTTCACTTTGCAGCAGTTGATTTTAAACCTTAAATGTAACTTGTGATGCGAAACGTCCGGGTTTTGCTTTCTTAAAACGATGAAGTATAACAATGATTTTTCTTGTATTATGATTTAAATTTTAAGGTAGCATTTTTAAGTAACTCCGTTGCAACTCTTTTTAAGTAACCCTTTAATAGTGCTTAAATGGGATAGTCCATTCTCAAGTTATTCATTTTTTTTTATATCGAAGATTAATAAATGAACCACGTACGAAATAAGAGGAAAATATTTTTGGATTGGAAATATATATGAAATTAAGTGCAAGTGTAATGAAAGAAATGCAATCAATCTTGTATTTCTCTTTTTAGCTAGAAAATACAAGATAATCGTTACAGCACTTAAACTGGAAAATTATTATAAGATCGTACACGGAGGCTTCTTAAACTGAGACTGTGATGTGTTTTTTTTTACTTTTGCTATGTTGACCAATCAAATCGCTTGAAATTCAATTCATTTGAAGTTCACTTGAAATCACAACTCCGTGCCAGTTAATTTTTTTCTGCGATGAACTCAACAAAATGAATGCTATATTCAATGGATTTTGAGATCCCACTTTTTATAATAACAAAGGTTTTTTATCTATGTTACGTTAAATGATAAAAACAACATTAAATACTTGCGAAACGCTCAAACTGATTTAAAGAAAGGCGATAATTCTTACTTCGACATCTAAACTATCATCTAAGCGACCATCAAAAGCCTAAACACCGTTGATTTCGAAACTGTTTCTCTTCTTTTACTTCTTTCATAAGGAATAACACACTTACCAGCCCCGTTTACAGAGTTCCAGAACGATGTTAAAAATAACAGAAGAAGAAAGAAATTGTAATCACTGTTCCTCATTTTGACGAGGTAAGAACTATTACAATCTATCCGAAAGAGTCGGAGGCTAAAGCATAGCTTAATGCAATTCAACTACGTTAATGTAAAGACACCTGAAATGACTCTGTGGAATTTGTTTAGGAAGGTGAATAAACAAATAGCGCTGACTGTCTAAACCAAGTCGCTTACGCGTTGATTTTTGTACGTGCATTGATTCATGAGCGCTTATTTAGAACAAAGAAAAGAGGTAAAGAATAAGCGGCCACTTTCCAAACTCGCGATTTATTTGCCAGTAATCTATCCGAAAGAGTCGGAGGCTAAAGCATAGCCAGGAACTCCTGTCCTTCGCACAGTTGAATAAAGAATAATTGAATTAAGCCAACTAGCTTAATGCATTTCAACGACGTTAATGTAAAGACACCTGAAATGACCCTGTGGAATTTGTTTAGGAAGGTGAATAAACAAATAGCGCTGACTGTCTAAACCAAGTCGCTTACGTGTTGATTTGTGTACATGCATTGATTTATGTGCGCTTATTTAGCTCAAAGAAAAGAGGTAAAGAATAAGCGGCGACTTTCCAAAGTCGCGATTTATTTGTCAGTAAACTGCTGTATTTGATACCTCTTTTCAACGGCCACCTTGTTAACCTCTGTTAAGTCCCGAGAGTGGCCGCCTAATAGAGGTCGGACTGAAAAAAATATGAGCAGTGTTTATTCGGATTTGAATGTTACGACCCTATGAGTTTTAAAAATCATTATAAATCTGTTCCCAGCGTAAGATCCGACTTCACAATTTCATATCGGTTATTTGCCTGTATAGTTAGATTTTTATTTGATTTAAAATGATAACAATATTTTAAGAATTGCTTATTGCTTATGATTTCTTTATGACCGTGTGTACTTTAACTTATAATTTAATTTTTTCTTCATGTGCAAAAATATGAAGGAAGCAGCCAACACAGAGAAAAAGGATATCTCGCAGTGAGGTGAGGTCGTGGAAGGATGGTAATACCGGGGTTGGAACAAAAGAATGCGGAGGGAACCAGTTTGTGCCGATAAATGGAGGGGAAAAGAAATAGTTTTTTTTTGCGACATTTTCCTCGCACGAGCACAAAAACATCAGTACACGAGCACTTCAAATGCGAATCGTTTTAATATTTTTCACCACGTGGACCTGTCTGATTATTTGATGTTTGCACAAGACGACCGTGCCAAGAAATGTACCAGGATGCCAGAAGCACGTGCAGAACTATTGTACTAATAATTACACCTTTTGTTTTCTTGTTTCTGACTTGTCGCGACAATTTTGTTTTTGACAAAAATGTTATGACATTTAAAACTTGTCCGCTAGTGCGAATCGGCCCTAAGTCACTTTGCAATTACTATTTGAATTTTTCTTAGCTGTGATTCATTTCCGTTTCTATAGCTATTTGTTCAGCCGTGGCTATTGTCACGAACTATATGTCCAGAACAGTTGCTTTCAACTCAGGTTGCCAAAAGAGTTTGCGTTCTAAAGAAGAAAACGTTTGTTATAAACCGATATATTGACGAAGGTTTAAAACCATTTACGTTGTGTTGTAAGAAAAGAACGTTGTGCTGTGAGAAAAGAGAAAACTTTTTTAAAAAAATCTCTCGCGTGATTTGCTTTCTTCATAATTTACTACAGATACAACAAATAAAGTAACTTTGATGAGAAACTCACACCTGTGCGTCTACAGTCGAAACTTTATTGCACTTTACTAATACTTTCTGAAAAAGCTTGAAAAAGTTGCCGTACAGGCAGAAATATACGAGAATACATAGCATCCCCGAAATATTCTCTTTTGTGTTGTTTGTTTCGTTTATATTTTTGCACATGAAGAAAAATTGATATTGATTTATGCATCAGTCAATTCCAGCAGTGCCCATCCCCCCCCCCCCCCCTCTCCCGGGCTAACCCCCGGGCATTAGCATTGGCAAATTCACCGGGGTGGGGATGAAAGAACCGGGCAAATGCCCCGCTCCCGGGTTGATTGTTTTCAATCTCTCGATAGGTGATACAAGAGTATAATACAAGTTGTTGCTTCTTAGCAATGAAGAAATATCTAATATTAAAAAAAAATATACCTTTAAAAACATCCACGAACATCCACGAGCTTCTCTAGTCCTTCATCGACTAGCTAATCTGCAACGTAGTCCACGTCTTGGCCTATAAACGCCTCCATCACGAATACGCGACTCACTCCACGGTTTCGAAACCACGTGTCAAATGCCCGGGGGTCAACCCGAGGTACGCAAATGCCCCACCTCTCGGGACAGGCAACATTAGGAAATGCCCCGCGGTTGCCCGGGGGGGGGATGGGCACTGCTGGAATTGACTGATGCATTATTAGTTAAATTACACTCGGTCATTAAGAAATCATAAGCAGTTAGCAATTCCTAAGATATTGTAATATTTATCAGTAGAAACCAAACAAAAACCCAACTATTTACATTGCGTTTTATAAAAAGGCACCCGACTTTTATCGATTAACAGCGACATTGAAATATTTCCCATCTGAAACAGTTAAATAATCGTTATCAAATTGTGAAGTCGAGCCTTACGCTGGGAGTAGATTTTATAATGATCTTTAAAACTGATGAAATTAAATGAATTTTTCTCATAGGGTCGTAAGATAAAAATCTGAACAACCACTGTTCGTATTTTTGTTTATTTTGATTTTAAATTATAAAAATATCAAATAAAAAATCAACAAAAGTAGGAGAGGAGTTGAAATCAAACGAAAATCCAACTATTCGCATTGCGTTTAAAAATAAGGCACCCGAGTTTTATGAAATAGCAGCAAGGTCTAATTATTTCCCACCTGTAACAGTTAAGAGACGATCTCTGTAATTTCGGTCTGCTCGATCTGGCTTGAAGAATAGATTTCGCTTATTTCTTGTGTGTTACAAGACTTTCATGTACTAATACTAAAACCACAATCCGCTTGGCCAGATCATTTATTTATTCAAGTTTTAAAGGATTTTCGGTTCACCCCAACGAGCGCCCGTAACGACCAATGTCAGGGCTTTAATTCACCGCAACTTTCAAGATAACAAAAACGGATAACTTCTGTACCAAACAAAACAAGTTATATTATGTCTCTTTGATTTATCACACCGACTTTCATGAACATTGAGTTCGAATCCAGCCAGCAGCAAGACATTAACGACACTCCTATCACACACCTTGATGAAACACGCGAAAATGGATCATATTCAAACTTTATTTTTGAAAAAGTGAGACGGTCTATTTGAGTCAAACCAACGCCGCCGAAAAGTAGATACAAAAGACAATGTCACTACAGAAAGAAACCTTGCGGTATCGTCTTATTGAAATATTTATAGCTGTGTAAACTTGCCAAATTTCGACGATCTTCATGTTTGCTGCCATTTTGAGGTATTCGTCAGGACGAATCATTTCATCAACTTGCCTCGCAGGCGTATCTAAAACCATCAAAAATAAAGAGAAAGTCAATATAAAGGCATTACTGTTCAAATGAAAAAGTTAAAATCGTGTTTAAAAACGGAAACTAGACTTAAATTTCAATCATTTCTGGAGATGAAAGATAGGTCATCATTCGAATTTCATTCGATGATTCCATAACACATAACAGTATCTGACACGCAAACTTCGATTCGATGTAGCGTTTGAATCAGGTAAAGGTAGTTACCTCGTAATTTCCCTTTCTTCCATGCGTACAGCGAAGTTGTTTTTACGACAAAACGTCGAACATCGGCGAAGAAGGAAACGAACCGGTCATGTTTATCTATCGGTACATACGTTATGTATGGGGTATCGTATTGTACCATACAGTGCCTCATTCGAGCCTCATACATGAAGTAGTGACCGCGAATCCGGTTCTTCGGTTGTTGTTCGACTTTCAACTTTTTGCAATGGAAAATCTTTGCTCTGGGCCAGCAAGGAAGGGAAAGGACGACGTAACTACCTTAACCTGACTCATATGCTACATCAGGTCAAAGTTTGCGTGTCAAATATTGTAATTTCTTGTGGAATCATCGAGTGAAAATCGAACAATGATGACCTATCTTAGATCTCCAGAAATGGTTGAAATGTAGGTCGAGTTTCCGTTTATAAACACGATTTTAACTCTTTCATTTGAACTGTAATACATTTATATTGACTTTTTCTTTATTTCTGATGGCTTTAGATACATCTGTGAGGCAAGTCGATGAAACGCTTCGTCCTGACGAGTACCTCAAAATGGCAGCAAACATGAAGATCGTCGAAATTTGGCAAGTTTGCACAGCTATAAATATTTCAATAAGACGAGACCACAAGGTTTCTTTCTGTAGTGACATTGTCTTATGTATCAACTTTTCGGCTGCGTTGGTTTGATTCAAATAGAACATCTCACTTTTTCAAAAATAAAGTTTGAATCTGATCCGTTTTCGCGTGTTTCATCAAGGTGTGTGATAGGAGTGTCGTTAATGACTTGCTGCTGGCTTGATTCAAACTCAGTGTTCATGAAATTCGGTGTGATAAATCAAGAAGACATAATATAACTGGCTGTGGTGTTTTTTTGATACCGAAGTTATTAGTTTGTGTTTAATTCATCTTGAAAGTTGTGGCAAATTTAAGCCCTGACATTGGTCGTTACGGGCGCTCGTTTGGGTGAACCGAAAATCCTTAAAAACTCGAAAAAAAATAAATGATCTGGTCAAGCGGATTGTGGTTTTAGTATAAGTACATGAAAGTCTTGCAACACACAAGAAATAAGCGAGATCTATTTTTCAAGCCAGATCGACCAGACCGAAATTACAGAGACCGTCTCTTAACTTACTTACTTAGTTCCTAACTCTCCTCTGGGAGAATAGGGCCATTATAACTACTCGATATCAAACTGTGAAGTCGTATCCGATGCTGGGAGTAGATTTATAATGATTTTTAAAACTGATGGAATTAAATGCTTTTTCTCATAGGGTCGTAACATTCAAATCCGAATTAATACTGTCTATATATTCTGTTTGTTTTGCATTTACCTACACATCATTTTACCTACACATCCATACTTTTCTTTGGCAATTCTTTGATATTTTTTCCTAAAGGCACTTATTTATTTTTTATAAAAACATCAAGTACAAATCAATAAAATATGAGGCTTCTATGTACATAGCATACTGCCTTAAAATAAGAAAATTACTTTATTTATTGCATCTGTACTAAATAGTTAAGAAGACAATCTACGCGAGACATTATTTTTTAAAAGTTCTCTGTTTTCGTACAACACAACGATAAGGGTTTTAAACCTTCGTTAATATATCAGTTTATAAGGAACGTTTTTCTTGTCTTTAGAACGCAAAATCTTGTTTCTTAAAACATTGCTTTCTGAGTTGAAAGCAGCTGTTCTGAGCATATATTCGTGACAATGGCCATGGCTGAACAAATAGAACTGAAAATGAATGGCACTTAACAAAAATTCACGAAGCTTTTGCTTTAATTGCTTTTTAAATAATTTTAAGCTGTTCACAGAGTGTGCGAAATATGATTAATATTCAACGGAGCAAACCATACTTAAGCGTGATAACTTTTATAGCTTGTCCTTTTTTTTTCCTAAAAAAAGCAATGAAGTTATGACCTTAGCAATATCCTTAACAATATTATTATTGAACATATTTACATATCAAATGGTAGTTGAAAAGCGACTTAAGAATTTGCTATTTTAAGAGGCCGTCTTACTAAGACCGTTCAGTTCCAATCGATTTTGGGCTCCAAACTAGTTTTCCTTCATATTTCTGTCACAGGTAGTACTATCCACCCTTACTACTAAAATGCAGTTGAAATGATCAGAAAGTTGAATAGAGAATAATTGAATTAAAAGCTAAGTAGCTTAATGCAATTCAACTACGTTAATGTAAATCATGAATCATAGCTATAAAATTGGTAGGAATCATGAATCTTCGTGTTTAAAACTTGGGAATCATGAATAACGAGAGATGGCTAAAAGAATCGTGAATAACAAATGAATATGCTTCCATCGATATTGGAGGCGTGTGAATATAGAATGCAAACTGCGAAACTTCTTAACAGTTATATCAGAGAAATGGCCGAAAATAGCATTTCCGAGCGTCTAATTTTCAAAATTTTCTGGGGGAGCATGCCCCCAGACCCCCTAAAGGAAATCACTGAAAACGCGATTCAAATCTTCATCCCTTACTTATCGACTTGACTGTGACTGGGCATATTACACACAGTGAAGTTATTTTCAAAACTGAATGAAAATAATGACAAATGAATCATGAATATCGAATGAAAATTTTAAATGAATCAAGAATCATTGAGGTAAAACAAGACAGGAATCATGAATCATGAACGTCCAATGATTCCGCTTCCACCCCCGAATGTAAAGACACCTGAAATGATTCTGTGGAATTTCTTTAGGAAGGTGAATAAACAAAGTCGCTTACGCGTTGATTTGTGTACGTGCATTGATTCATGAGCGCTTATTTAGCTCAAAGAAAAGAGGTAAAGAATAAGCGGCCACTTTCCAAAGTCGAGATTTATTTGTCAGTAAACTGCTGTATTTGATACCTCTATTCAACGGCCACCTCTATTAAGCCTCTATTTCTATTTCTGTCACAGGTAGTACTATCTATCCTTACTACTAAAATGCAGTTGAAATGATCAGAAAGTTTGTTCCTCTCCACTGTGGAGCATTTTATCGATTACCAGTGTCAAGAAGTGATGAAACGGCCATTTTTCACGAGTTCTAACACAGGATATTAAACGCTCGTTAAAAATACTTCGGGCCGATAAAACCCCCAAAATGTGTACACATCCAGTCAATTTTTATCAGTTCTTACTGCTGACATGTCATTTGGTTGCTCTCTTGTTCAAAATTGGAGGACAACTACAATATTTATAGAACACCTTCAGTAATTTATGCAAACATCGTGAAAATATGGTCCTAAATTTTGCCTTATTTTTCACTTGAATAAACACTGCTCATATTATTTTTTGTTTACAGTCCGACCTCTATTAAGCGGCCACTCTCGGGACTTTGAAAAGTGGCCGCTTAACAGAGTTTGGCCGCTTAATAGAGGTACAATATAGATTGGATAGGAATGGCAGTAAACATGATTTTATTGACTCTGCATAGCAAAATGCTTTTAAGACGGAATCCACCAGGAAGTCGAGTAATATTTGTTTAAGTTGGACAAAAATCGAGTACCAGAATAATTTAAATCCTATTGCGTTATTTTCTACCCTAAATAAAAGGTAAAGATGTAAGTAATTATCACTGATAACACCAACAACAATTTCTTATCAGAGTCTTAGAAAATGAATTTCAAAGTTCACAAGCTATAGGGAAATTCTCACGTGCAGCCATTTTGTAAAATCGTCTTTAAGCGATTCAGTGGAATTCAGTGAAATTTCAAAATTTGTTTTCTGTGTTTGGTGTTGTTACAAAAGATTTCTTTTGATAAGATATTTGAAGCAGTAACACAAAAGTTTGCAAAAAGGTGTAAATAATTTTGGTACAACAATTTCTTATCAGAGCCTGAGAAAATGAAATTTAATGTTCACAAGCTATAGGCAAAAGCTCGCGTCTTTTAAGCGATTTAGTGGAATTCAGCGGAACTTCGACATTGGTTTTCGGTGTTTGGTGTTGTTAGAAAAGATTTCTTTTGATAAGATATTTGAAGCAGTAACACAAAAGCTTGCAATAAGGTGTAAATAATTTTGGTACATAATTTTGTCCAACAACTACTCGAAGTCCTGGCGGATTCCGTCTTAAAACGTGAACGTATATGAAGATAAATCCAAAATCATTGTAACAAAACATCAAGTACATTTCCAGCCGATGCATGGTTCTAGCTCTAACCCAGAGGGCAAGTAGTTGAAATGGACAGTATTTCTTCGCGTTGATAATGTACTGAAAAAAAGGTTAAGTTTCTTAGCCCTGCAGTTCTTGTTTTCTTGTTGTAATCAGTTATCACCTTATATCATCTGTCACCATTTCGCTTGGAAAGATAATTTGCTGGCGGCTTAAGGGAGGTAGAAACCATATAAATAATACACCGCGGCCGCTTAATAGAGGTGGCCGTTGAATAGAGGTATCAAATACAGCAGTTTACTGACAAATAAATCTCGACTTTGGAACGTGGCCGCTTATTCTTTACCTCTTTTCTTTGAGCTAAATAAGCGCTCATGAATCAATGCACGTACAAAAATCAACGCGTAAGCGACTTGGTTTAGACAGTTAACGCTATTTGTTTATTCACCTTCCTAAAGAAATTCCACAGAATCATTTCAGGTGTCTTTACATTAACGTAGTTGAATTGCATTAAGCAACTTGGCTTACTCAATTATTCTCTATTCAACTGTGCGAAGGACAGGAGTTCCTGGCTATGCTTTAGCCTCCGACTCTTTCGGATAAATTGTAATAGTTTTTACCTCGTCAAAATGAGGAACAGTGATTACAATTTCATTCTTCTTCTGTTATTTTTAACATCGTTCTGGAACTCTGTAAACGGGGCTGGTAAGTGTGTTATTTCTTATAGAGTTTTTTATGGAGTAACAGAAGAAAAACAGTTTCGAAATCAGTAGTTTTAGCCTTTTGATGGTCGTTAAGGTGCCTAAGTTGTTTAGATGTCCAAGTAACAATTATCGCATTTCTTTAAATCAGTTAAAGCGTTTCGCAAGTATTTAATGTTCTTTTTTAACATATAATATCTTTGCTATTATAAAAAGTGGGAACTCAAAATTCATTGAATATCGAATTTTATTGAGTTAGTCCGGCAGCTAGAGGCTAAAAATGATGTTTTAAAAGACTCAGAGAACTGAAAAGGCTTGAACACGGATTTCAATAGATTAAAGCCTCCTCTTTCATACTTGGTAGTTTATTTAATCCTAAATAAAACAAAATAGATGCTCTCGTCTAGGACTTTGTTATAACTTTTCCTCTATTCAGTAAGTTATATACAGATAAGAAGACAAATACTGAGTAACAAGTAGTAACGTTTCATGGTGCAGGTGGATCATAACATTTTGTTATTTCTAACGGAAATACAGACAACATCACTGAAAACAATAAAATCATTTAATAGTTTCAATTTTAAATAGGGGAGGGTAAGTGGGGAGAGGTTAAAAAAAGAGCTACTGTACACTATTTAGTGGGCATTTGGCCAAAGGTCTCAACAGTTTTGTCCAAAATTGTAGCGGGCTTGAAAAAAATTGGCAATGCATTTTCCCTCAAACAGTCATTCAGTCAACAGTCAGTCAAAGAGGCATTTCTTTGAAAATGACCCTCGTGAACAAAAAGTATGGCATTCAATGCTTTAACGTTTATTCAGAATCGATCCTGACTCTTCTTAGTCCCTTCACCCTTGCACGTTTAACATGGACGGGGTATAAGCCACCCACCCCCGAGATTTTTTCCACAATTTTGAGAAGTGGTCTTTACTTTGTGAAGGAAAAACATTTATTATAGCATTTATCCCTCGTGAAACTTTTGATGTGTAGAATGTCTGTACGAAGCCGTGTTCAGTGACCTGTACAATAAACCACATTCAGCTTTTTGACATAAGTCCTCCTTATAATAATCACGTTTCCAGTTTTTTAGGCAGCAATAAAGAATTAGTATATTTTAGCACTGTTTTTCATTTTTGGCTGAATATTGCATAATTTTACGATATTTCTGACTTTGTGTGAAAATAATGAAATCTTTGATGCAACATGGCAAGTATAACGCTGCCACACGTCTTTAAAACCAACATGCAAAGCCACCATAACCAGCAAAAACCGCGATTAAACAAGACAAATGGTGACCGCAAAAGTTGACAAAATATTTCAGAAGAATATCTAAAATATATTTTTAAAGTGTCAATGGTGGCTAATCCCTTCATCGGTTTCCCAATTAAAACACAACTTATCTTGTAAAGCAAGCTGAGGCTATCTACCAAAAGGAAAATAATTTTGATGTGTCTTATTAAGCCTTAGCGGGGTTCATTCAATACCCTAACCCTTCCCCAGCCCCAAGCTGTACTGTGGTGGGATTATGACTTTGGATGGACGTCAAACTATTCCCAAAATTCTCTTTGATTAATCACAGAGACAACCTGTTAATTGAACGAGGCTTCCATCTTGGTGTTGCTACGGTAGTCATCTTCTGAAGTGGTATTACTGAAAATACTGGAACAAGCATAAAAATAATTTAAGCTGACCTGATTTTTTTTACTGAATTTTTGGTTACTGCTGTTCACCTTCATCAGAGCTAGAAATACTAAAGAGTTCGTTGGTGCTTGCACTACCAACTCGTGCGTTTTTATCATGATTTCAGTTTTAAATTAAGGGCACGTAAGAGCAAGAGAACGCTTTCTGTTCGTTAACAGCGTCGCTGTCCAAAGTGGAGTGCCACGATTCCAAGAAAAGCCTCTTGCTGTAACTGTTTACACTACGCTCGAGGATTTGGGCGTCCTTCTGAACTTGTCTTCGAGACTTTTCACTGCATTCTTATCCATTCTCAACAGGCGATGGCAAGTTTTGGGTAGATACAAAAGCTCTTTATCGCTTTCAATTTAGACAGAACGATTGAATCGCGTTTGTTGAAGAGACGTGCTGTTCTCTTTTTATCATTTAAAAAAAAATTAAGCAGCATTCTTCTGGGCAGAGATACAGGAAAGTCTCCGGCTAAGTTGAAGCTTCCTGGTTCTTTTGCTGTTCAAGCAAACTTCTGGTCTACTCCTACCACTTTCCCCAATCGTCCTAAGCTTTCTTGAGATGTGTCGTGTTTATTCATAAGACTTACTTTCGCTTTTCGCTTTCCAATGTCAACAAGAGAGCTGGTAGAATGGCATGCTAGGAAAGAGTGAAAAGTTGGGATTGCTTTACACAGCTGTTTCCCAAGTCTTGAGGAAACAATTTTGTGCACTTGAATGCATGTAGTTTGATTTTTCAACCCCGTCCGGAACTACAGCTCTTGGCAACTAATTTCGTAGTGTAAAACACTGAATACGAGTACAAGATGGTACCATAGCTGCCATCTTATCGCCAAATAGTAATGTACTTAATACAGAAGTAATGAAACGAAACACTTTTATGATGCCCAATCAGCAGCTTGATTAACGAGGAAACAGCAAGTTTCGGGCCCAAGAGTAGGGCTCGAAACAGGATGGTATGCTTCTTCCTGGTGAAATCTGTGAGGCGATCCATAAATGGAGTTGCTGACTGGGCAGCACAGACGTGTTCCATTACTTTTCATTGCTTCATTGCTTCAAGGCTTAGAATACAGCTGTGTATTGTAGTTCTCTTCTTTCCATACATTGCAAGCTGGTTCGAACTCTCCTGCTGTAGTTCTAAAGCGAAATGTTTGGATGCTTTTTTTGGCGAAAACACAATATACCAAGAACGCTTGGGGCGGTTACAGAAGGCGGCAGAAATAGACAAGAGAAAAGGAAACAAACGGAGGATTTTATGAAAAAACTGTATTTTTCGAAAGAAGGTTGCTTTAACTGCGGGTGAGCTTTGCTGTATGCCATGTTTTGTTAAACTAAACTGCACAGTGAGTTCCTGAAGCCGTCATTCGAACATAAGTTAAGATAAGAGCCTTGGTAGCTACTCGGCCTTGCAGTAACCTGTTGGGCATTAATAGAAAAATAATAAAAAATGCTGTAATGTGTGGGGGACGAAGAGTGCCGGAACCAAAATAGGATGAATGTTTCATTAAGCGATTGTTTGTGACCTGATATTTAGGATATTGTAGAAGTCATTTCGACTGTATTAGACATTTTCAATACGAGACAAGTTAAAACTAAATTTCAGATCGAAACTTTTTAGTTTGTTCTCTTTTTAATATGAGTTTGGTAGAACATATCAACACAACAAATGTTTGTCCTATTTAATATTATTTCTGCAAAAATTGACAGCACTTTGTTTTAGATATTTTCTGGAGGCTAAATGTTATCAATTATTGCTTTTTACTTTCCCAGATTTATTATCTCTGTTCCTTTTTTCAGTAACACGAAAGCGAGGCTCCAGTAAAAAGGCGCTAGTTTTATGGCTTTGGCCAAGCCTTTTATTTCAGCAAGTGATGAATTTAGAAAGTACTGCTCTTTTGCAGTGTGGAAAGGACAAATTAAAACATCAAACGGTTTGTTGATGATCTTGAGTAAAACGTTTCAGTTCCTATATAACAATGACTGAAGATGCTGTGACACGTCACGTAAAACGAGGACAAGCATCGCGTGATTTCCTTACGAAGCAGTGGTGCTTTTCATAAAATTGACTCTTTTAGAGTCTTACGTACGAGACATCTGGATAGCATTTGTTTTCTTATTCAATGGTAAAGTCTGTTTACGAGCCAAGGGGCCCATCAGGCCGGAGCTTATCCCGGTTTCCGTAGCATGAAGCGACTATCAGTATTGCTACTCCCCCCTGGACGAGATGCTAGTCCATCGCAGGGTTACCCCCAGCAGTAAATTCGCCGGTACCCATTTATACACCTGGGTGGAGAGAGGCACTATGAGAGCAAAGTATCTTGCCGAAGAACACAACGCAGTGCCCCGACCAGGGCTCGAACCCGGACCGCCCGATCCGGAGTCCAGCGTACTAACCATTAGGCCACCGCGCCTCCCACTTTCTTATTGAATAAGTTTCTAATAATTTTCGAGTCAATTACAGTGTTACCAAATAAGAAACCACACTATATTTCTAAGCTTATACGGTGGCCCATATAGGTACAAAAAACCTCATGATTTTGTTGGCGAAAGCGACGTCAATATATTTCGTGATTGACCCGTCTGAATTTTCCTGCCTTTAGTGACAGGTTCTAAAATTGAAATTGACGAGTACACTTTATTGGGTTCCTCACGTACGCACGTAGGCGCAAAACAAATCTTAGTAAAACTTTTTACAACGTTTACTGTACTCTAATTCGTAATACACCTCTAGGACCTCTATGAGTTATTCAATGTAAAAAGAACCTTCACCTTGTTTTGATTACTACAAAACTGTTAGGGCAAGAAAATCAACTCAAGGCAAAAACAAAGTACGTACAGAAAAACAAAGTGAACTCTCTACTAAACACAGTAAACTAAATGAACTCACGCCACGGCAAACTGAGAAAATCACGGCGGCAAAACAAACACTGTAAATTGAGGGTACCCGTTATGTAAGTCATTTTAAAGCAGTGTTCGTGTAAGAATTGTAGCACTTTGTGATTTGCAAAGTGGTGCACGCTAACTTAGAATAAGCTTACAATGATGTTTTGACTGTTCTGAACCGTCTTCTTTTCGTTGCGGTTTGGTTGCATGATTTACTAATTCTGTTTTCAATATCGTACCCGTTTTGCCGGTGCTAAATACCTAAGAGAATTTTATGTAGAGAACTGAATGAATTTTCTTCATTTCTGGTAAATAAATATGCAGTAGGTTAAGTCTGAACCCCCTCAGCCTAGGACAGGTATCTGAAGCCGAAATCGCGATTTTGATCCGTGAAGCTAAATAATTTGTTTTCAAAATCCAATAATGAACATCACAGTTAACTCCAATAACTAAAACTGAAAATAATTAGTCTAAACAAAATATTTACTAAACAAATGTGTAAAATGTACAAACATGAACAGGCTTGATAACATTGATAAATATTTACATGAAGATCTGAAAACCGACACAACTTCAAATTCATTCATAAATGAAGTATAATTCTCTCAATATAAAATTAGGCTTATGCTTAGCGCACACATTTACGTTTAATACCTCATTATTGAAGAAGGCTTATAAATAATTCTGCAGGGATAAGCTTTCAAACCAGCCCAATAATATCGGAGACGAACACGGCAATTTCGTTGTAAGGTTAGTCCAACGCAGCCGACATATACATTATATGAATTATCACCAAACATCAATTTCTCTCTTTCCATCGGTGTAGCCTTTAACAGTCTTTTATCCTTTACTTCAGTGAACTTGATCGGCTCTAAATTCACTTTTGTTTGAGCTCAATTCAGTGATATTCAGCCTTGCTCAGCCGTAGGTCGAACCCTGCACATCGCGCTCTTTTTGACTTGTTATCCAGTATAATTATCATGTTCAAATCGGCAATTATTTCGGATCTTCCCGTTAAGAGGTTGTCCTAAATCATTTGGCATAAGTTTCCATGATGTTACCATCCATGATGTAGATGAATAAATAAAGCGAGAAATATTCACGAAAATAAGGGTATTGTGTCTCAAACTGTGAAATTTCTCAATTATAACCTTTTCACACTAATAATGTTCAGGGGTGGACATTATGGAGAGGGGGTGATGGTATTGAACAGCACAAGAACTGACCATGTATAGTAAGGTGGTCTAGGCTCTTTGGACTTTTTTGTTTCTTGTCAACCTATCAGAGGGAAATTCATACTACACGTGAAGTTTAAGATTATTTACAACAGGTTCCTGTTTTTAACAATTAAGTCACTATACATGTAAACAATAAATTTAAAATGTCCAGATTTCAGAGTAATAATTGCACGATATTAGAATTAACAAGAATCATGAATACAGCAGTTAAAATGCCTTTTGTTCACGTTAGTTTACGTAGTTTTAAAATTCAAAATCAGAACTGGAAAATTTTAAACATGTCCTGTTTGTACATATATGCATACAGATGGATAGCACAAGAATATATGCCATGATAATTGAAATAAAAGCATGTTTGGATATAATCTCTGTTAACTTTCTATGCTCCGGTTGTTTACATAATAAACAATGGGAGGAAGGCAATTTCTAATCTAACATTTTGGCCAATAACACACTGTGGTGTTACATAATAATTACAGTCACACCCGTCACCAAAAATTTTGCTATCCCATTTACTCAGGTGACTTGTAGTGTAAGACCCCTTGGAAACCTTCAGATTGAAATGAAGGTATCAGACTGAGTACAAAGTTCCCCTTTTCAGCCCTAGAGGAAAAATTGTAGATTATCACGAGAATCAACAAGTTTTTCTTTGAGTTCCCTTTTCTAATACTCAGAAACCAACCCGTTAAAATATTCTCTGTAGTTTTATGTACCTAAATTATTACATTTCCTGGAAATGGCCGGCTAGCCGAGTTTCTGTTTTGAACTAAAAACTCCTACATGTACATGTAAACAGTAAAAAAAAAAAAAAATGGTGAGTAAGAACCTGCATTTTCTTAAGTTTGCCTTAACAGGTTCTTATGTAAAATGGTAATTAACACAAATTAAGGCTATTTTGGTTCTTAATATGTTTACTTATTATTTCTTGCAGAAAAATATACCTTGTTGCTAATAGAAGTTTTGAAAGAATTTCCCTATATGAAAGTTGTACACCGTTTAATTTATATTCACATGATTGTAACAATAATATTTTTCCTGATTTTCAAAATTAGCATTTACATTGCAACTACAGTGATACGGCTCCTAGGGGTCTCCAAAGAGGATCCAGAACCTTGACTTATCTCATTTCCCTTGAAATTAACCATTTTTTCTTTCCAAATTTTAGGCTTAAAAAATCTTTATATAATTATAGGGTGTCTAACTGGTCAATCTAACAGGTTCTTAAAAAATAGGTTCTAACTCACACGTTTTTACTGTACATGTACATACATCTCCCAGGGCAGTTTGATTTTGAGTCATCCTATACATCGTGCTTGCCAAACCCCAATGATCCAAAGCAGTGGTTGACATAAAAAATGTATACCACCAATGGCCAAGCTAAAAAAAATGCTTGGGCTTACATTACTGAAATCAGCTGCAATACTTAAATTGAAATTTAACTTTAACTGAAACTCATACCCTGGGGAGGACCTCCCCTATAAAAGTGACAGGGGGTGTTACTACCCGCTTAGTTCTGGGCTCTTCAAAAATGTTGTTGGAATTCACTTGCTTACACAACTTTCAAAAAGTCCAGAATTTGAAAAGAGGGTAGTAATAAAATTTAGTAAGAATAGATTAAAGCCTAATCTATCTGTCAACTCACAAAGGCTGGCATAAAAATACAGAAATCAGTTCATGTTGAATCAGTTTCTCCCTCTTCCTCAAAGATATATGCTGCTTCTTGTGTCTCTTGATTTTGTATCTCCTCCATAATCTCAATGTACAGCAAAAGAAGGGTTCTTTTTTGCTTTACTAGGCTGAGCTTTGAGAATCTCCAGTTTGCTTGACAGTGACTCCCTGGTCTCCTTGTCAATAATCAAAAGAAGCTTTTCAACTATTCTTCTAAAGATTTCATCTTTAGTTGCGTTCCTTATGTCTTCTGCCACAGCTCTGTCTTCGATGGTCACAAAGCACTTGTAACTGGGCATCTGCTCTTTTTTGCTGTCAATGAACTGTGCATGAAGCAGGTTTCTTCTGTTACTCTTCAGAATTTCTTCAGAATTCTTCAAGTCACTGTCCAGTTCAGGGCCATCCAAGGACGTTATGACATCTGACAGCCCTCCTTGCAAAAACCTTTGAAGGACAATCAATCAAATTAACACATAAGTCAGGAGTGCTGCATTAGGTCTACTAGTCCACTGGGTGTAGTAAATGCAACACAGGCCTGTATTCAGACAATTACACCATTGAGTTCATCCCAAAGGTAACACATAGGTTATGGCTTCTACCTTTTAATACATATTATTTGAAGAATAATTAGAATTATTTGAGAAAAATTATTTTCGAGATGGGCCCCCTCCTTATTTAAGCCCTGGATTATTGGGCCCCCCACATAGCTGAAGATCTAGATCTGCTACTGCAGATACGTGTAGCAGTAGCTTTACACAAATGTAGTGTTAGTACCACTTACTTCTCTTTTCTCAACTTAATCCGCCACGATAGCACTTCTTCAGAAAATCATGTTTTCTTCTTGAATCTGCTGTTTCATCCTTGGGATTGTGCAGTCCAAGCAAGGAGAAGAGCCAATTCCGCACCTAAAACATAAATGAACAGAAAGCCACATCAGCCATAAGTGATTTCATGAAGGTCCTTTAAATAAAACCACATTGGAATTTTAAAATGTTTTTTTCTAGGAGGGAAGAAAACCAGGAAACCTGGACAGCAAAAACAACAACCAGCAACAAACTCATTGAAAACTGTAACTTATCAATGATTCATACAATGTCATGTAACAAAGGTTATAATTTACATTGTAAATATATCATTAGATGACATATTACATCAGTATGATCCAAGGTTTTCAATGGAAAATATACATATAGATAATGTATTTAATGCCATTACTCAGCAGCTTTTAAATGCTGAACTACCGTATTTATTAAATGGTTTTATACCTATGGTTCTTGGTTTAGCATACAGCTATCACAAAATATTCGAAACCATCAGCTGAAATTCACAACATAAAGGTGTGATGAATGTAGTTTTACTTCAAAATACCGGGTCAAGTAATCTAAAATGCCTTGCGGAGCGAACAGTTCAATACGTTCAATATTACTATAAGAACAACACGACTCTGACAGCTCTGAACAAAGGGTATCGGCGCCTAGTTTGCACACAAGCAGACTTTCAACGTCCGTGCACTCCAGCAAAAATCTCGTGCACTCGAATGGAATTTTGACAAATCGAAGGCAAATTTATTCTAGTTTTTGAAAAGATTTTTTGTAGGAACCAAAAAAAATGCTACACACCTGAAAACTTCAGCGAAAGAGAGGCAATTCGTTGATCGGCTCCCTCGCAGAAAGCACCATTCCACGACTTTTCAACGAAGTTTCTCGGTCTCATCACAACGGACGCCACCATTTCTTCGCATGTTGTGTTCATTTGCCTCTTCTCTTCAATTTCGCAAGGTTTCATGGGATATGGCTAAGGGCTAAAATCACTGGGCTCGAATAAGAGTAATCAATAAGTTCCCTCTTTGTAGCCAACCGACGCCATTATTGGTGACGTCATCGAGTATCCAGAAATGGATACGGCCCGAACTGATTATTTCTAAAATAGATTTAACCAAGCCTAAAAGCAGAGCTTGTTGGTTATTTACCTTGCCCTTTATTTAAATCTGAATTTACGCGATGATAAAATTATCAGGCTAAGTAAAACTGAGTACTTGAGCCCACGATCAACTGGAAAACCATTACCTGGTCAGCGGTCAACTTCCAAAAAAGACGTCACCTCGATTAGCTCTACGCCTGAGCCCGCGATATGGTCATGTGATACTGGTCAGCGGATACCTTGTTTTGACAGCTGTCAATTGACCATGACATGGAAATTCAATATCAAATATTTAACAGTAACCAAGGCGGTAATTGTCCTGTGACTCCCCTCCCCCTCCCCCTCCCCCAGAGTCTGTACGGACGGACGCTCGTACGGTCACGTGATTACCAAATTTTCTTGGCTTGATGGTTTACCAAAATTTCTTACCCATGGTGCTCCGCTGGCGCGCTTCGCGCGCTGGAGCTCCCCTATAAATGGATTGAGTGGCAATTTCAGCCTCGTTCTCACGTTCCGTTCGGTTTGACCTGTACCGACTGACCAATATATAGCTATAACTCAAAACGTATACCACAATTTGAAACCACAAACTACCTAGCATGAAAGAGGAGGCTTTAATCTATTGAAGTCTATTTTCAGTATTCTGGGTCTTTTAAGACATCATTTTTAGCCTCTAGCTCCCGGACTAAGTTGATCGCAGAAAAATTTAATTAACTGACGTGAGTAGTAATAGGTCAGCAGAATCATCCCCGTTGGTGTCTTCCCCTGTCTTCCCTATGTCTTATTGCATACTAATAACTGCCTTCCTCCATACTGATAACTGTATTCCTCCATACTAATGAAGGTATTCCCGCTGCATATTAATAACTGCCTTCCTGCGTACGAATAAGTTTCCTTCTCCATACTAATGAAGGGATTCCCGCTGCATATTAATAACTGTATTCCTCCATACTAATGAACGCAGTCCCGCTGCATACTAATAACTGTATTCCTCCATAATAATGAAGACATTCCCGCTGCGTACAAATAACTGTATTCCCCCATACTAATGAAGGGATTCCCGCTGCATATTAATAACTGCGCTGCCTTCCTCCATACTAATGAAGGTATTCCCGCTGCAAACTAATAGTCCCTTCTTTTCATGATAATAAAGCAATAGACCTACCACCGGAACGGATTATTATTCACAAACGAAAAATATATATGCGCTTCAGTGACCCCGAAAGTAAATAATAGCGAGCGCCAAGCGAATTGCCGCGAAACTAATAATAATAAACACACAGATAATAACTCAAGCAAAACTTTTATTTCGGTCGTTAAATGTAATTAAACTCTGGCTGCATTGTAAATCGACGAACTGATTTATGTCTAATGAAGCAGTTAAACTGATAACTATTCGCACTGCATAAATTATCGATATTGCATATAAGTACCACAGATTATGAATAAATTGACATTGTTCAAGTGCAACGGCTCCCGGAACATGCCTGTGCCTTTCGTTGAGTTTTTTGTCGGAAACTACAACACTATCTTCAGACTTTACCGCAGACTTGGGCTCTTTAGACTGATTGTAACTACAACTGTGTATTTCATTGCTTTTTCTGATTTAATGGTAAACGTGTGCGAGTTTTCCGCCCGACAGTGTTGAATTTTTTTGGTTTAATTTATGTTCAATAGCCGTTAACTTCGCCAGGCGGTTCTACAAAGCGAAATGAAAGCTATGGAAGAAAAGGCAGAAAAAAACTTACGAAAAGTCAAGATATCAAAGCCGAACAAAGGTAAGTTTTTTATTGCCTAATGCTTGGGTGATGCTGGTATTTCGATGTAAACGAATCCAATAGCAAATAAGGTGGTAATACTTTTTGTCACTTTGAGTCTTTGTGTACGATTTAGAATAATTTTTTGACGAGGACAAAATCATTTGCCCAAAGTTAACTCTACAAAAATTGAAAGACCTACCCTTTTATAGTTTAAATCCTTTATCTCATGGAATTCCGAGATATGGCACATGACAAAAATCGTCACTGTTTAGAGCGACCAACAAACCTAAAGTGGGAGCATACTCTGAATTTGTTCACCGTTAAATAACTAGATTAAGCCAAATCTTTACAAATTATTTTTATTTAGAAAAGGAAAAGTTATACAACTAGTTGGTTGTATTTAAACCTTTTCTACGCTTGATAGTTTTGACATGCGAATCGAATGAAAGTGGTCGATTTTCAACTCCGTTCCGCCTCATTAAATCGAGTCTGGAAGTAAAATCGAGAGTTTTGTTTTTCTCGGAAACACAAAACTATTTTGGGGAAAAATTACATAAGGTTTTTACTTTTACTAAGAACTATCTGTATGTAGAAGTAGAGAGACTTCTACTTTTTAAGCCTTGCCGCCGTAAGTCTGGCCCATGTGGAAATCTTCTCTTAAGACGTCTAGTTTGATTCACTCATAGTTAATGGAGGGGACTCCTCTATTAACTATGATTCACTGCAGGTGCACTTCATAAAGAGAACTGTTAAATATTATTTCTTGCTTAGGAACGCTAGAAGGGGAGGGTTTATTCCGTCTGCGAATTTACAGGCTTAAAGAAAAAATTGAATTATTAAACGCTTTCGCTTTATTCGCAATTAAAGAGATCGTTCTTGGCGTGTTGAACATCGTTTATTTCTCTTTAGTTATATTTCCAGTTACAATTTAAGTCTTCATGAAATAACATAGCTTTGGTAAGCTGTCGATTCTCTGTTATTTCTTCTACTCGAAGTTCATATAATAAATCTGCAAAAGCAATAATAATAAAAAAAACGTTACAATCACTTACAATGTAATACATATATTTTTTTTATCGAGAAAAGTAATTTCATTTAGTTTCACTTATGGTAATAGTTTGATTTCCTCGTAAGTAAAAAGACTGGAGCAGTCCCGATTTTTTTAAAGATCCATGTCCGGTTTGAACGTGAAAGAGAGCTCGACACGCATTCTACGAATTGGTGGCAAAATACGAGTCGCTCAAGTTCGGTTCTTCGCCGCTCGTAGAACATTCTTGCTCAGTTTTCGCAATCACTGTTTACGGAGTTTTGAAAATAATTGTGACTCGTCGCAGCCCAACATAGTGGCAATGAAATAAATCAATCATTTAGGTGACACATAGCTACTTAGTAAACGGAAGTAATAATATAGTAAATGGTTTGAACCCAGGAGTATCAGTCAGTTCGTACAAGTATAGCGTGATCGTCCGGGTGAGAGTAATTCTGAAAAGAATTAACTGCTGTTGGTGAGTGACGTTTCGACAACTTGTGCGGAAGTCATCTTTAGATAATTATATAGGGGGACTTTCTTACTGTTACATCTATATTATATGACCCTACTCCTACCCCTAACCTAAGTGTGAATTTAACTTAGATTTAATAATTGTCTTATCTAGGCCTAATTTCATCTAATAATCAGAGCACAGTTTCGACCTAATCCTAAATTAAAGCAGATGTGGCATCGTCCATTCCGAAAAGCTTGCTTACCAATGATGGCATCGACCGTTAAAAATGGCATCGACCGTTTACGAAAGGGAAATGAGCTTCGGGTTCACCTCGGTGTAAGAACCTGTGGTCATACCCTTTGTTTTAGAGTTATTGTTTTCCTGCTCAATACTGTTTGAGTTTCTTTGTTGTCTTGGTCCTTGTTTTGTTTTACGTCACTGGTGAGTTTCACAGGTTCTTAAACCGAGGATGAGCCATCATTTACGTATGCGGCCAACTTCAGTTATGATCAACTTTTCTGCTTCCCGGTGTCTACTAACAGGAACTTAGACTGTGTATATTTCATACCTTTTTTAACCACTGCCTGGTGCACCAACAGTTATGGTAATCTGCTTGGTAACCGTTTTTACTGTATTGCTGGCCGTACACTCGTATGTGCCCGAGTCAGAGGCAACTACTTTGGAAATGACGTAATCTACTCCCGTCAACTTCCCTTCCAGGTCGTAGATGTTATTGACCGTCACGCGATCCGCCGAAGGAGAGGCACCTGGGAGACAAGGTACATTAGTTACCATGGCAATGATTCAGTTGAGCGTCAGGGCGCTAACTTATTTATTCCTGTTATCTTTCCACTTCAAACAATAAATAGATAAAATTTAACCGAAGAAAAGTCGATCGATTTAACCCTGGTGTAAACTTAAACAAAACTATGACAAAATGGGCTTGCTGGAATAGGCTTTCGAGGCTTTCTGGTACTACTGGCATGAACAGGAGAAATGATTGGTTACAGAGCAGATAGAAGAAAAATAACAATAAGATAAGCTATGTTTTGGGGTGCAGGCGTGGTCGAAATGTTTAAACCAGGTTTATTTACTTCACTCAAACCACGGCATAAAAGCTGACAAAAACTCGTATTTTTTTATTTTAATTTTAATTGTAGCTTTAACATTCCTATTGCAATTATTTTCGACAATCTGTGGTACTAACATTTTTGTTGTAAGTATTAGCTCATTTATATTCTTCGTCACCTCGCTAGCGGCGTTATCACGTTTGATAATGGACTTGCAATAACAACCGAAACGTTACGTTTACTTTCCGTTTGTCTGTTTCATCTTCTTGCTTATACTTATATTTTAAGCTTGCAAGATCGATTTTCTTCGGGGTTGTTATTATTTTGTATTTTCTACATCTGTCAGCGGTAGTTCGTATGAACATTAAATAGTTTAAAGCTCACCGCTAAGTTTTGTCCACGTGGTGGTCGGTTCTGGACTTCCTTCAACGTTACAAAGGAGGGAAACTGTTTCGTTCTCGTTCACGGCGAAGTCAGCAGCGGGTACAATTCCAGTGATACTAGCAGGTGCTGACAACAAACGGCATTGTTACATCCAAGTTATGAATTAATATAGGTTTAACATTATCACTCTTTGGATTTTATCTTCTAATATCTTAACTTTCGACTTATATTGGGTTAATAAGTTATATTCTGGTAATTTAAGCGATATGCGTGGGAAAGTAATGCCTAGAGCAACTCGCACGAGCTTTTAGAGCGGCCATGGATCCAATGAACAATTCAGTCTCTATTTATTCCACGAGCGCGCGTTCGATATGAGATGGTAGATAGCCAACGAGTCGCGTAGAGCTGAGTTGGTTATAACAATCTCACATCGAACAAGCGCGAGTGGAATAATTGTTTAGAAACGCCCAAAAGAATTGCACTATTTGAGCTCCCGAGCTGTTTTCGTTGACGCGTATCGGCTACGATATTTGTGGTCAAAATGTACCGATATTTTGCGGTTGTTTCAAATAAAATCATCACTCTACTCAAGATTGCTTGATATAAGATGATTATAGTCAACCCGAGGTTACGCATTTCGTCGGTTTTCTCTCATCTTGACAAAATTGTGATTGCTTCGAGTGAAAAAAAAAAAAACTTACACACACAGTCGTCAATGGATGTTTTTCCAGTACCAGTGGTATTGGTTCCGGCCGGGCAGGCTTTGCAGCTTGTCATTTGTTCATTCTCTTGGAATGTTCCATAAGGGCATCGTTTGCATGGGCACACTCCGTTGTTGATAGAGTAGCGACCTGCGCGACAGATTCCTGTAACAAAAGCGAAAGATGAATGAATTCAAATAAAATAGGCTATGGTCGTGTTTCTGTTTGCAGAGAAGGCTAAAGTTGCTCGGCGAGCCGTGTTTGTGACATCAATGCCAAACCGTCCAAGAGCAACAAAGCTGCCCCGGCTGCGACCACAGATGAAAAAGAACAGGTCTAAACCTTCAAATTCGCTGTTCGATTTTCTTTGGAATCCTAGCTCCTTCCGCTCAAGTTCCTCTTTTTCCAAACTTTAATATCGAAGTCGACAGGCAAACATGCAGTTTTCTTACCTTGGCGGGCGACTTCTCTATGCCGGCTTCATGTCAGTTTTCAGACGAAGAAACTAGTTTTCAAACTCTCGGGCTACTGGATGTTTAAAACAGGGCGATGCAATTTGATTAAAGCTACCTATTAGGTCCTATTACAGAAGTAAATGATCTTCAGATAGGCACAGGAAGGTTGCGCGATGATTAGTCCGCCCGCAATGTCTTCTGGTTGCCGGTTTCCCTTTAAATAGTATTGTCGTTTTGTTGTCAGCTCATTTCTAAAGAGTCTTTTCATGCCGGTTATGAGCCCCTTTCCGATTTAATCTCCCTCAGATTTAAAGCACCCAAAACCTGGTAGTACATAACCGCCATTTTATCAATCTCGTCCGCAGTGACCGGGCCGCGAGACCTCTGGGCTAGACTGAAAGCCGCCAAAAAGACGGCCAAACTTCACTGGCTGTTGAAACTTGTTCATTTCAACCAAATCTCCGACGCACGCTCACAATAAAACCGGAACCAGAAATTCCTGGTTCCGGCTTTTGAATCATCCAGTGCTTGCGTTTCCCGATCGCAAGGTCAAGGGGGGACGCAGGTTCACGGACCGAGATTGCCACTTTACGGTATATATTTATCAAAATCGAGAGCGCAAAGATGAACTAGTGCACACAATGAACATGAATTCGTGAAATGATAATGAGTGTAACATAACACTGTTTGAGTAGAAAACGGTCAATATAAGGCAAACGAAGGTTGCCAACTTACGTCGGCAGTCTGTCTTGTTTGTGGAGCCAGTGTCGGAGGTGCTATAGTTCTTGTTACATGGCTGACATTCCGTTTTTCCTTCCTCGTCTTGATAGAATCCAGCGTGACAATCTACGCACGTGTTGGTGTTGTTGTCATTGTAAGTACCAGGAGGACAGTTCACTAGAGAAAGAGGAAAAATATTTCTATGCAATAAATTTGCGGGAAATAAACAAAGTGCAATACCTTAATTAGAGGGATCGGCACGGTGGCCTAAAGGTTGGTCGTGAGTCGGCTGGTTACTGCGCTGAGTAACACAATTTGCTCTAACAGTGCAAAAATGATGTGCACCCACGTGTTAATAAAATCCTGGGAGTTATTAAGCTGTGATGGTCTAGCATTACATCCACGGGGAAGTAAAATATACTCCTAGTCCCTTCAGGCTACAGAAAAAGGAGATTAGCGTCGGCTTGATACCACACTAAGCTCAAAGGTAAACTGCACCTTCTTACTCCCTTTGTTAAACTTAATTCGTATATATGAAGCAACTTCTCTAGCAATTTGGTAATGCCATTATTGTGAGAAAAATTGGACTGTAGATCGCTGTCAGACAGTGATTTATCGATATATAGGATGGAAAACCACAGCTTTTGCCCCTGAATCCGAGCAGTTTTAAAAAAAGACTACCTTTTCCTCGTTATGCTCTATGAGGTATATACAGCCTATGAAAATTGAGGAGTTGGATGACGTTTTTGTGATGATTGAAGTCATATGAAGGTCGAGGAAACTCAGTGTTATCTTAAACGCTCTTGAGCCTTGGCTTATGACGGTTACCAAGAAAATTACGACTCGTAATTCCAGATTTAATAAGCCTGTCTTTATACAACTAAGTCAAGTTAAAAATGCAATAATATAAAGCTCGTGAGCCTAGGTATCCTAGGCAACTGCACGCGATACTCAATGTACTATAGAGAAATATAGTGTATGTTAATGAATGTAATCAGCCAATCAACCTAATCTATTGTTACTTGATACTTACGGCACACAGAATTATCCAATAGGATTTTGCCACCTGGACAGGGTGAACCAGCGTAAGCCACATACTCTGGAGGGAACAAACAAGATCATATAGTATTCATCTGTTGTCTATTGGCCCGGGGGGGGGGGGGGGGGGGGGCACTCCCATATATGACCTATATAGGTATGTGCCGCTGTGAAGGGTATGGTTTGCAAGCAGTATAGTCTGGGATAGGGTATAGAAATCAGAGGGTTTTGGTCTAGAATTGGGTATCATTGGCCGGGAAACTGATCAGTGGTATGAAGAATTAAGTCCAGAATAGCGATAGAAACTCGAAAGAGAAAGAGGCTTTCGTAAACGTAAATAAAATCATCGCGGCAACGTTGTTGACAGATGGTGTTACATTTAAATCATTAATAGTGATACAGTTCTAAAACGAGCAAGTGAGATAGGGTAGAGATTTTCGGTGTCTAGTCTAGTATAGGGTTCCAAAATCAGCTGAACGTTGTCTGGTATAGGGTAAGGGTTTCAAAGTCTAAGCGGCACACCCCCACCCAAAAATATACAGAGTACCTCCCCCCGGGTCTATTGGTCACTTTGCTTCGTATTTATAGCGGAGCTCCCGCGGGCGCCGAAGGCGCCCACGTGCGGAGCTCCATACCCATAGAAAATGGGAAATCCATCAAGCCAAGAAAATTTGGTGGTCGCCCGCGTCCGTCCGTACGTACGTCCGTACGTACGCACGGATTAGGACTGGGACGAGTTTATCTTTGTCCTTGATTTGGAGTCCTTCTTACGCAAAAAGTAACACAAAAACATTTTTTGGTTTGTTGAGAGTTAACTTAAATGTCATAGAAACTTGTAAGAACACTTTATTACTTCAGCGTTTTTTTTTTTTTTCTCATGTTTTCTCATGATCTGGACATTTCATTTCAACTTAAACGAAGCGGTTGTATGAAAAGGCGGCAAATAGTTGGTACGCAGACGTCGTTCACTTTTTAACCGGAATGAAAGACGCGAAGAAAGATCAAAGCATGCTGGAAAACATAGTTCTTCGTGAATATTTCTCGCTCTATTTACTCATCTACATCATGAAAACTCATGCCAAATGATTTAGGGCAACCTCTTAACGGGAAGATCCGAAATAATTGCCGACTTGAACATGATATATATCGGACAACACCGAGAGTTGAAGCACTGCGGCTAACCAAGGCTGAAAAATTAATTGAGCTGACATTGAACTAAGATAAAAGTGAGCTCAGAGCCGGTGAAGTTCACTAAGTGATGGATAAAAGACTGTTAACAGCTACACCGAAAGGAAAGGAGAGAACAATCTTCGCTGATAATTAAAAACATGTATATGCCGCTGGTGTTGGAGTAAGCCGTACAGCGAGTGGCGTTTTCGTTTCTGATGTATATTGTGCTGGTTTGAAATTTTTGCCCTGCAGAATTTACAAGCCTTCCCCAAACTTGAGGTAACAAACGTAAATGTATATATGCAGTAAGCATAAGTTTGATTTTATTGTGAGAATCTGTTTATACTATACTTCATTTATGAACGAATTTGAAGTGGTGTCGGTTTTCAGATCTTCCCGTATAATTCAATTAATGCTGCTCACAAACCTGTTCATGTTTGTACATTTCATACAGACATTGTTTATTAAATATTTCGTTTAGGTAAATTGTTTTGTGCTTTAGTTAGGAGTTAACTGTGATGTTCATGACTGACCATGATTGGATTTTGATAACAATAAGCTTATCAAATTATTAAGTTTCACGGATCAAAATCACGATTTCGCTTTATAAATTACAAACTACACGTACAGAAAAATCCTGCGAAACAAAACCGAGTAAAACTTCTCAGCGATACTGCACACCAATATATATTTAAGCGATCTATTATCCAACCGCTCTTTTTTTATACTCGCTTGCATTTGTTTTGTTTCTCTTATCAGCGAGTGTGTTGAAATCGTAAACCAATATTTCGCCGATTTCGTTGCGAGTTACCTGTGCTTGGCTGAGCAAGTTCAGACTGAAGAAAATTGAATCAGTTCTCTGCATAAAATTCTGTAAGGTTTTTAGCAAGGCGTACGGTAAAACAGAATTAGTTAATCATACAACCAAACTGCAACGAAAAGAACACGGTTCAAAACAGTCAAAACAACATTGTAAGCTTATTCTATGTTAGCGTGCACCACTTTCCAAATCACAAACTGCCACAATTCTTACACAAAATCTGCTTTAAAATGACTTACAAAACCGGCACCATCAATTTGCAGAGTTTGTTTTCCGCCGTGAGTTTTGTTTGCCGGCGTGAGTTCGTTTTGTTTACTGTGTTAGCAGCGAGTTTACTTAGTTTGTTTTGCTGTATTTTTGTTTTTGCCTTGAGTTATTTTTTTTTATGCCCTAACTGTTTTGCAGTAAATCAAAGCAAGACCAAGGTTCTTTTTTACATTGAATAAGTCATAAAGGTTTATTAACATAGTGTACAGTAAACGTTGTATAAAGTTTTACTAAGATTTGTTGTTGGGCCTACGTGCGTATGTAAGGAACCCAATAAAGTGCACTCGTCAATTTTAATTTTAGAACCTGTCATAGGCAAAAATTTAGAAGGATTAACCTCGAAATATATTGACATCGCCTTCGTCAACAAAACCATGAGAGGTTTTTACATGTAAGATATTAAGTTTAACCATGAGCGATTAAAAATTAATTTATTTTGAACCCTTATGGGCCACTGTATAAGCTTAGAAATAGTGTGGCTACTTATTTGTTAACACTGTAATTAAATTGGGAAAAAAAAATACTAAATGGGAGCTCCGCTTTTAGGCCTGCCTAAATCTATATATTATTACTGTCTTACTCCGAGAATCGGAGACGTGAAATATCTTTGCAGCTATCATGACTGCTGTGAAAGAATTAAACAAACAGTTTCGACAAGGTCGATGAGATGATTTTGTTTCGTCTTACATTCAGCGCAACCAGAATTTTGTTAAGACTTGTTCATACTGTACAACGTATTTCATTCTGGTTTTCTTTAAGGGCTAGGTCCTCCGTTTGGTAATTAGGCAATGAGGGTGGGGAAATGGCAATCCAAAACAGAGATCGGTTGGTTTGCGGGGTGTCTTGCTAACAAACAACTGTTTGATTCGAATAATTTTAACTATCAAGGTGAATCGGAAAGGATTGAGTTATCGGAGGTTCTACTATCGAGGATAAAATTAGTAAGATCAAAGGGGTCTATGAGCCACTCGTGAATGCGTTGGCCTGTATTTGAATCGTTCCTTTGAACAGCATAGTAATATCGATGGGAAATAAAAAATTCAGGCCTTCTGACAGGGTGGGGGAGTGCGGGACCGCACAATCCCGCACAATTCCTGAAAATCTGCGAAATCCCGCACAATATTGAAAGATTTGCTTAAAAAACTAATTAAATCAGTATTCCTATCGATTGCCGAGACTTCAAGAAGGTTTACAGGCTATGTTTAGGCTATTTATCTTCCAAAACAATGGAGAAGTCCGCCGCTTTCCGCGACTGATAAGCTCGAGTGGATATAAACATTGAAGTACATGTATTTGTTACTGAACGGTACCCTGAACGGTACCCGGAAAAAGGCGGTGTTTATATTTTTCCAACTATTTTAATTTTGCTTGTTCGGTCTCTGAACAAAACCACAAACGATCCTTAAAATAGATAGCAAATGATGTGTATAAACTCGGACATTTCACGCTCGTCTTGGCTGTTACAGCAGTTGTCGGCGCGATAGCTTTTGTAGACAACGCCGTGTCGCCGTTTAAAATGCATGTTTCCTTCAAAAAAATCATGCCGCTTTTTTCCCCAACGCGTTCGCTTCCTCGTTCAGTTTAAATATATACACCGGACAGCAAAGACGAAAGGCCGAAGCAATGTATCACCGCGCCGAAATGGCTGTCAATTTGTCATAACTTTTAAAATATTTTCGCAAAGGCGAACGCACTGATCAAATTAGCGAATTGAGAAACAAAAGCGCTGCAACTTCGGGCAAGAGAAAATCATTAACATCTGATCAAGAAACAGAGTTTATTTTTTTTGTTTGATCCAAGTGAAGGACGTTTTAATTCAGGAATACAAGTTCCACGCTCTTATCTGTCTTACATCTACTGTAAAGTTTTTGCTAAAAATAAAGTGTTATCAAATTTCATTTAGCAAGCAAAGAAATTTGCATACTGATCTCGGCTCGTTGTTGTGGTTTTTGCAGCAATTTAAGACATTTTTGTGTGAAGAAAATGTAAATCTTCACAGGAAAATATTCACTTTGCCTATCGAAGAAAGTAGAACTTGTTCATATCGGAAACCTTTTATTTCGAGGTGGAATTACGGTTTGTTAAACTTCATCGATCGTGTCACGCAACGTGAATCTATTGATACAATTAACTTTGGCCAAAATAGTCGCAAAATGGAGAATGTTGGTTCACGTTAATTGCCAAAGTAAGAAAACAATAGTTGTCTTTTTCATTTATCCAGAATTTCTTTCCTGTCAGGTTTTTTTGGGGGGCCTTGTAATTGTATATATACTAATATTTGACTGTTCACACGATTGCGCAGTCCCGCACAATCGCCGTTTTTCACCGCACAATTTGCCTCCCAAACCCGCACAATTTTCTTTTTTTTCCCGCACCCTGTCAGAAGGCCTGAAATATTCATTATAGGGATAGCGAGACAACTTAGGAAACAGTGATATTGGAAAGAGGTACCTTTGTAAAGCTGTATTTGTATTCACAGCCGAGGTAAAAGACATTTAGAAAGCGCCCGTGAGCATACCTAATTCGCATAATGTAACAACACATCGCTGGAAGGATGGACGGATGGAAGGCTTAACTTCCCCACTATACTCGTTCATTGCGCAAGCGCATTCACGAGTAAAAATGAGCTGGACTGAAGGGAATCGAAAAAGGTTCAAGATAGAGGGATCGGGGCGCGATTTATCGGGATTCAATCCAAGTTTTTCTTCAAAACAAAGGTGAATGTGATCAACCGATCGATTGGCTGAGTTGCGTCATGTGTCGAGCAGCCTTATCTATGAATAGAAGTAGTGCATAACCTCATGATATTCTCATGACTACCAACTTACGCATGCAATCGGGGGCTTTGTGCAGGATGGACACAAAGTCGTTTTGAGACACCCACTTATTGTCTATACACTTGTAGAAAGGATTCTGGAATAACTTGGGCAATCCAGCAGGATATGGGTTGAAGAAGTACCCGGAGTCACATCTGAGCTGTAGGAACAGTCCCAGCTGCATTGCGGTACCTTTGTTTGGATGAGGAATGGTCGGACACGTTGTTCCTAAAAAATATATTACAACAGGTTACTGTTTCAGTGATTATTCATTTTGCCTTTGAACGAAACCAACAACAACAACAACAACAACAACAGCAGCAGCAGCAGCAGCAGCAGCAACAACAACAACGTTTGTTTGTATTGTTAATTGAACCATAACCTAAACTTGTTGGGTGACCAACATCTGTTAATTAAAAATTTACCACGACCTTCAGCCACAGCACACTAATGGTTGATAATGTACAATGGCTCAGCCAATCAGATTGCAGTAATTGCATTAGTATACTACTAGAATTCTACTAAAAAAATGGTAAGTATGCGTGACTACGGATCGAGAGATCGAGAGATCGGGATTTTCGCAGGAGTGGTGGCTATTTTGTTGTGCTCCTGGGTAGGACACTTTACTCTCACAGTGCCTGCCTCCAGGCCCTGGTTATTAAAAGGTTGGATAACGCTATCCGCCCGATAAATCACTATCCAGTAGATAAGTGTTGACAAAACATACTACGCTGTCCACTGGATAGTGATTTATCCGGTGGATAGCGTTACCCAGCCTTCGAACAACCGCGACCTGGTGTATAAATTAGTACCGGCGAAGGAGTGTACCCCTGCGATGGACTTGCATCCATCCACGGGGGTAATAGTTAATAGAATCTGCTGTATAGGCCACTGGCCTCGGACGCGGACATTCCCGTTTCTTCGAAATGCAATTTTTATTTCTTTTTGAATTGGCCAGATTTGGAGTAAACAGGTTACTCACCATCTAGGGTGATGTTGAAGATGCAATAAACTACGTTTCCAGCAGCATCTAAAGCGGTGTATCGTACGGTTAATGACGTGTACGTAAGCATTTCAAATCCAGGGTCACGATTGGACTGGACGCTTACCACGCCCACATTGTCAGTGAATGTTGGTGGTGTCCATGTTATGATCTCTTGCAGAGAGTTGGAACGATTTACGAAGCTTGCAGGGCAATTCTGGACTTCTGGAGGAGTCACGTCTAGGAAAAAGAAATCAGATGCTAACAGAACGCCTAAATAAAAAAAAAAAGACCGATTCTAGATTTTGGAATTTTGATGAGGTCACGTGAAAACCAAGAATAAAGATCGACAACGAAAGAATCGATACTGCACATGGCATTTTCATTGTACATTTGTTTTTGCTCCAATAAATATGATTATGCTGATTGTCTTGGTTTATCGTCATGTCACATGTATACTTAGTAAACGTGTTTCTTAAGTCTTTACGAGGGTCGACAGAGCTGACTTCAGTAGCATTGTAATTAACCAATGAGTCTTTCGAAGAAGCTGGCTACCTTTTTAAATTATTCTTTATTATGTGAATCTAAAATCAGCTTACCTTCGACAGTGATATGGAAACTGCAACTCTTTTGTGTTCCACTATCACTGGTTCCTACCCACGTGACCCGGTGTCTGCCAACAGGGAAAGGATAATTCTCGTCATAGTTGCTAGGCGACACTGTCACGTTATTCATGTTGGTTCGTGGAAGCTGCCACTTGTATCCAAGCACCACGGTGGACCTGTTTGATTCAAGGTCCTCTACTCTGTCGATTGGACATGCAATCCATGGATCCGTATAAACTATATAGGAAAACAGAAATTTGAGAATTTCGGGGTAAACAATCTCGAAATATCTTCCGACCAAAAATAACAATTTTGAATAATTTACAGTTATCCAATAGTCAACAGTAGCTTGATAACAAAGGTCTACGGAAAGGAAAAAGAAACGGGAGACACCTTTGGGAGCATAGACCTTTTATTTAAAAAATACGAATCTATCGGACAGAAACAGCGTCTGTGCCGTTTATAAGCACAAAGAAGTAAAGGGCGAATTAGACGGTACGATTTTTGCCTACGATTATCGCATACGATGAGCTTTTTTTTTAATTACACCATGACTACAAAACGAATCGCGTCGTGTAAATCAATCTACCACATTCTTACGACAGACGCGCGACCGTGAAAATGATCCTAAGTCATGTCGTAGGGCGGTCGTAAGTTTGTCGCATGCGAGAAAGTCGTACTGTGTAAATAAGCCCTAAGGAATATATGTATCTTACCTCTCACGCAGGACAATGCCGCGATCTCACTCCAAGAAGTATCGTTTTGACATGTGGTGTACCTGGGACCGCTAAGTGCGTATCCGTCACCGCAGTAGAAGACACATCGTGTGCCGTACTCGACATCTGTCTGAGAGCATGAAGATGGAACCACTCCACCATTTTCCGGGACAGCCAACTTCGGACAAACAACGGCTATGAAATGAAAAGCCCAAAAAAATGTAACAACCACTTCGAGTCAAAGTGTAGAATAGTCAGTTTTTGAGTAGACTGTTACTGGTACATAGATCGGATTTAGGGGGAGGGCCGAGGGGTCGTCCCCTCCTTTTCTTCGGATTTATTATAAAAACCATTGTAATAAACCGCGCCTTTCGAGCGGTATTGTGCAATCAGGAGGTTGAGCTATCGCCGAAATTTGTTCGGCCCCCTCTTTCTGATTTTTTTTTTGGGGGGGATCCGCCCCTGTAGATAAAGCTGTTATTAAGAATTTCTGACGAAACCCGTTGCTGAAGATGAAAAAAAAAAGGAGGAACTTTTGATAGAAAAAGATTAAATCAAACAATAAAATCTCCAAGGTTAACAGCTGCGACACTAGAATGACCTTGCAAAAGCTGACAATTGGTGCAAATAAATTCATCTTGTTGCAAATTTTGAAACATTTAGACATTTCGGCAGTGCGCGGTCAGCTTCACAACTTCACAGCTTCACAGGTTCATTTACGAAAAGTATTTCCAAACTGGACGAAACAGGCTGTGGATTTTTTGAAAAAGAAACTGAATAAAATTAAACATGACCTAGAAATAAACAGTTATGAAGACAAACACTTGGCTTAATTTCTAGCCGTTTAGTCGGGAGAGGGGAAAAAAACGAACTGATGATGTAAAATACATAGCCAAGTATGTAAAATCTTTACAATAAATCAACGACAAAAGCTCTCTTCGTAAAACTCCTCCTAAAAGGGATTTTGACAGATCCTGCCCAAAACTTAAATTTGATAGACAATGAAATGATTGAAAAAAAAAAACTCACTTCTTGATACGATATGTGAAATATGTCATCCATTACGAAATCCATAGACGAGAAGAGAGGAAGCGAGAAAGTGTTTGTAAGAGTAACAAAAAAATGACAATAATTACGTTCACAATAAGGTACAGTTCCTTGCCAAAATCCATCGATCTGACAGGTTAATGATTGACTTCCGCCTGCAAGGTAGTGTCCAGACACACACCCATATGCACACGCAGTGTTACGTCTGATATTCTCTCTTTCGTCAGTACAGCTTTCTGGGGTGATGTGGCCGCGGAATGGAGCTTCCAAAGGAGGACAGTAAATCTCTACAATCATTGAAAATAGAAGGAACGGATTAGAATGAGGATGTTGTTCATTAGACAGTGACACAAGAAAGCAACAGGCGAACCCATGACTTTCCTTATGGATAACTAAGTCAGTTGGTGTCAATTGAATTTTGATTGCTTTTGATATTGCATGCAGACGAATCCATCGCTACGGATTACTAAACAACACCAAGAACTCCCTTTCAAGTTTACGTTTTGGAAGCCACCAAAATGCAGTATATATTTCATCACTGCGCAACCACATGACATCGACAATTCAATCCTGGGAGTATGCAGGATGCTTGTCACGTGAACCTAGTTTAATGGCCTAGCTACCGCGAGTCTTCTATAGCTCAGCGGTAGAGCATCCGAAGTACTAATCGGAAGGTCATAGCTTCGACTCCTGTTGGGAGCACTCGGATTTCTTTTTCCGAGTATGCCTGTGTTACCGACTGAAAAACATCTTTTTTACTTTATTTTACCACCTAGGGATGCCCTGCGGTCTATCATACGCGGAATACTTTTAATAGTGGACTATAAGGGATGACTCCGCCCGAAAGTGATTTCTTTAGTTGGCGCATTGGAAACAGAAAAGGGAAGTGCAACGGTCTTTCAAAAATACCTCGAACAGATGCACCTAACGACCAAATAATCCGAGTATGGATATCTTAGACCATTGCGTTATTTCACCAAAAATTGAGGTCAAAAATACTTGGGACAAGAAGCACTGAATAGTGCAAGAGATCCTTAGAGGATTTGAAAAATGAGTCTGTACGCTCCCAAGTCCTTCGTTCCCCACTTCCAAGCGCCCCTCCCTCCCAAGCAATGTTGAAAAACATAAATTCCCTAAACTTGCTATGTGGCATAGTTAAATCTCACCACTGCTTGGGGGACGGGGTGCTAGCAGTCATTGTGCCCACAATTGGGCACATGTCCCAAGAGTTATGTCCCGCATTCAAGGTAAAGTGAGAAGTTTAGCAACTGGATGCAGTATTTCCATTGTAGATGTCTGTACTATAGATAGACCATAAAACTTTGTTTAGTACTCCTCGGGGTCTGCCTGTGTTTGTAAGTATCCTCGTGAATTTACCTTCGCAGCTGTGGTCGTCATCCCTGAGTCTGTATCCAACATCACAGGTGCAGTAATATCCACCTTCGTAATTAGAACATTGGAATTCGCAGCCACCCTGGTCTACTGAGGCACATTCGTCGACATCTACAAAACGAAATCAAGTCCAAAACCAATTTCATAGATGAAAATCAATGACAGGTATTTAATTCTTCTTCAAGAAATTCTCAGAACTTATTTTTTAGTAACACTAACGTTGGTAAAGGAATTGCTCCCCTGAATCGACAGACAATATGGAAATATTCCATATCATTTAGAAAATTTAAGGAGCTTTGTTTATTTTTGCTTTATAATTACTACTTTGGTTAGTGTTTTTCAACAGAATAACTGCAATTTTAAGGTTTCAATTTAAAAATGTTCTTCTGTCCACCAGAGAAATGACTTAACATAACGTGTCATGTGTATCTCCAAAACGTAACAATGCTGATTTTGTTAGCACGTGCGGTTCGATATTCTACATCAAGATCCTGCCGATTATACTCCCTTGTTCATAATCACAGAAGTGTCGGTTTTGATTAAAACATTGCATATTTTGTTAACCAGTCCTAAGCAAAGAACGCTAATTTTGATAACTTGTTCCAAACCATGCAAAACTGCGCGGATTAGGCTCCATTTTTAAGATATATACAATGGTCAATGCTGATTCGCCGGGTCGCCCACTACCTCTCGGAACGAGTTATTTCATTGGTTCTTAAAACAATAGATAACAGGTCATAACAATGCCCCTATCCCTGAATAACAATAGAGGTAGTGTTTACAGTGGGCGAATGGAAAAAGAGGTTCTAGAGAGATAGTACCTTACTGGATTTGTCCGGTATCATTCCTCGTTGATATCATGCAGCCTTTTATCATAAGCCCAATTAATTGAAACAGCCAAGTAGTGCTAGCACCACATTTTAAGTATCGTGATGTAAGTATTGCATTCTATTAAGTATAATGTCATCTAAGTATCGTAACACTTGGCAGTGTCAATATTTTAAAAACATTTCATTAGAAATAGTTCGAAAAAACGTTACCTTTCCTCTTATTCATCGCCGGGATTGTTCGCCTAGCATCATAATAAATGTAATAGGCCCACAGACCATGCATGGCCAACCTGTATATTCCACACGTTTCTTGAATACAAAACGAACGTCGTGCTATCTATTTACTCTGACACTGGTCCGAAGTACTTAAAAAATTTCAATATGTTATCAATTGTAAATGAGAACTAGTTTTAACAATTTTTCATAGAAGCGGTGAATTTGCTCTCCGTCGGCCTCCGAGCTAGCCCATCAGTGCACACTGATTTGGTATATACCTTCACAGCCCATTTGATCAGCTTTAAGTTGGAATCCAGCTCTGCATTCGCAGTTGAAGCTCCCTGCAGTGTTGTTACAAATGTGCTCACATCCTGCGTTAGCTAGGCTGCATTCGTTGAAATCTATAATGACAGAAGAAAGCAAAATTGGTTGGCACATGAAGAGGAACCATGGAATGCGTAACCGATCGTTGTTTTCTAGAATTGTCGCTACATGCGAAGGTACTTTCGATGGTGGCGTGCCACCATTCTCTCAAAATCCTTACTGTTCTAGGTTAGTATGTGGCATCAGTGCCGTTCTCGTATTAAAAAGGAGTGCTTTATTAAATAGAGTAACTGTGTGACATTTTCTCTCTCTGTCTTCTTAATTATTGCAATATTATTTCCGTATAAAAGACCCTGATAGTTATTGTTTCTACAGTCAAATTGTAAAGCGTACCTTAGGAAAAAACGACACTATTTTCCGACTGAATATTGGGACAGCACATAGCCATGTAGCCCACATAGTGAGTTTTCACTTTTTACCTTCATCAAGCCATATAAACAGGCCCGCAATTTGTATTTTTTTTTTTTAATTAATAACAGAAAAGGATGTTAACTTGTCTTCACATTAGTATATCTGCATGGACAAGAGCTGTGATCACGAACGCGCTAAGACTGGTAGAGTAATCGATCCGCCGTAAATGAACTTCATCACTTACCATCGCAACGCGCGAAAGTTGACTTCCTTACCTTCACAGAGGAATTCACTGTTCTCCTTCAGTTCAAATCCTTGCTTACATGCACAGTGATAGCTACCAGGAGTGTTGATACACAGACCATTCGAGAAATCACAACCGCCATTGTTAGACTGGCATTCGTCCTTATCTGAAAATGAAAGCAAGACGAGAGACAATAAGGCACGAGCGAGCTAATGAAATTCGCTGTTAGAAAACACTTTCAAAGGTCGAATAAAAGCGTTTTACCTTAATAACAACTTCGTTTTCGTTTTAATTAGGTGAACGATTGTTAATTTTGCCCTGGCCAAGACCATGCTGCAAACTGATGAGCGAAGCATGGCGCGAGCGTTGAAAATTGCGATTATCTATTTAGAAAATACAGTACGGGAGATTACTAGATCAAACACCAATATGATCCTTAATATATTTTTGGTTTGAACCTAAACCAAATGGCCTCCTACTTTTGACGTCTGTTATAGAAACCTGTTTACAGTTTACCCAATCACTTACCAATACAGGTTTTGCCATCGTAAGCGAGAGTGTAACCAGGCCAGCAGCCGCACTGGACTTTCAGGTTACACAGGTTATAGCAAAGCTGTGGACAGCCACCATTATCAAGTTGACACAGATCTGCCATGGAGCCTGTACGAAAAGGAAACATATTTGCAAACTGCACTAAAACACTGATAGATTCTAGTTTAACTCAGAATGGAAGTTGACAACACAGCCGACTAGGAATTGGTTATTAAATAAGAAGTGAAGTGCTTTCAGACACTCTAATTACTAGACTATAAAAAGTTTGTGTCTCGAGGAATGGAAACACAAGAAAAGTAGTCAGAGACAAAAATGGCTGTGTTTTAAACAATCTCGTCCACAGAGCCCGCTTTTCTTTTGGTCAGCACCAAGAAAACGAACTCTGGCCAGTCCCAATTTCAAGTCCGCAATTCGCGGACTTCCGGCGACACTGCGCAAACTCAGAAAGTAAAACAAAATGGCGGACCAGAAAATTCACATGGCCATAAATTACGGACTAGAGAGACTGCAGAAAGCAGAATTGCTGGTGAAAGAGAAACAGTACTTAATTTGTAAGGCTGTCGTTCTTGAAAACAAAGATGTACTGGCTGCATTGCCCACAGGTAAAAGCAAATCCGTTGACTCGAAACGATTTTTGCTTAATAAGCTCTTATCTCGATTTGTAGTAGTGACTTAAGTATACATCACATACACTCATGTTTAGTTGGTAACCAGCGAATTCACCCTCCTACACATTCAAACTACCGAGAACTTGACGCCCTTATAAAAACTGTAACATTTAAGTTGGAAAGAAAATAAAGTCATAAGTTTATTGGGTTGATTACAGGTTATGGAAAATCACTTGTGTATCAACCTCTTCCTTCTGTATTTGACTATCTGAGCCGTGGTGGTAGCCAATCCTAAACAGTGAGTTCGACTGTTCTGGTCATCTCATCTCTAAATGCAACCATGAAGGATCAAATTCACAAGTTAAAAGAAACTGGACTGAGTGTTTGTGTTTTGAAAAGAGAACATGTAGATGCAGATTTTGTTGTTCATTTCCCTCTTGAAGTTTTAAGGAAACTCATTATGAGCTTATCTTTAAACATCCTGAAGTATTAGTGGACAGCAAACGAGTTGCCTCCCTGTTGAAATCTTCAGCATTTAACCATAAAGTATGTGCAATTGTAGTGGATGAGGCGCATCTGACTATTGATTGGTAAGCTTATGTTGTCGCTATTCATTAGCCTGAGCAATAATTTTATTGCTATTTAGTGCCCTTGGACAAAATGTACATTTAAATCTCACAAATGTATTAGATTCAGTATCAATAATTTAGAATTGCTAAGTATGCCAGGTTCCTTATTGATACCATATGGAAATTTTTTTTGTTGGTGTGGTTTGCTTTGTAATGTACATACATGTATACATTGTTTACATTTGTGCCACTCCTCATGACCACTTATCTTTGATTACTGCTGGAAAATAAATTATATGAAAGGCAGAGACAGTTAGAGTGAAAGCTATTACTAGTTTTAATATTGAAACAAATTTGATATATCTATGTGCATTAATTAATTAAACAATTAGTTAATTAATTAATATAAAAGGGGAATAGGAAATTACACCTACAGCTGTATCAGTATTAACCTGGCAGCACTCCTAGACCCAGTGGCTGATGGAATATGAAATCATTCTAATAGCGGGCTTGATTTCTTTTTTTTTTTTTTATCTTTCTAGTGTAACAAAAATCAAATAAGTAGAAATAAAGTTGTTGAATAATACAATGCAGCAGCATTAGAATAAGATTCTTCCTTTGTCTAAATAGAGAGTAATATTTTGTAAGTGATTATTATTGTGTGACATGCTAATTAAAATTTAAAAAAAGAAAAAAAAAAGAATCTTCCTTTGTCTAAATAATTTTCTCCCTTCTCTTGATGCTAAACAGGAAAGACTTCCGTCCAGCTTACAGTGAGCTAGGTGCACTGGCAAGTGTATTTCCAAATATTCCCATTATTGCTCTTACTGCCACAGCGACAAATTCAACAAAAAAGAAAATTTCAGAATCTTTGGGTTTTATTGATCCAGCTGTAATTCAAGCAAATCCAGACCGTCCAAGCATCTATTTCTCATCTTCCACAAGACCAGGTCATGGGGAAGAAAAATAGAAAATTTGTTAGAACCCCTGAGCAGATAATCTTGTGACGACGTCGCGCAGCTCAGTGAGCTTATGGACAAAAGAGCAGAGTTTCCATTAACAGTTATTTATGGTACACTCGAAACAATTTCATCCTGCTATACATATTTTTCTGAAATCATCCAGATGGTCACATGGCAATTATAAGTTTCATTGAAAATGGCACTGCAAGAAAAATATACACTGTCTTGTTCAATTTTTTGTCACACCTTTTCACATGCAGTAATTTATGTATTTATTTATTTGTTTATTTATGCTGTTAATACAAGTTTCAGTGGCATGACCAACATTAAGTACAATGCTATTGAGCTTCTGCATGAGGCTGAGTTCTTTCCACCTTGTATACATAAGTGTAGCATATGCTGTACACAGTGGGGCAATGTGTTGTTGGCCATGCATCTTTAACTTTTGGAACTGCTATGGTAGCATGGACATCAGGAACACGTTCGTTCATCTCTGTGATAATACTTTCCCAGGTGAAGTCCCTTAAATCCTTAGAGAAATACATGTATAAACATTGCTACAAAATGATAAGAAACAACCTAGCTAATTTGTTGTAAACATATATTAAACCTCAAGAAGTCATTCAATACTGCAGTAGAAAGCACAAATAATTTAATGTAATAAAAAACTTTGAAACAGCAAATGTCTTGTACTAAAAAAAAAAAACAATTGAATATGATGATAAATTGTGCAATTAAATAATAATGCTTGAAGTTGTCAATAATTTTCTTTGATTAGGAGGAGTATAATGTTATTATCTTTTAAATTAATTACATTGTACTTATTGTGTGGAGTTAGCAAAACTGAAGAATTTTTATCACTCTTGTTACATAGCTTCTGGCACTGCTCATTCACATCTTTCAGGAACAAAGACTTCACTGCATTTCTTAATGGCTGACACTGCATTACAACCTTAACGATCTGGTGGGTTGTGGCACCAGTATACATCAATGTAGCAATTTCATCAACAGCAGGAGTCTATTCTAGTATTGGGCCATCTTTAAGCTAAAACATATGGGGCATTAATAACACATTTCTTTTCATTTGACAGTTTTAATAATATTTATAAGAGATATTGAACCAGGAAATGAAACACAATTATGGTTGCATATTATGCATATCAGTATGCATTTCTATTATTATATTACATATTATATTATGTTATACTATATTATATTGAAGCTTTTAACAGTTATCTCAGTTATTAGTTCTTATAACTAGCTAATTAAATAATTTTTTAATTACAATCGTGTAAATACAACTGAATAAAAAAAGAAGAAACAGCTATAATTAGATAACTTACATTGTTTTGATCGTTGCTCAGGCTGTGAATTAGGAGCAATTCCTGGTGGTAATTTTCGTTTTCTGCTTTCATGATCAATATTCGCTGCAGGTGCAGGAAGGATCGGCCGTGGCCGAGTCGTTGAAGCATTATTATTATAAGCCTCCTCGACTGGAAACAAGGAAACTCGAGATTTCGAGCCTTTCTGACTGGTTTCATGATCACGGTTTCACCGACTTTTCCCTTCTTTAACTTGCGTCTCGAATACAGTGAATTCGTTGATGTACTATCTGCCAAGCGTCTTCCTCTTTTGACACGCAGAACAGACTCTTGTTGATGCCTTGAGAAAACTATAACCTACTTATTACTTTCTGATGACATGCTCGACAGATATGAGAAGGGAGGCCATCATCTATATCAACTTTTAACTCGAAAAACCGCTCGAGAACCCCAAGTACGTCTTCTTCTGATGCCTTCTTCCCAAACAAATCCAAGGGGTGGTTTTTTATCATAATATTTTCGTTACACGTTCGACAAACACGACTCGCCACTTTCTTTGGCGTTCTCTGAGAGTCCGCCATTTTTGTTTACTTCTGGTTGTAATGGTATTGTGTTTGAACAGCCAATCAGATTTGGCAATGAATTCGGACTGGCGAGAGTTCGTGTTCTTGGTGCTGACCAAAAGAAAAGCGGGCTCTGGGGACGAGATTGTGTTTTAAACAGCCCGCTTTCGATATATTAAAATTCAAAAATGGCTCTGAGGCTTTCTGGGCAAATCCATGCTTCGTTAGGGTTAGGGATGATAACTCACCTACTCTGGAGTAAACAAACACCTCACACAAGGTTAAAATCCCTTCTCCAAACATCTGAACTGACACGTATCGTCCCGGGATTGGTGGATCACACTGAACTGTCAGGAATTGTCCCTGGCCCACAGTTCCCACGCGGTCATGACACGTTGGATTCTGTAAGTTGTCTGTGTTAATACCAACTCTTACTTCAAAGTTCGTGAGTCTCTCGTGGTATTCATACCGATTTACAATCAAGACATCTGCCAACAAAGGTAAAGGGAAGAAACGGTTATTTTTCTCAAAGATGGACACTTTCGTTTAATTGTTATAGTTTAATTTCTTGGTTTTGATTTTCTTAGAATTGATTTTTTTCTGGCAATTGTTACAATGGATAAAGGATACCAAGAGAGGATTAAGTCATACTCTTTTGAGGATACATAATGTGCACCCTTGCTTAGACCAGCCCAAACTACATCACAGTAATGAGACAAGGGAAGAATCATCTGTAATTTAAACTCGAGCTATTCTGTTGAACTCTCTTTAAACCAGCAGAGGGCAGACACCTAACGCTAAAAGAAAGTTAAAACTCTCTCTCGTATCATTACCTAGTTCTCGAGAAGCTGCTGCCAAGTTATGTTAGGTGCAGACCAACTACGTACCTGTGACGATGTATTCCCTGCCAAGATCAACTCTCCACCATGGATTTTGTTCCGTTTTGGTATGCGTGCATGATTTCTGGTTATAATAAGGTTGGTAGTTTTCATCCACAGCTCGGCTGCTGAATCCGTTGTAATCGGTACTCGATTGTGCTGTTGTCTTCTTAAAAGCAAGATCTTTAAAAAAAGACATTGTTCGTGAATTATTTGCCAAGTGAACATTTAAGTTTTATTTGAAGATCTTAAAAGAGCAACGTCAAGACAAATCAAAAGTGTGGCAAAGCCAACTGTTCGTGTTGTGTCAGGTCGCTGACGCTTTGGGCAATCTGGCAGAATGGCCGAAAAGCAATCATCATTTATTTATAGCACTGAAACGGCTCATTTAAACGAGAATGAACTTTGGATAGCCCAGGATAAGAAATTAAAGACCTTAATTTGTGCGCACGGTGTTGATAAGACACGCCTTTTTGACCTCAGAATTTTTAAGTATTATTATGACCACCAGCATTTTTAAGAGTAAAGATGAAGAAGTTTCTGGAAATTGATCATCTTTTTGCACCTAAAAATAGGTGCAAACCTGATTCCTTAAAGTCTTACAAATTCCCTAGAGAGAGTGGTCAGGTAGAAATTTGTTTTTCTACCGACGGTCAATATGGTTGTATGTCTAAAGCAGTTATTTTGCCGAAGTCCCAATCCGTGCAATGGTTATGATATAAAAACAATTTTCTGTCACGTCTAATAACAGCTTTTATAAACTAAGACGACGAGTTAGTTGGAATGGACGGTAACTTACTTCTGACGTACTTGCTGCAAATGCTGACAACAGACTCATCCACAACTTCGAACCTCTGGTCAAGTCGGGCCTGATCAAAATATGTGCATTTGTCCAGGTGGACATATGGATCGGCTGTAGAAAGAATACATAACTGTAGGTTAGGTAGTCGATAATCATATGTATAATGTCTCTTCTCGCTTATTAGATGTATTAATTTGTAATACAAAGTGAACTTTTTCCCTGGTGTGGAGGTGTAGTATTCTGTGGTGGATAGTTCCATTCGAGGCAGAAGCAATTCTTCTTGTGGCTTGTAGCACCAAAATTGTGAAATAAGTCTATGCCGCACTTGCCACTGATTTTGTTTTGCAGTAAATATTTCACAATATGGCTCCTGCGTTAATTTCCTCGAGTTTACGCTTGCAGAGTAGCATCCATTGTAAGTGAAAATACAAGATATTACTTATCTTTACAACCGATATCTTACTTGGTATAAAGTTGAATTTAAGATGTTCTTTAATTGCGGAAAAGTCGCTGTTTTCACATTTGCTGCTCAAAACAATCTCTTCGCCGTTAGCCGGGAGCATGGCCTGAAACATAAATGTTAAACTTTAACATAATAGCGAAAATCCCTATTTTAGTGGACAGCGCGTTACGTTTTGTTAACATTTATCCAGTGGATAGCGATTTATCCGGTGGATAACATTGTCCACCCTTCAAACAACTGTAGCTAGGTGCCCAGCGCATTGCAATTCTAGCTATGTCCATTAGGACTTCAACACGGTCAAAGTGTGTCATTCATTATGTATTCAGTTTTCATTTCACACATGCGCAACATAGTGATAGAATTACCCAAGGGACACTTGGCACTACTTAGTATCCTAGCAACTAAATGCAGGTTCGAAAAAACAAGTGATCGCTAAAAACCTGTTTTGACTCCGATAAGATCGATCTCGTCGCTGCTCACACGTGAATGTGCTACTCGAAGACAAATTGCCACACTGTTTAGACTCTGCATACTCTCAGAGAGCTTGTGGTCTCGCAAAACCCCCCAAATATTAGCGTTTTGAAAGAAGGCTTATCGTTTCAATGAAAATCTATAGACAACAAAAAACTTAACAAGTTACCGACCGGCCGTTCGCGCTAAAGCCATTGTGCAGTCAAGGAAAGATATACGCATTTAAAGTTGTTTGTTAACTTGGTGAAGGTTTGTTATGATCAAACGAAAGTTTCACATAAGATGGAGGAATCTATGACAATAATATACACATGGAATGTTTTATCTTTCAGTATAAACATTTAACAAAACGTCCGACAGAGTTGTGATTACGCAAATGTCGGCTTCTTTGGCTTCTTCCAGTTGTTTAACATTTGAGTGTGACAGCGTGTCCGGCTATCTTCACCCTTAGCTTATAATAATGAGCAGTCACGAAAAGGCACGAATTAGAAGTTTGTTTCTTAACTCGCTGAACACGAATGAATGCATCAGACAAATTCAAAGATTATAGTATTCACTCTTCGCACGTATTTGCATTTTATCGGCAACCCGCCGGTGTTACATTCACTGCGACGATAATGTAAACAGAGCGGAAAAAGGCATTTCCTTCTTCACCATTCAGCATTCTAGTTCAAGGCATTCTAGTTCCCTTACAACCCTTGATTGGCATTTTCTCTCTTGCGACTTTCGGCTGCAAATAGTTTTAGCGTTGTATTATTCTTTGACTAAACGAAGATTCGTGAAACACTGATCGCGACCGATTGTTTACACATGGGCGCCTGTATAGATTCGCCGCCAGTTAAGGAAACCTCAGTGCCAGAAAGATTTTGCTAACATTCCAAGACTCTCTTCGAACGGTAGAGGTTAGATTTTCAAGTTCTTGCATTTTGGAAGTTTTCACAGGTAAACCGCAAAAAAAGTTGTGTTTACCGTCTTTCGGCCGCTTGCTTATTCTTGCGGTGCAAGATAACTTCTTGCGCCGATTCTTAAGCGTGCATTAAAATGGCTTCTGTCTATTCTTTGAAGCGCTTTCAAAGTAGCGTCGGAAACTTACTACTAGAAATATCTTCAATGTTTGGAACGCAAAAACCGGTTTTTAAAATTAGTCCCAAGTTGAGAATCCCAATGGGACGTGACGTAAAGAAGCATTGAGCGTTACTAAGATACAAGACTCATAAATATGCACGAACCCCACTTGAGTGGGGTTCGCTGAATGACACACTTTGACCGTGTTGAAGTCGTTACGTTTTGTTAACATTTATCCAGTGGATAGCGATTTATCCGGTGGATAACATTGTCCACCCTTCAAACAACTGTAGCTAGGTGCCCAGCGCATTGCAATTCTAGCTATGTCGTTGTTGTTCTTTCGAAACACATGTCCAATCCATCTCCATCTTCTGGTGACAACGGTGAGAATACTCTCATGCTTAATTAGTTTGCTTCAGAAGCTAACGTTTAAGGTTCTCCGGAACCAAAGGCTAGCTGTGTGGGTGATGTAAATGCAGTAGCTTAAAATCCAGTGAAACCTGATTTTCATACAACCTAGCGTATACTAATCGACAGGTTGATCTTATCTCATTTCTACATATTGCATTTTATGCCTACAACGCCTTTAGCAAGAGTGTTAGTAATTACTACAGTGTGGCTACTTGCACCGAGCCTCTCTAAACAAAATGAACCAATCAACATGTTAATTGAGAACAAAGGATGCATGGCGACCTTTTTCGTAAACGAGCCAATAGCGTTGAAGAATTCAAGCAACAGTTCTACAACAAAATTTGAAATACAGCAAAGTTGGGGAAAAGATGCGGACCTGTCGGGGAAATGTGTTAATTTTTTATTTCGATCCTAAACTGTGAATGCTACTTAAGGTCATTTCTCTGTTTTGCATTGCGAATCCTTACTGCGCATAAATTTACGCGTGATTAGCGCGCGAACCAGCGGGCGCACATAAAGGAAATGGCTGCTTTTTCTTTTCGGCTTGGCTCGTGCGCGAGGTAAATCGTCGTTTCGTCGTAAACGAGCACGGTGACCTATCAATTTTTTCTCTTTTTCTGAGTCCAGTGAATGTCTCCTTTTTATTTAGTTAATATATACAAATTTCTATTGTTGGAGCTTCAGTAATCAACGGAAACGTGAGCCGCCGCTACCAGTGAAGATAAATTTGTGGCCTCGTGAGCACTGTACGTTTGGAACAAGTTGAATCGCTGTCGTGCCTTTGTCCTGAAACAAGCAGCAAACTGTTTCTTGAAGTCGATGCAATTCTTCTATTGATAAATATCACGTTTTGCGTCCTTCCCATTTTTCTGCTCCCGCAAAACGGTTTAAATGACATTTTTCTGGAGGCTGATATTGTAAGGAATTATGGGGTAGATTCCAAGTCGTCCCGCTTCCAAAGGAATACGGGGACCCCGCTTTTTATTTTGAAATTTAGGTTCCCTTAAGATGAACAATCAATAGACAAGGTTTGAATGAAAATCTATTGTCAGTTCTATTTCAGAGGAATGACCTAAACGGTTTTGCTTTATCGGTCAAGTAAAATAAATGATTATGATGATTCGCTGTAAGGGATGGAATCTGTGGAGTATAAACAGTTTCAAAAAGCGTCGATAGTATAAACGTTCAAATAAACAGAGCTTTTTTACCTTCACTTGGCTTCAAATTTTGTTTAAGAATTATTGTCTAAATGCTTCTACATAATTGTTACTTAGAAAGATCGGCAATAACTGTTCTCGATATACGTTTTGGTCAACTTTCTTCCAAGGCTCGGCCCGGTTAACGTGGTCGCATTGCAAAACTATAATTGATATCAGTCCCGAATATTGATGTCTTACAGATAGTTAACTAACCCCTGATTTCGTGTTGACACACAATTTACTTGCAACGTGTTGCAGCGATCCTCCAGTGGTGAAACTAAACTGATGCCCACCACATGACGAGTATAAACCAAGGGTTACCCCATCTGCCGCTGCTCCTATAGGCTGCACGCAATATCCACTCTTGGTGTGTTTCAGATTCCCATTATCTAAGATAAACTCCAGCCTGGTAAACAAAGCATGAATAACTTAGGTCCCTTTTTACTGAAACCACTTAAATTACAGGCTAACTTCTTGATTTCTTTTCCAATATGTATAACCCTAAACTTTGCATTTTCATTGCACGCTTTGTTTACGTAATGAGTCATCTTCGTGTCTTCTGATATTACTAGAAAAGTTAGAAGAAGTTACTCTGCCTGCAGTTGATCTTTACTTCAAGCGAGCATTGTAACATGTACCTAGCGATCTATTTAACTGCACGACAACCTACTCACCGACTCTCACTGCATCCAGCATATATTACAAGTTTGTTTCCTTCGCTTACAGTATTTCCGCCGCCCAGTGGATGGATGCACTTTAGGGAACCAAGGTGAACTAAAGAGCCTGGTCCGTTAAGACTCGTCGTACCTGAAAAATATTTCAAATTACAGCATGAACTAGCTCCTGGTCGTAAAAGACAGTTTAATGTTCTATTTTAGGGAGCTTGTAATTCGTGTATATCTTTTTGTTGCCTAAAATATCTGCTTAATATAAAAATTCCTAATTTAATCTACAATGTTCACCCTTTTGAAATTTTCCCACGCGATTTCGTATAGGATGCTTACATCTGTAGCTGCTGATCATTTATCCCCCAAGGTAATTTTAACGTGACAATTGTTTCTCCGCTGTTTTTGTTGTTATCTTGCCAAGTGTGTTTTGCGATGGAGTTAAACATAATTTTTGCATTTTCAGATGTAACAGTTTTCATTTTTCTTTTTTCTTTTTCAGTTATCTCACTGTTTTAGCTTGGTTAAACATCTGCGTATTGTTTTGAACTATTGTCCTATGATTTTTGTTGTTTCTGACCAGAAAAATTAAACTTTTAGACGACGGATCAAAAATGGCGGAGTTAACAGTGGCATATGACGTCATAATTGACAGGCAACTATCTTTTCTTGCAGAGCAAGCTCCAAACTACCTATTAAAGACAAAATTCTTTAAATCCAGGGAGTTTCGAGTCTCCCTCCCGGCTTGTACAGTGGTGGGGGTCAGAGTTTGCAATTAAGTTCAAGGTTTAAAGATGTCTGAACTTGAATATTGAAATATAATATATGTAGTTATGTTTTGGTTTAACTTTATCCTTAATACAATTTGGTATTTTCCTTTGTTGTACATTAATTATCATAGATAATCATGCACCAGAACAAAGGAAAAATACCAAATTGAACAAAGGTTAAAATTGAACCACAACAGTTATAATTTATATGTGAAACCACAGTAAATAAGAAGAAAAACAATAGAATAATAAATAAAATATAATATTCAATACAACCGAATTGTGGAGCAAAAATGGCTGGAGGAGGCAGCGTGGCCGAGTGGTTTAGGGCGCTGGTCTTGTAATCCGCAGGTCCCGGGTTCAAGCCCGCCACCCTTCCACTAGCTGGATTTGTTTCACGGTCGTCCCGAGTTCAAATCCTCGGTCACGCTTTGTATATAGTCAACTGGTCTGCCTCCAGCCAGTTGGAATTTTTAACCATGTTATGTTCATTTAAAAGTTATTTGTTTCCTATGTTTTAGCGGCATGCCTAAACTAGCTATCTCGAAGCTAAGTGCATGACCACTATAAACAACATTTACATTACATTTTACATTACATTACTGTCAGCAATATGGATTTGATTTTTAGACTCGACTCGATTAGCTTTAAACAGTGACTAAAAATCTATTTAGATCAATTTCTGTATACCTCATTTAGCTTTATAAAAGATATATATTTTAAAAGTTAACTCACCCACTGTCCAACATTGATCAGCTCTTCTTCTCTTGATGGATCTAACCGCCAAGTCGCACTGGAAATTTTGATCGTCTTGTGCCTGATCACACTTGCTTTGTATCAACTTCGTACCCTGGGACGCTCCGTTTGTATCGATACACAGCTTAGAGTACAAGTTCTATTATATAAGGACATACCAAACTGCTGATTAGAAACATCTAATGTATTAACTCTGTTAGGTAAGAGGCGTTAAAATGAAGAACATTCTACTCCGTAACGTCCTACCTAGCATCACAACAAGAACTGAACAATTACGTTAGCTATTGTTTTGCCGTTGAGAAACGACAAAAAACTTTAAGGTATCAGCCTACCCCAAATGACCATCTTACGTTGAAGCAGCTTTACCGCTCCGCGTTTATCGAAAAGCGAAAAGCCTAAGATTCTGTCGGGAATTATTGATTACTTGTCTGGTTTGTTTTTAACAGGCAGTTAAACTTTAAGAGTTTATCTTTTCTAAACTAGCTATAACTTTTGAAAGAGGGAAAAAATAAAAGTCTCCTGACACAGTTTTTTTAGAGGAGGTTGTAAAGAACACAAAGCGATCAGTGATCACTTTTTCTCGTTCAATTCCGACCGGAAACGAACTCAACAAACGCTCGTTAATTTTTCAGTTAAATTTAAATATATCTTCGTAATCTTTAACACTTAGAATTTTAACACTTAGTATTTCAGAAAATATATACTTAACTGTTTTTTTTTTATTTGGGGTGCGCTAGCTGATATGCCTTAAGATTAAGCCAGAACGTGTTTTCAAACCTCAATTTGACCCTTGACGGTATAAGTCCAGACTTGTCTCTCATCAGTATCATTACAACCAGTTACTTTAACGAATGTGCCGTCTGTCTTGGAGTCCACGTACAAACAGGGGCCGTATCTGTCATCTGTCGCTGATTGCTGGTTTTCTATCAGGAATTGCTCTGTAGAATAAAACGATTAGGCCAGGTTATCGGATAGTGTTATTTCGAAGTAATTTCATCAATGCAGTGTCTGCGTCTCGGTCTATTTATCATTGTCATGCATTACATTCCCTTCTTAAATAGGACTCACCGTTCATCTCAAAGTCAACATACGGATTCGCAGTATCATAATAGTTTTTATCAGTGTCCGTAGCGTCTGGTTGATTCATTTTGTCCTTGTACCATTGAGTGGAACTATCAGATGTGGCCCTCAAGCTTCCAATTGGGTCCCTTAGGTTAAAACTGACAGCGAGGAAAAGGTCTTTTCCAAAAATGACCAAATCTACAGCTGCAGTGAAGATCATGTCGGGAAATCCTCCGGAAGCGTATGTTGTCAAAGCAAATTCGATTAAGATACTGAAGAGAAATAAATAAAGAAATATAAGGGCGGTGTTTTGCTTTGTCAAGCAGCGCTTCTTTGAAACACCCTGTGCATTGTTAAGATTTTTAAAGTGTATGAAGCTAATTACTGACGGCTGACAATGATAATGATAATGATGATGATAATTGTAATAATAATAATAATAATAATAATAATAATAATGATAATACATACATACATACATACATACATACATACATACATACATACATACATACATACATACATACATACATACATACATACATACATACATACATACATACATACATACATACATACATACATACATACATACATACATACATACATACACAAGTAAAAACGAACGATATAATTTCCCGACGTTTCGGCGAACTCATGACGCCATTTTCAAGGGTCAACTGAAAATTAACTAAATGCGAGTTCAAGAGTTATAACTCAAATTTACATAACGGAGGTGGCTACACAAACACTTTGGCACGGATAGAATCCGTTTGCACGTTCAAACTCGGTGTTAATTACTTGATGTAAAGCATCTCGTTGACAAGACAATCGAATTTGTTCCTGCATTTCTTGAGAACTTTGAAACAGCTGAGGAGGTCCTCAGGGACAGCACCCGCGTGGTCGTTGTCATAGTACTTGCGTACTGAAGATGACGTACTTTTATGACCATCCACGCGGGCATGTAAATGCCCGCGCGTGTAGCCAACATAGCTCCCTGTATCACACAGTTACATTTAAACTGGTACACTACGCACTGTTCATTTACCAGCTGCGGTTTGTTTTCACATTCTTGAAGGTCTTGGCCAATTTTCCGACTGACAAATATAATGATAATGATAATAATAAGAACAACAACAAGAACAAGACAAATGAGACAACAACATCAACAACAACAAAGACTATAACAACATATGCTTTATAAGTTAATGTTGTATCATGGAAATGGGAGGAGCGGTGGTCTATAATGATAAGTGCGCTGGACGCCTGATCGAACGATCTGCGTTCGAGCCCTTGTCGGGGCACCACATTGTGTTCTTGGGCAAGACACTTTACTCTCCTAGTGCTTCTCCACCACGGGGTAATTTGCTCCGCTTCAACCAACACATGCACTCATTTACAGTGGGATAATGGTCAAAAAGAAAAAAAAGTTATAACCTAAAATTACCTTTTAACTCTAAACGCCGTGAGAAGGAAGTTAATTGCCTTGCCGACCCACTTAGTGGCAAGTTCAGTTAACTTCAGGAAACCAACTGCTACATCCAACACATTACACAGGCCCTTCGCGATATGCTCCACGAATTTGCACGTTCCCTCACATAGGTAAGCGACCGCTGACAATAGGAAACAAAGGTTTTGTTACCACACAAGAAAGGCACTACTGTGGACCCCTTAAGTAATATTTTTGTACCGCCTAGCTGTAATGAATTATTAATTCTAGAGGTCAACTTTTAAGGGGATTGCAGGTTTACATCACCAATTTAGAAAAAAGTTAATTCAAGCAGACAAATGTTTATATATAATCCGTTGCCTAAGGATAGAAGGTTACAATAACTATAATCAACAAGAGTTTGTCCAGCATTCTCTTTGTAAGATTACCGAGCTGTTGGCGCTGAAATAATAATTGTACAAGCTTTTTTAGATAAATGCTCCAAGCGTCAGTTTAAATCCCACGTTTTAAACATATGTGAAGTTCTTAAAACAGGATACAAAAATAGTCATCTAGCGCAACACAAAATGATTGCCAATCATGCATCTTCAGATTAAAATCTGTAATTTGATCCAGTCTTCGCACAGCTCGTTTCAAAAGCGTGGTAGCTCGAGCCCTCGAAATGTGCCGAGAACAGCGATGTTTCGAAGTCGGGTTGAAATCAGGAGAATCAGCGCGATTTTTTCGCGCAAATTGCACCTTGTTTCCTCTCAAAACCTGCTCAAGTATAAATGAAAAGAGAATGATCTTAGCACTGGAATCATCCTCTGCCCATGTAATTAGGACGGATCCCAGTGCTAGGGTCCGTCTGAGCACCCAACCAAATCAGAGCGCAAGAGAACTCAAATGGTCTCAATTGGTATCCAACGAAGTTGAGAAAACAAGTAGCAGCAAGTTTTCTCTAGATAGCCTGCGTTGCAAACAAACAAAGCCCATTGATTCACATGTACGTGACGACGTTTCCTCGATACTTTTGCTTTCCTGAAGTATTGAAGTGTGTTTATTAATTATTTTTTTTCTGGGAGAGTTTATCAGCGGTAATTTTTATTTTTTGATAAATAGCGATTTCACTTAGAAAGCGATGTGCGTTAAAAACAGAAAAAACGTTTAAAGGTTACAGTAGCTTAACCCTTGTTATATATACATAAAATAAATAACAGCATTGGAAGCTTTGTACGATTTTTCTTTACTCGTTGCAAACGTTTGGAAAATTCACGCACTCATTAGTTTTCCGTTTTCCAACTCGTAAATAAAAAATCCATACATCACACTGTCTATGAAGTTATCTGTAAATATTACAACTGTAACGGATATGACTACTACTACATATTTACATTTTACATGTTTAGGAATTACCACCAACCTGAACATGTCCCTCCGACGATTCCTTCACAGATGATTTTACTGACGAATCGACGACGGCGAACATGAAGAGCGAAGTTCTCATTACGCATCTTTTCCAGCTCTCGCTTCTTTCTCCAGCCCTTGAAAGCTTTCTTAATGCCTTTTCCAATCTAATTTAAACAAGCGAGACTGAAGGTCAAGTGTTGCTTTGTAGTGCATTCCCATATAGCCTATTGCTATTGAATTAATTGAAAAACAGTGCTACTTTGTTTTATTGGGTACATAGCTTGTACTTTAACGTACTTGCTTTCCATTTTAAAGTTTATTTTATGATATGAAAAACTTATTGTCTACTTTAATAAACTAGTCTACTTTACTAAATAGCAGTTCATAGTCAATAAAAGTACAATTAATTTTGCTGTCAGGTCTGTAGCAATGAATTTTGAGGTGAGAGGCCCAAAAGTTAGCACCGAATTGCGATGTATTAAAATGTGCCGGAGGTCCATTTCGGTAGGGGCGTCCGGGGACATCCTACCCCGGGAAAATTTTGAAAATCTAGACACGCCCTATTGCCATTTGCTGCATTTTGGAACACCTCTTCGAGAAGAATTATAATTCTGGTTTAATATCAAAATGTGGCCCATCTTGATTGTGTTTTTCCTTGCATAAAATTTTTTGTGCGACATTTTCCCTTGCATGAATATGTTTTTTTGTTTTGTTTTGTTTTTCTCATCCCCTCCCTATTACTTTTCTAATGGTCAGTCCCTTAGGAACTCAGTAGGATAATACAAAAACCAACTAGAATCACTTACCGACGACAAAGCTTTGCCTATCCACTTGCCTGCTGCATCCAAGAATCCTTTACAATCGTCCTGTGCTTTTTTGCATTTGAGACTCTTACAATTATCACACTTGAGTGACATCGTTCTTTTACAGTTCTCTTTCTCCTCGAGGACTTTTTGTTGCGCGTCTTGCAAACTTTTCTGTGCTGCCTCGAAAGCGGCTTTCACTGATGCGGCTGCTTGGTCTAACGCCTGGCAAAGGAAGGGTCAACTCAATAAGTTTAAATAGTATACGTACGGCGTTACTACATGGCATTAATGTTGAAATACCTCAGTTTCGAACGTAACCCGAAACTTTCAAAAGTAATATAAAAACTGATTCGATGCTTGTTTTAGTTGACTGACCCAATGGTGAAACAATGTACTATCTTCAGTTTCATGTAATATTAATTTTTTCCATCAAGTTATTTCATGTTATCTGCTTTCTCTTACGACAACAACAACAGCAACAACAAACAAATGGATTTCTTTTTCCTCAAATATTATTTCTCCTAGATACGTAAATGCCCGACAAATTACTTGGATCTAGTCCCTAAAATTTAACGCTATAATACACCTGTTTAAATGTATCATAATTTTAACCCTCTTACTTTCAAGAGTGCGTGGTTAACATCGTCAAGCAGGCATAGCAAAGGAAAAATAGAGGACAATTCTGATTAGACTGTAACGAACAAAAGCTTTGGAACGAGAGTTCAGACAGAGAGGAAGATATGTGAGGATCAACACTTTTGACGCTTCGCGACTTCGAGGAGTGATTTTAAGAGAGAAAACAACGACTGTTTTCCAGTCTAAATTTTGATGGACCATCAACTTCTCAGAACTGGCAGTTAAAAGAAACTGAATGGAAATCTGCAACTTTTGGAGAAGAGATGCTTGAACTTTGGAATCCACAGATCTAACACTAAAGCAGTTTCCTTACATCGTTAATTCCACTCAAGTCCACTGTAACTCTGACGTAGAACTCGGCGCCAGCGAAGTGTTGGTTTATTGCGTAAGCTGCTGCCACAAACACTTCAGCCTTGATGAGGCCAAGGAAGTCACCTTGAATCAACAACTCCATCCTGCTCATAGTTAGGTTCAACCGCACGTAAGCTGAAATTCCCAGCAGCGACGTGTACCCCTCGATGTATGCCTTAAAATAAAATAAAGAAGCACTCACAGTCACCAGTGGAGTATGGTGTACGGGTAGCACAATGAGAAAATACCTCAAATACGCTGAATGTAATGTGCCACTGGATGATGTCCCATTTTTGTCTTTTAGGTTCCAACTTTGACCTTTTAGTCGAAGAAGGGGTTGCCCATGAATGGGGAAAATTTGCCCAAATTATTTTTCTCTGCTTAGGTAAATCAGGAGTTTTGAAATATGTAAAGATAAAAATAAAAACTCCTGTTGTAGTATTGTGGAGAAAATTAAAAAAATAAAAAAATATTCTATTCATTTTTGGTTGAGATTGGGTATACAGTTTAACTTTTTTATTATACATTGTAGTCACTATCTGTCTTCTCATTGGCTAAGAGCCAGCAGTTTATTCTGGGAATCAGCGCAACCTACAGATTATTCACTAATCTGCTATAAGATTAGTGAATAATCTGTAGGTTGCGCGCGCAATGCATGATTTCCAAGAGACTGTCAAGTACACGGCTGGTGAGTGGCATCTCGCACACAGCGAAGTAAAAACATGTCTCGTCGATTCGCTTCTTCAACAGTGCGTTTGTCGTTGCTTTTTTTAAAACAATGTATAATGAAACAAGTGTTAGAGACTGGGTCAGCAAATTTGGATCCTTTTTGACGGCGGCCCCATGGGAGCATCCCCACCCAGAATATTCCAAATACACCCTCCGAGCTTTACCTCAATGAAAGGTGGGGATTGTCTGGAATCAATATAGAACCACGGACCATCTTTCGAGTTTGACGGACTACGTTGGATTACAGCAATTCCTAAGATATCCACTGGATCTGGTTGTAAGTCCACAAACATTACCTGAAGAAAAATCCATTGAAAGTAAGTTAACATTAGGAATGATGGAATGAATGCAGTTGTTATTGCAAAACCTCAAAGCATTTTCAACTCCTCTTTTGCTCGAAAAACCGCTTCTTGCTGTTGTAAATCTTTATTTCTTATACATGACAGCTTTTGCCAAATTTATTATGCCTTTACTGTTTTAGACAATTTTTTCTATTCAACATGTCACTGGTCGCATCAAGAGAATTAACCATATTATTATATGGCAAGCGTTGTGACTGGTTCTTTCTTGGTCGGCATTGTGCCATACGGGCCGTTTCCATGGGAACATTCATTAACTTTTTATTTATTTTTTTTCGAAAGCTAGCGAACTCAAAATTTGCAGCTAAAACGACATACTAATCTTGCTTTCTCAAGCTGTACTTGGGAATACTGACCCTCGTTTGTTTTTGTAAGGACCTTGCCGTGGGAGAATTTTTCTCAAAGCTTTTAAATGTCAAAGTAATTCTGTCGGCTCAAAATATTGTTGGTCCATTCAAAATGTTTAGTGTTTTTGTTTTTTTACAATTTACTCGGGATGAAAGCTAAACGTGCAAACGTAAGTCGTAGAGTCTGAAAACTGGGGGACATCATCTTAAATTTCCAGCTTTGGGACGTGTTTAGATCAATCGCGCGGGCAAAATATATTCGATGGATAATAAATGCAAAAATACGAGCAGTGGGCGTGCATTTGTCTTTCTAGCCACGTCGAGGCTACGAAATATATGATTCTGTTTGTATGTTTTAATATGTAGATGTATACAAATAATAAGATTGTGACGCAGTGTTACATACCGTATCAGACATTTTAACGTGCGCGTAAATCTCCCATCCCAGAATGTTGACTCGTCCTTTCATTGCGAAACCCTTGTAGATGTACGGACCCCCAGCGATTCGTAAATCAACATCAGCCGAAGAATGTGAAACCTGAAAATAATCAAAGATTAGAAATAGATCACGATAGTCTCTGTGTATGGTGCTTTGAGATGCTGAGAGGCTACTCAAAAAATAACGTTATTTAGACATGATGATATTTAATTGAAAGCGTGAAGCTTGTGGGGTCGTGTAAGTAAGTATGATACATGAACAATTAAAAATAAATTAAAGTTAAAAGTAAGATAATAAAACCAAGACATGTACTTCCTAATCCAGTTTTCTAAAATTAAACGATTTAAATGTGTCTGTTTTCGACCGTATTTTACAAAAAACCTTAACACCACTCATGTTGGAATTAAAAAGTTCTTTGTGTCAGCTTGCGAAAGAATGTTCCATAAAATTGTCCCTTTGTACGAATTCCGTATGATGTTAGTTTTGATTTCAGAGAATTTACAGCCGCCATTAATCAACTTTGTTCCAAGGCTTGGTTGCGAATGCACGGAGAACGAGTGGGTCGCTCACTACCTCTCGGAACGAGATACTTCATTGGTTCTTAAAACAATAGATAACAGCTCATAACAATGCCCCTAGCCCTGAATAACAATAGAGGTAGTGTTTACAGCGGGCGAATGAAAATAGAGGTTCCAGAGAGGTAGTGCCTTACTGGAACGAGTCCACGTTTTTGTTGCTTTTCGCCTGATTTTCAATACTTACTGTTATTATAATTTCAACCCGTGAGGTATATTTGAACCTTTGACGTCACTTTCTTACATTCATTACCAAGCCTTGGAACAAGGTTGATCAAGAATGGCAGCCATAAATTCTTTGAAATAAATGTTAAAATAAGATGACTTCTGATGTTCGTAATGCATTGAAATGTGGCAAGATGAGTAAGAAAGTCTAAGGGTGCACGAAAATGTAAAAAATATATGGAAATCAAAAATTGGATTACAGGGGCACTGGTTATTTGCGCGCTGGATAAATGATCTGCCGACCTTCGGCAAGGTGCGATATGCAGGGCTGTGACACATTGGAACCTATTTTGTATTATTTTTGATATCATTGAACGTAACTAATGAAAATTCATAGATGTAGAAAAGAGCGTTCTATTTGGATTTCGAAAGAACAGTTTCAGAAGGCCAACTGAAGGCATGTCTTTGGTAAGCTGTCAATGATTCTAGCCGTCCTGCAATGTAGTCTTTCGATTGTTAGGAACGAATTCCCACAGTTACAACCTTTCCCAAACCACGAGGCAGTAGATTATAGATGGTAGAATTACTTTGAAATATAAGGCTGTCAGCAAGTCCTTCCATAGAAATCTTTAAAAAGCTTTGAGAACATTCAGCTTATTAACGAAGCATTTCTTAATGTCGCAAATGTGTTGAGTTCAGTCGAGCCTTTCAAGATCAATTGTTATTCCTGAAAGTCTGCTCGATCTTAGTAACCCAGTAAATGGATTCACCGCCATTTCATTTTCCATTTCCTTTACTAAATTATGTAGTAAACTGACGTTAACGTCGATCAAAGAATTATAAAGCAGAGTATTAAATTTGCGTGCTTAATTTTCGCGAAAGCTTTTTTCGCGATTTTTTAAAACATCTCGAAAATTAAGTCGAAAATAAGTAACAATAAGTTATGTGAATTTTTTTTCACCAGACCCCCTTGTGAAACGCAATCGCTTCTGCAGCATTGCGCGCCGTTTATTTTTCTTGTGCTGTCCTCACTAGAAAAATGCGAAAATGTGAAAACAACTACCATGACTTTTGGAAACGAGCAGTGTATCATACTTTTTAACCTTGGTATTTTAGAAGCACCGCCCTATACTAAGAGATAATCTATCTTACCTCGGCACCTTCCGGGAAGCCTGAAGCCGCGACAGGCGGAGGAAGTTGAAATGTAAATCCCAGAAGTCTAATGATCTTTCCTAATGTGAGTGCCGTGATGGAAGCGTAAAAGAACTGTGGCTCCCCGACACCAACGTATCCACTACCACCGAAACAATGACCCTAGAGAACATTCAATAAGTTGTTAAGTACTCTCGTAGCAGTGAAGCGATATGTTGATAATTTTCCTGACTGGGAGACTGGTCCAACACAGCATCGTCAGGTTCTTCCAAACAATCCGTCGAAATTACCCATTTTCACTGATGAGGTTAGAACTTTTGGCAATAACCATACTCAAGTTCTCAATGTAGAACAAAAGATATTTATCACCTCGAGAATCTAACATTTACTATAGTTCAAGAAAATTATACAGAAGCCGATTAATTTGTTACCTAATCTGTATTTTCTTAGTAGGTGGACAAAGGTCCGTTTTTGCAGCATTTCATTTTTCCCACCTACTCGGATATTTGCGTCGTGCACTCCGATACCTCTCCCCTCGTAGTAAGAGAAGAACTCGGGTGCACTTGTTTGTGAGCTTATAAAAAGTATTTATTCCCTGAGAACACATTACAAGTCTTTCAAGGCATTAAGACATTATACACTCACATCGTTATTAAAGTCTGCTGGTATTAGACAGTCGTAACCAAATTCGACTCGCATTCCAAACTGCACTCCAGTGATGGGTATAGGAGCTCCAACTTTGTAAGTCATGCTGTAGATTAAAGCGAGAAAACGACGTCCGTATCGAGATAAAAATAATGACCGCTATAACCGATGGCAAGTTAGTCATGTTCGTCCAATAATGCTTCATGTATGAGTTTTTAAAATTGTTGAAAATGCGACTAAAATGAAGACCCACTTTGAAATTTCTTGAATTACACAGATTTACAGATTTGTAAGAATTTAATGCGAAAATGTGCAAGACTTATACAAGAAAACGTTATATAAAAGAGAGGAGTGCCGTATAAAATTTATGACTGGAAAACTAGGGAGATGACAGTTACTCAATTCTCTAGTCATATGCGGCGATAGACATACCGATAGAACTATCTAACATTATTTACATAGGTAATCATCAGCTCAGGCAAAATCCTTACCCAACAAAGATGTTTCCCAAAGACAGCCACTCGATTGTGTATGCTTTCCGCCACATACCACGCATGCCCAGTTTTCCGGCAACTTGCTGCTCTGTGAAATCGTATTCCAACACACCAAAAAGCCACAGTTCATTGCCGGGAACTATGATACCGTCACGCTCGATTTCTCCGTTCACTGGCACCTTGATGTCTGCACGGAATCCTATCTTTGTATGCGTTGCAGTGGCGTTCCAGTCCGCCTAAGAAGGAAAAAAAATTATTTAATATTTACTTTTTTAAAATAACTATTTTCTTTTTTTTAATTGCAACAACAAAACATACATACAATACTGAAGTACTGAATTACTAACCCTACAAGCAGAATGTTTCATTACAGATACATTACTTACAAATACAATACAATACAACACACTGCTATACCAAACTTAGACTTAACTTAAAATATGTTATTTTATTTTATTTTACACGTGCTCTTCCTATATTAATAAATACTACTAACTATTAAACAAACTGACAATGCACCGGGAAAAAGAACGCAAGACATGAAAGGAAAGGGTGAAATGGTTCTTCACTTTCCTGACTGAATTTGCAGCTTTTAACACAGGCGCCTTCAAATGTATTATAATATTGAATGGGGTCTTATCATCGTAAAAATATCCAAGTAAATCTACCTCAACTGTTTTATTGCGTCGAGTCTACGGCTCGAAATGACGAATTTCAGTGATTTGAAGGCTTTTGCATTGACTCTTACGACACGTTATAACAGTCAAGCAAAAACGTTCAAACACAAAAACAGTCACAACGTTTTTATGGGCTCCCTGTGCTTTCAATTTGTTTTGAAGTTAAGAACATTTTCGTTAAAACAATTCTCCGCGACCCCTCCCCAAGTCCATTTGTCACACGGAGAATGTGATCTGATCAAAAAGCTCCAAATGCAATTGTTTCTTTTTTAGAAAGCATGCCTGCAGCGTAAGTTATTTCCCATGAAATATTTTTTGCTTTGAGCAAAACGAAGCAAAATATTTTTTGAATGCTTCGCGCTCGTTGCATCGAAGAAAAATTTTCCAGAATTATGTTTAAGCGATTTCCGTAACGTATGAAATGCTACATGGATGTCTATTATTATCTGAGCTTACCTCAACATAGAGCTCAAGTTTGTCGAAATAAAGTCCATCCCAGATACGAATATGAGCGAATCCTACAGCAACTCGGATTTTTTTCCACTCGAACTGACCAGTAATGTAAAACTTGGCTGTTGGCCCTAGTATCATCTTTGTAATTTCGCACATTTTGTTGTTTTTACAATCTTTAGGAAGTACAAGCTGGGCCGCCATGAAGATACCTTAAACAGAATCGAAAATGAAGGTTAATAATGTCTTAGAATGAATGATAATATGAGGTAATAGATAAGCACCAAAATGGAGGCAACAAGAGAGGGATGGTAATACAGTTTATGCAGAGATTTATCAAGTCGTGCTACTTTTTTAATAATATAACTAACTAATTTAATTCTAGAAAAAATCCCTTAAACTTCATTTCTTTACAACGAAGAGAGATCTATTTTTCAACAATAATAGGACGTTCTCAGTTTGCTAAGTACCAAGAGTTCCGAAATCGTTGTTTCGAGCTTTAAACCGGCAAATTTATTGTAATTTCATCGAAAGAAGCACCTATCTATTTATTAAGGTGCACTGCAGGTATTTTTGTGGTCTGACAGGTCCCGTTTTAAAACGTGTTTTTGAAAAGGAAAATATTAAGCGATTTCTTAGAATTTTACAGCCTGACAGAAGAGTTTTACAGTAATACAAATCATGAATGTTGTGGCGATCAAACGCGATTTGTCTCAGTTGAAGCGCGCGCTTTACTTTTGTTATGTTATAAATCTAATTGTCTCACAAGAAATAGTTCGTGCGACCATCGCCTGAAATTCGCTCTAGAGGGAATCTCTGCGAATTTCCGCACGAACCAATTTCCAGCCGCGTTCGCGGTGGCCTTTGGTAACGGATTCACACAAACTACTTATACCCGATCCAGTGCGAATGGCGGTTCGCGTTCGTTGTTTCGTGGTCGTGCTCTGTACAAACAAGCTTTTATAAGCGGTTTTCTGAAGTCTTCTTTTTTTTTAATAAAACCCGATTATTTCACGGTGATATTTTTTGTAATAACCTCAAACAAGCTGGCAAACTGTAAAAGGTCACTCACAGCAAGTTACAGAATAATCCTAAATGTAGATTTTACAGAATAGAGACTTGTTTATTTTGCTGGTAACTATAGAACTGCCTTATTGTTCCGTGATGAGGCCTTATGTGCCACGAGGCACAAAGAAGCTAGGTAACAGGTAACATTGTTCCGTGACTGATATTTGTTGCCGCAAGTCCAAACTTGAGATTTTGTTAACTAAAAACTATTCATTTCAAATGGCTACATTTTCTTTAAGAGCACGCAGTACCATTCCTTTGTGACCATGCTACAAACATTGCACTGCCAATCGCCAAAAAAACTCATGTGTATCATCCAATTTTTGCAAATTGCAAATGTCGCGTTGCGAGTTGTCAGAAAAGAAGAACTAACCTTCTTTTTTTCACAACGTTGCGAGACAAATTGCTGCGTGTGATATGTTAATCTCGACATGCATCGAAATATGCGGAACTTAAAACTTTGTACCCATACTTGTTCCTATTTTTTTTAGATATTCTTCGCGTTCTGTTTGCAACGTGTCCTGATTGCAACATTTATGTGCTGTATATAATTTTGTAATTTTTGGTAATAATCATCCTCAAAGACTCAGGGACAGTTTCCCAGGGCGGTACGAAGAGAAAACTCGTTCCGCGTTGACAAGCTGCCCTAGGTCTGGGAGGATGGATGATAATAACTCAATCTGAAAACGTTGACAGAAAATTAGACATCATAAATAAACGCCGGGCCCGATTAAACGCCGGCTTCAAATAAACGCCGGGTCCACAAGGCCAATTTTGGAATAAACGCCTGGCGCGTTTAATTGAGAAAATACGGTAAACTGATTTTAACTGCTAACGGGCAAGGTCCCTGTAACTTATATTTTCATTCGCCCGTTCACTACCTCTATTGTTTTTTTTGTTTTTTTTGTTTTTTTTTATAACAATTGCTTTAAGAACCAATGAATAACTCGTTCCGAGAGAAAGTGGACAACCCGGAAGAATGCCAAAGCCTTACACCCCCTCTGAGACCCGCTTTCTCGGTCGTCATCGTAGCTTTGCGAGTTTCAAGGAATATTGCATCGTGCAACACTGCATCGTGCAACACTGCACCTCCTGAAGCTGCTACATACAAGTACTGACCTTTTGGAACAGTAGTGGTGACCTGGCTGTGGAGTGGTTCTTTAGCAAATTTGGTCTCTGCGTCGGTGACGATCTGCTGAAATCCTATCTCCTCAGTTGGGTGGAAAGAGATACCAATCTATGCCAAGCAAAAAATGAGTACGAGCCAGAAAATCAAGATTTGCGAGCCAAATAAAAAAAAAGTCTAAACTATGGCAATTCCGAACTATTACAATCATAGATATGCGCAGATATTCATCAAGCAAACATGCGTTTGTACGTTGGCACTTCCCGAATTATCTTCTATTTTACACTTTCGTATAATTACCTTAGTTATCGTTTCCCATTTTCCTTTATTTCAGGAAATTAACAATGTTATCAGAAACGCGAATTTTAAAAATTCGCGTTAATTTTATGCACCTTAATTTTCGCCCTTGTTAATTAAAATCACATTTTTTACAGCATTGTTATTTTGAGACACCATTATTTCCATTAAAGCAGAGTCAGCAGACACATCGTCATTCAATATTGATTTTTAAATGTCTTTAGATTCGTCAATGTATATAACGATCGTTGTCTCTAAGGAGGTAGGTCATTTCTTTTTTCTTGTGCAAAATGTCAATCTCCTTTCTGTCTTCCAAATTGTTTCGCTAGCTGAAAAATTAAAAATTAATTGTATCGCTCAGAGTTTCGCGCCAAAAAACGCGGCTGCACCACTGTCACAACCCGTTTCCAGTCTGCTTCACTCACGGCCTAACCTCGTTCTCAGGGTCTCTCTCTGAGACGAGAGAGACCCTGGTTGCGGCTGGTCACGTGCCACCCAGAATTTGGGTGGTGACAAAAAATTCGTTGAAGGGAGGGCGGCTTAGACTGCTTTTGTCAATACTAAGCCTACAGGAGAGCGTAAAGTGTTGCCACCAAAATTCACGTGGCTCCGGTATGTTGCATTAAGGTCATGTCGCAGTGCAATACAGTGCAAACGCCGAAAAAAATTTATCAATCTTCCAATAACAGAAACGGTGGACAAAATTTTTGCTGAGAAACAACCCTCCCTGCGGTTTTGGTTTGTCACCCAGATCACGTGGCCAGCCGCAACCAGGGTCTCTCTTTTCTCTCTCTTGGGGGCGGGGAGAGAGAGACCCTGGGAACGAGGTTGCTCACGGCCTTGTTTCTGAGAAATCGTCAAAGATCAATTTCAAAACGATGAACGCTTTAAATTACATCGAAAATACTCTTCTTCTTTGGCCATCGTAGTTTAACTAAAAATAACACGCAAACTGCGGTGATGAACAAACGCATTGTTAGAAAAAAATAGACTTTTTACTTGACGTTTCGTATGCTTCTACATACATCTTCAGAAGTAACCGTTAAATGGAAAGACAAATAAATTCAAATTAGAAAAACAATAGGATTGACAATTGACGAAAAACAGATGATGAAAAAAAATTACAATAAAATACAATGAAATAACAATTTGCACAAAACAAAATGTGCAAACTAGTAAAGATAAAGTTTTTTGCTGCCTACATTTTCATTCATGGCAGGTTTTAAATCTCTTATTAGTAAAGTCTCCTTTATTTTGCAATGTATATCTGACCGTCCCCTTGCTAATATGTCAAAGTGGTCCCATTTTAAATGATGACCAGTTGACGTGACGTGGTCTGCAATAGCAGATGCGTGACTCTTACTTGTGATCGCTTTGAAATGTTCCGTTATTCTGTCATGTAGTCTACGTTTTGTTTTTCCGAGGTAGAAATCTTGTCAGTCCCAACAACTAGCCTTATATATAACTTTTGACATCTGGGGGCGGTTTAGCTTGTCTTTGTATGAAAAGAAGGACTTAACGCGTTGATTACTTTGGAAAATGACCCTAAGGTCAATGCATCCGTAAAATTTATTGATGCATGCTTTCAACTTACGTCCTAATCAACAAATTTAACCTGAAACAGAAATGAAGGAACAAGAATGCATTAAGGTAAGATAGATTTTTAAGTAGTCTTCGTCTCCGTTCTATGTCGTCTTCGTCGACTTTCAAAGCCAACATGAGCAAACAACGCCGAAAAGACGCCTGGCACATTTTAACTCGATTAAGATGCTCGTATTTTCAGTGACATTATTATTGAAAAGGAAATCCGTCCTTTTTTCTCGAAACAATATCGATTAATTGTACTTGTGAACAAATTTGGCTTGTTGCTAATTTCCTAAAAAGTCTTATCTGTTCACTCGTATAACTAATCCCTAGTTGTTTCTCGATAAGACTGTTTTCCCATACAAACTGTTTGGACAACAACAACAACAAAATACAAAATAAATAATAAATTAATTAAGTCGATAGGTCGGTCAGTAAGTCACTATTTAAATATGAAGTTTACCTGAAGTTCTAAACCAATCGCATCCAGAAAATCCACTCCAATTCCAGACAGCTTCTCGGACAATGCACCAAAGGATTCGCTATCAAAGGAGAACCCAACAGCGAATGTCGGTCGTCCAAATCTGAAACCGGTGATAATCTCAACATGGCAAGGAACTCCTCCGATATCGACTGTTCCAGTAAAACGGTAGACACCAATTTTGTCAATCTTCCTGAGCAGTTCCACAGGTCTCATAGTGAAATCCCATATTCCAGCTCCCCTAAAAATATTCTAATGGTGAGCAAGCAAGCAGAGTTCCATCATAAACAGCCTGAACATCAAAACAACTGGGGGAAGGGGGAGGGGGGAAGGGGGAAGGAGGCAATCCTATCAATGTGACCCAGATTCGATTCCCTGACCTGGAAACAGATGTGAGTTGAGTTTGTCGTTGGTTTACGTCCCTGCTTCGAGGGTTTTTGTCAGGGTTCTCCGACAGGTTCTTCCCCTCCACAAAAAGCAACACTGCTGCTAAAAGTTGCTTCGATCAGTAATACTTCAGGGCCACAGACGGGTTTGTCAGGCGTGACACTGCTACATGAAAGCTTTGTTAAATACTGTCAATGTTCATTTTTAGTTTTAATTTAAATCCTGTTGTTAAAGGGCGAGCCCTTATACATAACGGCAACTTACTTCAAGGCATTGACGAAGAAATCCGGCAAACTGTTAGTATTTACACCAAAAGACGACATCATGTCTATAAATGTACCAGAATCAGCCGTCCCTTTGGCGTACACTGATCCGGATACCACATCCTTCTTCACTTCTGTATCAAACTTATTTCCCGTCGTAAGTGTGTAAGTTCCTTTAGCTTTAAACGTTTGAGAACCTCCCTCGGTATAGTATGAGAACCTAAATTGAAACAAAGGCAAAATCAGTAAACCAAATGGTGCCATAATGAACAAGTGTAAAGCACTGAGAAAACAGCAGAAATAGGCGTGGAAGTAGACGTGACGTTTCAACAGTGGACAGATCCGATTATGCTCTTGCTTCCTAAACTTCCACAGTATTGTCTGTTCTCATGAACTTTTACTAGTGAGGACACTTTGTGATCGAAGATTAGCAAGGCTGATTAAACAGTTGGGAACATATATATTTCCAATATTTCGGAAGGCACGGCCTTCCTTCTTCAGGGTGTTACACTTTGTGATGCCTGTCATAATCAAAGGCTACTTTGAGGCTACGACTATTTTGCATGATGAAGTACATGCATCAGTATAAGAAGGAAAGATGAAAATATTTTGGTTTTGTTCCAAAAATAAATTTTGTTTCTGTTGTCCCTTCTTTAAACCTATTAAAATGACACTCAAATCACTGCCCTGACTCGGCAATGCAATAATGCATAACGCTCTAGACACATGTACGCTCTGCGGACCTATGTGTTAAGTTAGCTCAATGCGTTGGTATTCTGTAATGACTGTAATAGAAATCGAAGAGGACGAGGGTTCAACACACGGACGGGCACGCGTACGATCTTTTTTTTTCTCCCTTCCCCCCCCCCCCCCCCCCCCTCTTACGTGCTTTTTCTTTCTCTCTTCCCCCGCCCCTCAAGAAGCTAACACGTGCTTCCCATTTATTGTTTTCTCGAGATTAAAAACCACACTTGCCTGGAGCCCGCGTTCATTTCCTTAAAACGGCACTAAATGCCTTCCAGGTGTAATGTTTTTTAATCAACTCAAATAAGAATATGTTCGCACTCTATGCTGTACACATATCTGATTACTATCTGATATTGTTTCACTAAGTTTCACATTTGTAGACATTTCATCTTCGTCAAGTTAAGTTGCTTATTGGTCAGTGGACCCAAGGATGGAGGGACTGCCCGACTGACCGAGCAAATGAATTCGCTCGCCTACTAAACTCCTATTTTGCATACTTCAAAATAGTCGTAAAAAGTGTGCAACTGGAAGCGTTCATTTCTGGACATATCTTTTTTTCCTGGAGGCAGCTTGGCCGAGTGGTTTAGGGCGCTGGTATTGTAATCCGGGCATCCCGCGTTCAAGCCCCTCAATTTGCTACTAGCTGGATTGGTTCTCGGTCGTCCTGAGTTCAAATTCTTGGTCACGCTTTGCAAATGACCAACTGGTCTACCTCCTGCCGGTTGGGATTTTTAACCATGTTATGTTCATTTAACATATTTGTTTCCTCAGTTTCAGTGGCATGCCTGTAAAATAGCTATCTCGAAGCTAAGTGCATGACAACTATAAACAACATTTACATTGCGTTACATTTTACATTCCTCTGTTAATATTACATCCAAATCATTAAAATCATCGGTCAAGACCAGAGCATGGCATGCCAAGTTATTTATAAAAATTTGTAAATTCCACCGTCCGCAGTCCGGGAGAAACGAAACAATCCTAAAACGGGTGCCGTGACTTTTGCATCATGAAGTGACCGCTCCAACCAAGGCGCTGCTACGCATTCTCTCTGTCCACCCTACTGATAACCGAAAAATCGCCGAAAAATACAATTGCTAACTAAGATTGCAGCAGCCCCCATCTAGACCCTCAATACGACATAATGAACAGTATCAAATAAACTATCTCAATAACGTTCATTTGGATGTTCACACACCTAAGTATCACTGCACACACGCAGCTCTGGTGACTAGAAAAAATCCCATTCGACAAACGCTAGTGAAACTCAGAAAAGCAATCAAAAACTCCAGATAGAAACAGGAAGCTACAACAACATCTCTAAAAGTGACAGACTTTAAACTATTCGTGGCCTTAATGTTGAAGATGAAACTCATTTTCTATTTTATTGTCCAAGATGTTCATCAATTAGAGACAATGTTTAGTAAAATAGATCATATAATCCCGAATTCCAAGTAGTTACTAATTTCAACCTTGATTATGCAGTAAACGAACTCTACTGATTATTTATATTAATATATAGTTAGTTGTTGGTAGAACCAAAGAGCCAAAGCCAAAAGCCAATTCCACGGTTATTGACTTGAGCTTGGGTCGCAGGAAAAAAAGGATGAAGACAAATGCAGAAATGGACTACTTGATCTTTTCTCTTTAGTAGATACTCTAAAGCATTACAATCAACAAATTACAATTTTATGAGTTTTTTTTTTTTTCGACCAATAAAGCAACTTAAGAAAATAACAATTCCAACCGATAAAACATAACAATTTTCCCGTTGCAAACTAACGTGCGCTCGATCGTGTTGTATCAGGGAAAATAGACCACAATAGAGCATATAACAAGTTCGCGGATTTCCGTCAGAGGAAACGCTTGTACTAAACGCTAATACTAAACGATGTTGGAAAAATGGATCGGTTGTCAGCGAGATTTATCAGTCAACAGTATTTCACTTAATTTGATGGCCAATTTTACACTAACCTGACATCGGTCATCTCATATCCAGATATCGGTACATAGCTTGCAGCCTTGTCAACCTGGAACTCGTATTTTCGCAGAGCTTGTGCCTCATCAATCCAGATTGAGATACCTGGGACATACTCTGTCTGCTCGGGCTTAGTCCACCCTGGGATAGCGTCTATATTCGCGTAGTACGTTGCTTTGTTATCGACAATTTTCTTGATGGTTAACGAGTCGACTATCTCAAAACACACCTGAAAGTGGAAAATATGTTCCCGTTAGAGTTTTTGCTGTTTACATTGGCTTTTTTTTTGTAAACCAGTAAATCATAACACTCTTTTGCAGAGGTAGTTTCAACCCGTTCTCGTGTTCACTTCCGTAAGGTGACTGCAGTATATATACAGTTGTTACCTGTTGAGTAAATCAGTGTTATCCAAACTTTTTTCGGGCTAACATCATCGCTGTTTCCCATATTTAACAATTGGACTACGAGCCCAAGTTTTATGTGAGAAAAAATGATCTGTACAGCGAGATGTAGCCGAGTTAACCATCGCTCATAGAAAACGAGGGCAGGTAGTATAATTGTTTTAGTAGACACTCTAAGCTACAAGGATTGCGGTTAAAAAGTTACAATTATATAGACTCTTGTTTTTAGGCCATCGTAACTTGACTAATAATAGTTAACAAACGGCGTGATAAACATTCCAAAATAACGCATATTTATTCGACTTGACGCTTTGCATGCTATACTGCATACATTTTTAGAAGCAATGGTAAAAACGTTTTGACAACTATTTATACATAAAACGGGGATCTGGAACCTAGATTGAGAACAAAAGAATTACAATTACAATTATATTTCATGATGACGATGATGATGTTACTCACAAACCTTTGTAAGGTTCTTCTGTCCATAATCATCTTGATCATCAGCTTCAATCATGATCGCAAACCATCCATTTTGCAGCTCAGCTTCCATAAAATTAAAGTTATTGTTTGAATACACAGCATAAGGGACGTCCTGCGCGTTAGCTCCATTAGCTGAATACTTCTCTGTTACTCCGCACTCGAGAGCCAGCCATGATGTAGGGTCCGCTGCTATTTTATCCGGTTTGTCCGGTTGGGGGACTAAAATCAAGAAATAACGAGATATTACCGTGTCCTGCCGATACAACCACTTTTCATCGATTTTGAAGCCAAAATGGGAGCCGACTGTGGCTGCTTCATTTTGTACTAATTCATTTACTTTCAGAGTCATTTCTCACTCTCTAGAATAGTTGTATTTACAACTACATAGGCTTTCAACGTATAGTACTAAATGCCTGTTAAGTACGTCTTGACGACAGACTTAGCAGAACATGCCTGCCTGTGTTGCCTGAGGTATGTTAAAATAGATAGATGTACAGGTGTGTTAGACATCTTTATTATTAAAACCGTCGTTAACCTGCATGGCCTCTGATTTACTGATTAACGCTTTTAAGGGTAGCCTTATGTCCCACTCACAAAAGCGAAGAGGATAGGCGATTGCTTTTTAAGAATTTTTTTTTTTTAAGTTTTTGACGTCCAAACTCAAGCGCCTTGTTTTCATATTGTGTTGGACTCTGACTTATAAGATATGTGTTAAGGCGACTTTAGCATCTATATTTTTATTAAAGCATATTTTCTGAGGTTATATCTAGATCTGTTTCGTTTGGCAGATTGTTGATTAACTACTCAATTGTAAATTAACCTATGCATCCGTCCGCTTCTGTCGGACAATCCTTATTCTCTTGTGACAGCCCCACGCAGTCGTCGCCGCCATTTGCTGGGGTAGGATTGGTGCAGGTCCGATCACGTGTCTTAGACCCTTGAAGACAATACTGAGGCTCTGTGCACGTGGTCCAGGAGGACCAAGTTGTAAATCCTCCGTCAACTGCACCTAATGGAAATTAAATGAAAATAATCGTGAGTCGCTATCGTAAGTTACGCGATGGGTTGTAGTCGATTCGTAAGCTTACTCCTTAGCACTCTGCCAGGCTGTCCGTGCAAGAACTAAGTACCAGCTTATTATATGGGAAGGGAGAGGCACTGTACCGGAGCCAAATATCTTGCTCAAGAATACAACACAAACATCTTAACTAATGCCTCATTCACACCAGCAAAACATGTTTAGTTAAAGGAGCTACTTCGCGGGGATTTCGCAGATTTCTGGTCTAAACTGTTCTGAAATTTGTGGCAGGCAAATTAACCCATGAAAAGCGTTATCTTTGAACATCTAAAGGAAGATATTACCTTAATTTGTGTATAAAAATTAAACTACGGCTAAACGTATCGATTTTTTGAAGACGCGCGAAAACGAGCTGAAAAGATAAGCCTTAATTTTATCAAGTTGTAAGTTCCATGGGGTTGAAGGCTGGTAAGGGGTCTCAGTGGAGCGTGCTGGTGCCATCAGGTACGCTCCAAAAAATGCTGAGAAATGCCCACCGTTTCCAAAGGCTCTGCTGCAAGGTGTTAAGATGCAACTTTTTGCAAAGTTAAAAAAAATTCTCCGGGGCGGTTTCAGAGCCACCTTAAATTTTCGGAAATTTAAGGTGACTCTGAAACCGCTCCGGGGAAATTTTTTTAACTTTGCAAAAAGTTGCATCTTAACATGCCAATCATTATTCAATAATAAAAAATGGGGGTCACCGGACTCGTTTTTGAGTTATAAGCACTTAAAGGGAAAATTAAGAGTGTTTTTAACGGGTAAAACTGTTGCTATAGTAACCAATGACGTCATGAAAATGACCACAACTTATTCAGCAATGATTGGACATTTGTTCGATAGCATTATTGTAGCAGCAACTGATAAAGATTTGTAGTACTGGCCCATCAAAGTTTAAGAGCTGGAAAGTGCTGGAAACCGTTGCGAGCCTCCTTAACTACCAATTTGTTTCTAAGGTAGGTTGCTAATTGCTATATTTTGGAAACAAAACGTCATACAGATAAGCTTTTTGCACGAGTTTGTTCTATTGAAGATTTCCTCCAAGAGTTTCAGGTCACGGTGATATTTAACGCGTCACGTGACCAGAACAGAATAAACCCTAAAACTCAAACGGCGGATAGATTTTAAAATTAAAATGAGTGTCAATAGATAAAGAACGTCCACATGCGTAATGTGACGTATCGTTTTTGTGAAATTCGCATTATTATAAGAGTTATGGCGTAATAAAAACTCGTATTTACAGACTTTCATCAGTAGCGTTTCCTTTTTTCGTGTAAACGGTAAAAGCATACGTCAGATTATAAAGACGGCCACGTTATCTCTGATTCGTAAGAGAAATCGGAACATTACCTTGTTTCCGTGGAGTTTTAGGGATTTTAAATTCTAACGCGCGGTTTGGGACTGGCACTAGTTTCGCACGCGCAATGATATATTTTTTAAAGTAGGTGTACCCCCAAATAAAATTCACCATTTGGCGTTACAAAAAGCTTCAAAATCGCTTGCTTCACAATACAGTCTTCAGCAATTCCTTAGCAACTGCTCCAGATCTGTAGTTAAGAGTCTCCCCCCTTAAATCGCTTAAATCTAATTTCCAGAGGTGAATATAAGAATGGAACATTTTCATTGGCGGAACATTTTGATTCACCTCGCTAGGGGGTGAATATAGCATTTCAAGGCTTGGTTACTCAGCCACGCCACCTTTGCCATCCAAGCAAGTAAACATGGCAGCCTTTGCTGAACGAAATTTTCGTTCACTCTGAAGAAATCACTCCAAATCCGGAGTATTCAGCACAGTTGGAATTTTGAAAATTGTCTGCCAAGGCTTTTGGACCAAAAATATTTTCAAGAGATGATTCCCAAGGTATTAGAATTGATGGTAAACACGGTCGTTTTGTAGATCGCACGCTGCCATGAGAAAACCAATGCGATCAATTGACCCAAAATTATTCAGTTCTCTTCAGACCAGAGCTGCTCGACTCATTTCAAGAGGATTTAGACAATTGTTCAGAAGTCGCCAACGACTAATCAAAGGTACTAAATATCTGTCTTTTTCTTAGTGTTTGTTTTGTTCCGTTTTATTGCTTAAACTAAAGTGTAAATTCTGATTTACGATGAATTAAACTTGTTTACACGTATGCAAGCGACCATTCGTGTCTGTTGTTTCCGTGTTTTAGTTCTTTATTTTGTAGTTCTTGATATTCACCTCTGAAAATTAGACTTAAACAATTATTCGCCGAAGGCGAAGTGAATCTCGGTGAATATTCCCCGAGACGAAGTCGAGGGGAATATTCGCCGAGATTCACTGAGCCTTCAGCGAATAATTGTCATATGTTTTTACAGTACAGGGATTACAAAACATTAGAACCAGAGCTATACATTCACTTACAAATCCCGCTTAAAACAACATATCCCACTACAATTCAGTACTACGTCCACTAGGAAACCAGGAATCCAAATTGTCATCATCGGTAAATTCGTTAACGATGTGAAGAGTACAAAGTTTTTCTGTTCTTTCTTAACGACTGTTTGATATTGTTAGGTTGCAAAATCTCTCTTCGGTCATTGTTTAGCGAACCATATGTTTTCAGTCTTCCGACGGTGGAAACTAAACGATCGTTCACTCGGATGCACTTTGATACTAAATGTTGTTACCTTTATCCTTTAAAAACTCAATGAAAAAGACAATTTATCACCAGCATCGATTTTTCCTCTTTACTTGTTGTTGTTGTTGTTTTGTTCTTTTTACTGAAAAAGTCCGGAGATTAAAGACCCCAGCCCCTCCCTATGCGCGGTCCCTGTTACATGTACATGTTTCTTTTTAACATGCAGAATTTCTCGATGTTATCATCTTCGCATTGCTTATTTAAGGGAATGCTACTAAAGAAACTATTCATAGCTCACGTTAGCGTGTCTCATTATATAAGAACCGTGAACGCTGACCTCGATCTAATTGAATTTTCTCAGAGGTGATCAGCAATCAGGTCAACCAAGAATGTTGCAATTTAATTAACCATAATAATTCCATTTGGAACCTCTCTCGCAGAAGTGCTTTTCCAACTGCAGTTGAGTGTATGTTAACAAGCCGACCTTATCCCAGACTTTGTAATAGAATAGAATGAAAGGACGAGTGATTTTATGGTGTGCTTTTTCATCTAAGCGGGATATCAAACATATTGAGCAAGTTATGACAATGTGAATCCCTACTGTTATACAGTTCTAAAATTGCAGTTTCACACCTGTTGTTATTGCAGCTGCAATTTTAGTTCAAAAAAGATATACATAAGCGCCCCCTCTCCAAATATCGCTCCGTCCTGGATCAATTCAGGGCAGCCGAGGACACTAAATCGTATCATTACATGCAGTAGGTAACAATAACGAGTTTAAGTAGTTTTATCTCCCTTACCAGGACATGATGTTAGTTTACAGCTCTTTGCCTGATCAAAGTCTCCAGTACAATTCTGTCCTAAATTGGCGGGAACGGGATTTGTACAGGTTCTACTTCTAGACTGGGTACCAGTCCCACATGTCTGACTGCACGTTGTCCATGCGGACCACAAATCAAAACCGCCATCAACTGAAAATACAAATGTTAAACCATGGCGATGAAAAGTGAAGGCCTCAAGCGTGACTTGACTTGTTATGTGTTTTAAGACAAGAAGATGAAAGCATGACACAAATAACTGGGCCGAACTAATTCGATGGTTGTATCATATAGGTTCGATATTCCGTATTCTAAAGTGGCATCTTAATTGTAGGAATTAGATGTAAATACAAAGAGTGTGCGAAAATGTAGTATAATTTATTATTATTATTATTATTATTATTATTATTATTATTATTATTATTATTATTATTATTACATGACCCTTGTTAAAAAGGCGATATATTACTTCATTATGATAATAATTATGTTAACTCTTTTCCAAAGATTTCATACGTTCATATGTGCATTATTTGTAAACATGTTTTACGTTTTATCGAGCTTCCAAAAAGCAACTGCCCCCCGAAAGTAGCAACAGGAATGGTTTAAAATGCTGCTGAGCCTGAAGGGAGCTAGGCTCACTGCTTACAAAAAGATTGACATATAAACCTTTTTTTTCTTTTTCGGTATATAGCGGACTGACCTGGACAAGGCGTGTAGCAAGCTCTTGCTGTCTCTGTGTCGTTGCCAACGCAAGGTTGCCCGCCATTCATTGGAGGTGGTTGATTGCACAGTCTTGATCTTCTCAAAATAGATCCTCCTGATATTCCGCATGTTTGAGAACACGTTGTCCAAGGAGTCCAGGAGCTCCAGTCACCGTCAAGAGGAGTAGCTAAAAGCATTCAAACAAGTTAATAATGAAGATGGTGAATTTCAAGCTCGGTAAATAAATGATGAAAATGAAATGTTCATTTTATCGCGGACGTGGGACATTTTTTTCTTGGCCCCACGCTCTCGACAAAATAAATATTTCATCTTTATCAAATAACACAATTTCGTTAATTACATGCTTTGGAATTCTTCGGGATTCCTCGGCGCACGATCGAGAAGCATCAAATTGCAGTGTGCACGGAATAAATTTTAGAAAACCCAGGGCCATATCGACCTTCGGCGCAGAGAAAATGACGATTATTTAATGGAACTTAGTCATGGATGCGTTTAGCCTATTTTATTAAGTTCTGCCAAATACCGGTATGTAACTTAATGTTAGCTACGAAACTGCTTCTTTGCCTGGATCTATATGACGAGACTATAAGTTCACAAACAAATATCTCCCGGGCGTTATAATTGATCGAAAATTACAAATGAACAAAATAAACTTTCAAAACCTAAAATAAAGTTATATGTAAAGAAGGATAAAGAGGAACGAATGATTGGTTAGTGACTTATCTGTATCGGTTCCTATTTCTGGCTTTTGCAACATGGAACAAAATCTACTATTTTCATTATTTATTACTCATGATGCTTTCGACATTGTTAATCCTAGCAGTACGCAGGACGCGTGTCACATATCCAATCCTGGTTTCGAGCTTCGGATTCACGATCGAAGCTGTCGGCCTTTGGGTTTCCTTTCTAATGTGAGCCCTCGTCGTTTCACCGATGTTGATAGCAATTCGAGTGTCTTCCGTGTCTGCAATAAACTTGCTTTTACGGGAGTGGGTTATCAAACCCCAGCCCACCCCCCAACCTGGAGGACCAGGGAGGTCGCACTTCGTCTGGCCTCTACCCTTCGACCTGTTCGGCCTGGGTGACCCTACCAGGAGTACAAGACTCCAGCCGACATAGCTCTAGGGGTCACTGATGCGTGCCACATATGAACCCAGTAAATGACCAAGCTCCCCATGGCCTAGCTCACCAAGAATCTCTCGTGGCTCAGTGGCTAGAGCGCACAACCGATATCTGGGCCGCCATGGGTTCGATTTCCGTCGGACACTCAGATTTTTTCTTTGTCCCAAGCTCGCGACAAATGGTTATTTCATTTTTATCATTGAACACAGTTATATCACCTTGAATGGAATTTTACTTCATCGCTGGTGAATTTCCCCTAAAACCAATCGAGCATTTTCTTTGGTTTTAATATACCTCTGTATATGTTGCAGTTATTTCTTTCTTCAATTAAATTTTATTCTCCCTTTGGTTTTGGATATGGTAATATATGAGAATGAATTTAAAACAAAAGGAGAATGAATTAAATTTTCTGAAGAAAAAGTGTAACTGCAACATATCTAGAGAGAGGCACTGTAAGATTCGGGTTAGTTTCTTGCTACAGAACGTGGAAAAAGTGTCACAGGATGTTTTGCGTGATAAATTGCAAAAGTAAAGAGTTTAATTAATCTTGATTTAGGTGCTTTTAAGGTTTAGGCAATTAGTGCCGAAGTTTCTAGAATTTACAATGTATTGAAAATAATTATAAAAACAAGATAATGTTAATTGATTAGGATGTGGACCTAAGGTCACGGTTTTTGTAGCCATTGAACTGAGGTACAGCCAGCGCCCATTTCCGTGCACAAAAGAGTTTTCTTGCATTTAAGTTCTTTCTTTGTGATTTTTATGTGTTAGGAACAAAGTTTAGGAATTTTCGTGATTTGCAAATGTGAGTTGAATTTACCGATGTAGAACTAATGTATTTTGATCTGTCGACCATGGGACATCGTGTCTCAATCTTGACATTTATTCTCTTAGAACTATTCTCTATTTCCCCGAAAAGCCATTAGTTGCAAACCTCGGTGGATGCGGACTTCCTAATCAATTTTGTTTATGAATCTTAATCTTAAACTAAAGAAAGATAACTTAAAATATGTACATGTTATTAAACAACAGAAATCATATATAAGCAACGTTGTAAAACTAAAGAAAGTAGAAGAAGAACGACGATGTTGAAAGAAGATGAAAGTAACTTGTAAGTCAAGAAAATACAGAAGAAAGACTGAGGACTGAATTCAAGAAGACTAGATTGTGAGTATCCTAATAATATATCTGAACTTGAATCTTTTGAGTCTTGCTGCTTCAACGACAATGGAGTACTAGCTTGAGCGAATTCCCCCTTTCACAAAAGAATAGGAAAGAGGTCACTCACTAAAATAGTTTCGACTTACTTGGACACGGAGAAATACATTCCAGCTTCGTTTGAAATGCGTCTCCAGAACACGGCTGCCCGTCAGGGGTGGGCGTGGGGTTAGTACATTCTCTGGTCCTGTTGACTATGGATCCCCCACACGGGTTATCACAGAGTGACCACTGACTCCATTCTGTGTAACCGCCGTCAACTATATGAAATGAAATTTTATCAATGAAGTTTTAGTAGATGTTGCCTTTTCTCTATGCATCTCTCTTAGCACTAACTGGGAGAATTGAGGTCATATCACGCCAGTTTTAATTTTAAAATACTGATAAAACGGGAAACAGTTTCAGCTTGATGGACAACGCAGATTTTTTTTTTATTTTATTTTTGACAATGCAGATTTGTATCATGTTATAACAGGAGCCATAATGGGAGGAGACCGTAAGCGCAAGATCCACGCAACCTATGATACGAGACAATTTTTATATTTTTAGAACAGGTAGACACGCGCGAATGCGTGGGTTCTCGCGTAGATGTTGCCGGAGTTGCGTGATTAGTATCATGTGAGTCGCGAGTAAATCTGTCGCAAAAGACTCTGTGTTAAAACTTGAGAACGAAAAATAAATCAGTCGTTCTGTGAACGGACGCTATCTCTACAGTAGGCTGTGCAGCTTCCGTATCGTGCTAAATTCATCTCCTGGATTTTTTGTCAGTTAAGCACAAGACTAATCTAGAGAAGTTTTCTCAGTAAGATAAAATTTACGATGACTCGTTTACATTTGGATTGTACTTTGGTTAAGATGGCTCGCGGCTATTTTTGGGGAACGGAGGTACTCTTTTCTAAATCGAGCTTTGGGCGTGTAAACCTCACCCGATTTTTCTGATTTTTAGCAATCGAAATAACAAATGTTCAAATTTTATAAAGCTTTAAAGTAAAGGGCAAACAAGGCAAACGATCACGAGATATTAGCGCTTTAACAACGTTAAAGCAATGCTAAGGTCCCATAGATTATTTGAAAGCTTAATGCCAGCTAAAACGATGCTGAAAAGTATGTTAAGATCGGAAACTCGTACCAAAAGTTGTAAACAAATGAGGAGGAAGAGGTTTACGGTGCGTAAATTCGAATTTAAAAAAATCTACCGATTTTTTTTGTTATATTTTTAAGTATGAGAAAAAACAGCATATATGCAAACGGCTTTGACTACTTTCGTGAATCTATTCTCAATGAAATGCGTCGAATTTTGCTTGCCAAGATAGCTACTCCGCGTCTTCCATTTGGAAACCCTTGGTTAACAGTAAATTATTCAAACTAGCCGCATTCTCAAGATTATTTAGCACCTGGAATTGACCAATTTTGGCACGCCACATACCACATTGCTAAATGAAATGCATGAATACAAAGCTCAGCCGCAATATTATTCGTGGCATGTTTATTTTCAGGTACTGAATAATCTTGAAAATGCGGATAGTGTGAATAATTTACTGTAACAGGAGCGTTTTCAAAGCGCTCCAAAATTGATGACAAGAGGTAGCTATCTTGGCGAGCCAAAGTCGAATCGGTTTCATCGAGACTAGACACACGAAACTAGATAAAGCCGTTTGCACATATGCTGTATTTTTTCAAATTTGAAAATAAACGAAAAAACATCGGTAGATTTTTTTAATTCGGAAAAAATGAATCCTCTTCTGCTTCATTTGTTTACAACTTTTGCTGGAAGTTTCCGATCTTTCCATACTTTTCAGCAACGTTTTAGCTGCACTGAAAATTATAATACAGGATACTAAAAGAAATATTTTGGAGCAGTATTGGTCGGATAAGTGACTTAAATGAAAATATTTTCATTATGCAGTATATATGTAATTTTATATGATATGAAAGTCACATGTAACTTACAACAAAGCATCAAGGAAAGGTCGAAATGGCGTATACAATCGTATTTCGGCAAAAATATGGTTTCTCCTTTTTTTTGCTGTCATTCTGTATTCTTTGGTTGCCCATATCGCTGCGTTGTGAAACGTTTCGTAAATTGTCTTGACCACTGTGTGATTCCTCGTACGACATGTCTAACGGGTCCTCGCGACTGGATTTGTCCGAGAAAATACTACTGCAGTACATCCGAATCACTTGAATCATCCTCACTTTCATGGCTACATTCAAAGAACTGCTCAAGGAGACCTTGACGTAAATTAGGAATAGAAACTGATGAAAGAAAGCCAGTGTTTACTTCACTTGTAGAGGTAATTTTGGACGCCATTTTGTTTATATTTCTCCGCTTGACGTCCTCGCGAAAATCCTCGCGGTAGTACGCGCGCGCGCCACGCGGGATGGCGCGACTTGTTCTAAAAATAGAAATTTTGTCCCATATCATAGGGACAAGGCCATATCTCGCGCTTACGGTCTCCTCCCATTATGGCTCCTGGTTATAAATATTATTCATTGTCTAATGAAGAGACAACCATGCTTTAGAGTCTAGAATTCACTGCTTGGCCCAATTGTCCCCCTTTACTAATTTGAAATTGTTTCTGTTTGTCTCAATAATGCGGACTATTCTTTATAAACACGCAGTTAAACTCTGTGCGCATCCAGTTATTTCAATAAACAAATAAAAAGACCGCGCCCTAGTGTATTGTTAAGTTTTGCTTTCCGTGTTCTTCAAAATTCCAAAGCTCTTATATTGCTGAAGTTAAGCAATTCTTCGTCCTTATGCGTAGTCGAGCGTGTGCTGCATTGAGCGTACTGCTGCACTGACAGGAAGCGGGAGTTTTCTGAAACCATAATACATATAGGTTTTTGACCAATCAGAGCGTAAGTAATATGTCAGATATTTTATAAAACTCGATTAAGCACGCACGTGACAAAAGCTGCATGATTTATGGAGCTATAATGAACTAGAACTGACTAAACATAACGCGCACAATCTCTCGAGACAACGTGTGCAAAATGTTTTTTGGAACGATTAATGCGTTTCCGTGCAAGTAATGGATTTTAACCTGCTACAGGTGAACCTTTCTGTGATAATTTTCAATGAGACTCTCTTGATTCACATTACATGCCATAACAACATTATTTATACCTAACAGTTATGTTAAACCACTTAAACTTACTCAAGCAATCCAGCCCCTCAGCACTTTCTCCCTCGCAGAACTGTCCATCATCACTTGGGAGTGGATTAGTGCAAGTTCTTGTTCGAATTTTCTGATTTCCCGCGCAAACACCAGCAGCACAGCCGCTCCAAGGTGACCAACCTGACCAATTACCATCCACTTTGGCACCAAAAAAAAAAAAAAGAATGAAATAAAAAAGTCAGTAAAGAAACTGTATGAGTGATTATTTATGCTTTGAGTTCGAGTGTACATATGCAATTCCTAAATTGATAATACTTCTATCAATAATAGACTGATACACGCACATGATCATCGCTAAGTAACAGTATTATACTTTTTTCCTAAACGTTTTCGACTAAAACAAAGAAAAATTAATAACCGTTCCAAAACACGTTATTTTACGCCTACGTAAATTTTCTGGAAATTGTTCCCAACGAGAATTACAACAAGTACAAATACAGTGGAACCCTGCTATCACGGCCACCAACGGGCCATGGAAATTTGGCCGTATTAACGGGGTAGGGTCAAATTTCATGACTGGTTTAATTCAAGTGCAGTGACGCCTTGACAGATAAATATCAAAATTGCACTTCTAGACAGAGCCACATCAAAATGCTAACCAGCGCTAACGAATCTATCGGAGCTTGAGAACAATCTTTCTGTAAGAGATGTTCCTAAAGAGGAGAAAAGCTCAAAGAGATCCACAGAGCAAGTAGGAAAACGCAAGAAAAAAAGCATGCCGTGGTAAAAAGTTTGATATTAATTCTCCTTTTACTACAAGCTTTGTAATTTCGCTAAGCAATCGTTTTGAATAAAATAGTATCATTCAATATTGTTTCTCAAATACTGTATTTGTTTTGTTTGGTCAATTATTAATGGGTATTTGGTTCGAGTGGCCGTATTAGCGGGGTAAAATTGTAAAGGATTGTATAGTTTGGGATTTCACAATGTGGCCGTTGGCCTTATTAACGGGGTGGCCGCATTAACGGGGTTTTATTATAAGGAAATATATGGGCGTTTCGCCGGGACAAAAAAGAGTGGCCGTAATAACGAGGTGGCTGCTTTAACGAAGTGGCCGTAAGGTGGGGTTCCACGGTACGTTCAATTTGCAGCAGTTGATTTTAATGTAACTTGTAATGCGAAACGTCCGGGTTTTGTTTTCTTAAAACGGTGAAGTATAGCAATGATTTTTCTTGCATTATGATTAATATTTTAAAGTTAAAATTTTTGATTAACTCTTTCTAACTCTTTTTAAGTAACCCTTCAATGGTGCTCAACTGGGATAGTTCATTTTCAAGTTATGCATTTTTTTATATCGAAGATTAAAACATGAACCACGTACGAAAAAAATTAAAGTACAAAGCGGAAAATATGTTTGGGTGGAAAATATATATGAAATTAAGTGCAGCTAGAAAAGCTACCAAGAAACGGAAATGAAAGCATAAGATACTCATTAAAACAGTTAAACTTGAACGTTATTTTACGATCGTACACAGAGGCTTCTTAAATTGAAACGGTGATGTTTTTTTTACTTTTACTATGTTGACCAATCAAAACGCTTAAACTTCAATTCACTTGAAGTTCACTTGAAATCAGAACTCTGCGCCAGTTAGTTAAAATTTTCTGCGATCAACTCAACAAAATTAATACGATATTCAATGGATTTTTAGTTCCCACTTTTTTTTATAATAACAAAGGTTTTTTATCTATGTTACGTTAAATGATAAAAAGGACATAAAATACTTGCGAAACGCTATAACTGATTAAAAGAAATGCGATAATTGTTACTTCGACATCTTAACTACTTAGGCACCTGAACGGCCATCAAAAGCCTAAACACCGTTGATTTCGAAACTGTTTTTCTTCTTTTACTCCATAAAAAAAATCAATAAGAAATAGCACACTTACCAGCGCCGTTTACAGAGTGCCAGAATGTTGTTACAAATAACAGAAGAAGAAAGAAATTGTAATCAGTGTTCCTCATTTTGTCTATCTGAAAGAGTCGGAGGCTAAAGCATAGCCAGGAACTCTTGCCCTTCGCACAGTTGAATAGAGAATAATTGAGGAGAAGCTAAGTAGCCTAATGCAATTCAACTACGTTCATATCAAGACACCTGAAATGACTCTGTGGAATTTGTTTAGGTAGGTGAATAAACAAATAGCGTTGACTGTCGAAACCGAGCCGTTAAGGCGTTGATTTGTGTACATTGATTCATGTGCGCTTATCTAGCTCAAAGCAAAGAGGTAAAGAATATGAAAAGAAAACAAAAATCGACTTTTCCATTGCTTTTTTAAACTATGTCATAGTTGTTTGACTAGCATCATACCTTCGATTTGTTATCTAAAAGCAGTATGCTATGTTTATAAAATCGTCTCATATTTTATTCATTTGTATTTGATATTTTTATAAAAATAAATAAGTGTGTTTAGGGAAAAATATCAAAGAACTGCCAAAGAAAAATATCGATGTGTAGGTAAAATGATAACTTAAAAGCAAAACAAACTAAAAATATAGACAGTACTAATTCAGATTTCAATCTCACAACCCTATGAGAAAAAAGCATTTAATTTCATCAGTTTTAGAAATCATTATAAATCTACTCCCAGCATAGTATACGACTTCGAGTAGTTAACTGTTACAGATAGAAAATAATTAAACCTCGCTGTTATTTGATAAAACTAGGATGCCTTATTAAAAAAGTGAATACTCTCCTACTTTTTTGATTTGTATTTAATATTTTTTTTATAATTTAAAATCAAAATAAACAAAAATAAGAACAGTGTTTGTTCGATTTGAATCTTACGACCCTATGAGAAAAATTCATTTAATTTCATCAGTTTTAAAAATCATTATAAAATCTACTCCCAACGTAAGGCTCGACTACACAATTTGATAACGATTATTTAACTGTATCACATGGAGAAATATTTCAATGCCGCTTTTATTCGATAAAAGTCGGGTGCCTTTTATAAAACGGAATGTGAAAAGCTGGGTTTTCGTTTGATTTCAACTGATAAATATTAAAATATCTTAAGAATTGCTAACTGCTTATGATTTCTTTATGACCGTGTGTAATTCAACTAATAAATCAATATCAATTTTTTCTTCATGTTCAAATATATAAACGAAGCAAGCAACAAAAAAGAGAATATAATTCGGGGATGTTATGTATTGCCGTATTTTTTTCTGCCTGTAAGGCAACTTTTTCAAGCTTTTTCAGAAAGTATTAATAAAATGCAATAAAGTTTCTACTGTAGACGCACAGGTGTGAATTTCTCATCAAAATTACTTTGTTTGTTTTATCTGTAGTAAATTATGAAGAAAGCAAACCACGCGAGAGATATTTTTAAAACGTTTTCTCTTTTCTCACAACACAACGTTCTTTTCTTACAACACAGCGTAAATGGTTTTAAACCTTCGTATTTTTTCTTTACAACGCAAACTCTTCTGGCAACATTGCTTTTCCGAATTGAAAGCAACTTCTTTGGACATATAGTTCGTGACAATAGCCACGCCTGAACAAATAGCTATAGAATTGAATCACAGCTAAGAAAAATTCACGAAGCTTTTGCTTTAATTGCTTATGAAATATTTTTAGCTGTTCACTGAGTGTGCGAAATATGATTTATATTCACCGGAACAAACCATACCCAAGCGTCTTTTTTTTAGCTTATCGATCCCTCTGTAGAGAGCTTCTTTTTTTTCCTAAGAATGCATTAATAAAGTTATGAGCTTAGCAATACCCTTAACAATGTTATTACTGAACATATAAACATGTCAAATAGTAATTGAAACGTGACTTATCGATATTTTAACACTCGTGTTATCAGCGTGACGATTGCACTTGAAAAGCGACAATGTATCTTAACTTCACTCCATATTATTTAAATTTGACATGAAATAATTTTTAAATTGAGAATATTTTAACAAAATCTTAAGATATAGCCAAAGAGAGAAAAAATAAAAGAACTTGACGATAGATTTTTCGTTAAAGGACCGTGTAAATGTTGACTCACCTTTGTCAACGGTAACGAAAAGTTACCTTAGCAATGTTAATTAATAGAAAGCTCGAACTTCGACGAAAATTTTTAACATTAAATTAGCCTCTATACTCTCTTCTTTTGAGAAAAATTACTCTTCGTGGTTGAACCTTATTCTCAAGGCACCCAAATGAATAAAAAATAAGCTAATTAAAAGTAAAGGAAGCCGAGAAAAACCCCTCACAATATGGTTTCCAAATATTAAAATACTAGTAGGACATTATTGCATTTTAAAATAATCGAGCTTTTAACAAAGAAATGTTTTGTGTTGGTCGACGTTTGATTTCTTTCTTCGGGCGGTTGGCTGATAAATTGAACACGGTGAATTTTTTTGCTTATGAAAAGTCTCAATTATATTTTTTTTCGAAAGGTCTTGTTTCTCTATTTGTTTTGAAAGGTCTCATAATCAAGTCTTCTGACTTAACGCTATGCTCCTATATTCTATGCCTTCCAGTTACAGGACAACTTCATAGTTTTAGGACGTAAAACTATAAAAATAAACCTAAAACTAACAATTCTAATAACTATTGATCCGGAATAATTTTTACAGGTAATAATACAAAGGTATTATTTTCATAATATCATGGGTGACAAATTACTCCTTAATTTTGGCGCGAAATTTTAGCGTTAATTTGTAATTTCTCATGTGAAATTACAAAATTGGCATGGCAACGTTTCCCATGTCTTAGTGCCAAGGTGGCGTACATGTTTCTCAAGGATGACTTTAAAGCTTAAACTTTGTACGTTTTCGCTTGAATTTCATCTATGCCAGTTTGCTTTGGTCCTGTAATAAACTTTAGCGATAATTTGCATTTCAAAACGTCAAAATGACTTTAAAACAAGCAATAAATAACACCGAGCGAATTTTGAGCGTTTTACGCGGGCGCTGTTTTCAGTTCATTCATGACAAATTATAGCCAATAACGTAAGTATTCAACAATACTCAACTTTGAAACATTTTAAAAACAGCAAATGCAGAAAATTGCGAACTTATATCGAAGTTTGGAGTTCTCGAAACAAATAAAAAAAAAAACTCCGATCGTAACCGTGACTTGCGTTTTGTCAAATCTAATAATTTCCCTCGCCTGAAGGCTCCGTCGGAAAATTATCAGAATTTTGACAAAACGCGCGTAAAATTATTTCCTAATTTCACTCGTCACCATTTGATTACCCATAATAACCTCGCTTTATGCAGCACCTTTGTCACATTTGAACCAAATTATATTGACGATTGTTATAGCTCTAACATTTTTCCCCCTCGTTTTCTATTTAACAATTTCATCACGAGCCCTTGTTTTCTATCTTTAAACATTAAGAATACGTGCTCGAGTTTTCTACGAGCAAAAAAGACAACTAGGCACGCTTAGTATTGCTCATAGAGAACGAGGGCGAGTAGTGTTATTGTTTTACAGTCGACTCCCGATAACTCGAACCTTCAAGGGAAATTGAAAATGGTTCGAGTTATCGGGAGTTCGAGTTATCGAGAGTTGAGAACAAATGACCGAAAATATGTAAAAAAAACGGTGTTCACTGTATTTGATTCAAACAATGTACATTTTAACCAATGTTAATAGTATAGAAGTCGAGTGAAAATGGAACAAGTTTACTGTATAAATCAGATCGTAGCGTAACGTGAAACAAAACAAAGCAAAGCAGCAGAAGAAGTACAGGTCCCGGGAACTTTGCAGGTTTCAAAGAGAACAATTTTGGGCTACTGCTACCGTGTTCATGTGATCTACTTTTTCGAGAAATACAGTGTAGTCATGATACGCCCTGATGCTTCTCAACTAATCTATTACTATCGATTATCCTTGAAAGTTTTCTAACATTGGATTTGAAAGAATCGGTTTCAACCTAAACCACAAGTAGACTGTACACGTTTTGTGTAATGCAAAAAAAGACAAAGAATTATACACGGCTGCTTCAAAATAAATTCAATATTTTGGTCTACAGTACACTGTTTGCTTTGACTTGTCACGTATTGACAAACATGGTTCGAGTTATCGAGGTTACAGTTATATGGAAAATGACCTGAAGGGAAACGAAAATTGGTTCGAGTTAGCGGGAGGTTCGAGTTATCGAGGGTTCGAGTTACCGAGGGTAAAATTACAATAAATGTATGACGGAAATCCAGGGGAAATCGATTTTGCTTCGAGTTAGCGCGAGGTTCGAGTTAGCGAGGGTTCGAGTTATCGGGAGTCGACTGTAGTAAAAAGTCTAAAGGGTTGCCGTCCAAAACTTACAATTTTATGTACTTTTAGGCCCAACAAATCAAGAATAAATAACCCTTCAAAGAGCAACGCACGGTCGTGTTCTCTCGGCGAATAAAAAACAATAGCAGAACCAATCAGATTCGCAAATTTCCAGTAGAACGCGGATGTGTTTCTTCTAACATAACTTAGTGTTGTCGGTGATCATTGCGCAGTAGGTCATTGGTTTTAGTATTTCAAGAAGAACTCGGAATTCTTATTATTGCGCGTCGTCCTGTACCTGTTAAGAATCTATTTTGAAATGGAACCCCTACCTCAAGTGATAATCTTGGCATGGTATTTTAGGAATAAATTCTAATAAGCATGCTAGCCGAAGAAATCGATCATTCGGCGCTTTTTTTGAAGACAGTGGTGTCGGGTAACGGTGCAAATCATGTATCAATCAAGTCGTTGCAAAGAAAGACATCGGAAACTCTGATATTAATATGCGCGCATAGAATGTAACCAAAGGCAGATTTTGCATATGATGTTTCACGCCGCCGAGATAATTTTGCATTTTCAGTTGGATTTCTCACCTGATAACCTCACTGATAAATATCTCGGCGGCGTGGAATATCAAAACAAAATGCGTCAGTGTTGACATACAACAACCGGGAAACATCGGGGTTCTTTTAATAAGTACAATTCGCAAAACCTTACTTTTACCACACCGGTAGCCGTTATTACTGCTTTTTCCTTCCTCTTCAGCATGGTTAATATTTTGTTTTGCGCTAAAAACAATTTCACTTATCCTTAGCAACCATTCAGTTGTTACTGCGCACGCTTGGTTGCCTGGCACCGCAATGCCGCACTTTCAATTCCTTTTACAGAAGAAGTTTCTTCCCCACTCGTATCTAGCAAGGGGGAATGGAATAATTGTTTCATTAAATTCTTCTTTAGTATAAATCAACTGGGCATTTCATTTTTAAGTTACCGAACTGATAGTATGAGGAGGCGGGAAAATTTGTTGCGCGGTGTTCACTTCTTGAGTTGAATAAAACTCGCGAGAAAGCGAGCGAGGGCGTTTTCTTCTGAAGATTTTCCTCGGATAATCTCCTCGTACATCGTCTTTGCATCCTGGAAAATTGTGACAACAATTAAGGTTTAGGGGAAGATCCGAGGCAATAACTTTTCTGGAAATTATACGCCTTGTGCAAGAGGAACGAAGCAAGTGTTTACATACTGTACTTTTTACAGGTCTACGGCTGTTATCAAGACATTATGCCGGAACGAAATTACACTCAGAGTCGATGAAGTTTGTTGAAGTATAAAAGTACAAGATCAAGATTGAAAGGTAACAAACTTAACTGAAGTGAACAGCCCAATTTTAGACCGAATGAAATTGTGTCAGTTTTCAGGTCGTATTTGCTGCTTTTCTTCTTCGTTCAGTCGCTCTTGTTGTACATTTTATTTTAATTAAACATTTCGCATCAATCCTTTCAGGGTTACGTGGTTGAGTCAACACTATGACATTTTTGTGGTATTTGTGTGGTTTTAGGGAAGGCACTGTCGATTATTTCTTGGATCAGCTTAATATATAGATTTAGGCAGACCTAAAAGCGTTGCTCCCATTTATTAATTTTATTACTAAGTAGCCACACTATATTTCTAAGCTTATACAGTGGCCCATAGAGGTACAAATTTTAATCGCTCATAGTTAAAAACCTCCCATGGTTTTGTTGACGAAAGCGGCGTCAATATATTTCTTGGATCCTGTCTGAATTTTCTTTCCTGTGACAGCCTGTTACTGACAGGTTCTAAAATTGAAATTGACGAGTGCATTTTATTGGGTTCCTCAAGCACGCAATGTCGGCGCAAAACACATATTTATAATTAAACTTTTTAAACGTTTTCTGTACACTAATTAATACACCTCCAGGACCTCTATGAGTTTTTCAATGTAAAAAGAATCTTGACCTTGTTTTGATATACTACAAAATTGTCAGGGCAAGAAAATCAACCCAAGGCAAAAACAAAATACAGAAAAACAAAGTGAATGAACTTACGCCGTGGCAAACTGAGAAAATCACGGCGGCAAGACAAACTCTGAAAATTGATGGTGCCGGTTCTGGGTTATGTAAGTCATTTTCAAGCAGTTTTGGGGTAAGAAATGTTTGCAGTTTGTGATTTGGGAAGTAGTTCACGGTAACTAAGAATGAGCTTAGAATGTTGTTTTGGCTGTTTGAACCATCTTCTTTTCGTTGCGGTTTAGTGGAATGATTAACTAATTCTGTTTTTTTTTTTTTTAAATATCGTACGCGTTGCTAAGTACCTAAGAGAATTTTATGTAGAAAACTGAATGAATTTTCTACATTTCTAGTAAGTCTGAACTCACTCAGCCAAGCACAGGTATTAAACTCCCAACGAAACCGGCGAAATATTCTTTTACGCATCGAAGATATTCAACACACTCACTGAACAGATAAGCAGGGACATGAGAAACAAAACCAATGCAAGCGAGCCGAAATTGTGATTTTGACCCCTGAAGCTAAATAATTTGTTTTCGAAATCCAATAACTCCACTAACTTAAACAGAAAATAGTTAGTCTAAACGAAATATTTAATAAACAATGTATGTATAAATGTACAAACACGAACAGGTTTGATAAATATTTACGGGAAGATCTGAAAAGCGACACAACTTCAAATTCGTTCATAAATGAAGTAAATTCTCTCAATATAAAATTAGGCTTATGCTTAGTGCATACATTTACGTTTGTTACCTCATTATTGGAGAAGGCTTGTAAATTCTGCAGGGCAAAGCTTTCAAACCAGCCCCATAATATCGGAGACGAACACGGCAATTTCGTTGTAAGCTTTCTCCAACACCACCGACACTGTCATATACATTACATGAATTATCAACGAAGGTCGATTTCTCTCTTTCCATCGGTGTAGCCATTAACAGTCTTTTATCTTTCGCTTCAGTGAGCTTGATCGGCTTTGAGTTCACTTTTATTTGAGCTCAATTCAGTGATTTGCAGCCTTGCTCAGCCGCAGGTCGAACCCTGGACATCGCTCTTTTGAATTGTAGTCCGATAAATCATGTTCAAGTCCGCAATTTCTTCGGATCTTCCCGTTACCAAGGTCATTCCCGCGGTTGAGCAACCGGCAAAGATTTTGTCGCCTTTTCACGCAATCGATTCGTGTAGGTGAAATGAAATATCCGTAGTCGATTTTCAACATGATTTGATTTGTAGTGTCCTACGAACTTCTACGATAGGTAACTTTTAACGAATGGTGGATGGTCAATATCAAACACGTAAGATGCCCAGGTCAAGCTTTTTCCGGAGTATGGCCGCCATTTTGGGCGACGTCGTCGTCGCTAGGCGCACGCGCCCGCGAGCCAGGCCGCTGGCCACGATGACCATGAAAACTCAAACGCATGGTTTTCCTAATTTCTATCCTCGTACGGTAGTTATGAGGCTCCGCATTGCGGCCCTTCGGGCCGCTGGAGAGCTCCGCTATAAAGCTCACCAAATTTGCCAATTTTTCCAAGGAACTTTCGCTTCCCGCAGAAAATTTTACTAATAGGCTGAGCAGCACTTGTCGCAATCGTTTCCCAAGGTCAAACATAGGTATATTGGCTGATAACCGGGATTCAGTAAACCAATCACAAAGCTAGAAATGCAATATCCGAGGTTGAGAATTTAATAATAAGAATTGCAAAACAAACAAGATGTACAGTTAATTTGTTAAGTTTTTATGTGCGATTTATTGGGTTTTATCACCATAACAATTACAATTAAAACAAATAATGTTTATGTTCCCAAGAAAGTTGTTTTCTTAAAACTTCTTTGACGTCTTGGTCATTTCTGCCTAACCTTGAATGATGTGATACGCTTCAGGATGTCTATAAGTAAAAGCAGCAAAATGCAATTAACACTTAGGCTGTAAGACTGATCCCATTGCGCTCGGCCTTTTCTGTTACATGTCAAAACATCTTCATATGATAAATCACGATATGTGACTGTTGGTTTAGAACCTTCACATTTACGAATTTATATTTGGAAGACCGGAAACTCGTCTCAGGCGAAATTATGTCTGACAGAATTATACCGACTAATATGGATTAAGGACAGTCAAACCGACCTAAAAATCACGAGTAATATAAATTAAAGGCGACAAAATGGGAGGCGATGGAGACGAGCACCAAAGATGACAAGGACGAGTATGAGACCAGGTTACCATTCTGTCCCAGAAGCAACTGTTTTTTTTTCTAGTTCCAGTCTTTTTCAAGTGTTAGACAAAAATGCCGTCTTCTTTTTGTGAAAGTTTTGTTGATTATTAGAAAAAAGAAAACAGTTATAACATAATATAGATACATAAATACAACGAAAAAACCCGTCTTGATTTCATCGTCTAATGTGAATTTAAGACGGTTTTCCGTCTGAGACAAGTTTTTCAGTTACTTTTCCATCGTTTTAGACGTGAAAATGGACGGATAAATTTGAGAGGGGAAACTCGGCCTTCAGCGGATTTATATCAGACAAGTTTCCCGTATTAAGACGAGTTTGTTGTCTGAGAGACGGTTTTCTGTCTCTTACATGAATTCGAATACCTACTTGGCGTCTTTTCCACCTACTCATTCACTGCGGCGGCGGTGGCCCAGCCTGGACATCAATCCCGACCTGCTTGGTAACCGAGCCATATTCATTAGTAGCCCTGCATTCGTAGGTACCAGTGTCAGCGATAACAGCACCAGAAATAGAGTACTCCACACCAGTCAACTTGTTGTCCAGGTCGTACACATTGTTTATACTGAGGCGGTCAGCGGCAGGAAGAGATCCTGTACAAACACAACCATATTAACAAGTTGGTAAGCCATTTGCGAGTTGCCCTTTGCCTCATTTTCAAAACGAGTCCTCGTGCGAAACCATTCAAATGAAAATGAGTTTGATATGCATGAAAGTGGACGTATAGGTGAAATTCATTTCCATATGAATGGTTTCGCACGAAGACCCGTTTTGACACAGAGGCAAAAGGTAACTCGGAAAAGGCCTATTGCTATACACTCAGTCTTTGGTTTTAGGAAAATCGTCCGCCTTCCCGGTTTGTTTGCCCGAGTCTTGTTCGAGTCATCGCGTCACTTACGCGCTTCGCTATTCAAGTGCAGAATTCTTTGCATTTAAGCTGAGTGAAGAATGTTATAGCGAACAATTTTTTGGTTAATTTGTTGTCTCTTTTACTCAACTTGATAAATTACAATCTCTGTACTCATAATTACTTGTAGAAATTTATTCACTTGCGAAGAATAACAAGCTCATTCGCTTGAGCGCTGCACTCGCTCGCTCATTCGTTCGTTCTGTTATTCTCTACACCTCGTGAATTAAAAAAACGTTTTCTTGCTCACTGACCATGAATTGATTTCTTAATTTACGACAAAGCAGGCAAATAGAACACGAATGACCCTTTGAAGGAACCTTGACTTACCTCCAACTTTGCTCCACTTTACTTCTGGTGCGGGATCTCCTGCAATGTAGCACGCAAGTGCAATGGCTTCCTTCTCGTAGATAATTGAATCCGAGTTTGGAATGGTCCCCGTGATGCGTACCGGAGCTGGTTGATAAGAAATTAATAGACTTTCAATCAATACAAGAAGGGATCATGAATCAAAATTTTGCAGTGGTCGCATAATTAAGGTTCTGCTCGAAATGCTCGCAAACTTTTAGTGGGTGCTCGTTTGCTCGTGCTCTCATATGTTCACAAGTGCTTGCAAGCTCGGTTTTTTGTCGAGGTAGTTTTCTGAAAAGTGCTCGATGCTCGCTGGGCTAACTTTTGTCAGTGCTCGTGCTCGAAATACAAAGAAAAAGACAATAACTTAACACCATTCGATGCCCGTATAAAATATAAGCAACAGACACTTCTTCTTTAAGTAAGTGACCAATGTTTCAAGCTTTTTAGGAATCACTTACACAAACATTCCTCCAGTGACGTACTTCCGGTGCTCGCTGTATTCGTTCCTGCTGGGCATGCGTGACACTGGGTTTGCTGGTCATTGTCCTGGTATGTTCCCATTGGGCATTCCACGCATGGCGACACGCCATTATTAGTAGAGTAGTAACCAGGTTTACAGATAGCTAAAACGTAAAGCAAATTGAAGTAGTCAAAACATAGCCTGTTCCGAGCATTCATTCAACAACAATCGCTCTTGATAAGACGTCATCCAAGATAATTTCCCATTTCTTAAAGTGATGTTTGTGCAAATGTTGCCACAAACAACAATAATATAACAGATACGAACAAATTATTTTAAGAGATCTATAAAGAAAGAAATAATAATGTTTTGCTGGAGTTAATAATGTCTCCCTTTTAACACAAAATTTCTCGCACAACATAACGTCTATCTTAATGCCCAGTTTTTCCAGTTTCAAAAAGCACCAAATTTGTCATATTAGGCTGCCATGAGTCGGTGAACACAGGCAGACATGCCTTCATTTGGGCTGAATACAATTCCCTCAATCCAGGTGAATTTCCAAAATATACTGAGACTGATTTAAATACTTTTTCTATAAGCCAAACATTAAAGTTTTTATTTGCTCTATTTTATTTTTTGCTTATAACGCTATTACAATCCCGCGGCTTCCCGACGCAGTCATGATAAAAAGAAATATACAAACAAATGATCGAATCTGCACTTTTTTAATTTTTTTATAGATATTTTTTTGCCTGTGGCGCTTTCTTTGCTCTTTCTGTCGTTCGATTGCTGGTTTTTAAACTGTTATACGGTACTTAGGTTATAATGAAAGTAACGCGTGGCTTTCGATTACTGTTCAAGCAAGGAAAATACACATATCATCAAAACCAACGTCTCGAAACTTCATGTCATTTGCATGTGAAAGATTTCCTAGTCAATAACTTTATTTCTGTAGCGCTCATATCCATGGCGCTTTACAATGTAAAAAGGGAAAAAATGAAATAATTCTCATATCACGAGCATGAAATAAAATACATTAAAATCTTTTTACGATCGACAAAGAAAAGGAAAAAGGAAAATTCAAAGGAAAGAAATTCACGTGTTCATGATTATTTTGCTATTAAATTAATAATTTATGCAAAAGACTAAATACACATTCTATAACTATCGATAGATGGTATATTACAGGTATTAAAATCGTTTTGCAAAAACATAGACCTACTCTCTAAAAATTGCCTAAAACATATGTTTCAGTCCTTTGTTAAAACTAGTTAACCAGCTCCTGCGTTTGCTTCAGTTTAACCTTGAAATGTGAATTATAATGTGTTCCCTTCTTTTTTGCACATATATATTGCCACGCATTCTGTCAGTATATAGACAAGTTTCTGTCAACAAGGTAGTAGGCCAGACATTCAGATACAATTTTCGGAGAAATCGGTTGATTTAAGGATCAGTTACATTTGCCGCCGCGCCAAACATTGGTCACAAGTCCCACCTATGAAGCTTTTGTATTTTGGACCATTTTGATATTTTTTTCCACCAATGTACAGTGATAAGATCGCGTGCAATAAATTCATAATGAGAGTTTAATTTTTATCTGCTAATAATCGTAGCAATTGATTTTTGTGATAGTTTGGCTTCATTATACCAAACGTCGCCGGCTTCATTATGACGCAAATGGTTCAAACGTTCATCCATTTTTCGGTCTTAATCGATTTTTAACACAAGAAAGGTGTATGCAAATTTTGCTGTGAATTAGTTCGTAAATCTAAGACGAATTGTTGTGAAAAGCATAAACAATGCATGATTTATGAGGTGGAGCAAATTAAGTGATTTGCTATACTCAGTGGCTTCGTTTATTGGTAAAATCAGGAGAAAATGGTTAGCATTAAAAAAATGATGATAAGTTGGGAAAATTTTATCACGCAGTTCAGTAACGATTAAAAAGAGCTTTCAACACTAATATCAGCTTATGCCGTTTGCTATCGCAACAACATGGTTTCCAGCTGGGAAGCTTAACCAACGTCATTTTGGATTCCCATTCGTCTTTTTTAATTTAACCGACATTCAGTTCAGTTGGGGGGGGGTTAGAGGCGACGTGTTTGGGAAGAGGGGATTGCCCCGTTTCTCGGCAAGTAACCCTCAGTTTTTCACTGCCCGTTCTTTGCATCGTTTTCCAACTTTTCAATAGGGTTATTGAATAGCAACCCAGACATTAAAAGAAGGGTCGTACTTTACAAACGATGCAACTAACCATATACAGACACCAAATTGTAATATAATGTTCTCGGCTTCTTACGTTTGCAATCGAATCGGCATCTGGATCCTGTTATGACCGTGGAAAAGTCCTCTGGACATGGTTGGCATTCCTCCTTTCCTTCCTCGTCCTGATAGAAGCCAGGGATGCAGTCTTTACATGTGTTGGTTTTGCTGTCGCCGAAGGTTCCCGGGGGACAGTTCACTGGTAACAAAAAACCACAAAGATTACAATCAGAAATCAATAAAGAGTGGCTAGACCACACTAATTTAAGGTATCCATTTCTTACAGTACAGAATCGTCTTTAGATTATAGTAGTACTACAGGGAAGAAACAACAAAACACAACAAAATTTCGTTAATAAGCCGTTGGCACATATTTCTCCAAAAGCTTTTCTGAAGCTTGTTTACGCGAGGGGGAAGTTTGGGGGAGGGCTGGTATTACCTGAAAGAATGTGGCGCTTCTTAAAATGCCAAGTTTAGTATTTGGAATTCGGGTTGTAGTGTACAAGAACACCGGTGCCCTTTTATCCGTGAAACTCTATTAATAATCTAAGGATAGGTTCAAGTTTTGCTGATAGCTCTTGTCTATGAGAGTGAAGGGTTAAGAGTTAAGAAAACACAAATGAAGTATAATGTAATGAATATAATACAAAAAATTAGAATAGCGCCAGGAATAATTTTGAAGTTACTTTAGTCTTGTTTTCCGAATCTAACGTGGTATACATGCTACCTACAGCAAATAACGTTGTCTACGAGGATAGAACCGCCTTTACAGGGTGAACCGTTGAACACAGCGTACTCTGCAAAAAAAAAAAGAAAAAAAAAAGGAACAATCAAATTAACATGCAGGAATCACTTAAAAAGGTAAAACATATTTTAGGGCTAATAAAGCATTAAAATAGATATAAGTAAAAATAGTTGAATTAAATATTGGTCGAAAAGTCAAATGCAATTAACGTTTTCAAACAGATCAACTGCAAAGCATATTATATTCAGGAAATCCTTTAATTAATGATATATGCACTTTAATGTTTTCTTATTTAAAAAAGCTCCACTCGATTGTTTGATTTGTTTTGGTTACTCGCTAGACGCTAAAAATGGAGGCGCGTAGATATTGCAACGAGAAATCCGCAGCTCGTGTTTTTCAAGTGGCGGACAGGGAGGTCTGTACCTCCTGCTTCCCGTACCTTTAACTCCCGGTTCCCACTCCTTTCCTTTAGTGGTTTCCGCCTCTTTTACCATTATTATTGCAAAATATTACGACATATTGCGTTATTTTTTTCAATTTTTCCCTTTTCCCACCTCCTTGGGAATCTCGCTTCTCTCCCTTTCTTCTCTGCGCCTCCCGTACCCCTCCCGCTCCCCTTTCTACCGGCCCCCCGTCCCCCTGTTCACCTGGCTCCCTGTCCCCCTGTTATCCTTTCCTCTGTTCCCCTGTTCCCTTGTTCCCTTTGTCCCCTGTTGACGACTTTCTTAATGTCTCTACTTATCTACTTATTTCTGTGCTCGTGCATCATGGGCATATTAAGGCCCGTTTACACAGGCGATTTTTGTCGCGCAACTCGATGCAATTTTTGCGCGCCGAAGTTGCATCAAGTTTCGAACATGTTCGAAACTTGATGCAACTTTGGCGCGACAAAAAATGCATCGAGTTGCGCGACAAAAACCGCCTGTGTAAACGGGCCTTTAAGTCCGAACAACATTACTCACTACTAAGATGTCTAATAACAATTTTGTTATCAGTTGAGCGTCTCTCGTTCCCAAAAGCTAAAAATACTAAACACATATACTGCGATACCATACACCAAAACGTTTTATTAAATATGTAGACCTACTAAAGATACAATGAAGAGAATAATTTTTCACAGTATAGGAATCAAATATTTGTGCATACTACTGTCCGAGCCACTGCTTCTGACGGTTCTATCCCCAAAGTATCCAATCAATTAATTAATCAATCGCAATCAATATCTCAGTATTTTACACTTTTTTATGTTTTAACTCGATTGTAATCTTTGATTTAATTCATTAGACAGCAGTTGGTTTAGAATTTTGCCAAATCAAGAAAACACGCCCAATTGGGTTGTTTCGAAAATGTCCTGTAGTGGATAGTTTTAATCTTACCCATGCAATCAGGTGTCTTAGTTAAGACAGACACTCCGTCATCCTGAGATACCCACTTGTTGCCGCTACACTTGTAGAAAGGATTCTGGAAAAGACCAGGTAGTCCGGGCGGAGATGGATTGAAAAAGTACCCAGAATTGCATCTCAACTGAAGGAAATAACCAAGCTGATTGGTGCTGCCATTCCTTGGATGAGCAACTTTGATACAAGTTGAACCTGTACGGTAAGTAACGCCAATTCTTTATATCTTTATTTTTGGAAAATGAGTTCCGACACAGAACATACAGCGAAAGACATGCCACTTGATGATTAAAAAGCTTGTAATATTTAAATATATACTAAAGCTAAACTTAAGATAAGACCAGCGTCCACAAAAATGGTTTATATGTGAAAGTCTATATCTCGTCTTGAAATTAAATTAAGGCAAAGGGCGAGAGTATTTTATTATGGGAAGAGGAAGCAGTGTGTGGCGAACTGAGTAAAACAGTACGTATACGAATTACGTGCGTAGCAACGTGCAAGCGACAAACGATCAAACAAATAACAACAAGTTTCTTTTTCCAAGGGAGGTAAGTAAAATTGAATTGCAAGGGTTCAGGAAAGTCTGATATTTATTCAATGTAAAGGAGAGATTGGCACAGGTTAACTCGCGAAAAAATGAATAGATCGACAGACAGACGAATTGAATAAACTGAGATCCTTCCGACGGACTGTTAAGTATCCCTGAGAACTTTATAAGATTACATACCTTCTAGAGTGACGTTAAAAGTACAATAAACGACATTTCCCGCTGCGTCAGTTGCCGTATATCGTATTTTTATCGACGTAAAGGTCTGCATCTCGAAACCTGGCTGACGATTGGACAACACACTGACCACGCCTACATTGTCGGTAAATGTTGGCGGCGTCCATGTAACCTGCTTTTGAAGAGAGTCGGTCTGTTCTGAAAAGGATGCGGGGCAACCTAGGACTGCGGGCGGGGTCACGTCTGAAAACAAATAACAGCTTTAAACGTGTTATAGAGACCTTATAGAATAAAATCGCCCTTTTAACGTAGCATATAATAGATGATAAGGCCGTTTTTATTGAACTTATTGACATATCAATCGGTAATAGGTACTAATTCTCCATCCCAGCAAATGGCGTGCGAAAATAACTGCCGTTCGGTTCCCAGCCAACAACTCCCACACGTGTTGTGTGGAGTTGGCGCTTAAAGGGGTGTTCTACACGCGCCTGGTCGTAAAGGGGAGACTACATAGGGCCTTTTTAAAGTCCTGTTGCTTTCCAACAGCTATGCCATGCTGATGCGGTCTAACAAGGCCAAAGCAGCTGCCCATACACAGCATGAAAATTGGGATTTACGTGAAATTAAAGGTGGTTAAATCTGGTGTAAAGTTGGTTATCCAACTTTACACCATCAATTAAATATTGTTAAAGGTGGTTAAACCGACCTTTACGCTGCCATGTGTAAAGGTGATTTAAAGCTGGTGTAAAGGAGTCTCTTTATATGCCTTTATACTTGAGTGTAAAGCTGGCATAAAGGTCAGCTTTAAAAAATGTAAAGTTAGCGTAAAGCTGATTAAATTCCAAATTTACGCCAGCTTTACTTAAGCTTTACACCACAGTAAAGTTATGTTTTCATGCTGTGCAGCCCGTGATGTGGAAGAGTTTTGTGACATATTATTGTCGCCCGTAATATATTATTTGTCAGCGGTCTTAGTAGTCGTTCCTGAAGACAGTAAAACGGCCTTTGCTGTGTACATGAAGTCAGATAGCTTATAAATTTGTGTGCCCGCCTGCCTGGTGGTGGAAGGACATCATTAAGTCTGGAAGCCCGTTAAGTCCCCAGCATATCTCAAAGAACCGAGATGTGTTGTTGCTCTGAGATTGCTAAGAGCGTTGATCGACGCTGGCGGTAAAACTTAGTATAAATCGAAGACAACATGGATCCGGGTGAGAGTCTAAAAGCAATTCTTTACCAAAAAGTATGTTGCCGAGACTTGGAGCTTATTTGCCCAATGCTGCCGTGTTGTAAGTTTGGAATTGCAGAGTTGCTTTTAGACTCTAATACATCTTTGAAGTTCAGACCCTTAACCTTTCTGGGTTGAATTGACTCAAGGATATCCCATAATATTCTTCGAAACTGTATTTCATATCGAAACTGTATTTCATTACGACTGTTTATTACGACTGTTCAGGCTATATTGAAATACGCCAAATCGACAGAAAGATAATTTAAGAGTGAAGCAATTAAAATATTGCTTTATTTAGACCAATAAAGAGGCCATTTGATCGTTCTTTCCGAGAAGAAACAGCATATTGAGACGGCATTCGTAACTTGCTCTTGTATTGCGTTACAGCGTGACTTTATTGGACGTTGGGATCTGGAAACGATTATCTATCGACCATTCGACCGTGCAGAAAGCGAAGCGTGGATGTGATGGGAGCATGTGTCGAGATGTGAGCTGTACTAGTGCTGAAAAGGAAGCTGAACGAGGCTTAGATCGAGGTAAGACTGATGCATTAACGTTTTAGGTGCCCTTCCCTTGCCTCAAGTTTCTCTTTTTTGCTATTAATGTTGTGAAAGTTCGAGGTTTTCTCATAATATAAACAGCATCGTGTCAGCCGAGGATAAAAGTCTCACATATTTACTTACACAAGTTGAGCTTCCACTGTTCTAGATGTATAACGCTTTTTCCTGTGCTATTCTCAAAACGAGCAGTTTTCCAGTTAAACAAAACGAACCGATGCCTTTGACTGAGTCTTACTACCTTTTCTGCATTTAGCTTAAGTGTCAGTGGACGCTTATTTCTCACAAGTTCTTGCTTTCATTAATAACATTGTAACACCTCGCCTCCTAATGGACTTTTTCCTTTCTATAAATTCAGCTGTTTAAGTCAAATTCTCATTCTCGTCACACTTCTACTTAATGAAATGTGCTGAAATTCCAAGGGAAAATTGGATGTTTAAACGGTTGAGTTTACGTGTTTCACACCTTTAATTCAGTGATGCATTTTATTATTTTGACAACTACATGTACATTGCAAATGTGTTTGTTGTTTTTCTGGTAAAGTAAGTTCGTGTAAGTTTGATCTTTCTTAACAAAAGGCTGCTACGTGAAATGACTTAAATTTTATCAGGAAGCGTTTCATTTTATTCCATTAAAAAAGCATTTCATCAATAGCTTGAGGTTATGGGCATGAAAAGCTTAGTGTCACATTTAAGGCTTGAGTGCACTCATAAAAGCAACCTTCACCCTTTAATTAACCTCTTATCTATCAAATTTATTGGTCTCAAAAATAACATAAAAATAAATGGTTGTATAAGTGCCTTGCAATTGACACAGTGCCATCACTTGGCTAATTGTAAATATTCCAATTTATTTGACTTTATTTATTTGAACTGCATCTTTCAAGCATACAATTGTATCTCCTCATGTTTCTCTTGTGGACAGCATGTATTGCTGAGAGATATTGCTACGGTCAGCTATCCGTAACCATTCATTTTGATCTGATGTGGGGCTGAAACTGATTGCTGAGACTGAATGTATTGAAATGTTTTAAACAAAGAAAAATGCAAGTGGTTTCACAGAATCGTAGGAGTGCTTGATAAAAATACATGCAGAGTGAAATACTAATTAAAAGATAAAAACTGAAAGTTGACAGATACTCCATCAATATATCATTTTGTCAGTACCAAATACTTATTTTTCAATTGTCTGTGTTTTTTTACAGGTTTTCCTGCTGAATGGCTGAAAGTCCTAGGTTTGCCTAACTTAACCATTTTACAGGGCAGAGCAAGACCATATTAAAAAAAAAAAAAAAAAAAAAACACCGACGCATCAAAAATGACCGAAAAAGGTTTGTAAAAGTGTTTTGTGATGAAATAAATAGCAAAAAAGAAAATGTGTCAGTCTCAGTCTCTTTCATACGTACTGCACAGCATGAAAATTGGGATTTACGTGAAATTAAAGGTGGTTAAATCTGGTGTAAAGTTGGTTATCCAACTTTACACCATCAATTAAATGTTGTTAAAGGTGGTTAAACCGACCTTTACGCTGCCATGTGTAAAGGTGATTTAAAGCTGGTGTAAAGGAGTCTCTTTATATGCCTTTATACTTGAGTGTAAAGCTGGCATAAAGGTCAGCTTTAAAAAATGTAAAGTTAGCGTAAAGCTGATTAAATTCCAAATTTACGCCAGCTTTACTTAAGCTTTACACCACAGTAAAGTTATGTTTTCATGCTGTGATAATTGTCATTGCCCGAGTGGCTGTACGCATGCGTAAGGTACTGGCCTGTCCGAGTGTCACTTGCTTTTTTTCTACTGTATTTAAGGTGATCCCGCCGAGAAACAAGTACTAATGATATGTTTCAAAAACGTCGCACTTCTTTTATTATGTGTAGTACATAAAAATGAAATAAAGGAGGCTAGGACGCCACCACGACTGTTTTCCTGCTATACGGTCACAATTTATATCCATCTGAGACTCTACGAGCAAAATGTTTCAATCTCGAGAAAAGAAGATACCCCTCACCATGAAGAAAATTGCCGAAGGTATATTGTACAATAACAATAAAAAATGGATGACTAAACGTACATCTATTGAGGCCAAAAATTTGCCTGAATGGGGCAATAAAGCGAGCCAGCGATATCCGTTTGTGCGCTGCAGAAGAAATCAATGGATCATTCAATTTGACCTCTCCCGAGAAAGGACTGGTTTGACATTTACTTTTTCCATTCTGCTAGTAACCTATGTCTCTGTCAGTTGCACTGCTTTTTGAAATTATAAGGGATTTGTTTTTTTAATTTATAAAAGAAGCGGCCTTTCTGATGTTACAACATTGTGCACAGCAGATGACATTTACTTTTTGACATTTACATTTTGACAGTTTGACATTTACTTTTTCCATTCTGCTAGTAACCTATGTCTCTGTCAGTTGCACTGCTTTTTGAAATTATAAGGGATTTGTTTTTTTAATTTATGAAAGAAGCGGCCTTTTTGATGTTACAACATTGTGCACAGCAGATGTGCGGTATTTTCACACTTTTTCACTTTAAATATTCATAAAATCTTATACTATATATTTTTGTTTTCGGTTTAATTTACTATGAAAAAGCTAGAAATGTTTGTTTATTTTCCAAATATCTATGTTTCCGAGAATTGGCATTCTTTCAAACAGCAAAACTTTCAGCTGATAAACTCAAAAATTATTCAACGTGTTTACTTACATTTTACATTATACCCCATCACCTAACACTAACATTATGTAGAAACTGCCCAGGTGTGCTGCCCCATCCCTCCTGATCGCGTCCACCGGAGAAAGGGAATCATGGGGAATAGCTGGAATAAATGGAGATTAGGAACACACGAAGATTCATCATCGATAAGCTCACCATTAACCGTGACAAAAAGGCTGCAACTCTTCTGTGTTCCACTATCACTGGTTCCTATCCACGTCACCCGGTGTCTGCCAACAGGGAAAGGATAATTCTCATCATAGTTGCTAGGCGACACTGTCACGTTCTTCATGTTGGTTCGTGGAAGCTGCCACTTGTATCCAAGCACCACTGTGGACCTGTTTGATTCAAGTTCCTCTACTCTGTCGATTGGACATGCAATCCATGGATCGGTATAAACTGTGAAAAGTAAAATGTAAAAGTAAAAGTAGTGGTTAAGAACAAGGAGTTTTAAAAATTGAGCAATACTGATCGGACAACTGAGGGTCCACTGCGGCATACACAGTAATATTCCACTTTAAGAAAAGTGGGGTGTTGGAGTTTTAGAAGGGGGATCTTAATGTACAGGGAGGGTCGAAAAGAAGATATGTGCGATCATATATGCCTGCAAGTTCCTTAATTATGATTTGTCGCAGCTTTTTTTGCGCCTTTCAGTGTCATTTCAGTCACTTATGTATACCAAGGAAAGCTCTGAAAGCTAGGGAATAAACTGACCTCTCACGCAAGATAATGGTGCAATCTCGCTCCAGGAAGTATCGTTTTGACACGTGGTATATCTGGGACCGTTTAGTTCATATCCATCATCACAATAGAAGACACATCGTGTGCCGTACTCGACGTCTATTTTGGAACACGACGATGGAACAACTCCACCTTTGTTTGGCAGAGCTAACTTCGGACAGAGAACCGCTGAAAAATTCGTAAAGAATTAAACAGAAAAGCAAACACATAAATGAGAATTTGTTCTAACAAAATGTCTATTGGAAGGAGTTAACTTAAGAGCTGTTTCACTACATTCAAAGATTTAGAACACACATAGGACAAGCTTTATGGAAGTGTTACGGATAAATTTGAGTAAACACGATACGTACGTTTACAATGAGGTACAGTTCCTTTCCAAAGTCCATCGATCTGGCAAGTTAATGATTGATCTCCGCCTGCCAGGTTGTATCCAGACACACACCCATATGTACACACAGTGTTACGTCTGATATTCTCTCTGTCATCAGTACAGATTGCCGGGGCGATGAGGCCGCGGAATGGTGCTTCCAAAGCAGGACAGTAAATCTCTAAAGTGAAACAAAGTTAAAGAATTGTATTGCTTCCATCCAAGAAAATCTTATCAAGTAATCTAACCAGTGGATGTTTGGGATCTTAATTTATAGCAATCAAATGTGATAAAGTATACTTGAGCCGAAATGTTTTTCGTCCGAAAGCGTTTATCGATGTCGATGTGTGCTATTTTGATGTTGTTCTTTTTACATCTAGGGTTCATATTAAAGAATTTGAATCTACCATATTTCGTACTAATTTTCGCGGCAACTTTACCGAAGACAAACCCGTGTTAGCACAGGTAACATTTGCGATATTCCTCTCTCTGTTGTATTATATTCGAACCGAGAAAGAGGACTCGAACATTGCTAATCATTTCAAAGAATGCTAAGTTTTATTCTTACAGAGGATATTAAATTATTATGACGTGTCATTCATGTTTGCGGGAACATTTTTTGGCGGTTTTTTTTTTGTAATCGCGAATAGCGTGAAATTAACTCCCCATTGTCCTGCCATTTAAAGACCAGAAATCAGCGGCCATAGTAAAAAAAACACCTCTCGGACTTGAGTAATAAACTTGACCACAAACTACAGCCGGTGTTCAAAAGCCGTAAAATTGGCGATGATCTCAAAGTACAAGAGCCAAAACTACCTTTGATCAATCAACAGTGCGTTGTTTATAACTATGTATGTGATCTGTGCGATGCAGAATACGTCGGTTACACTAGCCGTCACCTTTACAAGCGCATTGAAGAACACCGATTTACCGCCATCGGAAAACACTGTCAAAATGAACACCGAGTTGATACAGCTGGCGACCTGACTAACAATTTTAAGATCTTAAAGGAATGTCAAGGAAAGTTCGATTGCTTGATCCACGAAATGTTGTGGATTCGGGTGAAGAAACCGAGCCTTAACACTCAGTCGGACTCCATTCGCGCAAAAGTATTTGTTTAGGCTTTGAATAGACATTGCACTCATTAACAGTGTTTGACACCTCACTGGAATGAGGGTCGTACAGGGGTATTCTCGTGACGCGTGATTAGCGGATTTTATTTTCCGTGAAACGTGAATTTAATAAATTTATTCTTCGTGACACGTGACCAGAAGGTTTTGCATGACACGTGAAGAGCTTGAATTAATAACCGATATTCGTGATTTCACCACTTTATTGACTTTATTTTGCGTGATTTTGAGACGCGAGACCTCAAATGTGATTTCCGTTTAATTATCGTAACGTCAAACACTCTTTGTAGAGTAAGAACAGGATAAAAGAGTATGTTTCTTTCTTATTTTCGTAATTTCTTAATCAATCTTGATTTCTTCAAACACTATTTGTAGCGTAAGAACAGGATAACAGAGTACTTACTTTCGTGATTCGGGAAAATGAAATTTCAATATCCGTGATTCGTTATTTTTTTCGTCCGTGAATCGTGCCAGAGACCCCCCCTGTACGACCCTTTGGAATGAACATGAACACTGAACAGTTATTTTAATATAGTAAATGGTTTGAACCCAGGAGAATCAGTAGTTCGTATAGTGTGATCGTCCGGGTGAGAGTAGTTCTGAGAAGAACTGTTGTTGGTGACTGACGTTTCGACAACCTGTGCGGAAGTCATCTTCAGAGTCAAGTGAAGAGTTGTTGTCAGTTGGTGATGTTATAAGTCTGGTCCGTTGAAACTGATTGGTCAGTTTAGCCGTGATGTTATTGGCTGTAAGACTCGTGTTCAGTCCGTCAACAGTAATTGGTCAGTTTCGATCCGTCTATTGTTAGTCAAATTAAGTCGTTCTGTTTGTGGTCTGTTCGTCGGTTTTGTTTATGTCGTTAATTAGTCGTTTGTAAGGTGGCGGCAGTTGTTGACATCTGTTGATAGGCGTTTGTTCTAAGTTTGTGTACCAGCTTTCTAGAGTCAGTCGTTGAAAATAGTTCGTACTGTAGATTAAACATTCAGCAGAGTCCCAGTCAATTTTGTGATTAGTAAGTCGGTGGTGTTCAGAAATGTGATTGTTTACATCACCATTACTAGTCGCTCGTTTGTGTTCAGTAAGTCTCGTGTTGAGGTTTCTACCAGTCTCTCCAATGTAGGAGGCTTGGCAGTCGGAGCATTTGATCTTATAAACCGCTCCCTGTCTGTTGTTAGGTTCGTCCCTGTCTTTAACGTTGGTCAGTAAATGTCGTAACGTAATTGTAGGCTTGTGAGCTACACGGATATTGTGAGGTTGTAGAATCCGCGCGATGGTCTCAGAAGTACCCTTGATGTAAGGTATGGTCGCTGTAGTAACAGATGTAGGGTTCTTGTTGGTTTCTGTAGTTTCAGTAGTACGGTGAGTGTTTCGTCTAACGAAGTCGGCGTTGTAGTTGTTCTTGTAGAAAACACGGTCAAGGTATTTGTTTTCGTCAGATAAACTGTCTGTTGTGTCACAAACCAGTTGCGCTCGTCTCGTCAAAGTCTTGATAGTCGTAGCTTTGTGAGAAGTCGGGTTGTAGGATGATTCGTCCAGTAATCTGTCGGTATGTGTCGGTTTTCTGTACACTGTGGTATGTAGTTCGTTGTTGTCGTGGCTTACCAGACAGTCTAGAAATGGAAGTTTTCCATCTTCTTCGATCTCTCTGGTAAACTGCACCTCTACTATTAGTATAAATTAGTTTTCTTTTCGCACATATTCTTAACTTGAAAATGGTGCCAGGATGACACAGAAACGTCGTTACTCAGTATTTTCGCTAATTTTTATTATTAATTGACGTTACCGTAAAATGACTTACCAGCAATACACGATACAGTACTTGCAATAGATTAGTTACTGAGAAGGTACTTACAATACACTGCTTTCAGTATATAGTTAACAACAACTTTTTTAAGTATCGCGTAACAAAACTCTTGAAACTCCTATGCATATGTCTCAGAGTGCCTCAAGTGCTTTCTTATGAATTTACCTTCACAGCCCTTGTCGTCATCTTTGAGTCTGTATCCAACATCACAAGTGCAGTAATATCCACCTTCGTAATTAGAACATTTAAATTCACAGCCACCCTGGTCTACTGCAGCACATTCGTCGACATCTACAAAAAAAAAATACTCCGTCTACTTTGTGTTAGGGCCTTACATACCAACCGGCCTGTCAATCATCGAATGGTTTACTCACCTTTTCAGTTTTAATGTTATGGTGTGAATACTTATTCAACATCTTTAAAAGGAATCATCTTTTCTTCACACCAACCCGGAGATGCAATCATTATTTTTACCATAACGTGAAATTACAAATGTTATCGTGTACTTTGTAAAATCATTCGCGCGTCAAAATCGCGAAGCAAAAATCACAGGAATGCTTGAAATGGTACTATAATTTGTCACGTCATCCTAAAACTTGGCTAAAATACATGACACAGCTTTTTAATTTTGCGCGTTATGTGTAAACAAGCGTGTCATTCACTCTTAGCTAATACTCGGACAATTTTTTTACTATTATCGCTGCAAAATCCTGTGCCATATTCTCATTATTATGTTACCTTCACAGCCCATTTTATCAGCTTTAAGCTTGAATCCAGCTCTACAATCGCAGTTATAGCTTCCCGCAGTGTTGTTACAAATATGTTCACATCCCGCGTTAGCTAGGTTACATTCATTGCGGTCTAAGAGGACAGAATACAACAAAATTACAAATCTAGTAGTAGTAGTAGAAGAAGAAGAAGAAGAAGAAGAAGAAGAAGAAGAAGAAGAAGAAGAAGAAGAAGAAGAAGAAGAAGAAGAAGAAGAAGAAGAAGAAGAAGAAGAAGAAGAAGATTTTCATCATTTTTTGTTTCTGATAACGGCAATGAACTCCCTGAATGAGGTTTCCGTAGCAGGCCACATGTAAAGTGATCATAAAGAAAATTAAATATTTAACCATAACATCCAATTGTCTTTCATTAATATAAAAGGTAGGCATTTGAAATAAAATTTATTCACCTTCACAGATGAATTCACTGTTCTCTTTAAGCTGGTATCCCTGTTTACACGAACAGTGGTAGCTTCCAGGAGTGTTGACGCACAGACCATTTGCGAAATCACAACCGCCATTGTTAGACTGACATTCATCCTTGTCTAAAAATTAAACGAAACGCAAAAAGCGTAGTAAAAAGGTTTGTATGTGAAAGAAGAAAACGTTTTAGTGCGGTTTTATTACTATTTTCTACTTACCGATACAAGCATCATAAGCGAGAGTGTAGCCTGGCCAGCAGCCGCACTGGACTTTTAGGTTACACAGGTTATAACAAACCTGTTGGCAGCCGCCATTATCAAGCTGACACAGATCTGCCAAGGCGCCTGCACGAAGAAATACAGACTTGTGAGGTGTTAGAATTAGAAAAAAAAATTGTTAAGAGTAAAATAATTTAACGCCTTACGGCAGTCATAGTTTCCCTTCTACCTTCTCCTTTAAGGCTTGTTTGATTGGGGAAGGGGAAATGCAGACCTCGCAGAAGACGACGGGAAGAGAACTCCCCCACCCCTTACCCATGAACCTCCTTTATTTGCTGTCAATCTCTTTTATAGAATTAAAATTTTCGAAAAGAGCCCTTCTTCTAATAGGTCAACTAGAGAAAAGCCAAAGAAACTATAGCCTGCGGGTAGATGATTACTTTTATTGAATCAGCTCTGATTGGGTACCATCAAAATCTACTCGAGAATAAGATGTTTACTAAACATACACGATTGTGTTTTCCCCCAATGGTGAAACATAAACACGAAAATATTGTTCAATGTTATGGAGACTTAAAAATTCGCGGCAAAAATCCGTTCTCTACAGTTTGTTGCTGTACACTCTACATTGCCGTGTCCTTTTCGTTGAGAATCAGATAAACAGATGTCTACGCACACGCTTAAGAAAATGGCAACCCAGCAAACCATTTATTTTCTCGTGGTATATTTACTTACTTATTTTCGTTTATTTTTGTTTATTTATTTATTTCAAAATAATGAAATCACACACATGGAATAAAAGTTTTTATTTTTTTTGCTAATAAATAATACATAAAACGAATGACTTTGGACTGAAATCTGTTTTTCCAGATACTTGACTGAATCTATAGAAATAAGAAATATTGAGTATTTAACAATTAGACTACGAGCTGGAGATTTCTGTAGGTAACTTGCAAACGAAATGCAGGCACTGGGTCGACTGTCGCTCGAGTAGTACGTTTCATTGTTTAAGTAGATCCCCAGTCCAGAACCTACAATTTTATGTATTTTCCATGTCGGTCGAATGTTATAACCAACTTTTTCTTTCAAGAGCAACGCGAATAGAGGCAGCTATAATCAGAGAAGATTCTTGCTACAGTTTTATAACCATCATTTATGCGCAATGAAAAAGCTGCGACGAATGATCCGGTCTAAGTTGAGTCAAGTTTGCATAACACCGTTATAGAGAGTTAAAACACGCTTTAATTTCACTCACCGACCCTTGAGTACACCATCACTTCGCACATGGACAGAATTCCTTCTCCAAACATCTGCACTGAAACGTATCGTCCCGGAATTGGTGGATCGCACTGAACTCTTAGAGCTTGTCCCTGGCCCACAGTCCTCACGCGGTCGTGGCACGTTGGGTTTAGTAGGTTATCTTTATTGATGCCAACTCTTACGTCAAAGTTTGTGAGTCTCTCGAAGTAATTATAACGATTTACGATCATCACGTCTGGGAAGGAAAAGGGAAGATCCATTTATGTTCATTAGGAAGTCTTCAAATGCAGCGAGCAGCCATTGCGTTACGCGTTATGTAAGTTATCTTGGCCTCTTTATTCTTCAGCCTGTGCTCACACACTGCTAGCTTATTAGTCAGGACTGGCCGGCCAGACTGGCATATTCGATATTCCGTTGTTAGTCAGATTTGTCCTGTCAAATCAGTGAATGCATATAGATTATGCACAGTTGTGTTGGATTTGTCGGAAAATCTCGTGAAAAAGGCCCATTTCACACTCAAAACTAGCTGACCTGCCGTCCAGCTGTGACCAGTGGTAAAGGCCCTACGTTTTACGTCATCACGCACCTGTCACTATGTACTCCCTTCCAAGATCAACCCTCCACCATGGACTGAATTCTTTCTCAGTGTGTGTACAAGACTTATCCTTATATAATACAGAATAGTTTTCATCCACAGCACGGCTGCTAAACCCGTTGAAAGCAGTACTTGATTGTTCTGTCTTCTTCTTGTGAGCGAGATCTATAAAAAAAACCCTTCCTGTTGAGGACCTCCATGTGGTGCGAGGTTTAGAGTAAGAACAAAACAATAAGGTAAAAACAAGAAAATATTCCAACGGGCAATTGGAACGGCTACACGCGTATGTTGCAAATAAATTAACATATGAAAAGAAACGACCAGAAACTTTACTGATATTCAGGATGGCACTTTATTAGTATGTAGCGGGAATCCATTCATTAGTATGGAGGAAGATATGGGAAGTCAGAGGAAGTCCGAAATGCGGCCGAAAATGCTGAACATATACATTATCTAGACATTGATATTAGGCAACTTGTGGCCTCAGTGTGAGGATTGTGTCACTGATTGTTTCTCCCGGCCGTGCAAAACAGTTTCATTAAATTCTGTCATTTATTCATTGATGGGAATGATAAAGCCCACAGAAATGACCTGGCTCCCAATGTCTGGCTTCATAACCTCAGTTGATAGAGCATTGTAACAGTGTTCACGGAGGGAAGTCACGGGTTCGAATCCGTTTCAGTGCTCTTTTCTCCAATAGACCATATTTACGATAGCCGTCATGATCAGTGGTTTTCATAATAAATGCAAATTAGCCCGGCGCGATCAATCGATGAAACCGCTATCGACAACAATCGATGGCGATAGATATCAATCGATGACAATGAAAGTTGTGTTTTGTTAATTGCCATCGATTATCATCGATTGTCATTGATTTTCAAATTTTTGGGGAGGTTAACAAGAAACGCTTTGACACAGGCGGTGTTGGACACGACTCGCAAAGCATGCCGGAATAAATTTTCGATTGCACTCATTATTGTCTGATCGTCGGACTGTAAACATATCCTCGAGGTGAGAAGATATTCCTATGCTGAAAGAAATATCGGAGGAAATCCATACCAAATCTTTGTGGGCCAAGTAACAACTATAGATGTGTATTGCTGGATTCGTAAAGGAGCCATTTTATGTGCGGAACAACTCGTATTTGGAGTCGAAACATCGCGGTACATCGACTATTGGAAATTACATTCGATTCTCGCATGTTTGTGATCGATCTTAAGGGGCTGAAATCGAACTTAACTTCGGCGCTTTCTTTTTGAGATATGTCGAGTTGTGTATGAAGTACGTCGATGTACTGCTGGCCAACGCAGTTCGCCCTATCGTGGTTTTGATGGATTTTCGCTGGGTTGTTTATTAGGAGTTTTCACACTCGGAGGGCACAAAGGCCGTTTTGATGACTGTCAAATATCGGCCAAACAGAAGGATGATATAAACACTACAAAAACAAAAATAGCAAGAAAACATTAAAATATAAAATTATACAACAAACAGAAGTACAAATCTAGGCTCTGTTCGTGATAAAACATCGACAGAAATCACACCATCAATTCCCGCGAATGCGAGAACTGAATGAGAAATCAAGGAAGAAACCCCAACTTCAACTCCGAATTTGACCGTTAAAACGGCGAGGCCCGCCCTGGCCCACTGTACTTTTCTTTAAGTTCAACTATCGAACTTAAGTTCTATGCAAAAATAATCTACAGTACTGATCCTTGTTTGTAAAGGAATGAGCAAATGTTCATGCATGTCTAAGACGTCTAACGAGTGCGCCAACCAAACATTTACCGTATAGCATGATTTCAGTCGACTAGTTTTGGTAGCAAAATCGCTTCCCTTAATTCAGAACTTGACAAATGACTGGCATAGATATTATTCTTCAAGCTCCAAGAAAACAGTCCGTTAAAACCTTAAAATTTCGCCGAAATCGCACGAAGAAGATGAGACCTTCTTATAATCCGACGACAAAATTGTCCGCCATTGCTTCTACCGAGGTGACATATGATTGGTCGAAAAATGTCACGTGAACCGTGTCCAACACCGCCTGGCTTTGACAGAAGAAATATGGTGACATGGAGATACATAATTACATTATTAAAATCGCAGGGCAGGGATGTAGACCCAAGCTGCCAGCTGCCAGACAGTGGATAGGAAAGTGATGTTGCCGTTCGTTTTTCCTAAGTAAAATGACGTATTTTTAGGAGGGTTGACGTCGTAAGTCCCGGGTTTAAGTATATGTAGTTTTAAACATTATAATTAAACATATTTCCTGTGCAAAAGCCGTAGCAAGAGACCCAGGACCACGCGCAGAAATAACGCGGGTCGTATTGCAAGAATAACTTTTAGATAATTGATCGAAAACAATCTACTTGACAGCAAAAGATAGCCAATGATAATCGAGGGCAATCGATGACATTTGAGAACTCAAGCTTGTGATTATCGATTGGTCATCGATTGGCCGATAGCAATCGATAATAATTAACTAATTGACATCGATTGGTATCGATTGATTGATTGGATTTCCGATGATCGATTGTCATCGATTGATTACGCCGGGAAATTAGCCGCGTTGTCTGCCAGTGGGCAAACATTGAAATGAAGCCGTTTCTCGGCAAATCTACCCAAAACCACATTAGAAAGCCAGGTTATTTGAAATAGTTTGCTTTTTGTGACGCACCAAAATTGTGTTAAACTCAGAATATCTTAATAACAATACTGAAATCAAAGCATGACTATGGAAAAAATTATTAGACAAAACGAGAAACCGGCCGAAATTTGTCGATTTAGGCTTGTTTTCCTCCTCCAAAATCACGTGTCTAATTTGACCAGTTTGCGTTAGAATGTAAAAACAAACGTGGCGTGAATCGAATAACGCCTATTGCTTAAATCGGTGGGCTCATGGTGAGGGTCGTGTCATTGTTTATTTGCTTGTGTTTAGCCTCTACGAACGTAATACATACTTCTGGAGAACTTGCTGCAAATGCTAACAACTGGTTCGTTCACAATCTCAAAGCGCTGGTCAAGTCGGGCATGATCAAAATTTGTACATTTCTCAAGGTGTATGTGGGGATCAGCTGTGGGAACAAAACAGAACATTGTTAACTGAATCGGATTGCAAGGACAAAATGAAGATCTTTTTTCTTGAATTAAATAAATACCACACGCACTGCAATTCACAGATCGATAGTTTTGCTAACGAACGATAATGCCAGCCTATGATTGGTTTAAACTGTAATTGCTACCATAGCGCTTTACACGGTTCCTCACTGACCTCACCGGCGTGCATATTATTACTTAGTCATACTCTATTGACTCTTTTTCGCTGTTACAAGCCACTAAATCTCGAAGATGCAACGTTTCCTTCATGAAGCTTTACAGAAAAAAAAATTCGAAAATGACTATCCTGCTACTCTAAACATTAATTAGGTGCGTACCAACATTAATACAAATATAAATTTTCCATGGCAGAAAAGAAGCTTATTTTTAAATGTTAAGAAGATTTGTATTAAAACCACAGAACAACAATTTTCTCCAAACAAGCCAATTTTACTTAATTTTACTTATTTTATCACGGTCTTGTCATTTCAAAGTCACGTAAGAGGGCTCTGCAGAGATTATATTGGATAGCATACTAGCTTGACTGAACCGTTTATTTCAGCTATTGCCGAAAAAGAGGTACAGCAAAAATAGAAGCAATTTTGAACTATTACTACCTTAATCCGATATCTTACTTGGTATAAAGTTAAAGCGTAGATGATCCTTGGATTCAGAAGTGTCACTGTTTTCACATTTGCTGTTCAATACTATTTCATCTGTGTTGTGAGGAAGTATGGCCTGAAAAAACATGAATGATTAGCTAAGTGTCAATTCCCAGTTTGAATCCTTAAGTGTCGGTCATCATTATATTTTTCATGCAGGCTAAATTATGCCGTTCATGTATTTATTGTATTTACTACAATTTAGTTCGCTACATACCCCAGATTTTGTATTGACACACTTTTTACTTGCAATGTGCTGTAGCGAACCTCCAGCCGTGAAACTAAACTGATGTCCACCGCATGACGAGTATAAACCCAGCACAACACCGTCCGTGACTGCTCCTATAGGCTGCACGCAATATCCACTCTTGGTGTGTTTCAGATTTCCGTTATCCAAGATGAACTCCAGCCTGGTAAATAAAGCTTGAAAGTTTGAGGCTCTTTTGCGAAAGTTCAATGCAAAAAACACTCGCAAAAAGTCGTACATATCGCAGAAATTGTTTCCATATTTCTTTCTTGCTTCTTCCGGTTTATCTTTTTAACCTCTTTCCTCCCTTGCTGCACTTACCTTTTGTTCTCGTTTTGTCAGTCTTTCTTTTCTCTCAGTTCATAGCGGAGCTCCCGCGCGCGAAGCGCGCCAGCGGAGCACCATGGGTAAGAATGTTTGGTAAACCCATGCGGCCAAGAAAATTTGGTGCATACGTCCGCACGCCCTCCCGTACAGACTCTCGGGGAGGGGGAGTGGAGTCCTAAGGCAGCCCGACCGGGGGTGGAGGGAGGAGAATAGGGTGAGGGAGATGGGGAGCAGATCGATGAATGCCATCTCTACTTATCCCTACTTACGTACGTAAACAGAGCTTGCAACTTTGATCAATTGACAGCTGTCAAATCAAGGTATCTGCTGACCAGTATCACGTGGCCATATCGCGGGCTCACATGTGGAGCTCATCGAGGTCACGTATTTTTGTGAAGTTGACCACTGACCAGACGATGGTTTTCTAGTTGATCGCGGGCTCAAGTCCTAGTTTTTTTACAATTTTTTTAATCATCGCGTTAATTCAGATTTAAATAATGGGCAAAGTTATTAAAAATGTTTAAACAAGCAAGCAACCGTGGACGATGATCCTACTGGTATACGTTGGATCAATAATGATCTGATCGGTTTAAAATAGAAAAATGAAGACTATAGAAAAGCAGAAACCGATACAACGTAGAAAGGTTTTAAATTTGTGTACTATATTTCGGCTGGCCAAACCAGCCTTCTTCAGGTACCTGAAGAAGGTACCTGCCTTTCTATAGTCTGCAAAGTTAATAGCCGAGGAGCTCAGCTTTTATTAGGCATGCCTAGATCTATTGTAAAAAGTTTTTTTCTGTTAAAAAAATGATCTGGACATTTCATGAAAAGGCGGCAAACGGGTTTGCACGTTGTTCACTGCTGAATTGAAAGACGGGAAGAAAGCGTGCTGGAGGACATAAATCTTCGTGAATATTTCTCGCTTTATTTATTTATCTACAGCATGGAAACTTATGCTTTGTGATTTAGGATAACCTCTTAACGGGAAGATCCGAAATAATTGTTGACCTTAACCAAGAGAATTTCTCTTGCCTTAACATGATATATTGGTCTATATTGGAGTACGAGTCAAAAACAGCGAGAGTTGACCAAGGCTGACCAAGACTGGAAAATTAACTGAGGTCTGAGCTAATATAAAAGTGTGCACAGAGCCGGTCAAGTTGACTGAAGTGACGGATAAAAGACTGTTAAAAGCTTCACCGAAAGGAAGAAAGATATTGATCTTCGCTGATAATTCAGATTATGCATATGTCGGAGGTGTGAGTTTATTACGAACATTGGACGAAACTACCGTTTTCGTTGCTTCCTCTCCGATGTTATTTGGCTGGTTTGAAAGCTTTGCCCTGCAGATCAGAATTTACAAGCCTTCTCAAAATGTGAGGTAACAAACGTAAATGTACATATTTTGTTATGAGAATCTGTTTATACTTCATTTATGAGCGAATTCGATGTTGTGTCGGTTTTCAGATCTTCCCGTCATTTATAAGCTTAAACTGCTTAAACTTCGTCAAAACGGCCGCTTTCAAACCTCTTAGCTTTAATCACTTTTGTACACTTTTCTCCATTAAATGTTTCGTTTCAAATATTGTGTTTTTAGTTAGTGGAGTTAACTGTGAGGTTCATCGTTGGATTTTGAAAAGAATATTCAATTATTGAGCTACAAAAACATGATTTCGCGCGCTGCATTTACAGAAAAATCCCGCAAACAAATCAAAGTAAAAAACGAGTAAACCTTCGGCAACGATACTTCACACCAACGATTAAACGATTTATCATCCAATTGCTCTATTTCACTCGCATGCAGCTTTGTCATTTTGGTGAGTGTGTTGAAATCTCGTACGCGTGATAAATTTTTAGATTCGTAAACGAGTATTTACGCCGGTTTTTATATTGCGAGTTGCCTGTGCTTGGGTGAGTGAGTTCAGACTTTTCCTAACGCACATTTGCCTGTTAGAAACGAAGGAAATTCATTCACTTCTCTGCATAAGATTCTCTAGGGTATTTAGCAATGTGTACGATAAAACCTGCAGCGTAGTAATCATGCAACCAAACCAAGATGGTTCAAAACTACATTGTAAGCTTATTAGACAGCCAGCACCACTTCCTAAATCACAAACTGTCACAATTCGGACGCAAAAAAACTGCTTAGAAATGACTTAAACCGTCTCCCAATGAATTTGCTGAGTTAGTTTTGCCGCTGTGATTGTTTTTTGTTTTGGCGTGAGCTCATTTTGTTTAGCCGCGAGTTCACTTTGTTCAGTGCCTTGAGTTGATCTTTTTGCTTTGACTGTTTTGAAGTAAATCAAAACAAATTTCTTCGCCTTCATCAAGGTCCTTTTTACATTGAATAACCCTTAGAGTTATGAAAAGTCTTTACACTAAAAATTGATGTGTGCGCCTACGTGTGTACGTGCATGAGGAACCCAATAAAGTGCAGCGACATGTACCTATATGGGCAACCGTATACGCTTAGAAATAGTGTGGCTACTTATTAATTGGAAAACAGTGCAAACTCAAGCAAAAAAATAATAAATAGGAGCTCCGCTTTTAGACCTGCCTAAATCTATATATTATCTTTTAACTACTCTCTAGTAGATTTTTTCTACATGACCGTGAAAGCTACTATTATGAGGCTCTTTTTATGCGAAAGATAGTAGAGCCCTCGACCGAGTATTTTCATTATAGACTCTAATTCTCTTACTAGGTAAGATAAAAGGTCCTGCCTACAGGGAAACCCTTTTTAAACAGGAATGGGACTATATATCTAACGTGGCCAAGTCTCTATCCGAAACATTATCTTGGTGAACTTTAGTGTATGACAACCTACTCACCGACTCTCACTACATCCAGCATAGATTACAAGTTTGTTTCCTTCGACTACATTATATCCGCCGTACAGTGGATGGATGCACTTAAGAGAACTGAGATGTACTAAAGAACCTGGTCCTTTAAGACTTGTAGTACCTAAAAGAAATCATAAATGATGATATGAACATATACTCCTTAAAGAAGTCAGTGGCTCAGAACTTGTATTTCCTCTGCTCTAACCTTTTTATTTATTTATGATATCTGATTTGTTTAGTTCACAATTATTTAAAGTATTAACTTAAGGATCAACCCAAACATATCACCCATAGAGCTATCACGTGATATAGCTTGTGCCTGCGTGAAATCTGTGTATAACGTAAAACCGTTCCCATGTAAGAGAGCCGAAAAAGTGACGTGAATGTCACATGACAAGCGCCCATACCATTGTTCGTAAACTTGAATAGGATAGGAAGGTGGACGAATCTTTAAACTCCACTTCCTCTGCGCCCTTTTTCTCGGTGCCCTCGCACTTTGCACACTAGATCATGATGCGAAGGCACAATGATCTCTCACGTAATTAATCACTCTGCAGTGCGAATCAAGTTGAACTTTTGTAGTAAGTCTCATCCAACTTTTACATTTCCCGATCAAAAAATTGTGATCATTGCTTGAAAACGTACTATTACCCACCCACTGTCCAACACTGATTAACTCTTCTTCTTTTGATGGATCTTAGAGCCAAGTCACACTGGAAATTCTGGTCATCTTGTCTCGGGTCACACTTTGTTTGTATCAGCTTGGAGCCCGTATGGTCTCCGTTGGTATCGATACACAACTGAGAGTACGAGTTCTATCAGAATCACAAACAAATTAATGATAAGAATAATGAATCCCAGCTTCATCAATTTATAACGGCACGTAGACAATCACACAAGTTTAAATACTAATTGAACATGTACATTTCAAACATAAAAAGTTCTAAAGAGTATTTCAAAAATTGAAGATGACTCTGAACATTATAAAAGATGGAAGTTGCAGTAAAGTTCGACGCGTCTGTGGAGGTTGTCTTTATCAAATTCAAAGATGGGAAAATAACAGCAAAGGGCCGGTTAGAATTAAAAACACAACACAACAGTGTGGGCATTGGATGGTTATAGCCGATTTGGGGCTTAAGCGGTTGATGTTTCTAGTGTTGGCACATTGTACTGTGATGGATTAGCACTGAATCCCACGCAGGGTGCTCCGGTTAAAGCCCCAATAATATTTTTAGCCGCCAAGGTCTCGTTTAGTGTTGAATGTAAAGAAACATGGAATAAAAAATATTATTAATTCTTTTTATATCGATGCAACTCCTATAGCTTTGCCTGAATAGGATACTACGAAGGGTTGAGAAGGCTAGACCTCAATTATACTACAAATGACGCACGTGGCAGTTTTAATTAAATCATTTATATCTAAGTCATAACAAAATATAGAAAATCTGAACATTTTAAACGATAATCTAAACGTGGGGCTCCTAGAAACGCCTCCACTCAAATTAAAAGAATAGAATGAATACGCATTAGGAAAAACGACTTATAGTGGCGCGCGGAACCCGTTGGTCGGCGATATGTGATGTGGAGGGAAATATTTTCTTGAGCTCCCCACACTTGAATGGCGAGGAATAGAAGGACGAATTTAGCGATCGTTCCTGCTTTTACATAGCAGACTCCGCCCTAAAATCTTATTGGTTTAAATGCCCATGCCTTGACATAAACAACATTATGAATAGACATAATCTTTGTTATTTTTTTCTAAAAGCTTGAGCTACGTACTTATTGGTCTCCTTTAGGGGTTTAATTCAAAACGTCCGAGCAACATCTTCATCTGCTTAATACGGGGAATCTCCCTCGGGTTTTACTTTTTCATTGAAAACGGCGTGAACAAAGACAGACGGAAACAAAATATATTTGGTATCATGATGGTTCCAGAAAATGGTTTACTTACTATGATTTGTCCTTTGAGAGTGTAAGCCCAGTGCTGTTTTTCATCACTTTCTCTACAACCAGTTACTTTGATGGGTGCACCGTCTGCCTTGGAGTCCACGTACAAACAGGGGCCACGTCTTTCATCTGTCGCTGATTGCTGATTCTCTATTAAGAATTCCTCTATTTGGCACAAGGAAAGAATCACCGGGTCAGTAACTTTAAACTGATTAGCTAGTAAAGGATATTCAGTATCAATTAATTTAAACAACAAGCATGCTGGTCGTGGCGCTAGACATTACGGGTTCGAACCCTTCATTCTGAACGCTGGATGTATTTGAACGGTAAAAAATGGTATTTTAAAATCATGTCACTATATACTTAATGACAAGGAAATCGTGCCTTGTTTGCAAGAAAATAGTGATATTACGTGGAAAATTAAACTGCATTGAGCTCTTATCAACCAAGCAGGAGGTCTGAATGGGAGGTCGTGAGCACGTACCGAACGCAGTGGGGACTGTACTCACCACCGGGGTCAAAATTCTTCTATACAGACTGACTAAGCTCAGTTAAAAAGACGATTATTATATGGCCAAGCAAATTCGCTTAATGTAGCCGGCTCGTGCAAAAGAGGATCAAGATCATCGGCAGGAAGGTTTTCAATTTCCTTGGCTTCCTATATTGGCTGACAAAAATGGTCTAACAGGTGTTTTTAAAAGTCGCTTTTGGTCGCGTCGAGTGCTTTGAACTTCTGGTCTTGCAAAGACGTCGCAATCTCGTTATTATCAAGATTTTTGTTTCTTCCATAAATTATTTTCGTTGCATTTAATATAACTTTCTCGCCAAAAATGGGACAGCTAGACCCGTCTAGATGGGGTAATCTAGACCGCGTTCAATATCGATTTTAACCAGTCAAATTTGCGAATAGTAAAAACAAAGATGTAAAACAGCAAACGCAGTGGAACATGAGTCGGGACTGTTGATCAGCCTTAATGAACTGCTGTTCTTCACTATCAAACATGCATTTGTTCATTTATGTTATCCGTGATTAACGCCACTGGTGCTGACACGTTGTCAATTACATATATTAAGTTTATCAGCTTGGGAATATAAACGTCATTTGCAACGTTCACAGTCGAATTTCCCGAGGTTTTTAGATCCTATTCAACCTAACAGGTCCACTGTGAAACGAATGCAGAACTCTTTAGATTTTGAAGAGAATTGGAATGGTTGCCGTGATATATACGTGAACAGAGATATCGTATTTGCTTTCTTTACATCTCCTACTAAAGGCTCACCTGATATTACAAAGTCAACGAACGGGTTCGGATTGTCGTAGTAGTTCTTCCCAGTTCCTGTAGCGCTTTTTTGATTCATTTTGTCCTTGTACCAGTTAGTGGATTTATCAGCCCCTACCCTGAGACTTCCCGCTGGATCTTTCAGATTGAACCCGAGAGAGAGGTACAGTCTTTTTCCAAAGATCGTCAAGTCGACTCCTGCATTAAATATCAAGTCAGGGAAGCCTCCGGATGCGTAGGTTGACAACGCAAATTCGAATCTGATACTAATTAAAATTGCAAAACAAAATTAGATGAACTGGAGAAGTGTCACACCAGATACCACTTGGTCTACTGTTAGGTCTCGTTAGACTTGTAATGGACTTAAGACTAAAGACCAAGACTAAGACTAAGACAGACGAAGACTACATGGTGTGGAATGGAGTGAAGCGGAGTAGAGTAGAGTGAAAAAGAGTCGAGTGGAGAGGAAATAACTTTTTAAAGGCAAGTCTTGTATATGACCAAGTTAGATACACACATTGCTTTATCTTGTCTACTGTGACCTATTTCGGATCATGTGAATTTGTAATAGCTTCTTTTTTCCTTGAGCTCTATTGAATAGTAATTCAATCCATGCTTCGCCGGCCCCTTTGGGAATTTCAGCTTTGGGAAGTTTGATCACATTTGTGCTCTCCCCGCATTGGACGTCTATCTTGTGGCCCTCCGTTAATGTGTCCAAATATTAAAGCTGTTTTACAGTCAAGCGCGTCGAACCGTAGCCAATCGACTAAGTTTTTGACATCTTTTTGACAATTTTTTGATTAGTTTGATGGCTTCCGGTTGCACAACGGTTTGAACGATCTGTGAAACGTTCAGTTTCAACCGGTTTTACAAACCCAGAAGAAATTTCATGTACGAAAAGTTAAGTTTGACAAAATTTTTGTCAGCATAAAGTTTATTTATCGCCAGTTGAGCTTGGCATAATCGCTCGTGCGAAAAGTTGCTTGAAACCCTTTCAAACTCTGACGTTTGAAGACGAATCGTGCAACGGTTGATACCCCGCCTTCGATTTTTCAAGGCATCTGATTGGTAGTTTAAAGCAACCGGAAGCCGTAAAACTCATCAAAGTAATCAAAAACTTCTCAAAAAGATGTCAAAAACGTTTTCGGGTGGCTACGGTTGGAGGCGTTTGACTGTAAGGGAGAAATAATGCTTTAATGTAAAATATACCTATGGACTTTAAACAACACCGTGAGGATAAACTCGATAGCCTTTCCGACCCACTTGGTAGCCTTTTCAGTTATCTTCAAGAAGTCAATAGCCACATCCAGAAAGTTACATAGTCCCTTCGCGATATGCTCCACCACTTTGCACGTTCCTTCGCAAAATCGGGCCACCACTGGAGACGAAAATGTATATATTTACGAAGTTACAGCAAATAAGAAGAAATCTTGAGATAGAAATTAAACACACGGTTTTATTTTGAAAAATATGTTTCGGGAGACCGGCATCCATACATCGTCAGTTTCGACTACGATGAGCGCTAGTTGGTATGATATAAATACTGAACGAAAAAAACTAATTACGGACTTTTCAACATGGAAATAAAGCAGTAAAATAATATAGTGCTGAACCCGCAAAAAAGGCTAAAGAATGTAAAGCTAGCAGAGAAAGCTTACAAACTAATTGAACATAAATTGTGATCGTCACATCAAAGTTAAGTTTTAACAGTAGTTTTTATATTATGAAAAATGAATTAATCCCTCTTTAAAACGGAGGAACAAGCATTATCGTTCGTGGCCGACAACTGGACTTGCAAATGAAGGCTGCATTTTGGTTATTGAAAAAAGTTTTAACACTGAATTGTCGATAGCTTTACACGTGTAAGCTGAATGCTGCAGCTAGTTTTGGGCAATTTTCCAGGTTCCTGCGGGCCTTCTGGGGTAAGTTAACATCTTTTAAGGCCAAGAATTAGGCCGCACGTTTTAATTCAGTGAAGACAGTGGCGGACAGGAACAAAACGACGGTTCGCGCACTCTGTGCACCTAGCATTCATCACTTCTGTCTTACTGTTCTTTGTTAGCTTCACATTCATTATGCTTTTTTGCGTTTTGAGTAGTTTTTCATTTTACTTATTCATTTCTATGTTGTAATTCAGTAATTAATATTTTATTTTCGTTCTACTTCGCAGTAAGCTCAATTACCAATCGCTGTTCGGGAAATGAGCCCGCACTTCTACCTACTAAAGAGAGAGCAGCGGAAATCGAGCTTATAATATAACACTAACAAGCGGTCTTACTATAGTCGAAGCTATATGCATGCAGGTCACCCGAAAAGGTGTTAAACTATAAAAATATTAAACTGCGTGTTTCTATCTGAAGAATGTCCATGTAATTAACGTGGTATACTACCTAAATAATATCGCTAAACTCTATTCCAAATAAGTAGAATTCTACTAGTATACTAATGCAAAAGCTGCAATCTGATTGGCTGAGGTATTTGTATACTATCAGCCATTAGAGTGCAGTGGTTGTCGGTCGTCCACAAAATGCGACGTTTTAATCGTTATTCCGAGGTTTTGGAAGAAAGTTTAGATGTAAATGGATAATTAAATTTCCGAGAAGACAAAAAGAAGGACATAAGCGGCTTCCTGACTTTAAAAGCGTGAAATTATTGAAAAAAAAAACAAAAAAAAACGGGTGCACACGTGTAAACAACTGCAAATTTACCAAGGATTTTGTTATAGCGTAAAGTTCAATAATGCGTACAAAAATAATTAGAAACCGTTATTTGACTTTATTTCAGTTAGAATTCCACTAAAACAATTAGATTATTCGCTCTCGATTTCTGTGAGGTCAAGGAGGCGGCGTGGCCTAGTGGTTAGGGCGCTGGACTTGCAACCCGGAGGTCCCGGGTTCAAATCCTTCTCCCTGCCACTAGCTGGATTTGTTTTCTGTAGCCCAGAACTCAACTCCACCACGCTTTGTAAATAGCCAACTGGTCAGCCTCCTGCCAGTTGGGATTCTTAAGATGTTAATTTGTTTGCATGTTTCTTTGTAACGCGCATTTGATCATATTCACATGAAATTTGCGCGATATAAATGTTAATTATTATTATTATTATTATTATTATTATTATTATTATTATTATTATTATTTTGATAGTAAATAAAAATAAATAAATAAATTACTTTTATTTAGACACGGTAGGATTTAAAGCTAGAAGCTTGTGGGGCCGTGTATTCCCGATCGAATTGGAATTTGGAAGTGTTAGTTTTTATGGAGGGAGGAAAACCGGAGAACCCGGAGAAAAACCCTCAGAGCAAGGACGAGAACCAACAACAAACTCAACCCACATATGATACCGGGCCGGAATCGAACCCGGGCCACATTGGTGGGAGGCGAGCGCTCTCATCACTGCGCCACCCCTGAAATCTCGAGCTCATAATCGAATTGTTAATTGGCAAGCTGGAAATATCAGTTCTTATTACATCTTTTTTTTATTAAAAACTAGCCATGGTATATTGCAATTCCTGAGTTTTGATTTGTTTACAAGCAATGGTAAGTGAGCCCATATACAATTCATTACAATTCAGTGGTAGGTGTACGCATCAGAAAGAACAGCCGGAGAGCTCAAATATTGCAATTCTTGGGATGTTCAGTTAATAAAACAATTATTCCGGCACTCACGCTTGTTGGTTATGAGATAGTTATAGCCAACGTGTGCTCATGGAATAATAATATTATTATTACTAAATAGTCTAAAACATCTGGCTGCATATCGAGGCACGATCCTATTGTCGAGAGCTTGACAACTCATTGATAATTGTTAATAAATATGTTTGTTGTTATTTCCTGCAACTGAAACAACTGTTAATCATTTTATGACAAACCAACCAACCTTGACATGACCCTCCAACAACTCCTTCGCAGATCAGTTTGCTAACAAATCGACGACGGCGAAGGTGGAGAGAAAAGTGCTTGTTTTGAATGTTTAGTATTTCTCGCTTTTTTCTCCAACCTGTAGCAACTGCTTTATACACCTTCTTGACCTAATATGGGTGAATAAGTTACTTTTATGTAAAGGATGGACCATTTATTATTATTATTATTATTATTATTATTATTATTATTATTATTATTATTATTATTTATTTATTTATTTATTTATGTTATTTTCATTTTTTTTTTTTTTTTTTGGGGGGGGGGGGGGGGGAGGGGCTGGGTTGGCAATCTTTCAGAGCTCGAATTTTTTTCCGCCTCGTGTTTATGCAAGAATTTATTTTTACCTCAACTGCACCTTTTGTTTGGTGTGCATGATTTTTTTCTCTCCCTTTGCTTTAGCTTTACATGATTTGCTTATGTTATTGCCCAACTGCTCCCCCCCCCCCCCCCCCCCCCCTCTCCCCACAAAAAAATAAATTGGTTCATCCCTAATTTATTAAGAGGGGAGTTAATAGAGTGAAACTTGTAGGTAAGTGTTGGGAGTATACGACAGGAGGCTAAGAAACGAGCGATGTGTGAACATTGCGGTGGCCATCAGGCATGCCACAGAAACACAGGAAACAAATATTTTAAAGGAAAACATGACATAGTTAAATAGGAGGCAGACCAGTTGCTATATAGAAAACGTGACCGAGGAATTGAACATCGAGAGACAGCGCCTGACCTGTAGACAACTGCAAGTTCTAAATGCGTCAGTAAAGCTGAAAAATTTGAACATCCACTCTTACTTACAAGTTTACTTACAAGTTTACTTTACATTGTTTGAAATAAGGCCTAAGTTCCAAATTTTACCGGACAACGGAGAAAAAACGTTTGATAACAAAAAAAGGAATAAGATTATCGCTTTTAAATTTCTCGCGCGCCACCATCTTGGATTTTTTAACATGTAATGGTTTCCGAATCATTTCACACAAGAGGTTCTCTTCTTCCTGACAATAGCGGCAACCATAACACGTTATAAATTGTACCGATAATCTTTACAATTTTTTGTTGTAATTAAATGTTTCTCCTTTGTCCAGTAAAATTTAGAATTTAGGCATCATTTCTCACAATTCAGCATCAACTTGAAGTAAGAGTGGAGGGGGTTCCCTTTAACCAACGGGTAAAATAGAATTTTAGAAAACTCCAAACAAACTATTGAAAGAAACTAGTAGAACTCACCGGGGCTAAGGCTTTACCTATCTTCTTAACAGCCTTATTGATAAATTTCCCTGAAAAAAAAAATGTGTAAGACTAAATAAATGCTAGCCTCGCAAGTAACAATGTTAGACTTATAATCTAACAAATCTTTACGTTAACAACGTTTTAAATCAGTATTTCAGAAAAAAAAACTGCCAAACGTCTTTGTAACCTGAAATTCATTTGGAAACAATTGAGTATGTTGTGTCATTATTCAGAACATATGACATCGGTATTTTGACAGCTACATTTTGAAACGGAAATTGTAATTCTCTTGCTTTTATAAAAAGTTTTTCCTTCTCGCAGTATCGTTTAAATATTCAGACTATATAATATTCTACGTTATTTTCAGTTATAAGTCAAGAAATCCAAGCTGGCAGTCGTTCAACAATCACGATGAAATTCCAATCATATGGCGCTTTCAACTCATGTTGCGATCCCCAAGGAAGGTGAAGACAGAGCCCAGCCCTCCCCGTCTCCATCCCAAAAGACTTAAAACCTCGGTCAGAATTGGGTTGATTATCAACATATTGGCATAGCTAACAATTTGGTTGACTAATGCAAATAGAGAAGTTATTGTTATTGTGTCCTAGATTGCTGAATGCTTGAAGTCTTCAGCAGTATTTCAGTTAAACCTTTAAAAAGACTAAGAATATCTGCTATTTAAAATTAATGTCCATGCACTTTACACCAAACTTAAATTCCATTTACCTACATTAGTAAAAAACAATCACTGGGAAAACTGATTGAAAACCTTTATTCAAATCGTTTCCACCTCTTACCAGCAGAATCAACCACCCCTCCGATCCACTTGCCAGCTGAATCCAGTGCTCCCTCGCAGTTTTTTCTCGCTTGTTTGCACTTGAGATTCTTGCAGTTATCACACTTGAATGACATTTTTCTTTTACATTCCGCTTTCTTCTCGATGACAGACTGTCGTGCATCAGCTAACCTTTTTTGTGCCGAATCGAAGGTTGCTTTGACCTTTTTAGCTGCCTCGTCTAATGCCTGGGAGAGAAGAGATCACTTTAACGGGCAAGCAAATGCAAGTTCAGGCTTTTGTGATCGCAGCGCGAGCATGCGTAGTCAAATATTTGTCACGTCAGCATGTCATAGCATCTTCCGTTGCTATTCTTACTCCATACTTTCGTATATACAAACGCACACAAACCACAATCCCCCACTTTTCTCCGAGGAAGGGCTAACGCTCGAGACGCCGGCTTTCCAAAATGAGGCAACCCAAGTGGCTTTTGACATTATAAATAATTTATTATTTTGATACAGCAGAGCTGAGGTGGAAGCCGAAAACGCAAGCTTTTTAAAACAACGTTCAACTTACACAAAATAGACTCTCAAAATGTTGAAGAGATATTGGAGCTGGTTGGAAAGCACCTTTGCGACACGCGGTCGAGCAAAGTGGTTATAATGCTCAAAACCAGTTATAAGTTAGGGGCCCAATAATCCCCAATTGCTAGAGAATAAATGAAATTGATCTCTTAGTATCTATGTTCCCTACATTGTTTATCCCACTTAAGTCCACTTTAACTCTGACATAGAACTGGGCCCCAGCAAAGGTCAAGCTGTAACTTGCGGACACAAACGTTTCAGACTTGACCAGTCCCAGGAAGTTTCCTTGAAGCAGCATCTCCATTCTTGTCATAGTCAGGTTTAATCGCGTGTAACTTGCAATTCCAAGAAGGTCCGTGTATCCCTCCATGAATGCCTAAATAAAAACGATTTCTTCAGAATAAGGGAAGTTCTATTGTACTTTTAAGGACAGATTTCGATGTTACAGTTCATATCTCAGTGTGCATGTTTCATTAATTACGGTTTCCTTACGGGTCTCGCTTTGAGTGTGATTTTGTCTTTTGCAGTGCTTAGATGAAACGAAAACACACTTCCTTACGATTTGTAAGTTATCTCGTATTCGTTTTGTACGGAGATGCTCCCTGTATGCACGCTAGTTTAAATATTAAATATTAAACTTTGTTTGAAGTGGTTTGTTACTTATATCACGGGATGTAGCGGCGTTAGCTCCAGTGAAACTAATACCTGATTCACACCAACAAAACATGTTTAGTTAAACCAGGTTTAAGAAAATGAAAATCAGCAACAGACAACTAACAGACTAAATTTTACATAGGGTTCAAGTATGCTCTAACTTGTGCTTTCATTGTGCTAAATTTGAAGTCGATAAACATCAGTCAGCAACTTCCATGAAGAAAACAATTTTAAACCGTGTTTAACTAAACAACATTTAAACATGTTTAAGCTTTGGTGCGAATGGGGTATAGGTAAACTAAACGACTCCCAGATTCTACAAGGCTAAGGCTTATTGTGATTCTACAAGGCTAAGGCTTATTGTGCCACTGTCACAGCGATCCTGCATGGTAGGAAGTGTTGGGGCGAGCGCTCTAGTAGGTTCTGAGTTAAGCAGCAATAATCTGAGACTTCCCTGATGATACCCAAAATTACCCGTCGGATTTCCGAGAGCCTTATGAGTTTTACACGTGTTTGCGATATTTAGTGAGTCTAGGGAGGCGCGGTAGCTAGTGAGAAAGCATGGTGACGTAACGGCGGTTAAAAATAAGGCACATGGTTGCCGTTACACGGAAGATTCATCCACGCCGATATTAATTTGTCATTACTAAAAAATAGCCAAGGTATATTACAATTCCTTAATATTGATTGGCTCACGTACAGGCCATGATATCTGAGCTCATAAACCGTGGACCATATAAATATGGTAGTCGTAGGCGTCAGCGAGCTCAAACATTGCAATAGCCCGATATTTCGATATATTAAAATTCAGCCTAAAACAACAGACCTCGGAACGAGGCTCCGGGAATAAACTATGGAGTTTGTAGGGTTTATTCCCCGGAGCCTCGTAGTGATGTCTATTGTTTTAGGCTGAATTTTAAAATATTGAAATTGGGCTATTCCTTGGGTGTTTTTAATGAATAAGTATTACTCCACACGCGCTATCTCTAGATCTGGCTATCTAGATACCATCTCATATCCAACGCGCGCTCGTGGAGTAATTGCTAAGTATCGGGGTTTCACTGTATATGGAACATGAAATGCGAGTCAGCACCTTGTACTTCGTGAGTTTATTTCTACTCCTTGCATGTTAATCCCATCAAAATGTTCTGTTATTCCTAAGATACAGAGAGGCTAATTAAAGCCCAGGCCTTATCGTAGGTTGCGCGATCGTTTTTTCACGTGACTCTGGATTTAAAAAGCACTGACTATTAACCCGAGAATTCTTGTCAATCTTTCTAATAAACTATTGTTAACTTTTTTTTGCGTACCTCAATGAAAAGTGGAGTCTTTCTAGCGTCAACGTAGAACCACGGTCCCTTGTTCTGATCTGAATTGCTGCGAACGATTTTAGCAATTCCCAAGATATCAACTGGATCCGGTTTTAAGTCCACAAAAATTACCTAAGAAAAGAGATTTAAATTTAATTATCTAAAAAGTATATAAAAACATGATAGCCACACAAGAACTACTCTCGAAAATAAATCTATTTCAAAATCATTTTCTCAATAAACGAAGTAACAGAATATTGAATGTTACTACCAAATTAAATCAGGACTTTAGATTAACTACAAGATACGCTTCTCATTTTCCATTGTTTAGTATATTGCGTTTTTTGTTGTATTTCTGGAAACGCAAAAAAAAAAAAAAATTCTGTCGCACACTTAAACAGTACAGCCAAACTTTACCATAAAACGATCACTCCTGGGGAATGGTTTACTCACCGCTTAATGCAGGTTCAAGATGCCACTGTAATGTGACTTTGATGCCGGAGCAGAAAAACATTAGTTAAATTGGTCACAGTAAGAGGTTTATATCTCTTTTCCAAATTTGTAAAAAATACGGCTTTTGAAACTAGTATGGCTATAAATTGGTACAGTTTAATTTCCTTTTATAAAGTGACAGTTTAAGACGGAATCCACCGGGAAGTCGAGTAATATTTATTTAAGTTGGACAAAAATCGAGTACCAGAATAATTTAAATCCTATTGCGTTATTTTCTACCCTAAATAAAAGGTAAAGATGTAAGTAATTATCACTGATAACACCAACAACAATTTCTTATCAGAATCTTAGAAAATGAATTTCAAAGTTCACAAGCTATAGGGAAATTCTCACGTGCAGCCATTTTGTAAAATCGTCTTTAAACAATTCAGTGGAATTCAGTGAAATTTCAAAATTTGTTTTCGGTGTTTGGTGTTGTTAGAAAAGATTTCTTTTGATAAGATATTTGAAGCAGTAACACAAAAGTTTGCAATAAGGTGCAAATAATTTTGGTACAACAATTTCTTATCAGAGCCTGAGAAAATGATATTTAATGTTCACAAGCTATAGGCAAAAGCTCGCGTCTTTTAAGCGATTTAGTGGAATTCAGCGGAACTTCGAGATTGGTTTTCGATGTTTGGTGTTGTTAGAAAAGATTTCTTTTGATAAGATATTTGAAGCAGTAACAAAAAAGCTTGCAATAAGGTATAAATAATTTTGGTACATAATTTTGTCCAACAACTACTCGAAGTCCTGGCGGATTCCGTCTTAAACCTTTATTTTTGGTATTTAAAGAAGGTGACCGCGACTGCTCAATGGAGGTGATCGCTTAACCCTTAATATGCTAAATTTACTCCAAAAAACACGTTTTTTAACCGTTAAATTGATTTTTTTTTTGGCGCTACGGTGCTAAGTTTCTCTAAACTTTGCCAGAAATGCATTTTCGTACACTGCAGTAAGATTTTGAGGAAGATTTCATTTAAAAATGTACAATATTTTACTTTAGCGCATGCGCATAAGCCAAAATTTGGACTTTTTTTTTTCGAACAGTTCCGATTTTTTCCTCGCTACGTTGCTTTTCGTTTTTCTCTGCTTTCTTATTCTCTCTACCTTCTGCACTGTACATCCTTTCTTTTGATCTGAAAAGTTTCGATCTTTAGCAATGAAAAGTTTCGATTAGCTCTGTCAGATTGCAGTCGATCGTCAAAATGGACAGTCCTGTGGAAAGATCTATTCAACCGGTATTAGTTGCATATCGCAAGAATCTGCTGACGTGCAAATTCGTGACGTCACAAGTGGTTGAATGGACATTCCTCCAAATCCCGGAATAATCCGGACTTAGCATATTAAGGGTTAATAGAGGTCACATTTACAGTAAATAAAAGGAGAAATTTTTTTTTTCGGTAATTCCATTTTTACACCGTGCATCTCAACCAAGTATGATAGATAATTTTGTCTCTAAGGGAGGAAGTGGAAGTAGCTATAGTACTTATCTATGTATGATTGACAGATAATAATTATTGTCCCTAAACGAAGTAGTACTTAGCTTTTAATTAAAATTCAAGTAAGCTACACGAACCAGTTTATAATTGCATTTTCCGGAAAATTGTTTTATATTTGTGACACGATTCTCATTTATCAATTGAACGACCGAGAGAGAAGCTGTTTCGTAAACTGTTTGAAAACAGTTTTACTTGTTTTGAAAACTGCAGGTTTATATATTTTAAAGCTTCGTACATGTCAGACAGTTGCGGCTATAATAAAATATATTCCAAGAAATTCTAAAATATAAGTGTTAGGCACAATGACTTACACTTACCGATTCTGATAACTTGACATGCGCAAAAATTGACGATCCAAAAATGTTCACACGTCCTTTAATCATGAAGCCCTTGAGGATGTATGGTCCACCAGCGGTACGTAAATCGACACTGTCCGTGGAGTAAGAGGTCTGTAAAGATCATAAATTCTTCATGTAAAATGCATGTGAACTATAAAAAGCTTACAAATTCCGGATTTCCTAGTGATCCCTTTTGGTTGAATTATCCTTTAGGACTGTTTATGACTATAAGTCTCCACTTAAATTCCCTTAAAATCAGTTTTTTTGGATAAATTATCAAACTAACCGATTCGGGACCAGTCATTGTTATTTATATTTGCAATATTGTTTACTTTCCTCGTAAACTCAAGTCGACGATAACGATTTTTTCTGTCACTGCCCCAGAATAGAAGTTTCAATAATGCTGAATGTTGCCTGTTTTTAAAATATACGGGATTTTACCCATCATTTTGATTTCCAGAAAGCTGTAAACATTTTGGACCCATTTTGGGGAGCAGAGATAGCGCAGTCGCGAGAGCGGTCATTCGCTTCCCACCGATCGGTGGCCCGGGTTCGATTCCCGAACCCGGCATCATATGTGGGTCGAGTTTGTGGTTGGTTCGAGGGCCACAGGTTTGTCAGTCGCAAGAATGTTACGTGCTACCCTCGTTTAACAGAGTCGGTTTGTTTCATTTCTTTTTTTTTTTTTTTTTTGCTTGCGCTCGACATCTCACATTTTTGTACGTTATTCGCACGCACAATTTAAGGAGGCTCGCAACGATTTCCAGCACTTTCCAGCTCCTAAACTTTGATGGGCCAGTACTACCAATCTTTAGCAGTTACTGCTACAGTACTGATATCAAACAAGTTCCCAATCATTGCTAAACAAGTCGTGGTCATTTTTATGACGTCACTGTTTACCATAACAATAGTTTGATCTGTTTAAAACACCTTTTTTTTCTCTTTAAGTGCTGATAACTCAAAAACAAGTCCGGTGACCCCCACTTTTTTTTATTATTGATTAATGATTGGCATGTTAATATGCAACTTTTGGAAAAGTTAAAAAATTTCTTAGAAGCGGTTTCAGAGCCACCTTAAACTTCCGAAAATTTAAGGCACACCGCACGGTTGGATTGAACTATTTTATTATTTTTTTTCTTTGTTGTTTAAATTGTAACGTTTTTCTTTAGTTCGTCACGAAATATTGGAAATATAATAGTTCAATCTAACCGTTCAGTCAGCCTTTTTTGTTTTTTAGCTTCTTGAAACTGATATCACATTTTCCACTTTCTTTCTACTTTGATGGATCAACGATGTTAGGGTCATTGTCTTGACACTGTTGGCTACCATATTCATTTTAACCTGCTAATGCACCCATATAATTTGTGTGCCAAGCAACAAAGACATAACCAAGGTTGTGAATTTGTTATGATATATTTACTTTTCCGCTATTAGGATAATTTAACATTTGACCATGATACACAATGAAGAGAAAATGTAAAATACGAGATGGCTTTACACTGTAATTTTCCGTGTTACACTGTATACCCGTATGGAACTGTTTAGCAAGTAAGAAACAATTGTTAATTAAGAAAAATCGGTGGTATCATTTTAATAGAACCATCGAATAAGTTGTATAAATAGCTCCTTTAATATCTCGCTTACCTCTGCCCCTTGTGGAAAGCCTGTAGCCTCTATCGGAGGCGGAAGAGGAAACTGGAATCCCAGCATTCGTAAAATCTTACCCAGTGTTAGTGACGTGATAGACTCGTAGAAGAACTTCGGTGTTCCAAGCCCAACGTATGCACTGCCTCCAAAACAGTGGCCCTGAATAAACAAAGTTTCGGTTAATAAATGAAACCTCTTTTGATAAAAGTAGTCGTCAGGTAAACTTAAAACCAAAACTCTATAATGGGTTATAGCCTAGTGACGCATCAGATCTGCGCTTATTTCCGATTTACGTAACTTACCCAGCCCCAGAATTTAAACAAGGTATGTAAAAGTTTAAGTCTGAAGTTTGAGTCTGAAGATGACTTCCGCTTAGATTGTCGAATTGTAAGTCACCAACAACAGTTCTTCTCAGAACTACTTTCACCCAGACGGTCACACTATGCGAACTACTGATACTCCTGGGCTCAAACCATTTACTAAGAAGTTATTTATAAGGAAAAATGGAAGTTTTTCACTTTTTTTATTTCAAAACTCACATCACTAATAAAGTCTGCTGGTATTAGACAGTCGTAACCAAATTCGACTCGCATTCCAAACTGCACACCGGTGACAGGTATAGGCGCTCCAACTTTGTAAGTCAATCTGTTGACAAAAGTCAGTTGACGTAAAAACAGCACTCATATTACAACTAAATCGCATGTACAGCAAAGTTCGCTGGCCCTATCCCCCATCCGGGGGCAAGGAACTAAGAGTTAACAAAGTTCGAGGAAAATCATAAACCAAGCAAACACTGCTGGCGATTTATCGCCATTATGACAAAAAGCCATTTTTGAAACTGGAGGTTTTAAGAATATCAAGTATTCGGTCACAATAAAGAACCACCTCGCAAACCTTGTTATTGGACACATTTTTATTAGTATAGTGTTATTCTCAGTACCGCAACAGATCAGGTAAAGGAATAAATGGATACAATGATGGTCTCTCGTAATACAGACACTTCTCTCCTTTGCAAACAAAGATTGTGTTTTTTTTTGTGACCAAGAATCCTGTTTTGTTTCACCACCCTTGATTAGCCTTCAAATTATAAATATTATTTTAAACTGATTAGTGCAATCTTGAGACCCTCTTGACAGGGTTATCTGAAGTTTAAACAACAAAGGGAAAATATGCACTGGCATTCAATTTGAAATAGAGTGATTTATTAGTTCATTTTTTTTATTTTGTGATCTCCAATTACTTTTTCGCTGTCCCCTAAACTAACACTTGTTGCATTTCTTTGCCTTTCCCAGGTTACAGCTCAATATATATAGTTAACCCCCACCTTCCAAACAAAAGCATGATCCTTTGAGCAAAGCGGCAGAGGGAGAACGTTGGTTTAGGCATGTATTCTTACCCAAGAAAAATGTTGCCAAATGCGAGCCAAGAAACGGTGAACGCCTTGCGCCACATGCCGCGCATGCCCAGTTTCCCAGTGACCTGTTGTTTGGTAAAATCGTATTCCAGCACACCCAACAGAAATAATTCCTTGTTTGGAACTTTAATGCCGTCACGATATATTTCACCTTCGACAGGCACTTTGATGTCTGCTCGAAATCCCAGCTTGACCAAATTCTTCGCAGAAGCGTTCCATTCAGCCTGAAAAGAGAAGATAAATCCTTTAACGTTATCGCAAATCTCGAAAAGAAAGGAAAGTAAGAACAGCTTCTCAGGTTTAAAACTATAAGAAAGCTTAAGTACGTGAATTCGTGCAGAAGCGATGACTGTCTTACGCTACTGATTTGGTTTATTTTAGCAATGAAAATTACATATCACATCTAGTAACCAGGGCCCGGTTGCATAAAGCAACTTAAGATTAAGTGGGATTTTTTGCAACTGTTCTCTGTATCCCAGAAGATTTGTTTACACTGGCATTGTGCTTGCCTTACTCTTTTATCCACATTCGGCTGATTTATCAGTAACAGCGAGCAAGGAGAACTTTCAGAATGCAGGGAATGGTTGCAGAAAATCTCACGTAATCCTAAGTTGCTTTATGCAACCGGGCCCAGGCCCCAGGGCCTTAGTGAGAGGCCTATCTCTTATTTTGGTTGGAAATTAATTCCATAAATGTTATTAGTAACCAATAAAAATAATTATGGTATTTGCCTGGCAGAAAATCCGTAAAACTATGACTTAACTATTGCCAATTCTAAGTCTTTGATGTACATGTCGAAGAACTTAGTGCTTAGGAAAATAAGAAGATTCATCCCTATTGAACTATGCTATAATGCAGTGATCAAACAGATTATGCCATATGGGTTAACCGTTTGGTCAAACTAGTCAGCTGATAGCATGCATAAATGGAATCCCCAAGCTGCAAAAATACGCTGCTCGAGTCATCTTAGAAGCTGGCAAGATCGAGCAGTGTGAAAGTCGTTAAGAAATTAGCATGACTCCCTTTCTGTGGCGAAGTTAAGCTTAACAAGTATATATTAGTCTTTAAGGGTATATACCCACCGACAGGGATCGAAAAATAAAGAATGTTCGAGGCCTACCTCCACGTATAGCTCAAGTTTGTGGAAGAAGAGTCCATCCCAGAGACGAATATTAGCAAACCCTGTGGCAACCCGGAGCTTCTTCCACTCAAAATGACCCGTGATAAACCATTTGACCGTTGGCCCTAAGATCATTTTTGCAATTTCACAGAATTTGTCGCCTTTGCAGTCCTTTGGTGGAACAATTTGGGCTGCAGCAAAGATACCTTTACAAATATGAAAGACAATTGGGGCAAAAATCAATAAGCACCGACATACGTTTAGAGGAAAAGAAACACTTTGCTTTAAAACATGTTTGTTACTGCATTGTTTCGGGTTGTTTCCTAGTTTTCTTAGGGTACTCGCATCATATCTTTAAGAATTTGCTGTTGTATGCACTCTGTCACTTCAAAATCGTTTGTTCAAGGCCAAAAGTTGCTTGCCTTCTATCCGCTGTCAACCGCCATGTCCAACCTGTTTTGGCTTAGATCGAACCTACCTAATCAAGTACTCACCACTTGATATTTTTTACGTTTTTCAGCAAAGCGTGAACACATGCAGTATTGGACAATCAGGCGTTCGCGAATATTTTTAACGTAATGACCTATTGCTAGTTGTATTTCTTGTATTCAGAGAAAACACTTCATTTTTAAAAAGAGAGAATGCGCTAACCTTGTGGAACACTTTTTTTAATGAAGCTACGGAGGGGCTCTTTAGAAAATCTGGTCTCTGCGTCGACGAGAAGTTGTTGAAATCCAACTGACTTAGGTGGGTGAAACGACATACCAATCTATGAAAAGGAAAAAGCATTGGCCAAAAAAAAAAGAATTTCATTAGACCTTATAAACAAATTTTCACGATGCCCATATATGGTAAGAAAAGCCATTGTTATCCGTCATCCACAATAATAATAATGATAACAATGATTCACAGTGCGACTACTCGCCAATGACGTTCTAGAACGCAAACAATAGATTTACAACAAAATTTAAACAGTCATTCATTAATGTTGTAACGATGTTATAACACTGAATCTTTTTTTAAAAGCCGTAATGCGAACGATTTAGCTTTTCGATCCCGAGACATTTAACAAGGGTAAGTCTGGACCAAATCCTGTTTCGAATCCTTACTCACTATTTATGTATCTTCTCTTAATTCCTCTCTAAAACAAAAGCGGATAGATAACACAGAAAAACAAGAGCTGATACATATAACACAGAGACAGAGCTTTTGGTCACCTCGAATTGTGTTCCAAGCACATCCAGAAAATGTACCCGAATTCCGGAAAGTTTCTCGGTCAATCTACCAAATGGTTCGTGAACAAAGGAGAAACCAACGGCAAACGTTGGCCTTGCAAATCTGAGCCCTGCCAAAATCTCAATGTGTACCGGGGCACTTCCTGCACCGACTGATCCTGAGAAACGGTAGACGCCATTTTTTGCAAGCTTCCTGACTAACTCTGCTGGTGCCAAAGTGAAGTCCCATAGACCGACTCCCCTATAAAGAAAACAATCAAATGAACGTACGTAAGTTTTGTTAGATGAATTTTTAATACACTCAAGTGCGCAGACTCAAAAGGCCTCAGTTGTTGTCAGTCTACCCACTTTTAGCCTGCCTTTTATTTTAGCCTATGCAGTGATATAATCGAGTCAATGTGAAATGTTATTTTATTTTAATGTAATTTTATTTTCATATACCATCTGCCAGGTTAAACACACGAGCACCGCCGCACGATGGAGCACCGAGATCAGCGAGTACCTTATTGTTACTTATTTTCGCGGGACTTAATTTTTGCGATCTTCGTGGATTGAAATTAAAAGATTCGCACGAAAATTAACGACGCGAAATTTAATACTCTGCTGTATAGTTCCTTGGTCAACATCAATGTCAAATTATCTTGTCCATGTTCTGTCGTTACGTTTTGGCGTTCGAGCTCTCCTTTTGTTGCACTTCTTGCAAGGTATCGTTGGTGCAGTTTTGTTCACTGCCATTGGAAACTATTGTTATGGAAAGTGTAATCATTTCTGCGAATTCTGAGACTAACAGTTTGTTAACACAGATCAGTACATTGTAATTTGACAATTTTCGCGAAATTACCTTTAACTAACTTTTATGGCCAAATCACGAAATTTTAGTCCTGCGAAATATGTCCGTTCCATTTTCGCGAAAGTAAAAGTTTCCGCGAATAAGCAACAATAAGGTACGTGCATGAAGATCGAAATTTGAAAATAGTTTCACCTTTACACACCAACGTGATAGTATTATGACAAAAACGACAAAGGACAACTCACTTCAGAGCGTCGACTAAGAAGCCCGGCAAACGGTGTTGATTTAAACAAAAGGAAGCCATGAAATCTTTAAAAGCAGCAGACGGGGCCTTTCCCTTGGCGTAAACTGCTCCGCTGATCACATCCTTCTTCACTTCAACATCGAACACAGTTTTTGTTCTCAGTGTGTATTTACCCTTAGCTCTAAAAGTCTGACGATCTCCTTCTGTATAATAAGAGAACCTAAGTTGACAAAAGATAAAAAAAAAATCAATAGACGCTTGAGCCGCAGCCAATCTTTGACCTTAGACAATAAACGGCACGCGATCATGCAGAAGCGATGACGTTTCACAAGGGGTCTTAAATGATTTTGAGGACATCTGTCCAAAAATTAAGGTAAATAAAAGTAGCTGACTACTTATGTGCTGATTGACTGTTCAGCAAAAGTTGCGTCATCTTGGCGTGACATCCGATATACGATATACGATGCAAGGTCAAACGCTGTCTTGAAATTGCTTACACCTTTTGTTTTAAAAGAATGGAAAGATTTCTGTTTACTAAATCTTATAGAATGCATCAAATATAATTTGTCTCTTTCGTTTACACTTTAAATTAGTCCTTTCTAACTGCCCAGGAGTATTTGAGTTCTACGCAACGATTTCTTGTTGAGTTGACTTGATTTCTTTTCCCAGTCCTATTCGGTTCGGTCGATCGCAACAGACAACAGATCCCGTCCACTCGCACGACGACATTAAGCGATCACATGACGTCATCGCTTAAAAAGGCCTTGGAATTCGACCGTTATCTTTCTTCCTACTTGATAATGAAGTAGCCTACGTGTAGGGGGGGGGGGGGGTGCCTACGGCTACACGTAGGCTAATAATGAAGTCATGATGACATCGAAACGTCGTGGTCTTATTTCGCCTGTTTTTATAGTCAATTGTATATCGAAATGTTCTCTTATTAGAATTCTTAGACGCTTTATAGAGATAAAGTTAGCTTGTGGGAAAACAGAGAATATATACTATATATATAATATACTATATGAAATTAGAGATGGTAGAAATACAGTTACGTTTTAGACACTCTGCATCAACAGTTAAAATGCCAAGCCTTGACTTGTTAGCTCTGCCCTAACTGCTCAGATAGGGACTGCTGAAATAACTGTAATCGAGAATTTTGTTGAAGTTACGGTAAGCCCTAAAATAGCTGCTTTAATGCTAATAATGTTTTTTAGTGCATTATGGGACATTCTTAATTCAACTTGTCTTGCGGTTTGCAATTTAATCGTGTGGGTTTATCTCCTCTCTAACTAGAGCAACACCGTAAACTTTCAAAAAACATATATCTTGAATCGACATGTTGCTACCTTGACCAGGAATTTTTAAATACTGAATGTTTACTAACCTTACAGCAGTCATTTTGTATCCGGATATCGGTACGTATTTTGCCGACTTATCGCACTGGAACTCGTATTTTCTCAGAGCTTGTTCTTCGTCAATCCAGAAAGAGATACCTGAAATATCTTCTGTCTGGTTGGGTTTTGTCCACCCTGGGAGAGCGCTGATCTTCGAGTAGTAGGTTGCCTTGTTTTCCACAACTTTCTTTATAGTCACAGAATCGACTATTTCAAAACAAACCTGAAGACAAAATTACAACGCAATCAAAGTTTCGTAGTTTTCTGTAATTAAAGTTTAAGAATCGATCAAACACATAACAACAACAACAACAACCATTTTATTTTGCCAAATTAAATTGAGAAAAAATTACAGCAGAATATAAATTAACTAAAATAGGCAAAAAAACTACCTAATTATGAGCCTTAGTAAATGGCGTGGCCAACCATGAGTCTCTCCGTGGCCAAGTGAACTCAGCGCCCGCCCAGGGTCGGGAAAGTCATACCTTCGATCTCCGTTCGGTGACTCAGATGTTTCTACTCGTGACATGATCATGGTCGGTCAGGTTTATAGGGGTACGGTATACAGAGGGATTTTAAATTGTGTATACAATATTTTTACGCTAAAATTTGGCCTTTCATGGATATAAAGTAAACTGTGTTTTTCCAAATTTTGGAATTTTGCAGGTATATTGGTGTACCACTTATCCCCCTAGCTGGCCGACCCTGCATGATGGACGTTACAGTGTCTTTCATTTCTTTATCGAGCCTCTTTCCTTATTTAGATCTACTGAAGGTAATCTGATTCTTAACGCTAAAGGAGGTATTTGAAGGATAAAAACGATAACCTAAGTTTGACTTAGAAAATATGCAACATTATTAATAGACAGTATACCTGGAAATAATCTGTTCTTTAAAGCTTACAGTTTTCCTCGAGTTATGCGCTCAGAAAACTACTTAATTCTTGGAGCAGATTTAACGCGGACAGAAAAGTGTCCATACTTTCGTACAACAGGGAGATTGTTCATTATTATTCAAGTAAGAAACCCCGTGTACCTGAGGTAAGCTGCAAACAAAATGAAAACGTCACTCTCACCAACCTTGGTCAGGTTCTTTTTTCCATAAAAATCTCTTCCATCACGTTCAATTTTGACCGCAAACCATCCACTTTCAAGCTCAGCTTTCATAAAATTGAAGTTTGAGTACACAGCAAAAGGGACGTCCTGTCTGTAAGCTCCACTGGCTGAGAACTTTTCTGTCACTCCACACTCGAGCGCAAGCCAGGATGTAGGGTCCGCTGGTTTTTTATCCGGTTTGCTTGGTTGGTAGACTACAACCAAGAAATAAGGATCGAAATATGTTGAGTATGTGCAAATGTGGCAGTAACTTTTTTATTGTGTTTTTGAAAAAACAAGGAAAACTATAAAAATGCTTACTTACATTTGTCCGAGTCTGGCTATTTATGAATTTGAATTTTTAGGATTTCAAGGTTAAATAAGCAAACCGACAAAATAAAAACTAGAAGTGATATTTTACACTAGGTTCTACGCGATTGCGGTCAGCTTCTGAACCTAGTAGAGATAGATCCTTATTTCTTATCATGGAAACACATGCATCGACATTCATCGCGACTTTAACATTTGGGAGTTTAATAAGCCATATATTACACCATATATACATAAATCAAAACAACGTTTTATACCTGTGCATCCTTCGGCTTGGGTGGGGCAATCTTTATTCTCCACTGCCAGCCCCACACAGTCATCGCCACTATTTAATGGCAGTGGATTTGTGCATGTTCTCGTTCGGGTCTTCACACCTTGAAGGCAGTAGGTTGGCTCAGAGCATGCACCCCAGGCGGACCAGGGACTATATCCTCCGTCAACAGCACCTTTTGAAAAGAATCACTCTGTTTGTTGCCAGTTTAATTTCATTTTACATATCTCAAAATTATTTGCCAACATTGTATTAAAGGAGGCTTTACCGTGGATATATAGTCGGTCCTTTGACGTTTCATTTTCAAATCTTATTTCAAATGGCTAAATTTTTTCCTTAACAAGATCGACAAATACCCTATCGCCAGCTCAATTTGTACCCTTCCCTTTCAATTTGTACCCTTTCTTTTAAAGCAGCACATTCGCATCACCATACTAAAGGCTTTTACTCATCATACTTGTTACTTCCAGCCGAAGAGCAAACCAAAAAGTAAAAGCGCTTAAAAAGCTTAGTATCTTTATTTTATTATGTTACCAGGACATGATGTGAGCTTGCAGCTCTTTGCCTGATCGAATTCCCCAGAACAGTTGAGTCCTGCGTTGGCGGGGATAGGATTTGTACAGGTTCTACTTCTAGACTGGGTACCAGTCCCACACGTCTGACTGCACGTTGTCCATGCAGACCACAAACCGAAACCGCCATCAACTAAAGAAGGAAATTTATATCAGAAATGTTAATTAACTGCGCTTGTGTTATCTGTTATCTGAAAGGAATATTATTGTGGAAATCGAATTAGTGAAATCAAAACCATTTTCCCCTTAATTTTACGTTCTTCAATAACTTGCAATCAGTGCTACAGCATACTAGCCTGGACAAGGTGTGAAGCAAGCTCTTGCTGTCTCTGTGTCGTTTCCAACACAGGCTTTCCCGCCATTCATTGGTGGTGGCTTATTGCACAGTCTCGTTCTTCTCAAAGTGGTTCCTCCTAATATTCCGCATGTTTGTGAACACTGTGTCCATGGAGTCCAAGAGCCCCATTCGCCGTCTAGAGGGCCAGCTAAAAGAAGAAATGATACGGGCTAGTTAAACAATCAACAATTCTACACTGTACAATAAAACGAAAAGCCGGCAATGTCCAAATCACTACGTGAAGGTACTAATCAAAGGAAAGAAAGGAAACGAGAAACTTACTTGAGCAAGGTGAAATACATTTAAGCTTCGTTTGAAATTTGTCCCCAGAACATGGCTTTCCGTCCGGGGTGGGAGTCGGGTTAGTACATTCTCTGGTCCTGTTGACTATGGATCCCCCACACGGGTTATCACAGAGTGACCACTGGCTCCATTCGGTAAATCCACCATCAACTAAAAGAATTAATAGAATGCGGTAAGTTAGCATTTTAGTGAAATTGCAACCATTGCTATGCGACCTTCAGGTCAAACTGACTATGAACACGGCGGTAAACAAGAATAAATAATGAGTTTTACATCATCGTTTGACACTTAATCGTGCTTGCATGGTTTTATCGCATGAGCGTTTCTTTTACATGTTTGGCTGAAGGAAGCATATTTTTTGACAACTTCGCTATCGGAAGTTTGACTTCTAAGGTCACGTAGCAATGAAAACAATGGCAATTAATCAGGTAAGGCCGAGTCAAGTTTTCGATTGCGATCTTTTTTATAATAATAATAATAATAATAATAATAATTTTATTCAGCTCATAATGAAGTTTGCAGTTTTGTTCGTATTCTTAGTAAAATAGAGATGGGGTGTTACAGGAATTAGTAGGATTAAACATGCCTGTTTTAGGTGTTCTATCGCAGCATCACCAATAATTTTTTAGGAAAATCTTTTAGTACAAACTTGTACAAGTTTTAGCAATAAACAACATTGTTCGATTGTTTGTTTGCCCAGTAGACAAAAATATATCATGAACAAAAACTTTCTCCGTCTAGTTTTTGAGTTATTAGCCTCAAACAGTAAGAAAGAAGGTATCTTTGTACCTCATATGACGTTGCCATGGCAACGAGTTTTGACGTTATAGCAACGAGAATTTGTTCATTTGTAAAACCTTTACGAAGTTATGCTAAAAGTTTAACCTCAAAGTTTTTGTTGTAGCTACAATAAAATACCAAAGACGGGAATATCTAAACCACTTCGAGCCACCTTAAACTGATCATTTAATGATCACAATTCAGATCAATAAGTAATTTCACATAAAAGGCTGCATAATTTCTGTCACTGGATGGATTAGCATTGGAACAGCATTGGTTCGAATTACTTAGTCAAAAATAAGAAAAACTCGCGTTTATTGTTTCTAACAGCAAATGTATCGTTTATATCAATTAAATCATGAACTCAAAATACGCCATGGCAGTTTTTTCTTAAAGTTCATATGACATGAAAAATATTTTCTGCTAATTTGAAAAGCCTTTTGGAATACAGAAGAATGGCGTTTTGAAATATCTTTTTCCGTTTAGAGATATTAACATTTTTCTATTATGCAAATCAGATAAGTGATGACGTCATTAGGTTTGCAGCTAAAAAGTGACCATATTGAACCATAAATAAATAATAACTGAATAAATAATATCTCTAAAACTTTTGGGTTTAAGATCGCCGAAGTAAAAGCTGTGTGCATCTTCTTGTTTATTTTAATATTTGCATGCTGATTCGGTGTTTGATTAAGAAGCCTTTGTGGCTTTAAGGCATGCCAACGCTCTAACACATTCATTTAAGTATCCTTACTCATTGTCACACATTTCTTCTTTTTTCTTGCTAATTTGAAGAAGTCATGAGGGATACATAAATTTTTTACGCTTCACCAACAGCGGGTCATTGTTAAGGGAAATTGTAGTAGCCCAGCAACACCGAGGATCGCCTTAAAGACATTCTCAATGGCACGCTATATATTTCACTGAGATGATGTTATCCTCTGTTTATAAGGGGATGCCGAGAAATGGAGCCAACCCATCCATCGCCTGTTAAAAAAATCAAATTTTATGAAAACGATTGGAAGCATGTGCAGCAAATTGTCCTCGAAGAAATATACGTTAGCTGAAAAGGAAAATTTGCTCCTCCTCCTTCTTCTCCTTGGTCGCAAGAGACGCTGTCACTTACAGCATCAAAATTTGTCGGTTTTTTTTAGGAATCAAATGTAATTGCTTTTATGATATTTGCATCCCACCAAAAGGTATAGCTGTACTTATTGTCCCAGGAAAGAGACGTAGAGAAATCGATGGGTTAGTTTATTGTGTCACACAACTGTGTGTCTCAAGGAAGCAACACGAAATGTAGCGATTTCTTTCTAACCCGCGCTCTTATCTCTCTGTTAGGGATAGGCGTTGCATGACGTATTGTTTTGCTCTCTTCCTGCATCTTAAAAAAGCCTCATGTAACTAATACATACCTTACACTAAATACTAATACTAAATACTTACTCATACAATCCAACTGCTGGGCATTATCTCCTTCGCAATACTTTCCGTCTTCAGTTGGGATCGGATTAGTGCAAGTTCTTGTTCGAATGCGCTGATTTCCGGCGCAAATACCGGCTGCACAGCCGCTCCAAGCTGACCAACCTGACCAACCGCCATCCACTTGTTGTTGAAAAAAATCAATAAATTTAAAATTCAAATACTTGTCTGTTTTTTATATTATGTTATATTCTAAATTATATTCCTGGCGCTACTATAAATGGAAAGCAAATTCGATAAAAAGACACATTTATGCATTAGAAGGCATCAAAATTTCCGATTGGTCAACTAGCCTTTTATGCGTGTTTATGGTGCTCTGTAAACATACAGATGGCTTTACGAATTTATTCTTTTTAAGTATTGCTTTGTGGTTATACAGGTACATGAAAACATTCAGGTTAATTTGGAATAATTAACGAAAAAAAAGAACATGTAAACCCTTGAATCCTTTGACGGTTTTCTTTGCGAACTTTCCAATTCAAAATTCCCTCTTGCCTTTACATCACGCCATGTAATCACTTGATCTTATATTCGCACATATCAATTTGCTAGTTTCTAAAAACGTTTAGAGAAACTTAATGTTTAATTGACGTTTTAATGTCAATTTATCACGTTAAATGTAGTGTTTTTTTTAAGGGAACAAGGTCAGCCAAGAAGTCATATTTACTTGAATTTAATTTTTGTTCCTTTTCAGTTTGTTTTTTCACTCGATTTTTCTAAAGATTACACATAATTTCCTTACCTGCTTTCTATCAGTCTAATGTAAAATAGCTTTTAAAGTATATATGGATAGACATAAAAATAATATCTTAATACTTTTATTAAAGAAAATGCATTTCTGTAAGTCACTTCTGTATTGATCTTTGACTAATTTTCCTTTATATCGGAACACCAGATAGTGGATATCCAGATTCTTTTAAAACAAATCGGTCAGCATTTGATGTTTATCTCAATATTATTGCGCTTTCTTTCTTCACTGTCTCGTTAGCATGTAAAATTATGACCGTGTTAAAATTCACACCATATTTCATTTTTCCTGGCTTAAAAAAATATCAAATTATTTGGCTGTGAATTTCTACTCAGTCTAAAAGCGAATAACACTTCTAAAGAACTAATTACCTATTACAGCACGAGAAGTAAAACACGAATTGGAATACCTACCTACCCCACCCACAGCGTTCAAGAGCAATGCTAATAAAAGAAGTAAATAGCTGTAATCGACTTTCAACATTCTAAAAAAAATAAGAATCTATCAAAACGAGACAGAAACTAAAGCTTAGCCATGTGCTCCTTTCTCTCAGAGTTATAGTTAAAGAATGGCTTAATACAATTTGGTCACGACAATACAGCTGTATATAGTCAGCTGAATTGACTTCATAGGATCTACATATTAAGGTGAATAAACAGATTGACGTTGTCGACGATACGTCGATCAATATTGTTGCTACTCAAGCCGCCATACTTTAAGGAGTAATTTTCTTGACACATTTCCCTAAGGTGACAGCAGTTTGAATGTTGGACTTGCACGTGATTAAAACGTGCGACTCGAAACTCGGTATGAATGAAGAGTAATTCGAAGTTGTGGAGCTTTTATTCATTGTTTTGTTCGTACTCGGGAGTCAATAGTTGTAATACCAAAATCAGATTTGTACATGCAAAAAATAATTTGACTTTAAGAAGGATATGTTAACAATTGAAATAAATAAATTCATGTCGTTTTCAGCTGAAGGAAAATTTAGTGGGCAATAATAAAGACAACAAGGCGTTAATTTTCAATGTGGGAGGAGGGGGGTATAGCAAAAAACCAAAAGGATCGTTCCCGCGGGAAACAGTGACTTTTGTTTCCCCTTGATGGCCCTCAATGTTCGCTGCGGCTTCGAAACAAAATTTACCGTTTCCCTTGGGGCCACTCATTAAGTGCTTGTTATTATTTTCTTCACGTTTTCCACCATTTAGATCTGGATCACCAAAAAGCTTTTTTCAAGCATAAATAAACCTTTAGCGACATAAACCTGCTTAAAATCGGGTTAAAATTCTCACTTCAATTTTATGATGAACTTTTGAACTATGCTTCAAGGCAATTATCATTTAGCTGCAAAAGAGCAAACACTGTCATTCCTTTTGCATACATTCGCAAGTCATCATTTCCCTATTAATTATTTCAAGATTTGTCCTTTTAAAAAAAACACAAACAATGCAGCTAACTTTTCCAACTTGATTTCAAGACCAGTTTAGCTAGTACTTAAATTAATCAGCAGGAATATATTTTCAGAACATACAGACATCATTCGAAAAAAGAAAACAACAAAATTGCTTGATTGATTACGACAAACGTTGTACTATGTCAGTAAACACAAATTTCTACATTTTAAATTCTGTTTCGGAAAATAACTGCAAATCTAAACTTTATCTTAAAGTCTTAAAATGTTTCTACAAACTATCTTATTTAATTTAATGTGAACAACCAGCTACCTTAATCTGTTGACTCTGACTATACACTATCATTCATCCAAAATTGTTTTAGCTGTTAATGAACTAAATATGGTTCAATGTTTATCTGGTTTATTTCAAAAAAGTCTTTGTTAAAACGTGCATTTATACTTACAAGAATTGTTACCTACAAAGTGGTAAATAGAGAATACTTTAATGATATCATTCGGCTAGTCAGCTGAAATGTCTTAATAGGATTTGCTTAAATAGGTGAATAAACAAATCGGCTTAGTCACTTTTTTCTGGGGATTTATTTTTTACACATTTTTATAATCTTTTTACTTGCATATTTTGAACCATTTGTTATTATTACTTTTAGTCACGTTAGTGTTACATCGACAACCTTTACAAAGTTAAAACGGTTTAAGAAGTGTAAATAGGCACTCAAAGCAAGGTCAGAAGTCATAGTTTCTTTCGAAATCATTTACCTTATAAAAGAAATTATTCGATTCTCCGTGATTTTTAGCAGATATATTGTAGCCAAATGATAACCGTAAAGCCGACGGCATTTAACTTGATGCTATTTACCGTTAAATGATTCCGCGCACTGGATATGAGTTGGCTATAACTATCCCATATCCAACAAGCGCGTGTGGAATAATTGCTAAGAACACCTTGAACACGAAGGTACATGTTACAGGGATAGGCAGAGACAAAAACACACCATGTGCACACAACAAAATGCAGCAGGGATATATAGAGCGTTTTCACTCACGTGACCAGCGGCCATATTGGCTTACTAACTATATTGGTTTACTTTTATTCCCGGAGGAATGGCTTGGTACACCAATATGGCCGCCGTTTCTATGTTTTGGAAAACCAATTTTGCTGACGTACCTCATATTTCTAATTTCGACCGATCTCCAGAACCAATTTATTACTTTCTAGGTCATGTGTACTTGTTGCTTTATTCCTCACAGGAGATCATATCCATATTAACCTCTCACTAAGCGAACGCGAGGGCCGTACTCGAGAATGTTGGCCCGAGGTCGTGGTGGTACGGGCCGAGCGCAGCGGAAATGCTTTAGAGTTTAATCTCGGGGTCACTTAGAGAAATTGAGTAGATATGTTTCAAATACATTGCTATAAGTAGATTTTTGGTATTTATTTTTTGCACTTGTTATTCGAACTTTCGGCGGAATCTGTCTTAAACTTATGGAAGTCTTGGCTTTTTCAGGATTCTTTGTGCGATAACTTCTTCACCAACAAAACTAGAAATAGTATTTCCCTCTATACCAATCCCCTCTCATATACAGTTGTTGAAGAGGCACTATGACAAGAATAACTTCGAAAACCCAGAAACCAAAAGGCAAAAGTATATTTACATAGTGTATATTCCATTTATGCAAAATATATATTTACATATGGTATATTCACACAGAATATATTTACTCAAATATTTTGAGGTTTGTTCAAAAATTAAAAAAAAGGCTACGGAAAAAATGCTAAGAATTAATCAAAATTTGCTTTCTTTTGACAATATCTTAATTCTAGTGTTCTACCAAAATTTCATATATGAGCGAAGCACTTATAAAGGCATAATGTTGGCATCGTTTCTACCAAATATGACAAATTAAGTTTAGTTGATTAAAAAAATGTACAAATAAATAATTATTCGGAGAACTATCTCACTCCATTTCTGGCTCTGTAGAAGACCAGTTGACTAGTAGAAATATTGGCCAAATATACGCCAATTAAACTTGCTCAAAAACCAAGCACCATCGTACTAGCTTTCCATTTTATAAACACTGTGTTGTTAATCTCATAATTTAGGCCTTTCTTGTTCCCTTTTTTTTACCGTAGGCGTATAAAGTTCTTCATTTGTAATTGATTAGCTGTAGAGATGTCCCTATTCTAAAGGTTGTAGACAATACGTTGAGGGTGGTGATTTAATACTGTAAATTTTTCTGTGAAATAAACTGAAAAATAATATAGGAATCTTAATTATACTTAGTTTTAAATCAAGTGTAGTAGTTAATGTGGAGTTTCTCTGGAAAAACCACTTGACAGTCTACAGACTCCAGGCCGGGTTCTTATCTCATGGGGATTCATCAAAAGTGCTAGTAACTAGAAACTTTATTAACGAGTTTTGGAAATCTCTCCAACAGCATTGTTTTGGAATGTTTCGGATTTACGCCACGCCAGAAGCTACAGTTAAAAAAAATCCCCATAAAAAAAAATCATCCAGCTCCACGCCGAAGATCGTCATTATAACATACCGGTGCATGTTTTCTAGTATGGAATATTTCGATTTCTGATACGTCAACAACATCAACCCATGCATATAAAAAACTATGTGCACGCACGTTCTGTGAAGTAATCCATTAATATTTTCTAGTCGGATCTTGAAAGTCGCGTTATTTTCACCATATTCACGTTGTCACATTATCACACAAGTATCAAGGGATCCGCTAGATTTTAACTCGGGATGAACGCCGGAATTAAAGAATAAATGAGTGTAATCGACAAGTTTTCACCATCCTTGAAACTTTACAGAAGACACCTTAATTTGATTTTCGGAAGCTGGCATATTCGCATTATTAATGATGTTTGGAAACAACAGTCGATGTGTCCCTTCTCTCTTTTTGAACTTTTTTAGTATTTTTCTCGCAAGTGCTTTTCCCCGAATCATTAGAGTTTTGCACGGTTCCGTACGCCCATGAGTGCAAAAAAATCAAGTCAAACAGGTATGATAAAGTTCATGTATGCGAATTCAGCCTCGCTTTCAGATGCAGCTGTTAAGCAGTATAACAGATTGTGCATTGAATTAAATAAGGCAGTAAGCATGGTTCGCTAAGATTTAAATCAAATATATATCTTTCATGAAACTGGTCAAATCGCTACAGAAATTCCACCACCATAATCTCTAGTAATTTCCTTTTCATTTCGCCGTTTCTCGGGTTCCGAGTGCTGTACTGAAGTGTAGAAATGCTTTTTCTTGGTATGCGTAACCGGTTGAACCACACACAAAATGGCGTCTGGTTAACAAAATCGACCTCAGTAGGGGAGGGGCATGTCACCAACACCAAATTACGCTATGAGACCCGGAGAGGTCGAATTTATACCGGAAATAGGACATCAGCGGCACGTGAAAATTGCCCCGACCGTTATCTAAAAAATTCTCACCCCTTTCTAAATCAAAAGCCCCGTGTACTCATTTGCCGATTAGCAACTAAACGGCAGAGCAAACCAAAATTGTCAAGTTCATTAAAATTGGTCACAATTTGTTGATCGCCAGCGCAAGTCTCCGTTTCGTAAACGGTCGTTCCATTTTAGCGACACTTAGAAATTTTTTCACAGTCATCAATTTTTTCATCTACTAAAAAGAAAAATGAAAATTGTACGTCAGCACCCAGAATCGTACCTGGAACCTCTGGCATGCTAGCATACTTCTCTCACCACTACACCACCACGTTGATCCGTCTAATATCCGAAAAATTTAATTATATAACGTGTCTTTCTTACTGTTACATCTATAATAGATGACCCTATCCCTATCCCTAACCTAAGCGTGAATCTTACTTAGATTTAATAATCGTCTTCTCTAAGCCTAATTTCATCTAATAATTAAAGCACAGTTTCGACCTTATCCAGGCCTAAACTAGAGCAGATATGGCACTCTCCATTCTGAAAAGCTTGGTTACCAATGATGGCATCGACCGTTTACGAAACGGAAATGAGCATCGCCGGCAAATCGACAGTTGTAAACGCTATTATACAAGACTGCATTCGGCGCAAAAGTTGGGTGAGTGGAATAAATAAAATAAATAAATCACTTTATTTAAGTGTCAAATGTATTTAGCACTAGAATATCTTAGAATATCACTAGAATATCTTGTCATGTGTATAAACAAGGTCTCGGGGCAGCGGATCGTCCGTCGGAGCAAGTTTTGCAATATGCTTTAAGCAACATCAAAGATAGTGAAAGGTTAAAAAGCCAAGATGTTTTTTTATGGGTCGAGGCGAGCTTGTCCAGTGCACAGGTAATAGAACTTGTAAATGCGCTTCGGCACCATTCGGCAGAACATGGCCTTGAAAATGTTCCTTTTGGCGGGAAACAAGTCGTTACAGCAGGCGAATATTTACCAGGGAAGTGCCGAAAACATGAAGCGGCCAGGTAAGCGAAAACTCCTCTCGAAGAAATACTTTAGGGTAATGTTAGTTTGGAACAAGTCAGACACGCAGAACGGAAGTATGGGCATTTTCGTTGGGGTTCGCGAGGCCTGAGATAAGCTCCAAGTATGGTTGCTACTGATTTCCTATTTCCGGTATAAATTCGACCTCTCCGGGTCTCACAGCCTAATTTATGTTGGTGACAATATTCCATGCCCCTCCCCTACTGAGGTCGATATTGTCAACCAGACGCCATTTTGTGTGTGGTTCAACCGGTTACGCATACCAAGAAAAGCAATGGTCGCACTTTGGCGGATTTTTCTACACTTCAGTACAGCACTCGGAACCCGAGGAACGGCGAGATGAAAAGGAAATTACTAGAGATTACGGTGGTGGAATTTCTGTAGCGATTTGACCAGTTCCATGAAAGATATGGAGCTTCGAGTGAGATGCTGTCGATAATTGTTGGGAATATAGCCTTGGGAATATTTAATATAGTACACGTGTTCAAAATTTTCGCACAGCAGTAACTCACCGAAATCACTTCAAATTGGCCTGAGGAGCTGGCAAACAATAAAGACTACGACACAGTCACAGTGTAAGTCAATTTTATTTATAAAACATTGGAATTTGTACCTCCTAAAAGAAAATTATTTCGTTCCCATACAAACCCTTGTATATTGAGTACTCGTAGCGTACTGTGGCTCCTAGCGTTAACTTGGGCTGACTGATTAATTTATACGTTCTGAAGATTGTAATTATTATTCAACAATTTCGCCCGATGCCCATATATGGTCAAAGTCATTTTTATCTGTCATCCGTACATAACAGATATTCTGCGATATACCTAGGCTTCCGAGGTTCGTCCGAAGTCGTGCAAAGCATTTCGATGACAATTTGTTCAATAATAAAACAATTATCCTGCTCAATCATGCAAAATATCGTCTGATTTTAGCCAGCTCGGCCTACGGCCTCGTCGATTAAGTATCAGGCGATATTCCGCGCGATTTAGCAGGATAATTGTTAAATAATCGCGCTTATAATTTCCATATTTCTACTTAGTTTCACCTCAAATACACGCGGTAAAAGCCGATTTTAGGAAGTTTTTCTAAATCAGAGTGCCTGGCCGATTGTCGATGGTGTGCGTTTTCAATTTTTTTTTTCGAAAAATATACCGCCGTTTTCTGTTAAACTCCTTCCATGTGAATTTAAACAAGAAGTTGCACTATAAAAGGGATGGTACCTCCCACATTTCACACCTTTCGGTCGCGAAATGCAAATTTTTACCCCTGCATTCATGGCGTGTTGTACAGTCAAGTGTCCTGCAAATTGAATAAGCTTCAAAACCTCATGAAACCAAAAGATACCCTGTACAAAAATAAGATATAACTTGTTAGCATAACATTCTCGCAAAAATGAAGCACATTTTACCAGCAACTGACACAGAGAAAGCGCGGGTTGTTTGTCAGCTGTTTACGGTTTGATGGTTTATTGACAACTGGGCGTGAGAATGGCCAGGCCACGCCCCTTTTATACCGGAACTTCTTGTTTAAAGGCATAGCAATATTTTTACACCAACTTTTGCTGCTGTGCTGCGCTGTGAATTGGAGAATTGGCCATATGCATGATAACGTCATATGCTCAAAATTCACAATCAAGCCTCGTTAACGCGAATTATTCTCAACCCTCTGCCACCTTCATGCAGTTTTTACGCGTTTATCTTTGAGAATGCGTTCATGATAAAATATACAAGTTTGCACTTCGAAAGCGAGGCTTGATGGTACATAAGGGCTATTGTTGTTGGGATTTTAAGCTTCTCCGCGAATGATGTCTGGCGAAGTAGATCGACTAAAATCCAAATGCAATACCTGGTGTCAATTACACATTGATCCGAGTCCGAAAAGTCTGCTAAACGGCCAATTGAAAATTTTAATTACGATGAGCAATTGAGAAATCATATACTGCGAAAAAAGATCAGGTCATAGTGATCTTCTTGTTAAGTTTGTAAAGAAAAAGGCTTTCAACAGAATTCTAATGAATCTAGTGATTTCGGTAAAAAAATGCCTACCGTCCTAGTTTGTGGCATTTGCACATGGTATCGTAATTAATGTTGATGTGTGCAAATTCAGCCTCGTTTCCAGTTGCAGCTTTATATTAGTGCAGGACATTGTGATTTGAAATTACAATAAGACAGGGAACAGTGTTCGCTGTGATTTAAATCAAATTTATTGGGTTTTATCAACATTTCATTTCAGTTACAAGACAACTGTAAATGGTCATGTTTCACTGTCTTACGTACACTCAATATCTTGATCATTTCAACCTGTCAAACCAGTGTCTTTGTGTTAAAATTAGGAATATAGGCTTCAAGAGACCTGTAAAAAAATGGTAGCAAACCATAGTCAATGATGATAATAAAATTATTTCATTTTCAAAGAAAGACAAGAGTAGCAGCTTTTCTCCACTCTTGTTGGTATTTCGTAACTACTTACGCGTTTGGATCGTGGTTCAATTTTCCTTCATTTCGTATTTATTATTATGTATCACCATAAGCCAGAACAAAGAAAAAGACCAAACGGATTCTATTGCAAATCTAATTTATCTTTTCGGATATTTGCTTTATCATATTTCATTTTGAGGAATTGCTACCTAAAAATACGAAATATAATACCAGTTACCATTTTTTAATTACTTAGCTACGAAACACCAATATAGAAATAACTAAAGAGAAAATTATGGCTGTTGTAAAAAAGTACCAATTCAAAGTAGAAGCAAAAAGTAATTTAAGATCAATACACAAAACAAAACAGCTCACATTTTGTTCATTTCATTGCATACCATTCCTCACCTATCCAGAAATTACACCCGGGGGTGATCCAGCCTGGACATCGATCTTGACCTGCTTGGTAACCGAGCCATGTTTATTCGTAGCCCTGCACTGGTAGGTACCAGAGTCTGCGACAACAGCATCAGAAATAAAATACTCCACACCAGTCAGCTTGGAGTCCAGGTCGTACACGTTGTTTATAGTGAGTCGGTCAGTGGAAGGAAGCGAACCTGCGACGAAAATGGAGCTGGTATGTACTACTACACGAATAATAGACAGTTAGTGTACGATCTGTGTCACGTTGAAAACTTTACGACAAACAAAATGCTTGAGGTTTATTTTTTATTATTATTTAATGAGCAATGAGCAATGAACACTATGAGCAATGAGCATTGAGATAAACGTTTTTAACAAATGACTGAATGAGTGAATGAGTCATGAGCCGTTGGGTAAAATTTTAAATTACAGTTAATAATTTGAACATACTGCTGCCCTTACTGACAAATAAAAGCTATTCCATACAAAAATCACTTTAACTCGTTGAGCCATGACTCGCGCCTCATAGATTCATTTGATTCATAAAACAGGGGGCCTCCTTAGGGTTAGCTTATTAGAACTTATTCTTAACGCATACAAACACCATATTGTTAATGGTCTATAGGCAGAAACCTCTTCTTCTAAGAAGACACTGACGGGAGATATTAGTGAACATGTCAACATTGTACAACTTTCCAATCAGAACTGCCAGCATTTCATTGCCAATTTAAAAAAAAAAAACTTGTTTTCATCTTTCTTCAGAGGTGGTAATATTTTGGCTTAATCCAGGAATCGAGCTTTGCAAAAATTGATAGATTACTTTAAGGATAACTTTTGCAATAATTGCAGTAATTTCATTTAAAAATTATAGGGATGAGGGATAGCCCACATTGACATTCAAATGGTATCAACAAATAAGTCAATAAAAGACTGGTATCACATTGAATTATAAGCCTTTCAGGTCATATCTGCTGTGGTGAGGAATGTTATCAAAAAATGTTACGACTGAACTGGTGACTATTGCAAGATGACACCTTACAGTCGAAACCCGAGGCCGAGTTGAAATATCAACAGTTTTAAGTTTTAAAGGAGCTCTGTCATGGGGATTTTGCAGATTTTTGGTCTAAACTGTTCTGAAATTAATGGTAGGCAACTTAACCCATGAAAATCATTACCTTTGAACAGCTAAAGGAAGATAAAATCCAGCTCGGCTATAAATATCAATTGTTTGAGGACATACGGAAGCAACTTGAAAAGTTTAGCGAAACTTTTCAAGTTGTAATCCATTTCCATCGTAGCCATCTGCAGCTCAAGACGCTTGTTAACAGTTTCGGTGCTCTAATATAGCAATTGTTAATAAAAATGGACTATTACTTTTTGGTTTCCTTCGACACAAATATAAATTTTGGTTGTTCAAAAACTGTTAAAATCGGTGACAAAGCCCCTTTAAAAATAAAATCATGAACTCCGTAAGATTCACCCTATCAAGAAATCTTACCGCCAACTTTTGCCCACGTGACTGTTGGTGTTGGGTCTCCAGCAATGTAGCACGCAAGTGATATAGTCTCGTTCTCGTATGTTGTGTAATCCGAACTTGGAATAATCTGCGTGATGCGAACAGGGGCTGGTGAATAAGAAATAAGAAGAATTTCTTAGTACAAAAAAAAACACCAGACACACGTAAAATATTGAGTAATCATGTTTGAAACATCTTTTGTGTTGAACTGAATTTTAGTTACTTACACAAACATTCCTCCAGTGACGTACTTCCGGTGCTCGCTGTGTTCGTTCCTGCTGGGCATGCGTGACACTGAGTTTGCTGGTCATTATCCTGATACGTTCCCATTGGGCATTCCACGCATGGCGAGATTCCATTGTTAGTAGAGTAGTAACCAGGTTTACAGATAGCTAAAACGTAAAAGAAAAGAAATAAGACAATAGCAACCCAAGGGTTCCACATTCACTGTGTAGAATATTGAAGAGTAACCTGAAAGAAACCATAAATAAAGAAAGAAAACCGGAAAACCGGAAAACCGGATTGAATTCAAAGGATCGTTTAATTTCCTTCTGCAAATAAAAAAAAGGACAAATTTCTCTTACTAGCATAATTACCATCATTGCATTAAAGTCATTTTACCAGATTAATCAGTTGTGTTTGCGAGCGTAATCCGTTAGAATGAGCAATTTACGCAAGTAATAGGTTAAGGTTATAGATAAATAGGTTTCAATACATATGTATTAGTAACTGGAGTGAACTAAGGGAAATCAAAGGAGTAATCATTATAAATTCCATAATTAACAGCAGGACTTTTCCTTTGACGTAAGTAAACGTGATCACAGTATTCATTTTTCGTATTAATAAAAAAATTTGAGACCACAAAGTCTCTGAAAATCCTTTTTAATCAGCTGAGCGAAATTGGCACGTAACTTACACAAGACAAATTCAAAACAGCATTATCTAGTCATTGGGTTAATGCGACCTATGACCTCCTATCCCTATTAACCAGTTTTCAAACAATGCATAATTATCCATTTTCCCTGGATCGTTTATGAACAATTTATTGGTCTTGTGACAAAACCTCCAAAGTGACCTGGTTAACTTGACTCGAGCCAACACGCAATCCAGAGCACAACAGTACAACATAAATAATTTAAAGTATGCTTGCGTACTACTTCTCAAACGTACATTTGCAATCTGCAATTGATTTAGATCCCGTTATGACGCTGGAAGTGTTCTTTGGACATGGCTGGCATTCTGTTTTTCCTTCCTCGTCCTGATAGAAGCCAGGGTTACAGTCTTTACATGTGTTGGCTTTGCTGTCGCTGTAAGTTCCTGGAGGACAGTTCACTGGTGACAACGAAACAAAAAGTCAATCTATGTATCTACCGGGATGGGAAAAAAATGAAATTTAAACCTTCAATATAACTTACAACAAATTGTCTGCAGCAACATAGAACCACCTTGGCAGGTAGAGCCATCGTAATTAACGTAAGCTGAAATAAATTTAACAGAACCGATAAGTATATCGTGCATGGAATATAGAGGTATGCTAGATGTGCACCTCCAGTATGCACCTTACAAGGCATATCAAGCAACCCTTTCAGGTACATCTTAGACTAACGCAGTAAAAAAGAAATAACAGGTATGTAATCTAGAGTTTATATTCCTTAGGATAACGCCTTGGTTTGTACAATAAGTAAATTGTGACACATGCAAGTTTAGCGCAAGTAAAGACCTTTCTTGAATGCTAGTTCTTCCCTTTCCCCGTCTCTCACTTGTTCAACGTTACTTAAAAAAAGATATAATCGTGACTTAAGGTTTGATGGTGTTTGGTTAAAATCAATGCTGAAAGGCCGGAGGGAGAGAGATACAGCGTACCTTCTATCAATTTGAATATGTTGGAGGAAAAGGTACTTGTCTTAACACATTTATCCAGGATTGTAGCTAGTAATCCCGACCCAAGTTACAATTCTTCCACCCTCTTCCACGAGATTATATTAATTAACAGTGAGGTGAAACAAATAATAAGCCTTACTCTATGAGCGACAAACCATCGGGTAAAAACTGATTTTATTTAGCTGTTATTTTATATGGTGATTATTCTGTTCTTACCCATGCAATCTGGCGCTCTTGTTAAGATAGACACTCTATCATTTCCAGATACCCACTTGTTGCCCATACATCTATAAAAAGGATTCTGGAATACACCAGGCAGCCCGGGAGGAGAAGGATTGAAGAAGTACCCTATTTTGCATCTTAACTGCAAGAATAAACCAAGCTGCATAGCGAATCCATTCTTTGGATGGGAAACCTTGATACAAGTTGAACCTTGAAGATTAAAGGAAAACATTTTTTGCTGGAAAATGCTGCAGAGCGAGAAATATCATGACCCTTGCAATGTTTGTTTCATTCTTCAAAAACTCATCAATAATTCATAAAGAAAATAAAAAAGAAATCAATGTTTAACGAGTGTAGACACGGCTAAACTTTACGTCCAATTTTCTCGGCCAAAATAACCCAAAATCTAAATATTAGTTCAAGAATGAGTCGATCTACATCAGAAGATTTTGCAGCCGTTCAATAAATTCGCAGCTCGTGTTTTAAAACACTGCTGCTCATTTATTAAACATTACTTAAACGAGGAAATTGGGTTAGTTGAGATTTAAGGTTATTTTCCATGGTCTTTCGTATCCTGAGGCCAACAAGGAAACATATATCAATATATAACGCATGCAAAGGAAACAATGACGTACGTAGTAGCCGTTTTGAAGTCCCACCTATTATTGCCCCAGCTCTCGGCCTTGTCATTTTCTTTATATATTTTTTTCGAAAACACGAGAAGAGCCTGATCGCAGGTTAAATCTGAACGACAGAAGAAACGGATTAACGGACGGATGTGTAAATGAGCCAGCGATCGAAGAAACAAACAAAAGAACTAATGATTGGATAAATGAATGAACAAACGAGCAAACCAACGTGCGACAGGACGAACGGACGGGAGCCGGACTGGCGGTCAGCGGCAGTTCAAACGGACATAAGAAGATGATTCAGAGCTTTGAAATATCACTAACCTTCCAGAGTGATGTTAAAGGTGCAATAAGCCACATTTCCCGCTGCATCAGTAGCAGTATATCGTATTGTTATTGACGTATAGGTCAGCATCTCGAACCCTGGCTGACGATTTGACAACACACTGACCACGCCTACATTGTCGGTGAATGTTGGCGGTGTCCACGTGACCTGCTTTTGAAGAGAGTTGGTCTGTTCTGAGAAGGATGCGAGACAGCCCTGGACTGAGGGAGGAGTCACGTCTGAAAACGAATAACAGTTCGGTATGCGTTAAAACGGCTTCAAGGTAGTCTTTGCAATTGTAGTGTCCCACAACTTTCAAAGCCTGTCGCAGTTTCAAGAGTTTGAAGCGACTAGCAGCATTGCTACTCCCTTTGAATAGAAGGATAGTACATTTTTAATCTCAGCCAACATCATATAGTTTGTTAAGATTGTTAGGTTTGTTCGGTTTTGACGTAACCAATTAATGCAAATTGCTGACTAAAGCACTGTGAGAGAAATTGCGTTCCCATAAACACCACATAATGACCACAACCAGCGCTCGATTTTTTTTCCTGTTCAAACAGAAGCCCAGCAAACTTACTATTAGTAACTTGGGCCTCGCTTTTTGTGAAGCTAAAACCGCAATAAATAACTTAACGCCTTCGTGCAAATTAATTTAAAGCAGTCAATCACGGTAACAATGTTTTTCTTTTCAATCTTGTTGGATTTTCGTTATGGGGAAAATTTCGATATCAGCTGGATTAAAAAAATATTTATATCACCGTCAGACTTACCATTTACAGTGACATGGAAGCTACAACTCTTCTTTGTTCCACTGTCACTGGTTCCTACCCACGTGACCCGATGTTTCCCAACAGGGAAAGGATAATTCTCATCATAGTTGCTAGGCGACACTGACACGTTCTTCATGTTGGTTCGTGGAAGCTGCCACTTGTATCCAAGCACCACGGTGGATTTGTCTGGCTCAAGTTCCTCTACTCTGTCGATTGGACATGCAATCCATGGATCCGTATAAACTATATAGGAAAACAGAAGTTTGAGAATTTCAAGAGATGTGTACTTGTGTACGCTACGCATGATCCTCGTCCTCCGTTTTCTAACATTAAGAAATGTATCAATTACAGCAAGGCGCCCAAGAGCGTGATCACTTTTAAGTTAATTTATTCACGTTCTTTCGTACAGATTTAACATAATCAGAATCAGCTGGAAGTTATCCTTGGCTTTGAATAATGATTTTCCGAAAGAATGTGGTCACACTGTTTGACTCCTTACTGTAAAGGAATTTATACGACTATAAATAAGGAATACAAATTGTTTAATCCATTTTGAACTTGCGAAAAAATGTTGAATGAAAGCTTTCTCCAAATCATCGCATTTATACTTTAAATTGTCTCGTGTAAAACAGTGCACTGGGATGCGATTTATTGCGTTTGTTTGGATGCAACATCTGCTTACAGGAACAACATTGTCGGAACATCTTGAAAAAGAGTTCACTACCCGCTGCGGGAAGAACTGACCTCTCACGCAGGACAGTGGCGCGATTTCACTCCAAGTAGTATCATCCTGACACGTAGTGTATCTGGGACCGCTCAGTGCATATCCGTCACCGCAGTAGAAGACACATCGTGTGCCATATTCGACGTCTGTCAGAGAACACGAAGATGGAACCACTGCACCATTGTCCGGTACAGACAGCTTCGGACAAACAACCGCTGACAAGAAAAAAAAACATTTATTAACTGCTATCAATTCATAATTCACAACTGAAAATAATATTTGCAGTGATGAAATTTTACCAATCGCGAAGTAACATGGCACAGATTCGAAGCGAAGACTCCGCTGTTACAAGATTGGAGAAAACCAATTCAAATGACTGGTTACTACCTCATGTATGCAACATGAGATATGACAAGATGACAAAACTTACGTTTACAGAATGGAACAGATCCTTTCCACAGTCCATCGATTTGGCAAGTTAATGATTGATCTCCACCCGCCAGGTTGTGTCCAGTCACACACCCATATGTACAGACCGTGTTACGTCTGATATTTGCACGCTCATCAATGCAAGCTGCCGGGGTGAGAAGACCACGGAACGGAGTTTCCAAAGGAGGACAATAAATCTCTGCAAAACAAACAGTTTTTTTTACATCAGCTGACCAATAACAACAGAAAGTAAGTTTGCGCATCATATTGAGTTTTTGGAGGGGTGGTAGGGGGTGGGGGGGGAGGATTAATATTACTTTAAACACCAGAATAAAACCAAAGGAGCGAGGGAAAATGTACGCACATCAGCCAGGTCTAGAGGCCATGATAACAGGAGGGCACTCCGAGTCAGCCATCCCTATGAATCCTTGGACGTATAAGTGAAAGCTAATACCCCCAACCGTGGTGCATATATAAGAAAAAACAGAAGTAGTTTCCATCGAGTAGATAGCCTTGGGCTTGCTCTTCAAGATGATGCAATTTATGTTAGTCGTGACGTCATATTAAGTCAGAAAATATTGGCATTCCTTGACAAAAAATCAAGCCAAAATGGTAAGAGATTTTAAAACTGTACTGACTCTACAATGGTGCTTATAATAACTGAAAAAAAAATATGAAGAATTAGGTAAAAAGTCGAAATTTGGTTAAACGAGCAAAGCAATTATTTTTGCCATGGCAGCCAAACAGAGTAAGTCTCGGGTGGCCCCGAGCCCTCCACCACCCTCCCTTTTTGTACTTCCTAGAGTTAATTAACGAGGGTCGTACAGGGGGGGGGGGGGGGGGGGGGGGGTCTCTGGCACGATTCACGGACGAAAAAAATAACGAATCACGGATCACGGATATTGAAATTTCATTTTCCCGAATCACGAAAATAAGTACCCTTTTATCCTGTTCTTACGCTACAAATAGTGTTTAAAGAAATCAAAATTGATTAAGAAATTACGAAACTAAGAAAGAAACATATTCTATTATTCTGTTCTTACTCTACAAAGAGTGTTTGACGTTACGGTAATTATACGGAGATCACATTTGAGGTCTCGCGTCTCAAAATCACGCAAAATAAAGTCAATTAAGTGGTGAAATCACGAATATCGGTTATTAATTCAAGCTCTTCACGTGTCACGCAAAACCTTCTGGTCACGGGTCACGAAGAATAAATTTATTAAATTCACGTTTCATGGAAAATAAAATCAGCTAATCACGCGTCACGAGAATACCCCTGTACGACCCTCATTAACGCTAATTCTTGAATTTTTCCAAAACTAAATAAGTACCTTCACAGCTCTTGTCGTCATCCATGAGCCGAAAGCCGGCTGGGCAGGTGCAGTAATATCCACCTTCATAATTACTGCATTTATCTTCACAGCCACCTTTGTCTGGCAGAGCGCATTCATTGATATCTAAAAGAGAAAAGCCGCAAGAAAAGTTAGCAATTTTCTTATTTAGTAAAAGTACAAATGACATACATTTGAATTGTTCGCTAGTGGCAGTGGACATTGCAACATGTTCCAGCTGAGCGATATGTGGTGGGAGAAACAGTTTTTTTGCTTGTTGTCTGTAGCGGTATTCATCACTCCCAAAAATTCGGAGAAGTCGAAAAAGTCGACCTGTTTGTTTTGTGCGTTTGTTTGTGTAATCCTGCGACGGGTTGCTTTTTCACTCACCTTCAAATGTCACTGAACAGGCCCCGGTTGTTCGAAAGGTGGATAACGCTATCCACCGGATAAATCGCTATCCAGTGGATAAGTGTTGGCAAAGCAAACTACGCTATCCACTGGATAGTGATTTATCCGGTGGATAGCGTTATCCACCCTTTGAACAACTGGGGCCAGACGTTTGAAATCACTATTTACGATACTATTTCTGTCGAAATGTGAGAATTAAAGACAATGGCCTATCAAGTATTTTGATGTGATTTGACTTATTTCATCGGCCATTTTCCAAAATATTCGCAAACAATTTCAGGCCGCAACTTAGAACCCCAAAGGTGTCGAAATAGTGGGCCACGTCATTTTCTCGCGAGCACATCAGTTTCTAAAAATAGCCTACTCACGAAAGACATAGCACGCGCCCTAATACTAGATGTAGACTTCTAGTTATGGACTTCTGTCGAAAATGATATCACACATGTGTGGACATCATTTTTAGCCACCCGTGTGATACCATTTTTTTATCGATTTGCAACAACTCGCTATACCACAGCAGTTTATATAATAAATTAATGTATCATACTTATTGTTGACATATAGCACTAAAAAAGATGATACCATCTTTTTCTGAATTCTCGCTTTCGAGATTATGAACCTCTATTTTCCAATCTGACAGAAATTTTTTTTTTTTTCCATATCTGGTTGATATTTGCTGTGACGGAAAACCCGTCGCTTTGCCACTTTGGGGGCCCTGCGATATCATCCCTACCTTCACAACCCATTTTATCAGCTTTAAGTTTGAATCCTGTTCTGCAATCGCAGTTGAAGCTTCCTGCAGTGTTGTTACAAATGTGTTGACATCCCGCGTTAGCCAGGTTACATTCGTTGAAATCTAAGGGAATTAAGAGAACGCCATTTAAGATAAGTCAACTAATAACTGAATTCTTTAAAACCGTTGCTATTTAACAGAAAACAATATCCCTGTTGGTTGGGTTATTCAAAGTTCAGCCTGCTCATTTCCTACCTTCACATAGGAACTCGCTGTTCTCTTTTAGTTGGTAGCCCTGTTTACAACCACAGATGTAGCTACCCGGAGTGTTGATGCACACGCCATTAAAGACATCACAACCGCCATTGTTAGTCTGACATTCATCCTTATCTATAACATGAAAGAAAAACCTTGAAATAATATGCCAACAGCTTTTAGAACAGATTACAAATTTCCAAGCTTTTCCTAAAGGACCAAATTGTCCGTTAACCCTATTTAGAACGGGGTTTTTAATCTTCTAACTTTAAAACCGTTCTATGGTCACCAAATTAACTTGCAGATAGTAATTCTAACAATAATATTAATAATTATAATAAAAATTCCAACTATGACGTAACATGATGTCATTTATAACGTATCTTGTTTGATTGTATTGGCTGAAATTAATCTTTTCATCACAATTGAATGTATTGCCGAAGCCCTTCACAGCAACGGGTTTGACCTGACTCTTGTTTCTGATGAAACTTTGGTTGTCAATAGCAACAAAATGACGTCATTGTGACGTCTATAGTACTGGAATAGTGTCTTGGATCCGCCTTCTTGGATTCACCAGTATTAATTCCATACCCAAAAAAGTTAAAGTAAGTTGACGGTAAGCCTCTCATAGAAAGAATAATGTTGCAAGATAGAAAAATGTATGGCAATAATGAAATTTTAGAAAGAATTGATCTGGTTACAAATTTAGTCCGCCATCTTAGGTTTTAGCATTTTTTATATTTAATTTAAATTAATATTAAAGAACCGTAGTTGTATGTAATGTGATAAGATGTTGTTAAATTTACCTTATTGTAGGAAATTAACGCGAAATTAACTTCATGAAATTAACGCGAATTTTCCAAATTCGCGTTAATTTAATTAGCGTTAATGTTTGTGAGTGTCAATTTTCACGCCCTTCATTCAGTGGAGCATTAATTTTCGCGCCATAAATTAAGTGGAGCGCCTATTTGGATTTTTTTGTGCAATGTTTTATCAAGATGGAGATCCACCGGTATCGTTGGCGCTGAAATGAACGCTCGAAGTAGCGACATTCGTTTGGGTTTTGGATTAACTGAAACTATATTAACAGTGTGTTACAATAAATGTGTTCCTGATGTCTCTACAAGTTCCGTTTCTTTGTGTGTAGTCGCGTTAATTTCCTTCACTTTGAAATGTTAGCACCTATTCTGCGTTAATTTCCTTTATTGGAAAGAAATTTTTCGTTCACTGCGCGTTAATTAAGTCGTGTTAATTTCCAATACCTCAATTAACACAAGCGTTAATTTCCTATAATAAGGTAGTGTAAAGATACAAGTGCCATCATAAGACAGAAAAATATTGCGTAAAACTGTAAAAATGCAAATGTTGCAAAAATTGCTGCAGAGAAGGGAATTTGTTACCAAATTTCCATATAAGATTACAAAAAAATTGGAATTGTGGTCAAATTAATCTTAATGATCAAATGAAATCTCGGGTCCTTTGATAAAAAACGACCGTACTAAAACCTTTACTTACCAATACATGTCTTGCCATCGTAAGCGAGAGTGTAACCAGGCCAGCATCTACACTTGACTTTCAGGTTACACAGGTTATAGCAAACCTGTTGACAGCCGCCATTATCAAGTTGACACAAATCTGCTAAGGCACCTAGACATGGAAAAAGCCTCATGCTGTGAGTAAATGCCAGAAACAGATTAGGTCCGTCTGGTATATTTTTCTTCGCTGTTGAATAACGACATCAAACTAAAATATCAGTCAATGGTTTTGATTGAATAAAGAACCTTATCAAAACGGCAAAACACAGTTATGTAAACGTTGCATACACATCATCAGCCTCACTCTTACTTAATGAATTTGTCCAAAATATTATGTCCAATACTGTTTTTTTTTTTTTTGCCGTGTTCCTCAAGTATCCTTTTTATTTATAAAAGGTCTAAACGGAATTATTTAGAATTATTTTCGTTAAACTGAAATTAAAGTTGTCACTCTGGCCAATCGCAAAGGACACAGGCAATCAAGGATCCAAACAAAATTAAAAGCAAATACATTTAGCTCGTGTAAAGCGCGTAAAAACGCGTGTGAGCGAGTCACGATTGGTTTTGGTTTTATCACTGATTAGTCAAGTAAGTGGCGAGAGTTTATTTAGACTAACTGAACTGATCGTAGTAATGCCAAACCAAAGCACACGCGAATTTCTTGCGATATTCAAGTAAAAACATAGACTGTTGGCTGTAAACAGAATGAGACATGTCAGTTTATTTTTTGTTTGTTCGTTGATTTTTAGGCAATTTCCAACACACTTACCTACTCTGGAGTAAACCGTCACCTCGCACATGGACAAAATTCCTTCACCAAACATCTGAACTGACACATATCGTCCCGGGATTGGTGGATCACACTGAACTCTCAAAGCTTGTCCCTGGCCCACAGTCCTCACGCGGTCGTGACACGTGGGATTCTGTAAGTTGTCTTTGTTGACGCCAACTCTGACATCAAAGTTCTTCAGTCGTTCGAAGTAGTTATGACGATTCACTATCATGACGTCTGATGGGAAAACAAATAGATCAGGCGTCAAGAATCCACCATATGTTTTTTTTGGTCGTCTAGATGAAACTTAAAATCAGTGAGAAGAAATTAAAAACCTCAATTTTATCCAGAGTTTGAATAATATGCTCGTTCTTAAAAGGCATCTCTGAGCAACTGCATTAATGCAGTAAGAGTTTCATGTTTAAATCGACTTTCATTTTGAATATAAGATCTTCGTGAGTGGAATTTTGAATCGGAGAATCAATCGAATTGCCATCGATTCATTACTGTTTGCTTCGTCGGTTTCGACTGAAAACAGCCGTAGTGTTTATGTCATCACTCGAACAAACACTTGACGGCAAATCTGTATTTAACACTGACTGATTGCATCAGTTTTACATGGCTATTTCTTAATGGAAGCTTTCGATCTACAAAGTTTTTAAGCAAATAGTACGGAAAAAATGGTGAATTTGTCAGTGCCCCCAGCAGGGTCACTCACGTGTCACGCTCACGTCACACACCTGTCACGATGTATTCCCTTCCGAGATCAACCCTCCACCATGGATTCATTTCCTTGTTGGTGTGTGTACAAGACTTGCTGTCATAGTATGTGGAGTAGTTTTCATCCACAGCACGGCTGCTGAACCCATTGTAAGCTGTACTTGACTGTTCTGTTTTCTTTTTGAAAGCAAGATCTAAAAATTGAGAAAACATCGAGTCTTGTTATTCAACCAGTACGACTTTTCCCAAGCGTACTCGAGTGCAATCAGTAAAAGAGCTCCTTGCTTTGAAAATCATTTAACTTCTTGTCTTTAAGGAAAGATCGGTTTAATTCTTCCGCCAAGTTTAAATGACTAAGAGATTAAAGAACTGATCTAAACCATGGATTAAGGTAAATGTGCTAAAAGTGGGTTATTTTATGTAATTTTAAACAGCTGTTTCTCTGCTGTCTCGATATACTTCCTTTTGGCCATATGTTATATACTATACTTACTCATACCATGATTCATACGGTGCGCTGTTTTGATATTGTTTGCCACAAAACCTTAAGATGCCTATTGCAACTACATGTAAGAAGATATGAAACTTACTTGCAGCGAACTTGCTACAGACGCTCACAATTGGTTCATCAACGACCTCAAAGCGCTGATCCAGTCTTAGTTGATCAAAATTTGTACACTTGTCAAGATGTACGTACGGGTCGGCTGGAGGCAGAATATGCAGTTGAGATGTTTATGAGAACTAATAACAAATTATATTTTATATGATATACTTAACTTGATACACATGCGGTAGGAAGCTTGAGATTGAAAGTTTATTAATTGCACCCAGTCAAGTTGCGATTATATATTTGGATTGGAGAAATATAAATATTGTCTCAAATTTCAAACAGCATGGTTTGTTCTTGTTATAAAGCATAGAGGAAAATATTTCCTCAGCATCATGTAAAAGCCTCGCCTTGAAGTCACTATCCAACCGGAATAAATATCTCACTTCAAAAAGTCAACTAACGTGTGAATATGTCATTTTTTTTTAGTTCTCCTCAAACGTGCTTGCAGGTGCTTCGCAGAAAATGTTTTTTTGCGTCCAACTTAAAAACAGGAATAACATTTCCATGTGTCTTTTGAAAATAGGGCGCATTAATAATCATTGGATGGGAAACGAGACAACCAGGGATCTAAAATAAATGCTTACTTGGAATAAAACTGAACAAGAGACGTTCCTTGTTTAATGAACTGTCACTGTTCTCACACTTGCTACTCAACACTAGGTCTTCACTGTTTGCTGGTATCATTTTCTAAAAATAACAAATGTAGTATTTAGTTAACTGAATGAAAAAGACGCCACAGTGAACTGTGGTCCGCCTACCAAACTCAGCATGGAATTCGTTTGGCCCCAAATCGCAGACAAGTGCTCGAATGAAGTCTGATAGCATATATTTCCTTATGCCTTAAATATATACTATATAGTATTGTTCCTAAATTTTATACTTACTCCTGATTTTGTGTTGACACACTTTTTACTTCCAACGTGTTGCAGCGACCCTCCGGTCGTGAAACTAAACTGATGTCCTTCACATGTCGAATATAAACCAAGTGTAACACCATCTGAGACTGCTCCTATGGGCTGCACACACTTTCCACTCTTTGTATGTTTCAGATTGCCATTGTCAAGGACAAACTCCAACCTGGGTTACAAAGATACCAAGTAAAGTTAGCTTTACATTATCTTCCTTATGCTAGCACTAAAAATGAAAGCATGCAAACGTAACGTTTCGAGCATAAAGAGGAACGCCATTCAGACTTGTCTAGTACCGTTTGCCGAAAACTGCAAATGAAAACACCCCTTTTAAGATTTGTAATAAGCTCATATTCAAATAAGCCACCATCTGCTCCAGTTAACTCCCACTGTTCCAAAAAGTACCCTTTCATAAACAATGCACCATTCAGAAATTTGGTGAACCATTCGGTCCAGAGTCCAGTCTGCGCGATATTCATTAGACCACTGTCTGTGCTGTGCCTCTTTATGGAAAGGCAGCGATGGTCGAGGTTTAACTTATTTTTCTCACCCTCGCCAATTGCAAGTTGACTTTACTGATCGTTAAACACCCCTCGTGGAACTTACCTTGCAATGTCCTGCAGCGATGTTTTGCACGTTGTGACAAGGTTTTAACTATTCCACTACATCGATACACGTGTATTGTGAATCTTTCAATTGTCTAACGTTCAGATCGTTTGCCTTTACCTGCCTTCGCTGCATCCGCTGTGAATGAGTAACTTGGTGCCTTCTGCCACATTGTCCCCTCCCCCCTGTGGGTGAATACACTTCAAGGAGCCGAGATGAACTAAAGAGCCAGGACCATTTAGGCTAGTCTTACCTGAGAACAGAACAAAAAAAAAGTTAAACATTTTACGTCTTTTAGTTTTGCATGATGTACTTTTCGACAAAGTTACTTGACACGCCTTGCATATTGCAGCTGTAATATGCTTTGGAACAAAATGATTTTGCCTTAGAATCTTGAATGAATGGCTCGCTACCCTTCGACAGAACAATAAAACAAACAATGTCTGCCAATAGCCTTAACCCCCTAAACAATAGCACTAGATGACCTTTGCAGAGTTCAGAACGTAGAGAGGCATACCTTCATTTATTTATAGCTGAAATAGCAAAAAGGCAGTTATGATTTTTTGGTGTCTTTCATTTGCTTTTGAGCACGTTTTGCAGATGGATTTTCCTACTCTTGAATGATTATTATAGCGGAATAGAGCGTAATACTGCACATTACCCGGATCACTTTTCAACTCATTCTGTTAGTAGTTATATTTTTAACTCACCCACTGTCCAACATTGATCAGCTCTTCTTCTCTTGATGGACCTAACCGCCAGATCACACTGGAAATTCTGATCATCTTGTCTCGGCTCACACTTGGTTTGTATCAACCTCGAGCCCTTGGAAGCTCCGTTTGTATCGATACAGTGCTTGGACCAAGAGTTCTGTTGATAAAGCAAAAAACGCAAGGTGAGGTCATTGCTTTAGTAGGCCGTTGATTGACTGGGAAGTCCTTAACCCAAATCGACTTGTTACTTCAGTATTTTACAGTCTATTTCATTGTCTATGAAATTAGCTGCCACACTTCCCACCCTAGCATTTTTTGCAGGTTGCCTCACAACTCTTTCTCATAGTAAAGAGCATAACACGAGATTAATGGCAATGCATCGAATTTGGCACGTCGTTTACATCGAGCCTATATTTGGTAGAGATTTTGCGGTAATGGTCAGGTGTCTAACTAAAACCGCATGGTAAACGTAATAATTCAACGTAACATGAAACACGGCGAAGTAGACTCAGCATGCAGTCTTGAAATTGAAGGTACATCAAAATATATCAATTATTGACCTGGCGCGATAATGGGTTATGTTGAGGCGGGGTCTTATCTAGTGGTACAAGCGACAGAGGTTGATAACCAAGATAATCAAGAAAACCACAACAGAAATATCGCTTCCACACTCACCATGATTTGCCCTTTAAGAGTGTACACCCAGTTCTGTCTCTCATCAGTATCATTACAACCCGTTACTTTAATATTGGAACCGTCTGTCTTGGAGTCCACGTACAAACAGGGGCCACGTCTGTCATCTGTTGCAGATTGCTGATTCTCTATCAGGAATATTTCTATAGCAGAAGAAGTATAATTCCAAACAGAAAAAAAAAGTTAAAGAAGAAGTCAACTATTCCTCTGTCAAAGTGATTACTTTTCAAACAAATATGTAACAAGAAAGATCGTGGAATCCGATTGGATATTCCGTACATGCAGAAATTGGCTGCTTATCGTAATAATATGATGACGTACAATTTATTGCTGACGTCATAATTTTATCGATTTTGGTACCAAAAGTCTCTCCACTATCTCAAATACTCGAATCAGAAGAAAAGTTCGTGAAAACACGTTTGTTTGGGAGGTTCCAAGTGGTTCGAGATAACCGAGTTCGCTTATCATTTGCGTAGATTTTCGGCAAAAGAACTGTTTCCAGTAATTGTATCGAGAATTTTAGCTGCCACGTAAAGTGAGGAAAAGCAAGGTGTGCCATTTGAAAATTTTTTGAGGTCGATGACACTGTTTGGCCTGTATAGCAACCACTGAAATCGGCAGCTTATCCTATTAAAGATTCTCGCTCTAGTGATACATGCCACTGGTCGAGGGATTTCTTAGTAAAACTAAAGAATTTCAAAAAAGTAACTTTTTTCTATGCAAAGACAAGAGCTCTTAATTATCGTCAATAAAATTATTGAGTTATTTTAAATTGTACCTGACATTTCAAAGTCAGCAAAAGGATTTGGATTGTCGTAGTAATTCTTCTCTGTATCAGTCGGGTTCTTGGGGTTCATCTTATCTTTGTACCACTCCGTGGACTTATCGGCCCCAGTCCTCAGACTTCCAACCGGATCTTTCAGGTTGAAACCCAAAGCAAGGTAAAGACGTTTTCCAAATATGGTCAGGTCGACAGCCGCGTTGAAAATAAAGTTGCTGTTCCCTCCGTTTGCGTACGCTGCCAGACCAAACTCGAATTTGATGCTGAGTTAAAATAAAATCAAAACGATAGGATTTGGGTAACATTCAACTTATTATAATAATATAAATTTAGACAATAAAACACAACGGCACTTATCTTTGTAAACTTCTCTTTAAACGAGAGGTTTAATATTACTTTTTCTAATTTTTTTCTCTAAGGCGGCATTTTTGTTTAAAATATAAGGCTACGTAAACAGTACATGATTCATCGCAAAAGCACGCAGCAAAAAAACTAACCGACAGGGAAAAAATTTGAATGAACGAATAACCAAACCAAATAACTTGTTAAAGAAAAGAAATTGAAACAAATAAGGAAACGGACAAACTGGCAGACCGACAGACCGACAGACAGCTAAACGGATATATAAGTCACAGACAGACGACGCAATTTGAGGCCTCCGAGACAACTCCATGCTTTTATTTCTTCTCCATGTTTAATATTTAACTTTTTTAACTTTTATTTACCTGTGGATTCTAAACAGCTGTGTCAGGATAAAGTTAATAGCCTTGCTGACCCAGTTACAAGCCATCTCCGTTAACTTTAAAAAGCCAATAGCCACGTCGAGCACGTTACACAGACCCTTCCCGATAAACTCCACGGCCTTACAAGAACCATAGCAGAGATGAGAAACCGCTGAGGAAAAAAATTGGAAAAGAATTATCAATTGATGCTCCATCACAACGTCTAGGTTATTTGCACAAGTGCCAAATGCTGAAAACTATAGTCTTGACATTTCAAATTTGCAAGAAATGATATATGAGATGAATTCAAATTATGTTTGGTCGTCGGTAGCCTGAGTGCGAAATGGAGAAGCGTTTATCACAGCTATATATTATCAAGTAAAAAAGACTCCAAGTGGGTATAAATCGGTGTAGAGTATCGGTGCAATGCTCTGCTATGAAGCAACATACATCAGGAGAAGATGAGTCAATTAAATATGGCGAATTCTGAAATCAGTGGCGTCGACAAACTGTTCAGATCACAGCAGTACAACTCGTCTCGTTATCTTTTTGTAGTTTGATTCTTTCTCTGTTACTGTTGGGGTTGTTGTTGTTGGATGATTATTGTTGTTGTTGTTGCTGTTTGGTTGTAATTAGATGTTAACCTATCGGTGACTCAATGTGCAGGTAGCAAAACCTTCGACAATACGTATCCACGCCTTAAGCTTAATTAATTCCTCATACTGACCTCTGCAGCCTCCTCCTACAAGACCTTCGCAGATAATTTTGCTGATAAATCGACGCTTACGTATGTGAAGAGCAAAGTTCTCGTTGCTCATGTCCTGTAAGTCTCTTCTCCTCTTCCAGCCCTTGAAAAATTTCTTGATAGCTTTGCCAACCTGTTAACAATACGTGTACACGTGACCTTATTATTTTGAGTCCACGTTAAGTTAATCTTTTTTTTTTTGAGTGGAGTAATTTCAACATTTCAATCTAATTTCCTTGCATTTATCAACATTTGTTTACTACATGTAGGACTATAGTTCTCAAAAAAACTAAACTGAAATTTTAGGTAAATTTGCATTCGCGGTTTTGCAGTTTTTAGTTATAATACCGGTAATTTAACCGTGATTGCTTTAATACCGGAGCTAAGGCTTTCCCGATCTTCTGGAAGGTCTTCTTGATCCATTTTCCTAAAAGAAAAAAAATCAATAAGGTAAGGTACGGAGCGGAGTCAACAGCTATCAGTACAAACCTGTTATCTAGTTCACCTTAAAACAAAATATTTTAGTCAGTCTGTTAGCGGAAGGAATAAAAATTGAAATATATCAAGCTATTTATTATCATAATTATCATAACCGCCGATAATTTTACTTAACAGGACAAACTTAACTCACCAGCAGCATTGACAACACCCCCGATCCATTTGCCAGCGGCATCCAGGAATCCTTTACAATTTCGTTCCGCTTGAGCGCACTTGAGCTTTTTACAGTTATCACACTTGAGTGACATCTTTCTTTTACATGCCTCCTTTTCTCTGATGACGGAATTTCTCGCGTCAGAGAGCCTTTTTTGCGCAGCATCAAAAGCTCCTTTTACAGCTTTGGCAGCGGCGTCTAGGGCCTGGAAGAGAATAGATGAAGATGACAGATAAACGGACTGAAAGCCCCGGGGCTATTTCCCATAGTGCACCATACGGCGAGACTACGCCCGAAAGGAATACCCTTTGTTGGGCTGGAGGTAAATAAATGTGAAGGAATTTCATGGCGCAAAGTGTAGAAAAGGGTAAGAAAAAACTTGAGTGGCCCCACTGGGATTTGAATGAAAGTCCGAAAAAGATACAATAAACTTTCTTACGTTATTTATTCCACTCAAGTCCACTGTAACTCTGACATAGAACTGGGCACCAGCAAAACTCAAGCTGTAACTTGCTGACACAAACAATTCCGCCTTGATGAGATTCAGGAAATTTCCTCGGATCAGCAACTCCATGCGCTCCATGGTCATGTTCAACCGGCAGTAAGTGGAAATTCCCAGAAGCTCCGCGTACCCCTCTATGTATGCCTGCGTGAAAAGGCATCAAGTTATAGGCATATTATTAATTATGAAACTGGGGGGATGTTGTCAAATGTGCACAAAATGACTGTAGAGTTTTTTAAATTGTGATTATAATTTATCCGTGGCTATTCGTTTTTCATAGTGAATCTGATTGGGAAAGGCTTTTTCCACGATTTGCTTGCCCACCTCTGGTCAACGTATTGTCCTCTACCTTGTTTGCTGACAGTAGAATCTGAGGACAGACTAAACACAAACTTACCTCAATGAAGAGTGGAGTCTTTCTGGCGTCAACATAGAACCAAGGCCCCAAATCTTGCTGACTAGGGTTACGGACGATTTTCAAAATGTTGAGAAGTTTTATTGGATCTGGCTTCAAGTCCACAAAGATTGCCTGTAAAAAATATCATGTTCAATAACTAGCCAATACTAATAACGAACTACCCTTGAACCCAAACATGAATGAAATAAAAAAATCTATAGTACCCGCAGTATTCTCTAGTCACTCTCCCAAACTTAACAGTGTTTATCTCAGATTATGGAAATCTCTCGCCATATTCGCAGCACGAAGTAAGGGGAAATTTGGAATGTAATCACAAATTCGTGTTCTCAGCAACAACTCTGAGCCTGTAGTTAATGCGCCGCCACACCACCCCTGAACAGTAACCTTTCATTCAAGCACAAAACGCCTCTGGAAAGGAAACAATGAAAAAATCCTTGTCTTTCAAAAACACTGTTTCTCCAACCTCGTTCCCAGGGTCTCTCTCTCCTGCCCCCAGAGCGAGAGAGAGAGAGACCCTGGGAACGAGGTTTCTGTTTTTCACTGTTATAATACACAGGCAAAGATACTACATGGAAGTCAATAAACCACGTCCTGCAACCAAAGTTTCATCACCTGATTTTTAGCAATAGTTTGATACTATGCCTGGCAGATGGACAGAATTTAAAAACGTAACCATTTCGTTTATCTCTGAATAATAATCGGAATCAGCTGGAAGGAGAATCCAAAATCAAAATAGCAGTTTTTCTCACCGAATCCGATAGCTTGATATGCGCAAAAATCTCCCATCCCAGAATGTTGACCCGTCCCTTGAGCATGAAGCCCTTATAGATGTACGGTCCACCAGCGATACGCAGATCAACGTTGTCTGTAGAATATGAGCCCTGACATAAACAAAAAAAATCCTCTGATTAAATTTAAGTACATCCTTTTCATTCAGGATTACAAACAAACATTCAGGACAACAAACTAATAACGTCGAAAGCCCACAACAGAAACAACACAGCGTCGTGGACCAGTTCACACAGCATAAAGGGACCATACAGCCAGCATTCTTCTCTAAACAACCCACAATGTGCGTGTTTTCTGTATCACCGAAGTTTCAGATAACAAATGTGTATGCAACTTACTTTCTGCATTTTAAGTGTGGCAGTACTTACCGCAGCGCCTTCTGGGAAACCCGTCTGTGCTATTGGAGGAGGAAGTGGGAATTTTAATCCCAGAAGTCGAACGATTTTCCCAAGAGTCAGTGCTGTCATGTCCGCGTAGAAGAACTGTGGCTTTCCAACGCCAAAGTATCCACTGCCGCCAAAACAATGACCCTAACAACAAAAAAACGAAAAATCACTTGGTTGTACTATAATGAGCTCAAACTGGCAAAGGTTCTTCAGAGATTTTGTGAAACGGATGATTTCAGGGTTTTTTTTCCTTATAATCCACTTTGGTTAAATTGCTTTGCTTTGGTTGAGAATTTCTGAGAGGTAAGGGATTACCCGGTAAGTGAGTTCTATAAGCTATGGGAGAATTTTTCGTATTATCATTTTTTTTTATTAATCATCATTATTTTTCGTTATGTGAATGTCATACACCTGAAACTCACATCGTTATTAAAGTCTGCTGGTATTAGACAGTCGTAACCAAATTCGACTCGCATTCCAAACTGCACTCCAGTGATGGGTATAGGGGCTCCAACTTTGTATGTTAATCTGTGGTTACAAACAGAAATGGCGTAAGTTAAACGAACTTAGCCGTAAACGCTGAATGTTAAAACTATGACTATAAAAAAAATATAGCTAGCGCAAGCAGATTCGCGGGCCTTTTTTTGCATGTTGTAACGGCTTTTTAAAATGACACGGTAAGACCTTAACCACGGAAAGGTATTTGTTCAATATCGTCCAAAATCGGTCGGCCAAAATCAGATGTTGCAGTGTCCACTCTACTCAGACTGCACTCAGCCGATTTTTTTCCTGATCAAGTAAAGCGCGAGCGAGACGCGACCGACCTTACATAGGAAGAGAGAGGAAATATTTTCCATTAGGTCCCCTTACCATACTAGCTATAGTATCCAAAAGAGTTTCAGGTTGCAGCCTAGCTCGTTCCTTAAACAGCTCTGCTCCACCTAAATGGCTTTCCTCGTGACTTGTGATCACGAAGAATGTCTCAAAAGTGACTATCCCGAAAGATTAACCGCGTTTTATTCAAAAGGTCCGAAAAGGGTTCCAATGGGACACCGGACAACTTAACCAAATCAACCTAAACCGTTTCGATTGTGGCTGTTGGTGAGTTAGGGTGTTTTACTGATAACCCTGGTAGAACATGTCACAACCTAACACTCTTACCCGAGATAAATGTTCCCAATGCCAAGGAATGGTATGAAGTATGCCTTTCGCCAAATTCCACGCATACCCAGTTTTCCGGCGACTTGCTGCTCCAAAAAGTCGTATTCCAACACACCGAACAGAAACAGTTCGCTGTTAGGAGCCCTGATCCCGTCACGATAGATCTCACCGTTCACCGGGACCTTGATATCCGCACGGAATCCCATCTTGATGTGTTTAGTTGTCGAATTCCAGTCAGCCTGGGCAGGGAGTGAAAAGAATCATTAGTCTACTTGGTATGAGAGCCCGTCAATGACCTTAATGGACCCAGACATGTACAACAACAACGCGCACGTGGTCAGGCCATACGTCTAGTAACCACATCAACTGTGTGTGCGGGTGGCATGGACCGGAACACGAAACGATTGAGTGTAAAAGAAACATTTCCCGAAAGGGTCTAAAAGGAACAAAACCTGCATTTCACTTTACGACAAAACAAAATCGTGAATAGCTTCCCGAATAAAATAAGGAGCAAATAAAACTGATCATCGCGTTTTTGATAGCTCACCTCGACGTAAAGTTCAAGTTTGTGGAAGTACAATCCATCAAAAATACGAATATTAGCAAAGCCTGTAGCGACTCTGATATTTTTCCATTGAAAGTGACCCGTAATGTACCACTTGGCTGTTGGCCCTACAATCATCTTGACAATTTCACAGAATTTGTTGCCTTTGCAGTCTTTCGGCAGAACGATTTGGGCGGCGGCGAAGATTCCTGCAAAAAAGGTAATCATATATGTCAGTGGTGAACTACACAAGCATCGACTGCTCTAGAGAAGGTCGATAAAGTTTTCTGTTATACTAAATCTTTAACAACTTTGACAGGGGGAGTAGCCTACAGGCCTATACAAATTCTTCAGCCCACTGGTATTTTTAAGATGCTTTCAAGATGAATAGAAAGCAGTTTATAACGTAACTTAGCCTTCTGATTCTATACCTTGCAACTACCCTTTCGTGATGAGGTCAGTGCTCATCTAGCAGGTGCCAACTTAGGAGCCTTCTAGGCTAGCCAGGTGACAGACAAATACACGATTAAATGGCATGCACCGTGAAAGACAAGGGCGTTTAATTTGGAATGAGTGAAAATTGACCCAATTCCTCTCTATGAAATGTTAGTATTTAGGTGCTGTAAAATGCACATAATATCAGCAGAAAGTGAAGAGGAAGGCATTTTCGAGAGTCGTGATCCAAAAAATTTTCTCAGCCACTTCCTTCGCTTCAATCCCCTCGAAAAGCATCCCTTACGCCGGAATCGATTGACCAGGCCTACAACTCTGGCTACCTTGATTTTTTCAGATAAATTTTACGGCGTTGCGAAGTGGTAGTCGCGCCTTGTTATTAAAAAAAAAAAACGGTTGCACACTTTCATAGGTTGGGTGGTAAACAAATGTAGATAATCTTAGATCTGGTTGAAGTGGGTAAGGACTTATGACCTAATGCTTCACAGTCATTTACTTGCTGTATTTGATCTATGCGGCAAATGCAAAGTGCAGTAGAACAAATTCAAAACCCCCTCTCCGAAAGAGTGCGTTAGTGAACTGAACCCAACATAGTGCGTGCTAGTTTAAGGCTATGCCGTTCAATTTCGGGCGCAAAGTAACTTACTGCAATTACTTATCCAATCAGGGAAAGCAAAGATATTTTAATCTCTTTACTTTAATGAGACGAAATACCTCCGCTGCCAGATCGCAAAATTAGCATTAGCTTAATTGTACTGAGGACCGCCGCTTTAATTGCTGGAATAGCCGGATGAAAGCCTGTTTGGTACCTTCCTTACTGGTTGACAAACCAATCTAAAATAAAAGCACGCATGGGGCAGATCAAATAGCGCGACACATATGCAAATTAAAAGCAAGCTGTCCAAATCAAAATCGTCATTCCAACTTTTTTTAGTGGAGTTTTTCGTAACCAGTGAGGTGTGGTGGCCTAATAGTTAGTGCGCTGGACTCCGGATCGGGCGGTCCAGGTTCGAGCCCTGGCCAGGGCACTGCGTTGTATTCTTAGGCAAGACACTTTATTCTAAACGTGCCACTCTCCAGCCAGGTGTACAAATGGGTGCCGGCGAATTTACTGCTGGGGGTAACCCTCCGATGGACTAACATCCCATCCAGAGGGGAGTAGAAATACTCCTAGTCGCTTCATGCTACGGAAACCGGGATGAGCTCCGGCCTGATGGGCCACTGGACTCGTATACAGACTTCATTTTTCGTTACCAAGAACTCACCAGAGGATGTCGTAGGTTCTTGGTAACCAAGGATCTAGTCAGTGATCTTTTTTGGAAATAGTAATCCGAGTTAGCGTCAGCAACGATTAAACGTTACAAGAACAGCATTATGCATAGAAATAAGTCACTCCTCAAGGTTTGCTTGATTTTGACAGACCCTCTGTTGTCGCATTAAAGTATTTGTTGAGTAGGTTTGCAAGAGTAATACCCACCTTGCGGAATACTTGTGGTGACAAAGCTTTTCAACGGCTCCTTAGAGAACTTGGTTTCTGCATCGACTAAGAGTTGCTGAAATCCTAACGCCTCCGGAGGATGGAAGGACACTCCAATCTGTTAGAAAATTTTGAGAAAATGTACAAAAAGTTAGTTATGGTTTCAGTTAATCGACGGAACTTAAAATTCGTGTCAATCAAAGGATTGCTCCCAATATGAGCCTAATATGAGTAAAGTTACGTAATATGTTAAAATACAATTTAACGAAGAGGGCTTGTATGATTAGAGAAGCAATTAGTGGATGCTTCATTCACATACTAAGAATACTCTCATTGAACATGAAAACACGAGAATTAGCATAGATTTTTTGAGATGTTTTGAGTTGTCCCTTCTCCATTTTGTTAAATTTCGAAAAAGTTTTCACTCAAAAATTGTGGAAAGTTGCGTATATTATCTTTTTCATTAATACACCTTCAAATGGAATATTTGCAATGGAATACTAATGTTTAGAATGATTGCATTAGCATTTCACAAAATGCTTCTTTACTTAGATAAACAGTTTAATTTTTTCTGGACAAAATAACTGAGGAAATTTACGATTATAGCACTGTTTGTTACTATCATTTTCTTACTCCTAAATTATAAAAATAAATCAATAATACTTTGTTCGAAGCAGAGAAATTTAGGCTGAAGCCCATTTTATGGCAAAAAATAAAATCCTCATGACAAACAGGTTATCTAAATCGCTAAAACTGGTCGATCACGATTAAAGCACTAGTTACAGACAAAAACTGTTTCACCTCTAACTCAAACCCGAGTTTGTCCAGAAAATCGACTCCAATGCCCGACAGCTTTTCCGCTAGTTTTCCAAATGATTCGCTGTCAAAGGCAAACCCTACAGCGAATGTTGGTCGTCCAAAGCGAATTCCTGTCAAGACCTCAACGTGAACAGGAACACCGCCTGCATCGATTGAGGCTGTGAACCTGAAAACGCCATTCTTTTCTAACTTCCTTAGAAGCTGCGCAGGCTTCATGGTGAAATCCCAGAGACCAATACCCCTACAAGAGAAATTGTTATTTCAGTCAACCCTTCAAATAGCAATCGTAATAAATCGTTTTATTTCCTCTTTTGACAGTACACTGTCAAAAGGATACGTTTTGCTGATAGGAAGACCATTGTTATGGTTAGGACATCGTGTCCAAATAAAGATGGATGATGATGATGATGATGATGATGATGATGATGATGATGATGATGATGATGATGATGATGACGATGATGATGAGAAAATCATCAGCAAAGGGAAAATGTTTTGGTAAAGAAATGCTTAATGTCGAAATGTACTGTCTGTCAACTGCCATGTCGCAGCTGGTAAGCTTCTTTGTGAGTAGATTTGCCACCTATATCGCATACTTGTCATTTTGTTAACAGTCAGTACAAAAAAAGGTCTAACTTAGATCTGAGTAAATGGACAAATATATTGGAAACCGATTCGACAACTTTTGAATTGTAAAGCGCCATGAGCCATGGATATGGCAGCGTTCGCAATTTATGCTAAAATAGCCAAATCAATGTTTTTTACATTCCATCGATCGAGTGAGCAAAAGAGTGAGGGAAATATTGAAAACAATAGCAACAAACTGTATTTATCAATATGGAATGTAAAAAAACATTGATTTGAATATTTTAGCATAAATTGCGAAAGCTGAATTTATACAGGATCCATAATGGGAGGAGACCGTAAGCGCGAGATCCACGCACCCTATGATACGAGACAATTTTTATATTTTTAGAACAGGTAGACACGCGCGGATGCGTGGGTTCTCGCGTCGATGTTGCCGGAGTTGCCGCAAAAGACTCTGTGTTAAAACTTGAGAACGAAAAATAAATCAGTCGTTCTGTGAACCATAAATTTCGTACGGACGCTATTTATACAGCAGACTGTGCAGCTTCCGTATCGTGCTAAATTCATCTCCTGGATTTTTTGTCAGTTAAGCACAAGACTAATCTAGAGAAGTTTTCTCAGTAAGATAAAATTCACGATGACTCGTTTACGTTTGGATTGTACTTTGGTTAAGATGGCCCGCGGCTATTTTTGGGGAACGGAGGTGCTCTTTTCTAAATCAAGCTTTGGGCGTGTAAACCTCACCCGATTTTTCTGATTTTTAGCAATCGACATAACAAATGTTCAAATTTTATAAAGCTTTAAAGTAAAGGGCAGACAAGGCAAACGATCACGAGATATTAGCGCTTTCGAAAAAATATATTTATGAAAAAACGCGAATATTTTCTAAACGCGGCGATAGACTTTTTCTTATCAATGTCAACAAGTTCAAATTATCCAATTTTTAGTGTGAGCAAGTTTCAACGAAATCGGCTGAGTAGAAATTGCTGCACAGTTGACTGTTGAACTTTTGCTTCAAAATATTATGCTTGTGTATAATTGGGAGCTACAACAACGTTTAAGCAATGCTATGATCCCATAGATTATTTGAAAGCTTAATGCCAGCTAAAACGTTGCTGAAAAGTATGAAAAGATCGGAAACTCCTAGCGAAAGTTGTAAACAAATGAGGAGGAAGAGGTTTACGGTGCGTAAATTCGAATTAAAAAAAAATCTTCGGATATTTTTCTTATATTTTTTTTATCTTTTATTTTACTTGAAAATATACGAAAAAAAATCGGTAGATTTTTTTTAATTCGAAAAAAATGAATCCTCTTTTGCTTCATTTGTTTACAACTTTTGCTGGAAGTTTTTCAACAACGTTTTAGCTGCACTGAAAATTATAATACAGGATACTAAAAGAAATATTTTGGAGCAGCATTAGTCGGATAAGTGACTTAAATGAAAATATTTTCATTTTGCAGTATATATGTAATTTTATATGATATGAAAGTCACATGTAACTTACAACAAAGCATCAAGGAAAGGTCGAATTGGCGTATACAATCGTATTTCGGCAAAAATATGGTTTTTCCTTTTTTGCTGTCATTCTGTATTCTTTGGTTGCCCATATCGCTGCGCTGTGAAACGTTTCATAAATTGTCTTGACCACTGTGTGATTCCACGTACGACATGTCTAACGAGTCTTCGCGACTGGATTTGTCAGAAAAAAATACTACTGCAGACATCCGAATCACTTGAATCATCCTCACTTTCATGGCTACACTCAAAGAAGTGCTCAAGGAGACCTTGACGTAAATCAGGAATAGAAACTGAATAAAGAGAGCCAGTGTTTACTTCACTTGTAGAGGTAATTTTGGACGCCATTTTGTTTATATTTCTCCGCGCGACGTCCTTGCGAAAATCCTCGCGGCAGTACGCGCGCGCGCCACGCGGGATGGCACGATTTGTTCTAAAAATAGAAATTTTGTCCCACCCATATCATAGGAACAAGGCCAGATCTCGCGCTTACGGTCTCCTCCCATTATGGCTCCAACTTTTTCGTCGGTTCGAACGCCTTCTTTAAGGATAACTTTGGACAAATCAACGTTAATAAACCCTTGGAATTAAATTCTATGCATTGTCAAGCATGACTGTGTTGTGAACGTTTAAAAAAAAAAATCGTTGGAGCCGTTTTGGAGATTTTCGAAAAAGCGCTAAAAGTAGAAAATTTGCCAAAAATTACATTGGTAGTGACCGTATGAAAAAATCCAATTCTCGGGATCGCGATAACGAAAATGGATAAAACTTTAACGGCGACGAAAGATAAGTTAATACACATTTTGGTGTTATTTCGAAATAATTTCATCAAAGCTAAGCAGTGTCTTCAAATCGGTCCGTTTATCATTATAATGCAAAAAGCATGGTTTGAAATATATTTTCGATTTATTCGAAATCAGACAAACAGATTTTTTTTATTCTTGTGTATTTGATGTGCAGTACACCATAGTTTCAGATACTGGTGTTAGTTTTTCTACGTCAATTCTTATTCGCGTAGAATTCAAGTTTAATTGACATCTAGTTTTTCTGTTTATCGTTACCATGGAAACATCGATTTTCCTATCAAACTTCAATCCAATTTCAATATCTGGTGTAAATTGCACATCGATTCGAGTCCGGGAAGTTTGCTAAACAGCCAAATGAAAATGTTTGGTATGGTCCAGAAAAAACTGTAGAGAGACACCTTAAATGATCACGCAAGTAATATAAAATTGTTAAATTTTAGTCGGCAACTTACTTTAATGCATTGACAAGGAAATCTGGTAAGAAGACAGGGTCTAAACCAAACGATGCCATTATATCTTGGAACGTAGCAGAAGGAGCATTGCCTGTGGCGTACACTCCTCCACTGATGACATCCTTCTTGACTTCAGTCTTGAACAAAGTTCCTGTTTTGATATAATAATCCCCTTTGGCTTTAAACGTCTGTGAATTTCCCTCAGTATAGTAAGAGAACCTGGAATAAAACCAAAAAGACACGTGTTTGTCTGAGGTTTCCTTTAACGTTTTGTTTGATATCGTCCCTGGACACGTCACTTATGCAAAATCAAGGGGATGTTCGTTGTAAGGTACAAGGTCAAATTGTCTAAGCGTACGTAAAGTTCATTTTTACCCCCAAGAGGTACAAATTTCACATCTTTTGTTGTCCGCAGAGCCACGTCGTAGGAAAACGAAAATACTAAGTTTTAATTTCACTTTCTGAAAATTACCGGTTCCTGATGGAATTTATATGGAAGTTAATTTGCAGCTTTTTACCAAAACCTAAAAAGTACAATAATCCTTCACAGCGGTCAAACGCAAAAATCCAACGTCAATTTCAGTTTTCGTTGCCTCAAACTTTGTAACAGTTTGAAGGAAAAATGTGCAAGAATTTTGTAGCAAAACGTTTCAATTGTAAAACGAGCGATGGTTTGCCAAAGGATAACAATTATATCATGATGCCACGTGCCAAGCTCAACTTCACAGTTCGCTTCAATGCAAAGGGTTTCAGAAATTTAAGACGTTTGTAAGCAGTAGTTATGGCGGGAACTGCGCACGCGCACCACGTTTGACTACTGTATGCAATAGTCCAATATCGATCTTACCTGACGTTCTTCATAACATATCCGGTCAGTGGTACATACTCAATCGATTTTGCACACTGAAACTCGTACTTTCTGAGAGCTTGTGACTCATCAATCCAGATGGTAAACGCGGGAACATTCTCGTCTAGCGCGGGCTTTGTCCATTCCGGTAGAGCGGCGATCTTCGTGTAGTACGTTGCCTTGTTCGTTACAACTTTGTTGATGGTCAAGGGATCGATTATCTCAAAGCAAACCTAAATCAATCAACAGCATAAGAAACGTTAAGATACATACCTGACTTGAGATGAGCTGTGATTGCTTACAAAGATTCATTATATTGGACATTTAGTCCTGTCATTGCGATAATTCCAATTTCTAGATTTCGCTAATACTGGTAATTTTTGTTCCACTCCAAAAATCTATTTGAGTCCATTGCACGGTCAATATGTTTCACTAAAATCTAATATGTGAAACATCAAAATGAGCAAAATCGCTAATGTACAATGGTGCTTATTGGAATCTTCGCATAACATGTCACTCTTCCTTTTCTTGCTAATTCTTGGAAAACCATTTAAACTATTTGGCATTAATAGACAGGAAAACGATTTCGTCGTTTTCTTATGATATCAGGGTCCCTCCTGTAAATCCACCCTTTATTTTATGCCAAAAAAAATCTAGAGGTAATTTCTAGAGCTCATACGCTGCAGTTATTCTAAGATTCCTGATATTTGGTTTTTTTTAACCAACTGCAGTTACACCACAACAGATTAGCTTAGTTGGTAGAGCACCCGATTGAAATCCCGCACAAAAAACTAACAAGGTCTTAATCACACTGGCTATGCATAAAAATATATCTCAGATGATCTCATCCCTTTGTAGGGGCATTAATACGTCGGCCTTGTCCCCTACTCTTTATCGTGCCCGCTGGGACGTTAAAGGGAATACTAATACTGTACGGCCGCTCTCAGTGGCCAGCGTTGGATAGGTAAAATTGGCAAAATGAACTAAAAGCGGCCTCCAAACGTGTTCTAAAATATGACTTCAGACTTAACTGTAAACCATACCTAAGTTATTATAAAGATGAAAAATATGGCTTTCGCCTTGTCAATATGTTTGTCTTTGCCATTAACCCTACCACAATAACCCACAAACCTTCTTTAGCTTTTTTTGTCCATAGTCGTCTTTATCATCAGGCACCGTTTGTATCGCAAACCATCCGCTTTCTAGCTCAGTTCTCATGAAACTGAACTCTGCATACACAGCATAAGGAATGTCGTTTTTGTATGATCCAGTAGCTGAGAACTTCTCGGTTGCTTCACACTCTAGAGCAATCCAGGATTTGGGATCAGTTGCAGTTTTGTCGGGCTTGTTCGGTTGGTAGGCTGTAAGTTAAGTATGAAGCAATACAGAATTAGGAGCACGAACAAGACTGAATAATCTTTTTTTTTTAGCGTGACAGTGGTGCCATCGAGGCACCCTTCTGGAGACCGGTACAGGGTACACAATATGATTTTTCTAACCCCGTTTGCAGCTTTCGCGCAGCTGTGGGCTCTCGACGATGCAAAAAAAAAATCAAAGGCCCTTTTAGGCTATCTCGTGTAGCATGGGCCCTGCAATGCTCTCTTATGTTCGCGGACATGTTCGACCCCATTTAGCCTTTTTACCTCATGGTATCATGAATACCATGAGGTATAGTGAGGGTTCGATGTCACTCCATTCCTGTTAAACAATTAATGTATGCATTAAATCCCCATTAAAAGTGAATTAAACACGTTTACCCCTGTCTCCCCCGCTAGGTTTTGATTTGTCCACAAAGTCAGGCCATTGTCTTATGTTTATATATGTGGGGGGAGGGGGTGGAACAAAGGCGGCAGTACATGTTTACAACATGAACTGAAATGGCGTCTGACTTGTCGAGTCCGACGCTAAAATTGTAAAGGCGGATTTTTGTTCCTTTCGCTACACCTTTGATCAAAATACACTTTTGAAGACCTCACAAACGATCAGAAAATGTGATCAAGAATGCTCAAGTGAACAGATGGGTTTTAAAGTCTTAAAAGTTGCGATGTATCCATCAAGGCCATCAAGATGTAGCAGAAATTTGCCCAATTTACCCAAGCACCTGGAGAGATCCAATATGGCGGCTGTTGGCTCGAAAAAACAGATGGGTTTTCGTTGCATTCATGTCATGATCATATCAAAATACACGTTTGTGGAGTTCTTAAACGAAATGGAATCATGCTTAAGAATACTCGACTGCAGAGAAATGAGCACCAAAGTCTTAAACTAGCGATGATAATCGAGCGTTGGGAAATGTTTATACATGCATTTGGAGGGCGAATAAATGACTACAATGCAGCCGCAGCAAGAAATTATGCTGCAAGCTCAAATGAAATGAACGCTTTACTATCTGGAAGCAAAGGTAAGATTCCCTCAGTTACCATCGTATTTCATTTTGTATAAAGCTTGTAGCAAATGAACTGTTATATTTTAACATTTGCTCGGAACCTTGCTTCATAATTTCCTGCAAACGATGAAAACCGTTTCTATTTGTGGCATTTGAGGTTCTTTCATTTGTCCAAATGTGAATTTTAGGTTAATTTCAAAATTAAATATATAACTAGATAATAAAATTAAAAATAAACATATTAACGTTTTTGGATAATATTATTTACAGCAGTTTTAATCTCAAAGTGTTGACCATAGCTCATTGCCATATATGAATTTGGCCTTTATAACACAAGCTAGATTTCAACTATTATTTAGTTTTAAATCGCATTGGATAATGTGAATTAAATTAAATTTCATCTGACGATCGAAAGTTTCTGTAGTCACTAAAAGATTATCATTGTCACACTGTTTGCTACAAAGGACAACAATAAGGCAACAGATTTCAAAATTTTATTCTGTGCAACAATTTTGCACTAATTCAGAAGAAGGCAACATCAAACTTGTCATGGTCATAAATTGTACTAATGGATTTATGAAATACTGATATAAAAATATCTACAATGGCAACTGCCAAGCTCAAAGCTGATAAAACACAACTGGTGTGTCTATCATAAGAGTAATCACAGTATGTAACTATCAAACACATAAAAATTCCCACTCTACTTGAGACTTGCTGTTCTTCAGAAACTCTATTACAACTGCAGACAGTTGCTTTTAAGATTCCTGTAATGATTTGTATTTATATTTACATAAGGTTCTTTCAGTGCAAAGTTTCAATCACAATGTACTAGCCTAGTCTTATTGAGCAAAAATTGCTTGAAACCCCACCCTGCAGAGGGTTGTCCAATACACCCGATCTGTAACGGGTTGTCAAAAGGGTTGACGGCCCGACACGGATCGTTCAATTCGTCTATGCAAAATGACGACCTGTCAACAGGAAGTCATTTCGCGAGAGACTTAGAAAAAAATCACTATAACGTCTTGAGAGAGGGTAGAAATGTCGGCGGATCGACCAGATCGAGTCGATCCGTGTCAGATGGTGACGACCCGTCAACCGGAAGTCATTTCGCGAGACACTTAGAAAAAATTCATTATAGCGTCATGAGGGAGGGTAGAAATGTCGGCGGATCGACCGGATCGAGTCGATCCGTAACGGATGGTGACGACCCGTCAACCGGAAGTCATTTCGCGGGACACTTAGAAAAGATTCACTATAGCGTCATTAGGGAGGGTAGAAATGTCGGCGGATCGACCTGATCGAGTCGATCCGTAACGGATGGTGACGACCCGTCAACCGGAAGTCATTTCACGGGACACTTAAAAAAATTCACTATAGGGTCATGAGGGAGGGTGGAAATATCGGCGGATCGACCGGATCGAGTCGATCCGTGACGGATGGTGACGACCCGTCAACCGGAAGTCATTTCGCCAGAGACTTAGAAATATCTCACTACAATGATATGATGGAGGGTAGAAATGTCGGCGGATCGACCGGATCGAGTCGATCCGTGACGGATGGTGACGACCCGTCAACCGGAAGTCATTTCGCCAGAGACTTAGAAAAATCTCACTACAATGATATGGTGGAGGGTAGAAATGTCGGCGGATCGACCGGATCGAGTCGATCCGTGACGGATGGTGACGACCCGTCAACCGGAAGTCATTTCGCGAGACACTTAAAAAAATTCACTATAGCGCCATGAGAACTCTTTTGAACGTCTCTCTTCGTCCTGTCGAGTCTCTCAGATACAATCTTCATTTTGTTTATCTCACATGCCGCTTGTCGTCTTGCAAATCCCGACCCGTGAACTAATCGAGTCTTTTATCTTTTTTATTGCTCAACGTTAACAAAACAACTTACAGGCATTATTTATTTTATGATTACATTACATTACTTACTTCATGTACAAACTACAATACTCTACTTTCTGTTAACTTACATGATACATACAACACTAAACTACGAAAAACTTACAGAAAACTATTTACAATACATTAAGAGTTACAGGCAGCCGTTGGAAAAATAAAAACAGAAGAGAGGAAAGAAAGTGGAACGTTAATTTTAAGTTTATGAAACTAAAGCTTAAACTAGGTCTTTGGCAATGGTCAAAAGTAAGAAGATTTACTGCTGTTTGATTTGTTTCAATTTTATGAGTCTTTTTTCGAGGGCGTAAAAAGTGTGAAAGACTAAGAGTTTGGTTTTTCAGTTTACAGGCCCAGATAAAAAAAACCTGCTCATCAGACATGAGAAATTGATTTGCAGCTTTGTATTTGAGGTGTCTGGCTTAAATCCTAAGGCGGTGGTCATACAGTAATAGCCCGCGTATAAGAACCTGGGTTTTAAGAACCTGTTAGGCTAAAATTTTCATTTTAAGCCCCCTCCACATAAGAACCTATTTAGGCTAAAATCGTAAGTTAGGTTCTTATCAGTGGGGTTGCTGTAAAAGTGTATAGGTAGAAGCTGCTGAATTAAGATCATCATCTATTTAAAAGTAACTTGACATTACCTTTTTTCTTTCAAACTTAAGTACCATGTTGTTTGTCTATTGTGTTTCCCATTCAAATAATTCCCCAAGCATTTGCAAGTACTGTACCCTACTACTCTAGTATATTCAGATGAAATTCATATGAAAAATATAAGAACCTATTTTAAGAACCTTGGTAGCCTAAATCTGCTTTAAGAACCATTTATATAAGAACCTATTTAGGCTAAATTGAAAAGTTCAGGTTCTTATACGCGGGCTATTACTGTATCTAGACTTTTTCCCTTCTGTATTAATGAGCATGATTGAAGCCATTTAAAAATCCCAAAAGGAAGAGATCAGATTACAACTCCAGAAAACGTGGAGCAAACTTTCTGTTTCTTTTCCGGAAGTGCAGCGATCATTGTCTTTAACCGTAGTGTTATATAAAAATGAATTTGTTGGTAGCCAGCGATGGAGAAACTCAAATGGAAAAATTATCATAAGTCTGGTCCCTTTTTTTCTATTTTTGCAAGGTGTAATCTTCGTGCCATTTCGCCTGAGAAGTTCTCGGTTCTTCACTTTTAATTGCAACAAGAGTTCTATACGTTAAGTTGCTGGGTTTTTTGGTTTCTAAGAAGGTTTTAATGAAAGGTTCGATCTTTTCTTTTTCGGGACTATCTATGTTGTCTTTGAATCAGCGTTGCGGTAATTCCGCTGAATTCGAGAGGGCAGGCTTTGAAACTTTGTTTATTTTGAAATTCCTCATAAGAGAGAAACAAGGTCGTGTCTTTCATAAAAGACTCAACTGTCAAAATTCTATTTGCAAGGCGTTCTCGAAGATAGACGGGTTTGCGATCTATTCTGATTAAAGAATTATTTCAAAGGTGCTGTGTTTTGTAATTTTGTAGCTAGGAAATGTTGTCGTTATAATTATCCTCAGTCCAAATCATCAGTATTTCATTATTGAAGATATCAGGAGTTTATTTAATTGCAACACACAATTAAAGAAAAAAAGAAAAAGCCTACTTACAAATCAATTTCTTACAACTACTCACGGGACAGTTACTTACATTACAGAAAAAAAGACTACTTACAAATCGTTGACTTACACCATAAGCATAATAAAAATACTAGCAAGCTCTAGATAGTTATTAAAATTCCTTACTTCCAACTTCCTACATTTAGCAAAAGATGAACGAACAGTTGTACGTAGTCTCTGTTCTTCGGCGGGCACTCTTCGCCGTATTTAATTTTCTGATCAAAAAGTCGTTGGGACTGCATCCTCTTTACAGTCAAGTCTTAGAGACTTGAAGGCAGAACCCAGAAACCTCCTTACTGAAAGATTTTGTTTAATACAGTTTTCAGTGAAATGAGCCGCATAAATGCGTGAGTATCTGTTTTGGTTCAAACAATTCTCTTCTAATTTTTACAACCCAACGTTCTCTAAATTTTGAATCTTTAGAAAACTTAAAAGTACTTACTCTAGACTTTGTATTATTTGTTCAGTTTATTGCTGCTCAAAACACCATGATTTTCCGCTTTAAACAAAGTCACCCACATGCAGGTGAACTTCAGAAATGAACGGCTTTGAATTTCCCGCAATCTTACAGGTCATCAACAGTGGCGTCTTAGTTGTGTTTCCGACAATTTCCCGACAATTTTTCCGACCGCCCCACGATTATGAAGGCCAAAAATAAGCACTTTTAAACTTGCAATATGTCTGCGATACAAAGTCCAATTACTTTGAAACTTCGGAATATGTTTATTTGGCTCTAAATTAACAGATAAGCCGAAAACAGAGAAAAATCAAAATTTTGGTACGTTTTGGTAGGGTAGATTGGATTCTATTTGCGATTGACTTCGCCAATTTTGAGGTCGCCAATTTTTAAGAACTTTGGGGTCTGCTTCTTTTTAGGAATAAGTTTTGTTATTCCCCGTATCTGTGTAATTTGCAGTTGACCGTTATCATATGCAAAATTGAGAGCTGCGATAAGGGCGTCTAAAATATCATCCCAAAATATTGTGCAGAACTTTGTGGGTAGTCCGTCAGTTTCAGGAGTTTTAGACCGCTTTACTGTTGGCCATTTTCCATGAGTGGGCCTTCGCGGGAATTATGTTCTTCCTGTGAGAGGTGTACATTGTTTTCTTCTGGAAAAAGAAGCGGGTGATGATGGATGGATCCAACTGTTTACCAGTTAGTTTTGTTGTGTATAAATCTTTATAAAAAAGGCATTTTTTTTAATATTTCGTTGTCTGTTGTGATAAAGTTAGCATTGTCTGTTTTTAGCTGGCTTATTGTACCTTGCTTATAAGAAAATATTTTGTATTTTTCTCGCCTTCATTGTACCATCGACACTGTGATCGCAGCAAAATAGCACCTTTTGTTCGGTATTCTATTGTCGTTTCGTGTTGGAAGAAGGAAGAAATCAATTCTACATTGAATGTGTGGTTTCTTTTGTCGCCAAGTGTATCTTTCTTTCGCTGGGTTTTTAGTAATCTCCGTATATCTACAAAATCCCAGGTCTCGCAAATTTCGTTAACCTCTTCAACTGAATTTTCATGTGTGCTGGCACGGCCCCTCTTTTATCTTTAGGTTTTTTTTTACTACTTATTGAAGTCTCTCCCTATAATGAGCTCGACACATTGAAAATCTTGTAAATAGATCGATGTATCTCTGAAAAAATCAGGTTGTTCTTCGTTTGCGGAATATATATTGCAAAGAGTGTTTTTTTTACCATTTGCGTTAATATCGCAGAGTATGAAGCGATTGTTAGGATCTGAGCGTGTTTTGGTGATTTGCAGATTAAAATTGTTATTAAACGGGATGCATGTGCCTGCTCTTACTTGTTCAAGAACTAAAGAGAGCTTTATATCCCCATTCGGCTGTCCACGAATGAATGTTGTTTTCCGTGCAATGTACTTCTTGCAGCATGCATATGAAAAACTTTTTCTTTCTCAACCAATTAAAGATTTCTTTCCGTTAAAAAAACTAATTTTACATTAAAAAACTAATTTTTAAATCCCCCATTCAATATATTGTGATACAGTCCATTTTAAAAAATACACGACCCGTTTAAGAGACCCGTACTATAAATTGGTTCACACTTTTGTAGGCAAAATGACTTAAGTGTGAGATAATATTATTATGGTTACACATTATGCCAGTAGCTCTAAGGAAAAACAAAAATTCACACAACACACACGAACGAAGCAGCTCTTGCAATCAAACTCGAAAATTTGGTTAAGTAGTAGCAACACACACACACAAAAAAATTCGATCACTTAAGGAGTTAATTGCCTAAAGCTCAATAAAAATTAGCTTAAAGGCCAGGTAATACGGGCAGCATTTTTGTTGAACTTGTCTCGCAACATCGTTTCATTGCAAGTTAAACGAGTTGTTGCCCGTAAATGATTCTCAGACATTTTTTTGAATTGAAATGAACTGCCGTATAAGAACACACGAAAGTGACTCCGAAGTTATTGTTTGGTGATTGGGCAGAATAATACAAAGGATTGTTTCTTCTCAATCAGGAGCTAACATTCACAGAGGCGTTTGAAAATGGTCTCTCTCTGGAGAGACTTGTTTCCCAGGGGCTCTCGCCACTATTTCGCCGCCCCGACTAACTGCCCCTGGGTTTTCGAGCAAACAACGTCAGAATCCTTCATCCTTTGCGAGCATGTCGTTGATCCCTCGTTAGCGTTTCGGCAATCCTTTGCGAGCATTTGGGCAATCCTTTGCGACCCGCTTTGACATTTTTTCCGGTACCGTTCGCTGAATGCACACATTTAACCTACCTTCACGGGAACTTCTAAGGTGCCTTCTCTGGTTCCGGCCCAGAGGCCGGAACCAGGCGGGGGCAATTAAGGTCGCGGGGGACACCTAGCCATGAATAAATTCATTAGGACCCATTAGAAAAAAATTGCTTGTCCTACATAATTTAAGACGCTTATATCTCGGCTGTTTTGGATGCGATTGAGCAGACATTTTCCAGAGACATAAAGGAATGATGGAAGTTTACGAATGTCGTCTTTGATTTGGTACATTGCGCTTTACGGCAACGCTAGAGCGCCATTAGTGCCAATTGAAAAATCCATGATTTTTTGTCCAAGTTTGCGGATCGAGTAGAAGAAAACTCTTTGATTTTCTCAAAAATAGATCAGTCAAAACCTCTAGTGTGACATGCGACAGAAACGGTTTTTTTCATTTTGTATTTGCCAGCGAATAAATGTCATTTAAATGTGCAATTTTGAATTTAACGCCTTCTGCCTTTTTTAAAGCGCTCTTTTAGAACTCCGCTACTGTCATGACACACTACAGTATTCATAGTGTAACGTTCTGCAGTGCCAGCTCATGAAGTTCTAAATCCGTGCTGAATTCTTGGACACAAAATTGTTGGAAAAGTCCAAAACTTTGAGATTTCCGAAGGTGTTCCGATTAAAACATAAGTGCCAAGAGAGGTAATTATGGTGATTACATTCCACGCTTTAATGTTGAGAGATCAGAAAAGAACAATGCGTTTTACAAAGAAAAAAGTACAGCCAAAATGCATTGTAAAATAAACTGATTTCATAAACAAGACAAAATCTCTAACAGTAGATTTTTAAATGCAAACATTTTTTTGTGCCTACGGCTTGAATCGTTGTGCTTCGTGCATACGCTTTAAATAAATGCATAATGATTACCCAAGGTGTCCCCTGCGACCTTAAGCACCAATTTGAGGTATATGCAAATCATTTGCTTGTCGCTTGCTTGTTTGTATTATGTTTTGCGCGTTATAACGCACATATATTCGCAGCTGCATTCATTGCGGGCCCAAGAGACGCCCGCAACCCTAATCTTGACAGTTACCAGTAGATTGTGTTTTACCCGTGCGCGCCACGTTAATAAGAGGCAAGCACAAAGCGGAAATTGAAAGTTTTGTTCTTCCACTAAGAACGATCGGAGTGCGAAAAATGTGTCAATTACGAACACTGGAAGAGAAAAATCTGTTCTCCAAGAACGATAAAAATGCGAAAAACGAGTCAATCTCAACAGTTTGTCACATAAGATCGAGGCTTCTGTCACAGAAGATTTGCTGTGATTGAATCACAGATAAACCATCCGCGGCAAAGCGAATGATTCCAACAACGGTTATTCTCGAGAAATTCCTATAGCGAGTTTACCGACCGAGGAAAATCACTTCTCAATTCACACCGCGTGCTCGACTACACTTCGCAAAACTGTCAATCAAAAAACAACTCTGCTTGGTTCGCGGCAATAGGAAACGATAAAAACATTCGCAACAATAGGAAACGATAAAATCATGCATTAAGCGTGACGCGTTACTCGAAATAATTATCTTTTGTCCAGTGATTTATGATTAATTATTTAACACTGAGAAATTTTCGCGACCCGTTGGAAACATTGCCGTGAAAATGAGGTGACTTGAGTTATTTGTTCTTCCATCATGAACGGTTACAATGCGAAAGGATCCGAGAATGTGTCGTTCAAACAGGAAGTTGAGGAATCTTTTTCTGCAAAGAATTCACCAGATTTGCAAATATATTTCAATTAAGACAGCATTGACAACTTAAGGCAAACTTCCCAAAAAACTTCCACAGGAATGTATTTTGCAATCTAAAAATTTACACTAACTCTCGTCCCAACCGTCCCAGTACCTTCCCTTAAGTGCATCCAGGCACGCTCTTCATAACCTGTGATTACAACTGGTTTAGAACGAGCTATATTAATACATGTACTTTATTCGCCTGGTTGTTGTAGGTTGTTTGTTTCGTGCAACTGTTCTTTATCGTGCATTAAAATGAAAGTTTGCGGCTGCATTCTTTTAGAACGAGGTATATACATGTACTTTATTCGCTTGGTTGTTCATAGCTTGTTTGTTTGGTGTCTCATTGTTTAGCAACTGCGTTTTATCGTGCATCAAAATGAATGTTTGTGGCTGCATTCTTTTAGAACGAGGGATATACATGTACTTTATTCGCTTGGTTGTTCATAGCTTGTTTGTTTGGTACCTCGTTGTTCCGCAACTACGTTTTATCGTGCATTAAAATGAATGTTTGCGGCTGCATTCTTTTAGAACGAGGTATATACATGTACTTTTTGTCGCTTGGTTGCAGTTCGTAGGCTGTTTGTTTGTTTTCTCGTTGTTCCGAAACTGCTCTTTATTACGCTGTTATATCACTGTTTGCGGCCACATTCTTTTAGAACGAGGTATTGTCATGTAGTATATCGGTTGGTTGTTTCACCGGCGCGAAAGATATCGAGAATTTTCGCGACCTGTAACGGAGCGACTTCGTTGTGACGGGTCGTGACGACCCGAGTCGGATCGTCACGATCCGCCGAAATATTGGGGTGCACGGTCTCTTGACAAGCTCACTTCCGGTGATAGAGTTCACTTCCGTTTAACTGTCTCGCGAAATGACTTCCTGTTGACGGGTTGACTTTTCCAAAGACGGATCGTAACGATCCGTGACGGATCGTCACAATGTACGGCGATCCGTGTCGGGTCGTCAACCCCTTGGACGATCCGTTACAGATTGAGTGTATTGGACATGGGTGTAAATGACTGACCATGATTGAGTCCTTTCATCTGTGAAGAATTTACGCTTGATCAATCTGAACCAACACCATCACAATATGACTGCGTTTTATTTAATTTATTTCCATGCAATCCGAAAAATACTTTGATATGTATATTGGCGTTGCATCCTGAACACCTGAAGTTATATCAAAAGTCCTCAAGGCGAAACGAGGAGCTTGATCTCTTTTTCTTTAACGCGGGAGAAGCTTCTCTCCTCTTCACATTATTTCATTTAGGTTAAAAAGGTTGGAAAGTTTCCTTAAAGGAGCTGCGTCACGGTCCGTGCGTCTTAAAATAAAATGGCCAATTTTGATTAAGTTTGTTGATCGCGATCCATTTTCATCTTCCTCAATCGTAACCGTTAAATTTCGGTTAAATTGTAATTTTTTGTTTGGCGTTTTTTACCAAAACTAACTTGATTTTGAAGTACCCAGGGTGCAAGAGTGATTTTGTCCGTAAAATATAAATGCGTGCGGCGAAGTAGCTCAACCGCGCGTCACGCTTTCGCGGGCTCATCGCTCCTCGCGAACGCAAAATAGAAATCCTGGCACCCGGGCAGGTAGTCTTGAGATTTCCTTCAATTTGAAATTATTTTTGTACAACCAAAAAATAACTAAAAAATATGATATTTAAGCCACTGGATTCCTTACTAGTACATCCATCCTCCTGCTTGGGACAGATTGTCTCTTCCTCTGCCAGCCCTGCACATTCATCACCGCCATTTGCCGGAGGAGGATTGGTGCAGGTTCTGGATCGTTTCTTTGAGCCTTGAAGACAATAAGTTGGCTCTGTGCATGTGCTCCAAGATGAATACGCTGACCACCCTCCATCTATAGCACCTGTAAATATTAACAAATTCATAACATCGATACTTGTTATGATCGAATAAAACGATTACCATAGCAACACAGGAATCTACTGAGCGACACGTTTTGCAGCCAAATGCGGAACTGCGAATAACATTTCATTACATCTTATCAGGAAGAGGCATGCTCTGAAAATTAATTTTGACAGACTTAGCCGGAATAACTGCGTAACTCCTCGTGCCATAACAAATAATTTTCCAATTAAATGTATAAAATTTTCACTCGCCAGCCTAATATTTTACAAATATATTTTATTAAATACCTATATTATAACTTTGTTGCGGATTATTTTTGAAAATATCGAGAGAAGAATCTCAAGCATTCAAACGTTATGTTATATATAGTGGGTACAAAATCTTGCCTCTTACCTGGACATGACGTTATTTTACAACTCTTCGCCTGACTTAAGTCCCCAGTGCAGTTTTGTCCTCCATTAATAGGCGTGGGGTTATCACAGGCTCTGCTTCTAGACTGGGTACCAGTCCCACACGTCTTACTGCAGGTTGTCCATGCGGACCACAAACCGAGACCGCCATCAACTGTAAATGACAAAAAATGGTAATAAAGTTTGACATAACTATAGATATTTGTCTTTTCAGTTTGTGAATTAGTCGCCACCGGCCGTTTATTATCTATGTTTCCGTTATTCAAAGTTAGTTCATTTGAATGTTGCTTTTCTTGTTATAAAGCACTCACAGTGCCTAACTTTTACCTTTATCTTAATCGGGTTTATTAAGGATCAAAACTTGGGTTTGCAGGCACATTTGGGAAACTCTGTTATACAACTGTGACATAGATTTTATTCTTAAGTTGATTGATTTTTCCGTCAATTATTTACCAATTTGCTAGTGTGCTGGGGTGCTTCTTTCTTTGTGAAACCTTTTGAGAGGGGCTGGGAGTTAACAGAAAAGAGACATAGACACGAAGGCTTATGTCAAATCATACGTTGATTAGTAAGTGAACGGCAATGAACAATAAATCTTCATTTTACTCTAAATTACACACCTGGACAGGGTGCGAAGCAAGCTCTTGCCGACTCTGTGTCGTTGCCAACACAGGCTTTCCCGCCATTCATTGGTGGTGGTTGATTGCACAGTCTTGTTCTTTTCAAAATGGTTCCTCCTGATATACCACACGTTTGAGAACATTGTGTCCAGGGAGTCCAGGAGCCCCAGTCACCGTCAATAGGGCCGGCTAAAACACACAACAATTCGGTATCACTGTTATCAAGCATGCCCCTCGTCGGAACTACATAAATTAACTTGTTACTCAACTTTGGACAGCGATGCCGTGAACGAACAAAAACCGTTCCCTCTCGCTTACGTGCCTTTTATTCGACGTTAGTAACGCATGGGTTGGAAGGACGAGCTCCAACGAACTTCTATCGCTATGATGAAGGAGGACAGAAGCCACCGAAAATTTAGTTTAAAAAAATACATTAGTAAAATCCTTTAAAAAAAAACTTATTAAACTTTGTAGACTGCAAGCAGTCTGTTTATCTTTCTGATATCTAAGCGCGAGCGGAAAAGTTGAAATTATGCAAAATCGCATTCCTGTGTTCCTGTCGCAAGCTAGGAAAAGGAAGAGACCGCACTCAGTCACTTAAAATAATCTTTAGTTTTAAGTGACTGTCTATGTAGTAGATAAAATATAAGCGGGAGATCTGTATGGGCGTTTACAATGACGAGCCGATAGGTGAGCCATTGTAAACGCCCATACAGATCGGACGCGAATATTTTATTCTACTTGTGAAATGAAAACAATAAATTGAATGCAAAGTATTGTTATGCGATTCGATGGAGATCTGTATCAAAAGTTAATGAATACTAATTAGCTGAGCAGGAGTTTGTATCAAAAGTTAATTATATTGTTTGATTTGTATTGGGGTTTACAGTTGTGTACATGTGATCTGAATACTGTGCTGGGATTGGTTTGCACCCTCATGAACAGTTAATGAATTTTACGAAAGCAAATTAAAGGATTTAGCCATGAAGCGAGGAACTCGACGTATGTGTCGAGCGCCATGTTGTGCGAACAGTGTCATTATATTTCCATGTGAACATGGATTTCTAAAGATGTTTATTTTTAACAGCACGGCAATTCCACTCATTTATTGTCTAAAGCATGTATTATGTCAGTTTGGATCTCGGAACACAAACTTGTATTAATGACTGGCATCGAGTTCAAGTTCTTTTTTGAGCTCTGAAATGTTATACAGTACATTAATTTCACCCCGAATCCGGCAACCCTTAAAAAGATGAACTTGAGACAACCCTCTCATAGTTCCACACGAAAAAGAAAAAAAAAACATTTTAAAACGCTAGCACCTATAATAGCGTCCATTTTAGAAAAGGAAAATATGTAAAAAAATATAGTCTCACCAAAATATAAATATTGACTTGCGTTTTACTTGTTAACTGTTTTTGATTAAACTTACTTGGACACGGCCAAATACATTCTAGCTTCGTTTGAAATGTGTCTCCAGAACATGGCTGCCCGTCTGGGGTGGGAGTGGGGTTAGTACAAGTTCTGCTTCTGTTGACTGGCGATCCCCCACACGGGTTTTCACAAAGAGACCATTGACTCCATTCTGTGAAGCCGCCGTCAACTAAAATGGCATTTCAGTAAAGACAAGTTAGCAGACAGAGGTAGAAATTATTTTTATTTTTTTTTTTATTATCATTTCAATACTAAAACCAAGCCAAATGCAAGTACGAATATTGATACAGAAAAATGGCTTTTTTAAAATAATTTCATTTGTTCTACATTCCAAGATTACTCGGATTTGGCTCGAACTCTAAATGGATCTTTCTCGGTCACGTGTATGCGCTAAAATTCAAATATAATAATTCGACAATTGTAGCCGGAATTCATGCTTATCGCAATTTTTAACCTTCCAGAATCAACAGAGCTCGCAGTGAGTGTTGCCATTGTCGTTGTTTAGCAACATGACTATGTTCCTATTGGAGCCATGCTGACTTGACAATTTTTAAGTGAATATTTTTCAGTGGCTAATAGGACGGCCAAACACGACACTTTTTTTCTCTACTGAAGCAAACGTTCATCGCGACAACAACGCGGCGTGACTCTTGATCATCATTTAAAGATTACGACACAATCAACAAAGTACTCACTCATGCAGTCTTTTTGCTCCGAACTTTCTCCTTCGTCGCAATACTTTCCATCTGCACTTGGTATCGGATTCGTGCAAGTTCTTGTTCGAATGCGCTGATTTCCCGCGCAAATGCCAGCAGCACAGCCGCTCCAAGCTGACCAGCCTGACCAACCACCGTTCACTTTCGCGCCAACGAACAACGACGTGAAAAAAAAACACACGAAAAAGGAAATCAGTAAATCAACTAATCAACTAATCAACTAATAGTTATCGTTTGGCTTGAGATGAACAGTTTCTAAAACAGGTTAACTCTTCTGCATCTTTTAATTCGAAATGCGTAAGCTGAAAATGTGTTTTGCAAACTATTGCCCTGGTTCTATCGTAAAGTGGAAGTGTAGGTGTTGACGAAATACAGCAAATAGAAAATAATACTCGCGATCAAAACTACAATATTTGAAGACCGAAACATTCTTATTTCAAAAGGTTTTCTACCACCAAATTGCATGTTAAAATTTCCTATGAATTTAGAATTCAAAAACTCTTTCAAGGAGCGAGATCCAACTGGGCAATTACAGGAATAAAAAATTTGGAAAACTCCAAATGATGTACAGATCATAAATAACACATTTTGAAAATAAGGGTAAATTTACAGAGTAATAAATCGGAATTGTAATCTGAAAACTCAAAATTGTCGCCGCTCTTCACAAATTTCTAACTTTCCTAACAGTTTGAAAGAACAGACACATTTTTAACTATTTATAGTTTGTAAAATTTCTTTTGTCAACCACTACGACTTCACTTAACATCAGATATGTTTGGCCAAAGGAAGCAAGTTTTCACACTTGTGTGGTTTAGAAAAAAAATTGACTAAAGAATCCGTCGCCCTTACCTGCTGCTTCCACATAATTCCAAAATATCACTAGGGACAAGAACAGGAATAAACAGGTAATAAGTTTTTTCATATTGAAAGACAATCTGTTTAAACTCTATTTCAGACTGAGCAAGGCTAAAGCATAGCTCTCGCAGTGAACTAGCTTAACAACCGTCTTCGCTCTCGCTTAATGCGGAGTGGTTAATTTAAATGGTTTAAAATGAAATTGTTTCAGAAGATCCATAAATGTTTAATTTATGACACCTGAAATGATTCATTACTATAATTGACACAGATGGGTCAACAGATCTTATTGACAGTGTAAACTGTACAGTGCAGCGCTGTATTTACTCTTGCTAATTAGATTTATTTCAGAAGAACTAAATCAGTTTATTCGAAGATTTCACCAACGCCTTGGTGGAGTAAAGCTCTTAATTAAGACCGCGGCAGTCCAACAATTTAATTTCGGTTAAGATATTGCTTCTAGGAAGAGTAAAATGTAAGATACATATAGTTCTTTGAGCATTCTGCTAATTTGATTTAATAGTGCCTTCACTGGTTACTGTAAATTACAGGGTTTAAGAGACGTTTATGGGTTCTGACAAGTGATTCATTGCAAGAGGTGTTTGCTCGTATTTTAACCGATTAGGGGCTAAGCATGGACAAACTTTTAGCCGTTTGGGACGAATCCGAAAGCTACTTCCGGGAATGACTTAATTTATGTACTATATAATAAACAACCTTCGATCCTTAATTCAGCTAAAGGCGGTGAAGAACGAGGATTCATTGTGGCGGACACATTGTTGCTCATGATATTTCCTTGGGCGAGCAAATGGGGAAACAATTTGTTGCAGAAGCAAAATGTTTCTGAAAGAAATCAGAAACATTTTTTGTGTCTTGGAAACAAATTTTGTGTCCGAAACAAATGTCAGTTGCACGCGCAGGCCAACAGGGAAACATTTGTGGCCGCAACAATGTGTCGGTCCGCAACATTAAGGGCAGTTTTACAGTATACCATTTGTACTTCATGTCTGGAACCTAAACTAAAATATGTAAGATAAAAAGTAACTTTCTGAGGAACACTTTTCTATTTGTGTATGGAAATCACAGGTGTAAAAAGCGTAAATAATCTACAGTAATTACAGTTCAATGTTTACATTCCCGCCAATCGCTTTTCATTTTCAAAGTTTTTTTTTCTCGCGTATCTAAAACTACAAAACGCGTTTTGTCACTGCAATTTTGTCGGAACATCTAGTCAAGAACCTCTGGAATAGGTTTCACTAAGTGGATTAGCGTCGTATTCTAACGAAATTCATTTATGAATGTCCATTAAAAAAAGAAATTAATTTTACCATTTGTAGCCAATACACAAATTTGACGTCAATGAATCGGCAATAATTTTACATGTGTAAAAAGCTAGATAAACTGAGCGCGGAACTATTCCAGATGACCAAATTAAAGTGTAAATTAATTATTCGTAGTTTCACGGACGATCCATGCATGATTCTCAGTGGAGTACCAAAATTTTCTTTTAACCAAAAATTATGGGAGGAGATTGATCGCCTGGGAGTTGAAAACTGGTTTCAAAATGCTGGAGAGACAGAGCCGCAGATATATTTTTTAGATTAAAGTAAGAAGAATCAAAACTCGCATTTTCAACTGCGCTGGTCCTTTCTATTTGCAATTTTGTTACGTTTTCTTTCAATGTTTCATCAAAAGGTTTTAGAATGTAGTTTTTTACTAAGGGCAATTGCATCAATTTGGTAAGTGAAGACAAGTGCCAAGATAACAAGTGAGAGTTTCAACGCCTCCGAGCTTAAATTAAATGGCTTTTTTTTTTCATGCAGGCACGTGTAGAACTGGAGATTTCGTGACAAAGAAGACAAAGAAAAGCATTTACAAAAGGTAAAAATGTGTTTTAACTGTTTATGTCGTTTCCAAAAGTTTGTAGCGCATGTAGCAATTGACTTTGGGTGTTACATGTGCCCTATAGTAGGGAGATATAACGAGATTTTTCATCCCAAATTCTTGTGAGCCATTATCATAACAGAAAAGATTAAGGTGACGAAAGCAGTGAAAATAAATGTTTGAGAACTGTGAAGAATCCTTTCAACATCCTTGAGCAAATTGTTTAAAATTTGTGTGATTTTGGGAGAAGGGATTAAATTCGTCAGCGAATTAGAAAATTTTATAAATTTATATCATTTCCTTTATCTTTACAAAGCTTTCAATTACATCACCTGCCGAAAACGGAGAGCCTAAAACGCTAAGATTAGATTACGAACACAATAATTAGATTTATTAAGCGAGGAAATATACCAGGGGCTAACAAAAAGTAGGCAGGTTTTTACCGGTGGTTATTTTAGCAATGGAAGATAAGCCTCAATACATTCTGTCTTGTAAAACCATGTTGATCGTGCTTCCCTTTCACTTATGCTTTAGTGTGCAGATGACGTTAAAACGTTACACGCTAAATAAATTGAATCATTATATATTCAGGCCACAAGTTAAACAGAATTTACTTGGAAAATGTTTTGATAAACACAAATTAATTAAAAATAACCTGTTTTGAGACTCGACGATGGCAAAGGAGTTGGGCAGCAGCACGCGCTTTTTCTTCAGTTTATTACTAAACATCGGTAAAATTATAGTGAGGGAGACAGAGGTTTGTTAAGAATGTTCCAAAACTGAATTCAAACCATGATTTAATGACTTTAATTGGAAGATCCGAAATGCTTACGGAACTGAAAACGACAATCATTGGATTCCTTGCGCAAGTCATATTAATTAGTAGAGTTAATTGTGACATATTTTATTTTAATTTTGACGAACAAATGTTCTTAGATGGAATCGACGTTTAGACGGAAAAACAAGTACTAGAATAGACTAAACACGAGCACGAGTTTCAAAACCTGGAACTGCTCGTACCGATAGTCTTCTGCAGCAACAGTGAGGAGTGAGAACTCTTGGAAAATAAATGGATTGAAATTCAAAACTCGTACTTATTCCTATTCACCTCCAAACAACTCGCGCGCGAAAACTGTAATCGTTGACAGGAATAAATGTCTTTTTGAGTTAAAAATAATCATTTTGGGGTTGTATTATCTCACTATTCACCTCAGTGTCGGTCGCAAGTTGATATTTACCAAGCGGCGAAGCCACCTTCACTTCAGTGAATAGTTGTTAATTATCATAACTTTTCAAAACAAAATGAAAACTGTACCACGTCTTTATACAGTGCTCTGCAAAGCATCAAACGGTGGTTCCATGGTTTGGTACGACTATTTTTCAGCCAATCAGGGAAGCCCAGAATTGCTAGTAAGAGGAAAAGATCGCTTTTGATGTAAAAAAGAAATTGCTATTTAATTATCACTCGCTTTATCATCAAAAGTGATTTGATAAAAGCTTTCCTCCTGTGCATTTTTTGTTTAATTAACACCCGATCAGTTCCTCGTGTTTCCCCAAGCAATAGACCTTTTTCGCTTGGGCGTTTTGTTGCCCCATTACAGACGATGTATGATACTCTTGAGAATTCTTGCTTTCAAATTTTCAAATATTCGCGTGAATATGAATGAATAAATTTTATGTGGATAAAAGAAAAATTCTCTAGAGAATATCACGTGGTCTGTAATGGGAAAACAAACCGCCCAAGCGAAAAAGGTCTATATTTCGTGTTCCCTCAACCATGCAGACAACTTGGAAGAAAATCAACCGAAGTACAGAGCCGACGGCCTCTAGCTTCCGTGATTGAACTTATAACGTGAAAGCATGTAACAAAATATCTGCAATAAATTTAAAAGCAAGCAATGTTGCGAGCCACTCAGAAGACTTGATAACATTTTTATTGATTCGCTTCGATTCTAAATTTTGAGCGTTTTTAACGCTTTGAAAAAGCCTTCTTTCAGACAAGTTAAATTTTTGCATGCATGTGCAAAGAATGTTTCATTTTAACTGTTAACTTCTAAATACTAAATAATATATAAATGAAAGCTAGGTTTTTCTCCACTGCAACCTCGAACCGCTTCGCGATCATTTCCCTTCGTTTAAAGACGGAGGTTGTGATCACGTGCATGTCCGAAGTTCAAGTTGCTGTTAAGAGTTATACAGCTTTTAGGCGCGGTGATACATTAATTCTCGTCCAATAGAAAACTGCGTTTTATTCAGGGTGTTCGAAATATGTATATTTTTCACCTGCAGCTATCGAGCGCAGCCGCAAAGTTACAAAGTTATGTTACAGGAAGGGGAAGGAGTGAATGACAGTGAATGTCTGAAGACATGAATGATCGAGAAAGCTGTGGTAAAAGTGTTAGCACTGATGTCTGCTTTAAGTGTTCAGATTAAATTGGTATTGCGGAATCGGAATCGAGCAGAACAAACCATTATTTGCGTTTTTATGGTTTTAAATTTTTGTTGACCAATTTTTTTTTAGCTGGCTGCTTTAGCGTCATTGGTCAGTTTACGAAGCACATCGCCATTCATTTTTCCTCGATAAACATTTTGTTGGTGAATTTTCCACGTGACGTGGCTCAAGTAGTCGTAGCGCAAAAATCCCCTCATTGATGCCTGCAAATCTCTACAGTGTTCCCTGAAGCGTTGACAACTAATTTATTAAGACATGAAGCAAAAGGAAACAGAATTCAAGGTTGCTAATTTTTAATGAATTTTAATTGGTTTCATTACCATTCTAATTACAAGATAAATGTTTTATGACTTTTTGTTTCAATGAGGGACAGACATTGGAAATCTTTATCGTCAACTCATCGTCTGGTTGCGGACATCTGATTAAAATTTAGACTTCAGGATATCTATACGAAAAAATAATAACCACAATTAACGATAACAACACATGGAAGTATTCCCGTTTTTTGTTTCAATGTAATCTAGTTACATTTGTTTTGCTTTTCTTTCACAAACAAGAAGCGAAGTTGCGCTACAACGAAATAAAAACATTTTGATCTTTCAGTTTATCATTATTCAGTATTATTTACGAAATATCCAGCCTAGAAGCTACAAAATATTGGAATACTCAACTTACAACAACATTCATATAAATCAAACAAAAATAAGATATTAATAAACGTCACAAAAATGCACTGACAACAGTAAGCACACTACTTATTAAAACGTAAGTATTCTGTCGTTTAATTTAAGCTATAACATTTTAAATTAACGTTTATAACACAAAGGACGATGGGTTGGATTTCTGACATCGTTATAACAAATACAGCGAATTTACATCAAAACATTGCATACAACCAAGCACAACGATGTACGGCCACACAGACTGATGATCACTACAAATGGAACATATTCCTAGATTTATATATGAAGGCTTGTTCATTCCTCACCTATCCAGTGACTACACCCGGAGGTGATCCAGCCTGGACATTGATTGTGACCTGCTTGGTAACCGAGCCATGTTCATTAGTAGCCCTGCACTCGTAAGTACCAGAGTCAGCAACAACAGCACCGGAAATAGAGTATTTCACACCAGTCAACTTGTTGTCCAGGTCATACACATTATTTATGGTGAGGCGGTCCGAGGAAGGAAGTGAGCCTGTAAAAATGTTACAAACAAAAGTTAGACTTGGGAACTACGAGCACTTTTCAAAAGGACAACTTCACTAAAAACCGAGCGTGGGAGCACTTGCAAAAATATCCGAGCACGTGCAAACGGGAACCCATCAAAATCTTGCGAGCATTCCGAGCAGAAACCTAATAATTTCGCGAGCACTTCAAAATTTTGAGGAACCATTCATCGCCCGTCTAATAGATTTTTATTTAGAAAGTTTTTGAACTGTGTCAGCAAAGAAAGGCAAGTAGCTGCAAGTGGATCTTTTTCTTTATGCGAAATCATTTGGTCATGAATTAATTAGGGAAAAGTTAATATTTTTGTTGAAGTACTCGTGTAGTTTCAACTTATAATTGTCCCAAACAAAAAAAAAAAGAACATGAACGAAATGGAGTGATGAGCAAACATAACAACTTGGGTAATAGAAATTGCGGGCTCAGTTGTTAATCTTTTCCCACCCATGTTTGGCACTTTTATCCTCGACTGTAGTAGATTCTATGCGGAAATCAAAAAGGTTCAAATACGAGATACATGCCAGAATTGGAACGAATTGGAGTTGGAATGTCTTTATGGCACTAAACTTGAATGATTTAACAAAAAAAATAAGATCTGTGTGAAAAAATTGCCGTCTGGCAAACTTTTCCTTTCCAGTACGAATTTCAAACTGCTGTGACTGATCATTATCTTCCATCTAAATATCACTGGTCTCAAAATTGGCAACCATAATATATATACTCACGAGTACTCGTTTCATTCATAGCATTCATTTCGTTTAACGACCACCTGATTGACAATAGGACATGACAGGGTGATAGGGTTTATTTTTCGCCATCATATAAGAGTTCGAAAGCCAAGTTCACCATTGTTGAACAGTCCAATTTACAGAAACCCTCTCCATAGTGCTCACAGAAGCACCCAAGCAGCTCCCTTGCTCCAATGATGAGAATTGATAATCACAAAAACTGCGAGCTTGTCACTGTGGTAACGGTCACATCTTTGGAGATCAGATTTCGACGGTTGCAAGTGGCAAAAATTAAAATCATGTATTCGCATGTCCAGGAATCTTACCTCCAACTTTTGTCCACGTGACGGTTGGTGCAGGATCTCCTGCAATAAAGCATGAAAGCGAAATGGTTTCGTTCTCATACGTTGTGTGATCGGAGGCTGGAATCGTCTCTGTGATGCGAACAGGGGCTGGTGGAGAAGAAATTAGCAGATATTATCAATGAGAGGAATAAACCAGACGCAGTTAAAATAACAACCTTTGAACAAATTTTAAATTAGAGAAATTACTTACACAAACATTCCTCCAGTGACGTACTTCCGGTGCTCGCTGTATTCGTTCCTGCTGGGCATGCGTAACACTGGGTTTGCTGGTCATTATTCTGGTATGTTCCCATTGGGCATTCCACGCATGGCGAGATTCCATTGTTAGTAGAGTAGTAACCAGGTTTACAGATAACTAAAACGCAAAGCAAAAGAAATAATGCGATTGCAACTAAGGGTTTCGTCAAGGAGATCGTTTTTCTTTTATCAAATTTTTGAAACGCTATAAAATATCACAGTTAACCTTCAGTAGTCTTAAAATTGACAATCTTAGGGCGCTTACATGTAATTCCCATTAGTCAGAACTGGTCGGCCAGTCCGGTGGTTTTGAATGCGAAATCGGGCCTTTCCACCGAATTTTCCCACCGAATTTTCATACAAATCCACCATAGCAGTGTGTAATATTTATATATTGACTGATTTGACATGACAACGGAATTCTGTTCTAGAATATACCGGTCTGACCGGCCAGTTCTGACAAATGGGAAGGGCCCTCGTCTTGCGCCATTCTAACCGTCAACCGATGCAGGCCTGTACCTAATTTTGTATAACTACCATTTGTTTGTTAATATTCTTCAAAACTGCTAAAACAGCAGACGTAATTGTATTCTAAAATGATTATCTTACGTTTGCAGTCTGCACTTGATTTGGATCCCCTAACGACACTGGAATAGTTCTTTGGACACGGCTGGCATTCCGTTTTTCCATCCTCGTCCTGATAAAAGCCAGGGATGCAGTCTTTGCATATGTTGGTATTGCTTTCGCTGTAGGTTCCTGGGGGACAGTTTACTGACAACAAAAAAAGTATTTATTTTCCTTTCTACACAGTTATTTTCAAAACAAATTGCCATCAAGTGGCTATCTTACTTGTGCAGCGAGAATAAAATTATACTCATAGAATTTTCCTCTGCATTTACATACCTCTTATTAATCGAGTTCGAGGTCCGTACTGTAAAATACGGACCGAGTTTTTTTCCCGTCGATTTATGGCCCAAGCGCGAAGCGCGCGGGCCATAAATCGATGGGAAAAAAACGAGGATCCGTATTTTACAGTACGGACCGAGAAAACGAGGTTAATAAGATATTTATTATATCTCTCATTCTGGAGAAAAGAAACCATTTCAAGTCAATCGCGGCTACATTTGAATGACGCGCGCGTCAAATGCAAGAAGAAAGCGAGATTTATTGGCTTACGAAAACAGTTTGCAGTTGGCTCGCAGAGACGTGAATCCAAACTTCAAACGTTTTAATTTTACGATTAATCCGTACAGCTTCTTTCTGTGGAAAACTGGATACAGTTCAAGATTACTTTGAATAACTCCTGAAGTGATGTGAAGTTCGATAAACAGAGAAGAACAACTCTTACTGAGAAGAAAGCGGTGACCGCAAGCAACAAACAATGATTTCGTCGAAAACATAAGCAACCGGTAAAAACCTCAGAGACCTCCGTCTACTTTTAAGCGCTTTGTTGTGTCGTCCTGAGAGGTGTTTGGTGCAGAATTCTTGTTGGAAAATGAGTACACTATCGAACTTTTGTCTGGGGTGAACTCGAACTATCCGGCCGTTTTCAAAATAATAAACGGACGTCGTTAAAAATTTGCCGAGGAGATCGTCAACAACAGCAGCAGGTACGTTGTTTTGAATGTTTTGTTCGTTTACTCTCGACTAACCTGCGAATACAGCCGCCTCTCATTCCGGGAGCGATGAGAGGCGGCTGTATTCGACAAATTCTCGACAAAACTCTTTAAATCTTTTTCATTCAGAATTCGACTTCTCTACCTTTCGGCAGAGAGAAAATTGTCAAGTTTCTGACTTGTGTGATGCTCGGGGTCGGGGACGCTTTCAGTTTCTAAAAGATCTGAAAAATCTAGTTTGAATTTTGTAAGACCCTGTTCTTTTCGCTTTTGTTTCTCAAAATGTTTTGTCCGAATGCAGATGTTTTCAAAGTAGCTTTCAAAATTTTCGTTGTAAGAGATTTTGATAAACAAAACTTATCGCATCAGGAGAACTCTCAAATTTCGCGGGCCGTACTGTAGAATACGGCCCGTAAAATTGACCAATCACAGCGCGCGTACTGTCTTAGAGATATAATAAAATACAATACAATACAATACAATGCAATGTAATACAATACAACACAAAGTAAAGTACAGCTAGCAGTCAGTTATATGGCATCGGTTGTTTACTGAAGGACTCTTTTACCGTACTCTAGAAGTCTGTTTATAAACAGCCGACTGGAGGGCAATAATTTTGTCCCTCTTTGACACAGAGAGTGCCCCGCAGTGCCCAGCCCTATCCATCCAAGAAAGGAGTGCCATTTAAGTCTACCGGCTGAATGTACGAAATCGTAAAATCAATGTGCTATCACCATTTTCAGGGGGAAGTGTAATGCTGGCTTCCAATAAATAGACTTGCAAAAACACTCTGGACGATCAACTGGTTAAAGATCAATGCTGGTTAAACATTTACAGTCATGACAGGTGAAACGTATCCCCTAGAGTACATTAATAAATTGATTGTTTTGAATCCAGTAGTCAATTTCAAGAATGCACTCATCATATTAAAAATAGAAGCGCCGATCAATGTTTGAATCAAACTTTAGTTTCTGAACACAGCTGCCCGATTTGAATCAAAGAAAAGGCAAGACATATACGTTAATTGAATCATCTAGAAAAGACATGTTCAAATTGGGTTTCAGACGTTGCATGATCCCGTAAAGACCTGTAAACCGTCCAGTTTCATGCGGTTTGCAAACGCAGAACAATAGAACTTTAATTTAAATTTTCACGAAAACCTTAAAAACGATTTAGCCGTTTAAAGAGTTAAATTTGGCAAAATTTATGGAGGCATAAAACTTATTTTATCAGCGGTTCACTTTGATCGCTCTTGCAAAACGTTGTTTGAAACCCCTTCAAGGTTGAACACGCTTGTTCACGCTTATTAAATGCAACAGATGGTAAGAATAATTCAATTCCTCGCCTTCTCTTCAATTTGATTAGGCGGCTGTGATCAGAAACCAAATTCTGATCCGAACATTGATCGGCTCTTCTATTTTTAATAAGAAGAATGTATTATTGAATTTGACTAACGGACTCAAATTTCGAATAATCCATTTATTTATGTACTCTACGGGGTACGGTTCGCTTAGCATGCCAAGACCCAAGCTCCGAGGCCCAAGCTTATCCCGGTTTCAGAAGCATGAAGCGATTAGGAGTATTTCTACTCCTCCCTGGATGGGATGTTAGTCTATCACAGGGTTTCTAACCTGCAGTGCAGGTGTTTTTCGCGTCAGAACACTCAATAATAATCTGTTCGATCAATCGTCTTTAGTCGCCATTTTTTATGCTTGACGGGTTGAGGGTTAGTACTAGTGGGCACGGGAACGAGGCAAGAACAGTTTCGACTCGTTCCAGCTCTCTGCGGCCCAACTCATCCAAGATGGCGGTCGATCGCAAAAAGTAGTCAGCGCGCGCCCAATAAATATGCCCGCCCTGCAGGCTACAGGGTTTCCTCCTCCCGCCCCTCCCCCGCATTAAATTCGCCGGTGCCCATTTATACACCTGAGTGGAGAAAGGGACTGTGAGACTAAAGTGTCTTTCCCAAGAAACCAAAAATAAAGTTTGTCAATAATAAAGTCTGTCAGATATTACTTACAGCAAATACCCTCCAACATAATGGAACCGCTTCGGCAGGGTGTGCCGGCCACGTACTGGACGTAAGCTAAAATGAAATGAGAACCGCATAAATATCTCCTCGCTATGGCTGTATGAGACCTGTATGAGTGTCGTGCACCTTGTGCATGTGCATCCTGTTCAAAGATCTGCATCTCTGACCTTTACGTTGACTACGACAACGATTTTCACTGAAAAGGCTTTGGGTAGCATTCACCTTTCAGATGACCGATAGTCTGGCTGAACTGCTTTGCTACTTGTGCGCCAGCTGCCACGAATATATTAGCGACGCACTAGAGAAAACCCATCCAGCATTTTGTGTGGTGAGTTGCATCTAGTTTTAAAATTATGGCCATTTTTGTAGAATGAGGTTTTTAAAATACGTTCATATCTCCAACGATTTTACCTAGGTAACAATATAAATCACATTTTCTCCAAATTCGAACATTTTTCTTTTACGATGCAAAAAAGGGCGACTCAAAAATGTAATAGGATCAGGATCAATTGTTCTGCGGTTTAAAATCACAAAGCTTCCCTTGCCCTGCGGAAAAGGTAAAACAATTGATCCTGATAGTCTTAACATCTTAACACCTCGTTCGTGAATAACAGTAAAGACTATAAAAACTAACAAATATTTTTCTCTTACGCCAGCAATCCGGTGGCTTAGTTAAAATGGACACTCCGTCATCCCGAGACACCCACTTGTTACCCTGGCACAGGTAAAAAGGATTCTGGAATAGACCGGGTAGTCCAGGAGGAGAAGGATTGAAGAAGTGGTCTTCATTGCATCTTAATTGCAAGAATAAGCCAAGCTTAGTTGCGACTCCGTTGTTTGGATGTGGAACATTGATACAAGTTGAACCTGTAAAACAACAAATAAAAAAATTATTGTTTTTCTTTTTCTTTAAGGAAAATAAATGAAATCAATAAATTTAACAGTACTCAATGGGTTGCTTGTCATATTCCTTAATTTTAAAAGGGAAAGTGGATTTTAAGAATAAAGGAATCGAAAAAATGACGAAATGCTAAGAATGCCCGACACCTTCACAACATGACGTTACCTTCTAGGGTTATGTTGAAGGTGCAATAAGCGACATTTCCCGCTGCGTCAGTTGCGGTATATTGTATCGTTATCGACGTATATGTCTGCATCTCGAACCCTGGATCACGATTGGACAACACATTGGCCACGCCTACATTGTCGGTGAATGTTGGCGGCGTCCATGTTACCTGCTTTTGAAGAGAGTCGGTCTGTTCTGAGAAGGACGCGGGACAACCCTGCACTGAGGGCGGGGTCACATCTAAAAGCAAATAAAAGAGTAGCTTGAAATACGCTAGATCAACCTCACTTCTTATGAGACAAGCGAGACAAAGGCATGCTTTAAAAACTGAGTTTCCCTGATCTAAAAAAAACACTTTAATGATAGTTTAGGATACAGGTTAAGTACAGCGCGCACTCCGATAAGCTATAATTCATGTCTGTTGTAAAAACAAACTTGAAAAGGACTTTCGTTTTTGCCCAGCGTCTGCCCATTAATAATCTCAGAAGCAGAAGCCAAATACATGCTTTTAATAAAGTGTTACGAAAACTCAGGTCTTTGGGGACACGAGTGGAAAAATCCTTTCATAAATCCTAAATCCATAAATGTTGCCCATAAATCCATAAAGACTGCTGGTTCCTTCTTGAAAAACCTAAAGACAATCTTTACGAAAGTCATACACTTATAGAATCAATAACAAAGACTGCGAGAAAGTTGACATTAAAATTTCGAGCTTTAAAATCTGGAACAAAAAAGAAACACAAACGAGCCGTTCTTGCGGGTGACAATAATTCTCTATCGGTACAACACTGTATGCAAAACAACCACGAATTTGATTACGATGTAAAGTCAACCGCTGCTGCCAGTGGTCACGAAAGTTGTTTTTGAAAACATGGCATTCGAATTCTATTCGCGAACCGAACGCGATAAATAAACACATGTCAGACATTGGCAACATCTGAACGTCGTTTCGCATTATTGCAAAAGACGATTATACAGTGGAACCCCGTTAATACGGCCACCAACGGGCCATGGAAATTTGGCCGTATTAACGGGGTGGCCGTATAAACGGGGTAGGGTCAAATTTCATGACTGGTCTACTTCAAGTGACGTCTTGACAGATACATATCACAATTGCACTTCTAAACAGAGTCACATCAAAATGCTAACAAATCTATTGGACCTCGGATAACAATCTTTCTGTAAGAGATGTTCACAAAGAGGAGAAGAGCTCAAAAAGATCCACGGGCGTTTTGAATATAATAATATCATTCAATATTGTTTCTCAAGTACTGTATTTGTTTCATTTGGTCAATTATTAATAGATATTTGGTTCGAGTGGCCGTATCGGGGTAAGGAATGTATAGTTTGGGATTTCAGAATGTGGCCGTTGGCCGTATTAACGGGGTGGCCGCATTAACGGGGTTTTATTACAAGAAAATGTATGGCCATTTTGCCGGGACAAAAAATAGTGGCCGTAATAACGAGGTGGCCGTATTAACGGGGTGGCCGTAAGGCGGGGTTCCACTGTACTATGTTAACTCCAAAACGTCCCATTATTTAACAATTAGACCCCGTGGCCCTTGAGGGCGAAGGGTCTAATTGTTTTAGTATCACCCAACTAGTCGGACAGAAAAAGCAATAATAAAGTTAGCAAATGCAAGTTGAAGAAAGATTTATTTGGGAATGAAACGAAAGAAAGCGTCGCGAATTTCGCTACTCGATGACTAATAGTCCTCTAGTAGCGTAGCCAATCAAAATCCAGGATTTGCATTAGTCCACTAGTTGGGTGATACTAATTATAATTATTCATGCAATGACAACAAATTTTAGCTGTCAATGCTTTGAATGAATCCTACCATATCCTCAGGGCCATAACAGCATAATGGATGACTTTGGCTTATTGAGTGTTTCCTTACTCTCTCTATAAACTGCCGATGAAGCATTTTTCGCTGTGTTTCATTTGCCATACACGCTATGTTCTTATCGAACATTAATCTTAGCAGTCTTCATAACACACGGGCGAAATCGAGCTTTTTTGTAGCGAACTCAAAACTAAGAACTAAAGATAAACTGCTTGCCCACATAAAGTAAAAAAAGCTTACCAGGCTGCTATCGTGCAAACTGATTCGCAAAGGTCAGTCAGTAGTCAAGGCAATGGGAAACAAGTTCATTCCGAACCATGTCGCCCTCGATAACAATTAAAACTCACCATTCACAGTGATATGGAAGCTACAGCTTATCTGTGTTCCACTGTCACTGGTTCCTACCCACGTGACCCGATGTTTGCCAACAGGGAAAGGATAATTCTCATCATAGTTGCTAGGCGACACTGTCACGTTCTTCATGTTGGTTCGTGGAAGCTGCCACTTGTATCCAAGCACCACGGTGGATTTGTCTGGCTCAAGTTCCTCTACTCTGTCGATTGGACATGCAATCCATGGATCCGTATAAACTGTAAAAGGAAAAGAAAAATTTGACTTATCTAAGAAATTCGTTTCTATACCCATAACTCCTTATTCTCTACCTTCTACAAAAACACATCGATATGTAAGAGGCATGCATGCAGCTAAAACGCGAGATAGGATTATGGCATAAGCATTCAACATCATTTGAAATATGAACGTTCATACTGTTTCTTTAACCCTTCCGCGATCTTCTTTACAAAGTGTCAAGACAAGCTAATTGAATGTCGAATGATGACATGCACTCTATTTTCTAATTAAATTATCTTTGCAGTTTTCATAACAAAAGATACAAAACCGCGCTTTTTGGTGAGTCTCGCTACCATTGCCTTGTTTAATTGCGAGCTCACCACTTAGTGAACTGGTATTCTTTTAAACTTCGCAAGATGAACAAACGACGGGCTGTTTTCGAATTAAATTAAATTGCTCATTCAACACTTTTGGAAACAAATCATATAATTATACATTGTGGTCGCTATTATCTGCCTTCTCATTGGCTAAGAGCCAACAGTTAATTTAGGAATCAGCGCAACCTACAGGTTATTCACTCATCTGCTAGCAGATTAGTGAATAATCTGTAGGTTGTGCGTGCAATGCATGATTTCCGTCGATTCACGTCTTCAACAATGCGTTTGTCGTTATGTTCTTTAAAGTACATGTAATGCATAATAAAACAATTATTATTTTTTCTTATATTTGGAATAATAGAGTCTTGGAAGTGTTATCAGTCGAAGCTGAAGGCTGAGGCTCATACTGACTTATACCTCGACCTTGATTATTCTTGAATATCACAAAAACATCCAATAATTGTTTATAATTGCTTAGACAGTGTGATAGTTAGGATTTACTTAGTTCAAGTTTTGTTACGCTTTATTACACTGTTTATTTTCTAAGTTGAAAATGATAAAATTCCTAGCAAAGACCACCAAGAAAATGAATAAGCCTAACGCGCGATACAGCATCTTTTAAAGAGAGACTATACAATAGGAATTTTCTTTTACTTCTTTAAGACTCCCAAATTAAGATAGATCAAACTTGCTAAAGGTGCTCCTTCTGATCAGAATGAGTCCCTTCAGGCTCCATTTATGTGACGGAACAAAAACGTGGGCCGATGTTCCACACGTTCCCAAGCCCTAAATTGCTTTTATAGTATAGAGGGTTTATGACACGCAAATAAACTGACCTCTCACGCAGGACAGTGGAGCAATCTCACTCCATGACGTATCATCTTGACACCCGGTGTACCTGGGACCACTCAATTCATATCCGTCATCACAGTAGAAGACACATCGTGTGCCATACTCGACGTCAGCTTGAGCGCAAGACGAAGGAACCACTCCACCGTTATCAGGTACGGTCAACTTCGGACAAACAACCGCTGAGAAGTTCGGGAAGAAATAAAAAGATAACAAATCGGTATATAAAGACAGGCCTAGTAACATACGATTTACTAACCGTTTATCTGCCATGTGTGATGTAGCTATGACCGGATCGACACGTGGTGTCATCATTGGATTTACATTTGACAATTAATGTCAAGACTATAGAAATACTTTTTATATTAAGTTTGAAAAGAAAAGAAAACAATGGAAAACTGCTTTATTCCGTATTCATTTCAAGGCCAAAATTGTTTTATTTCTTGTTACTTCTTGCTGAAAAATAACGTTTTCATAATGGTCTTTCATATATAACAAATAATGTGAACGCGTAATAATGAAGGAGAATTTGAGTGCGGGAGAATACACCGGAAGTAAGGTTAACTCGTGTTGTTTTCTCGAGATATATATTGGGCCGATAGTGGCGTCTTTAAAGAATTATAACTCAATTAAAGGGAATTTTTCCAGCTTTAGTCAAATTTGAAAAGAGAGTAGATTATCACTGATTTCACGGTTTAACAGTTTTCGAACGTTTCAACGTGAAATAGTTAGAAAACTTGTTCTTTGGAGACACTCCGGCCAAGTTAACCAAAAGAAAAATGGTGCCCGTAGAACACGACCTCAATATCAATCTTAGAGCCTTCGTTCAACTGTTCAGCGGTATGAAAACGGTTAGGTGCGTATGGTAAAAAAATGCTAGCTCAGCGGTGAAGCATGCGCTTAGCTTACTTCTTCCTGACGCAAAATGGGATTTAGCAAGAAATACCTACGTTTACAATAAGGAACCGTTCCTTGCCACAATCCATCGATCTGACATGTTAATGATTGATCTCCACCCGCCAGGTTGTGTCCAGTCACACACCCATATGTACAGACTGTGTTACGTCTGATATTTACACGGTCATCCGTGCAGGTTTCCGGGGTGATAAGGCCGCGGAACGGAGCTTCCAAAGCAGGACAGTAAATCTCTGCAAAACAGACATCCGTCGCATCGATTATACACTTATTTTAACCAGGCACAACAAAAAGAGATGTATATTTTTTTAAATGGAGAGCCCAGATAAAAACACTTGTGGGGAAGAGCCACAAAGGCCACACAAGAATTTTTAGCTTTGCACCAGATCAAAATTTCGAACATGTCACTTCAAGGCGGCAGGAACTTTACGGAAGGCGGGAGAGACGAGGGAAGGAATGGGGATACCCGGTGATGGAAACCGGGAAAAAAAATGAAATTTCAAATACATCGCTTTTTAAAAAAAAAGTAGGATTTACCTTCGCAGTGTTTGTTGTCGTCCATGAGTCGAGTACCAAGCGGGCAGGTGCAATAATATCCGCCTTCATAATTGGTGCATGTATCCTCACAGCCACCATTGTCTGGCTGAGCGCATTCATCGATATCTGCGAAGGCAAGCAGAAAGTAACACCATTGTCAGGTCATGAGGGACATTTTAGATTTTGTCGTAAGTTGTCTTTGTGTTTGTGTGTTTTTTTTCCCTAAGAATATAGAGTGATCGAGGACTTGCTTGCTCTAGAGGTGTATATCATACATGCAAAAGTAAATGTCGTAAACGAGAGTGGGATAGTTATGAAATGTGAGATGCAAAGTGAAATGGAAGATGTCTCATTGTCACGATTAACTAACTAAATGACCATGACCTGGTTCAAGAAACGTTTCTTTACCCCCGATAGCCAAGCTTTTCTTTAGAGCTAGTTAACCCTTAAAAACGACGTTCAGGCAATCTCATACAAAACAAACATCTGGCTTAGAGAATTGTTTGGCTTTATCCTTGAAACTTTTCTTTTCTGAAATTCGTGACCGATTAACGTAAACATAGGATTTAACTTACTGCATTTAACTTAGTGAAAATTTACAATTATTTCTGAGGCTGTGTTAACACTTGAGCACAGGTAGCTGGCCATGGACACCCGCCCAAGAAAAAAATTGCCGTGTTACCTTATTATAGGAAATTAACGCTCGTATTGATTAAGGTGTTGGAAATTAACGCGACTTAAATTAACGCGACGTGAAGGAAAAATTACTTTCCAATAAAGGAAATTAACGCGAAAGGGGTGCAAAGAATGAAGGAAATTAACGCGACCGCACAAAGAACTGAACTTGTAGAGAAAACTGGAACAAATTTATTGTAACACACTGTTATCAAGTTAACAAAATCCAAGACCCAAGCGAATCTCGCTACTTCGAGCGTTCTTTTCAGCGCCAACGATACCGGTGGATCTCCAACCTGGAAAAAACAATGCTAAAACAAATCCAAATTAACGCTCCACTAAATTAAGGGCGCGGAAATTAACGCTCGCAAAAATTAACGCGAATTTGCAAATTCGCGTTAATTTCATGAAGCGTTAATTTCCTATGATAAGGTAAGAAACTGGGAAGTGAAGTACCCAAATACTCTCGCTTTAGCAGCCGAGTTCGAGGCCTTGATCTTGTACTCATGCACGGGCACCGTGCACGAATTCTGGCATGGGCACGTGAAAAAAGAGTGTGTTTTTATGAGTTAGTGCCCGGCAAGACCCATACTCGGGCACTGTGCTGGGGTACCAAGTATGAAAACAGCCTAGTAAAAATTCACAGAAATAGTACAAAATCTATTTCAGTTATGTCGGGCACTGTATAAGTTCGTAGCATTAACTGGACATAACGTGTTTCGTACCTTCACAACCCATTTTATCAGCTTTAAGTTTGAATCCTGCTCTACAATCGCAGTTGAAGCTTCCTGCAGTGTTGTTACAAATGTGTTCACATCCCGCGTTAGCTAGGTTGCATTCGTTGAAATCTATAAAAGAATTCAGATAACTCATGAGCAAGGTTAATAATAGAGTAATCTTGCGTCAGCAAAACAGAAGCCTGATAGAAACTCCGCCTACGTCTGATCTTGGGTGTGATAAACGCTAATATTCAAGTAAGATGCGCTCTGAATATGTCACTAGTCCATAAAAAATTATGATTATGCTCTTATTAACCGAGCAGGAGGTCTGTATGGGAGAATCTTGACCGAGGTCGTGAGTACAGACCGAACGCAGTGAGGTCTGTACTCATGACCGAGGTCAAGATTCTCCCATACAGACCGACTAAGCTCGGTTAATAAGATGTTTATTATATGGCCAAACTAGAAAACATTTCAGCTGAAAAATTCGCTTCGGTTCGCCATACTCGCTGACATGTTGCTAGTGAACGGCGATCGCGGAAAAATTAGAACAAGAGAAGGTCGATATCACCGGCAGGTAAGTTATGTTTATTTCAACTTCTCTAGCCTCTTTAATCGACTGATAGAATATTCTTACGGGTATTCTAGTTGCTTTTAATCGTGTTTAGTGCTTTTAACTTCTCACCTTGCAATTACCTCGCATATTCGTTTCTAGTTGGTGTTTTGATTTCGTGCCTGTGCCAGCTGTGAACTGAACGAAAATTTGCCAAAGTTTGCTCGTTCTTGTTAACCTTTTTTCGCGTCAATAATCGACAGTGCCTTCTCTAAAACCACAAAAATACCACAAAAATGCCATAGTTGACTCAACTACGTAAAACGGAAGGGATTGATGCGAAATGTTTAATTAAAAACACTTGTAAACGTACAACAAGAGCGACTGGACGAAGAAGAAAAGCAGCAAATAATTTACGAGGAGACCAGAAAACTGACACAATTTGATTCAGTGCTCGACGTAAAATTAGGCTCAACACTTCAGTTAAGTTTGTTACCTTTCAATCTTGAGCTTGTCCTTTTATAATTCAATAAACTTCAGTCTGAGTGCAATTTCGTTTTAGCATAATGTAGTAGTCTTGATGACAGCCGTGGAGCCGTAAACAAGGACAATATGTAAACACTTGCTTCGCTCGTCTTACACAAGGCGTATAATTTCCAGAAAAGCTATTGCTTTAGATCTTCCCGTAAACCTTAATTGTTGTCACAATTTTCCAGGATGAAAAGCCGATTTACGAGGAGATTGTCCGAGGAAAATCTTCAGAAAACTCTCTCGCTCGCTTTCCTCGCGTGTTTCATTCAACTCAAGAAGTGAACACCGCGCCACAAATTTTCCCGCCTTCTCATACTATCACATCGTTTACATCAAAATGAAATGTCCAGTTGATTTACACTAAAGAAGAATTTTTTAGCAGAAAAAGTCCACGTTTTTGCATTTTTTTGTAAACTTCTCAACGTAAGTGCAACCGGTCTAGATGCCGGTCTAGATGGGAAAATCTAGACCGCGGTCAATATCGATTTTAGCCAATCAAATTCGCGAATTTGGTAGTTCCCAGTCTTTGTGAGACAAGGCCATATAATAAGTACCGATATTTCTCGAAGAAATATGAAATAAATATATCTATGTTCCAAATGATCATTGAAAACGTCTCGACGACTTTCTGACGAAAAAGCACAAAACACTCCTAATACTGTCACGTGGGCTTGTCGTCATGACAATACGTCATGTTACTCAGCAATTGATCTACCCATCCACGATCAATTCTTCCAGCTAAGTGTTTCAGCTAAGTGATACTTTGTCAGTTTGTTGCTAAGAAATAAACTTGATTGAGAAAACGTTCAGCCTACTTTTGCTCAACTCACCTTCACAAATGAATTCACTGTTCTCTTTAAGCTGGTATCCCTGTTTACACGAACAGTGGTAGCTTCCAGGAGTGTTGACGCACACTCCGTTTACGATATCACAACCGCCATTGTTGGTATTACATTCATCCTTATCTGAGAACAGAGCATAACAAAATGTTTCAACAACTCTTTTGCAAACTGATTGGTAGGTGCCTTTATGTTGCGACAATACTAAATAGCTGCTAGCCCTAAACTAAACTCACAACAAAACCATATACAGTATTTGCCGGACCCTTTTAATAGGCCATTTTCGTATTCTCGGTTTTGAATTGGAACTAGCGTGCAATGGAGGCTAATGCTGGGGAATATCATTAAAAACACCTTCATCTCATTTGCATCAGAAAAGATTTGCCCGCATTAGCCTCCATTGCAAACTAGTTCCAGTTCGATACCGAGAATACGAAAATGGCCTATTAAGTCGCATGCTTTTGTGTAGTCGTTATCCAATCAGAAACCGTGTTGGATTAAATCTACAGGAAGAATAAATTAGAAGTGCCCACAATTTTGGGTTCCTTGCTGTAAAAGAGATGAAGACAATACACATATTATGTACGATTGTTTTAAGCGAAGAATTACTACACTTTTATATCATTGCCTAGAATAACGTAACATCGACATAAATGCGGGAAAAAGAGAAAAGGAAAAGATTTAACCCATACACCCAATGTCTACGTAGGAGTCCACACATTTCTCGTTATTATTGTGATCTACTCTACCTTTAATTCTACCATGTTATGTAATTCCGAGCCGTAAACTGAACATTTTAGTTTTTTTAGCACATCATTAATTGTATTTTTTTTCAGGCCTGCATTTGCGTAAGTAAAATGAGGGTCGGCGAAGTGCAAATGTCAGCTGTGGTTGAGAACGTGGATCAAGCTTTATTGACACTTAAAAACGTTTCTGCCAATGTCTACGTAGGAGTCCACACATTTCTCGTTATTTATTGTGATCTACTCTCTGCGATTTAATATACATTAATATTTAAGAGTTTTCGGTTAAAATGTTGTCCGTTTTTCAGCGAGAATAAAGGACAGATTTTCAGTTAAACTTTTGCATTAGATGATAGATATCTGCAGTTGTCAGTTAAAATTTACCCCTGAGGCCCTGTTAGGGGTTTTGGGGATAAGGGATAACAGGAAAAATAATTATGGGGATAAGGGATAACGGGAAAAATATTTAAGGGATAAGGGATAAGAAGATTAGTTTAAGGGATAATTGAAAACTCTACCCGAGATATTTTTGGGGATAACGCTGTTGATACTTTCAGGGATAAGGGATAACTGTGCTCCGAATTAAAGGGATAAGGGATAACTGGAACCCCCCTAACAGGGCCTCACCCCTTTGTGTGTAGAGATAGCAGCTTTTTACTCACCCATACAGGTTTTGGCATCATAAGCGAGGGTAAAACCAGGCCAGCAGCCGCACTGGACTTTCAGGTTACACAGGTTATAACAAACCTGTTGACAGCCGCCATTATCAAGCTGACACAGATCTGCGAAGGCACCTAGACATGGAAGAATAACCAAAGTTGAGTGGGTTTTAAAGACTGTAGGAGCTTCTTTGTTGTTGTTTGTTTCAGAGAAAGATCTCGATGTATTGGCTCTAAAATAATATCGAAATAAACTGTCACTCTGATTTAAGAAAAGGTTATGTTAAAAAATTAAGACTTGTAAAACATCATAATTTATGTATACAGTATGATGAATGCAGATTAGCCTTATGGCAACTTGGTGAATTGTTGCTCTTTAAATTGTATACATTTGTTGCTCTTGTACATAAAAGAAAGAAGAAGCATGTTTTTAAATCACAGAAACTGCTCATTAACAAATCGAACCCATATTTCCATGGTCGGCACTCTTATACATCATAGAAATGACGCCACAAACTGTTCACAATTCATGGTCTATACTCTCATCGACCATAACTCTCGACCAATGAGCGCACGAGAATTTTCTCAGTTTTTAAATAAATTTAAATGGTTTGTGTTAGTAAAGCATAGGGGGAATACTTGAAAGCTGTTAAAGACTACCAAATTTAGGATTGGATAGAAATGGGTGTCGCCTTAATGGCAAGTTCCTCATGATATCAAATAAGGCCATTATTTTCAACGTAGCTTGTTCACGGATTTCGGTGTTACTTCAACTTACTTGGGTTCGTCTTTTCTGGCATTACAATCTTAGAATCTTGAACAGGCTATTTTCATCACTCACCGACTCTGGAGTAGACCGTGACCTCGCACATGGTTAAAATTCCTTCTCCAAACATCTGAACTGACACGTATCGTCCCGGGATTGGTGGATCACACTGAACTCTCAGAGCTTGTCCCTGGCCCACAGTCCTCACGCGGTCGCCACAAGTGGGATTCTGTAAGTTTTCTTTGTTGATACCAACTCTAACGTCAAAGTTCGTGAGTCTCTCGAAGTATTCATACCGATTGACGATCATCACATCTGGTTAAAAGATAAAGTTCATGTTGATGAAACAGGTTTGGTTTCAGACAGCTCTATTACATTATGAATTAAACATGTAGCCGTTTTACACAATTCTCGTCAAGACTCGAATTTGTTTCAAACAGTCGATAACCAAAGGTCTCTTTGAGACAACGACTATTTTGCATAATGAAGTACATGTATGAGCATCAGTTTAAGCTGAAAATATGAAATTATTTTGGTGGTGTTCCAAAAAATAATTTTCTTTCTTCTTTCTCTTCTTTAAACCTATTAAAATTACATTCAAATCGCTGCCCAGACTAATGCATAACGCTCTGGAGACATGTACGCATTGTGGTCCTATGTGTTAGGTTCGGGAGGGCGAGAGTTCAACACACGGGCGGGCACGCACACGATCTTTTTTTTTTTCTCCCTAGCTCCGACCTTTTTTTTCCTTTCTTTTTCCCCCAAGAAGCTAATAAGTGCGAGGGAATGCAAAATAGTCTTAAAAACATAACGATTTGAAAACTTTTGTAGACATGCTCCTGGCATTTATAAAAAAATTAGTAAAAATGTTACAAAATGTAAGAAGAGGGTGCTGAAATTGCCAGTATCAACTCAATTGGTGTTATAAAGTGTGTGAGAAAGGATTCGCATGCTAACCGGTAGGCAACTTCTTTTAAGTTCCTTTAATTTAAACTTCGCCGTCATCTCTTTTCATTTCTGACATCCATTCGAGCCACAATCCTTTTTTAAAGTTTAGTCCAATACGAAACACAAATAATTCTGCATTTTTTATTTCGTCAAAGGTTCCAGTTACGTTTCACACAGTCACATGTCACGTACCTGTCACGATGTACTCCCGACCGAGATCAACTCTCCACCACGGATTAGTTTCCCTCTTGGTATGCGTACAAGTCTTGTCCTTATAGAAAATGGAATAGTTTTCATCCACAGCGCGGCTGCTGAACCCATTGTAATCGGTACTTGACTGTTCTGTTGTCTTCTTGAAAGCAAGATCTAATAAAACGTGACATTGGAAACAATGTTCAATCGTACGCGAATGTATCTCAGTATCCGAGTTTTTTTGTTAGCTTAGGATTCTAGTGAAAGAAGACGCAAAACAAATAGCCAAAACACTCTAATGGAAAGTTCATAACCTCTTGAATATGACCTATAGTTGAGAAACGACTCTATAGGTCTTTATGGAAAAAGCATTTGACGCTCGCGATCTGGGGGGCGTGCAAACGAGCTTTTTTTCCCTTTAGAAACTCTAAGAGAAGTAAATTTAATTTCTCATTAAAAATTTACAATCATTAAATTTACACTGGTATCATTTAGTAATTGAGCTTTCCAGAGAAAGTCATGTGCAATTTTATTATATAGCCGATTATATAACAAAAATTATATCTCATGATCAACGAATTAACGAAAAACAACAAAAAGCTGGCAAGATTTCATGATAAGCTACAAATATCCCTTTTTACAAATACCTCTTTGTCCTCCGTTTCAGAAAATAAAGGGGGCTTTTACATTTTGATATTTCTTAGTTGGTTGAAGTAAGTTGGCTTCTGGCATAATTTGCTAAAACAACGAAGATGCCGTTTAGAGTCAGAGTTTATAGCTTATAATTACTGTAGTGTTCAAGAAATTTTGAAACTTACTTGCAGCGAACTTGCTGCAGATACTTATTCCTATTTCATCAACGACCTCAAAGCGCTGATCCAGTCTCGCTTGATCAAAATATGTACACTTGTCAAGATGAACGTTCGGGTCGGCTGCAAGTAGAAAATACAGAATGATAAAATATCTGGCAACAAAGGCACGATGTTTAAGAATGATTTTAACGCTCTTTTTAGGGGTGAAACAGATACAACTTATTTATTGCTTTAAAGAGGTAGTATCAGGGTTTTGGGGACAAAAGATCGTGAAAGGAAGGAAGAAAAGGCACAATAGTAGGCAAGAAATAAATGGTAGGCGAACCACCCTATTATTGATCGAACTCACTATACCAAGGTTACTTAATGCATTTAGTCTTAAAATTAACGTATCAAAACCAAAAAGCCGCAGGTCCTTCACAACGTGTTTCACACTTTTATTTTTGCAAGTTGCACGTTGCTTAGCACACGCGCAGTGCCTTCCCTTGCTGTGCCTTTCAGATGATCATTTCATCTCATCTTACCTCGCCTTTTATGAAGAAGTTAATTTATACTATGTGTACAATATTTAGTTGAAAAACTTAACCTAACAAAAAAGTCTCCATGGATAACATTATTTTGAAAGCAACTTAATAGTCCATAATCAAAGGTAAATATTTATAAAGCCAGCTAGGATGACAAATAATCACGTCAGCTTACTTGGAATAAAGCTAAACAAGAGATGTTCCTTGTTAAGGGAACTGTCACTGTTTTCACACTTGCTACTCAACACTATTTCTTCACTCTCCGCTGGGATCATTTTCTGGTTGAAAAAACAAACAAATATTAGGGACCAAGCATTTCAGCGTGACCAGAAGCATAACAAGAAACAATATCATGGATAAAGAAGATAAAGTCGATAAATAAAAAGTTTGCGAAAGTGACTGAAACTGAATGAAATGTGTAGTTTGGTCGCTGCCTGCGCACGGCACAATATTGCGAGAATTTATTTGACTGTTTTTTATTAAAGCATTTCATTTTCTTGAATGGTGGTAAACATTTTTCATTAAGCAAATTTTCAAACTTTTTTTCAAACTCATTTGTAGGTTCCCTATTGTTGGGACTAAGTACTTCAACCAAAACCAGTTTGGGTTGATTTGGCAGTTGAAGTGTCCCCGAGTGATTAGTCTTTTAGTCACGTTTCCAGTCTTTTCTTGTAGAAAAGGTTGATAACTTTCAGGCCGTGATTCTATTGTAGTAGACTGTCTTCCTTTGGATTGGTTGGTTGAGGTTTTTCGTATTCCATTGGCAAAAAACGTCTCGGTTCGGATTGCAGATTGAGGGATTGTTAAATATGTGGTTGATCGACCGTTTAAACCCGGAGACTGTCTGCTTGCTCCCTATTTTTGTCTTTTATCGGGCGTCATGGGAAAATTTGGTTTAACTGGTAACTTTAAAATGTACATATACTCAGAGTAAAATATTTTTGGACCCTCGAGGCGTTTGAAGGAAAGCGCCCTTTTCATAGACCTCTAATCACAATTATTAATTTGTTACTTTGGATTCTTGTATTTAGCTTCGTACAGAAAAAACGAGTAGTCCAGTACCTCTTGTGAACCTCTAATTTCAGAGGCATTCTAAAACAATATTGCTCATTGTCTTCAGGGATAGGGGCATTGTTTGTGCCCTTTGTCCTATTGTTCTTATGGCCAATCATGTGAGATGTTCAATGAGGTGCTGGTCGACTCGAAAAAACGCGCGGCATTGTTACAGCAGCCTTGTCTCTCAAGACATTTTACACTAACTCAATACTCACTCCTGATTTTGTATTGACACACTTTTTACTTGCAGCGTGTTGCAGTGAACCTCCAGCCGTGAAACTAAACTGATGTCCACCGCATGACGAATATAAACCAAGTGTGACCCCATCTGCCGCTGCGCCTATTGGTTGCACACACTTTCCACTCTTGGTGTGTTTCAGATTTCCATTGTCCAAGACAAATTCTAATCTGTTTAACAGAGATGCTGATTTCAGTCATTTAGCATTGAAAATACATGTATCTAAGTGTAGTATCGTCGTATTTATTAATAAGTTTTGTTGTGTTAAAATGAGCTCGTAGGGCGAGTCAAAAAATGCAGATGAGAAGTAAAAATGTACAACGATACCGCCCGCTGAAATAAATTTGTTATCGTGCGTCTTTAATATTTAAGGATCTATCGAATAGCAAAGATGGCCATTTATGGCTTTGATGGATGTGACAGAACGTTACAAATGCAACTTAAGTTCGTCGTCTGTGTTACCTTTTTAACTACAATGGTCAGCATCAAAGTTCTCCGTGCTATCTTCGTACATAATTGTACCACAATACCCGCTAACAGGATGTTCAGTTCTCCAGTTTGAATCTTTGCCTTATCTCGGACTGTTTACATTACCTGCTCTCACTACACCCGCTGTGAATGAGCAACTTGGTCCCTTCTGCTACACTGTCCCCTCCCCCCTGTGGATGAATGCATTTCAACGAGCCGAGATGAACCAGAGAGCCAGGACCATTTAGGCTTGTCGTACCTAAGAAGAAAAGAATGCATGTTGTTATTATCTGCTATGTAACCTTTGGTTTAAATTTTTTCCCATGGAGATGTTCTGTGAAATAGATTCATCGCGACTGAAACCCAAATACCATTAACTAATAAAATATCATGCACGAAGAGGAAAAACGAGAGGAGAGCCCCTGGAACACGCGAAGCGTAATATTACCAAATAGTGCGCATTTTCGACAACGCGAACCACGACGACTGATATTTTGTATTTCGTCTTGGAATTGAATGCTTTCTTTACATCTTCTTCTGAAACTATTTCTTAGCCGATATGCTAAATATATCTTCGTAGATAATTGCGAGATTCGTAAAAAAAACTAAAATTCTTTTTTACAATCTAGTGAATCTAGTGAATCCCCACAAAAGAAACCCGCATATTAGGGATAACAAGGTCCCCTGTCGTATATCGCAAGCAATCACATTTTAGCTTATGCTATTTTAACGTTTCCTATCTTCAACTCACCCACTGTCCAACATTGATCAGCTCTTCGTCTCTTGATGGATCTAACTGCCAAGTCGCACTGGAAATTTTGATCGTCTTGCATCGGGTCACACTTAGTTTGTATCAGCTTCGAATCCTTGGATGCTCCGTTTGTATCGATACACAACTCAGACCACGAGTTCTGATAGTAAGAACAACGTACAGTTAGCCAAAAATATGGAGAGAAAAAGCGCATTTAACAAGCACATCTTGTCGACGTTCCTACCTTTTCTAATGACTTCGATTGCACTCGGAATCCGTGTGTAACGAATTCTTCTATAACAACACAAATTATTTCCATATTTTTCGGTTCCAGCGAATTTGATGTTAATTCACTCTCGGATGTAACGAAAGTTGCAATTCGATCTTGTGCTTTTCTGTGAACAACTACCTTATTACATGAAATTTTCGCGACAAGTTAATTTCGCGAATTTCGCGATTTAAAAAAAATCGCGAAATTTAAGTGACGCGAAAATTAAATGTCGCGAAATTAACATGACGCGAAAATTAAGTGTCTCACATGTCAACAATTAAAAAAGCGACTTTATTACCATTACACACGTTTATAACAATCATTTTGAACCATTCTGCGGTAATGTTCTGGTCCTCTTCATCACTACTCCTTTCCGTCGAGATCCACTCCAGGTAGCACTTCTTTTGTACAATCCTCAAACTGTCTATTTACTGGCTCCTAGTATAGTGCTGTTTCACTAGTTGCTTTTCTGTTTACTGGGACATTGTTGATTAAGTTGTTTGATCAAATTCAGGGACATGTTAAATAACATTGACAAAGAAATAAAGGGTGTCTCACTCAAAAACGCAAAATTAAAATGATTCAAAATGCAAAATTTTCGCAAAATCGCGAAATTAACGTGTCGCGAAAATTTCATGTAATAAGGTAACTAGATTGCCGGCTACCCGCGGGAACTATGTTAGATCGTGAAACAAAGAGTTACACAGATGTGTAACCACTGTGGTAACCATCGTGGATTTACGAATTATACAGCGGAGAACACGAAGATCGCTTTGATAGTTAACTCTTGTTTGTCTTGATCAGTCGTTCTAAGTTTTCTGAGGTCAATTTCCTTATAGTCTTTAGTTTGGATGGAAATACCCATTCTCAGAAATCCTAGGTGCTAGAAATGGCAGCAAAAGTCTAGAAACTAGAAACAACTATTCCTACAATTGCACATATGAATATCATCATGATCATCTTATAAATATGTTGTGGTTCAATTTTATCTTTGGTTCAAATTTTATTTTTCTTATTTATTTGGGTATGGTACTATATGATAATGAGTTTAAAGTAAACGAAGGAAAATAAAATTTGAACCAAGGATAAAATTGAATCACGACATATACACTTTCTCTCAAATAAAGTCCATTTCTCCTCCGTGCAGACTACAAATTAGGCAGGCCAAACCTACCATGACCTGTCCTTTCAGAGTATAGGCCCAATTTTGTCTCTCATCAGTATCATTACAACCCGTTACTTTAATAAGAGCGCCGTCTGTTTTGGAGTCCACATACAGGCAGGGTCCACGCCTGGTATCTGTCGCCGATTGCTGATTCTCTATTAAGAAGATTTCTACAACACAAATCAAACAATGATAACAGTTATCCCCGCTCTAACTGATCCAAGAAGGCCTCGCCAAACAAAGGAGCAAGTAGTCACAAGTTGAATTTGCGTTGGATGGCCAAACAGACTCGCAAGTTAAATTAGTTGTCAAAACTAAAGCCACTTCAACGTTACAATTCCGCATTTCCAAGTAGTTTAAAGAAAGAAATATCAGTGGGGCAGTGCACAGTTTGATCACAGGCTTAAGTCCTCTCGTCAAACCGGCAAAGGTAGTTTTGTCACATAATGCCTTATAGCTAATTTCGACTTCTTTTTGACAAATTTTTGATGGCATTCATTTGAACTAGAACAAGAACAAGAACTGTGAGAGGTGGAATTGAAATTGAACTTTGTCAATTGGCAGCGATAACAAAGAACAAAGAAGTCATTCTACAAGCTGTTCGTCTCGCCCTTTACAGTTCTTTTAGTATGAAGATAGTATGGAATAATACCGAAATATAACTACAGAACTGTTACTGCACTTTTGTCGTCTATATAATAGGCACATTATGCAACTACTCGGGTTAACCTTTATCCTTTATGTACTGATATTATCAGCGGGTAATGGGGTTTGGAAGAACAATTTATTCACACTGGAATGCAAAAATTTAGTTGAAATGAGGCAGAACTCATAGCCCTGGTTGCTTAAAATACTACTGCAAAATGCGTGACTGTACCTGACATCTCAAAGTCAGCAAACGGATTTGGATTGTCATAGTAATCCTTCTCCGTGTCTGTAGCACCCTGGTTATTCGTTTTGTCTTTGTACCATTCAGTGGCGGTATCGGCACCAGTCCTCAGACTCCCGGTAGGATCATTCAGATTGAAGTTTACAGCAAGATAGAGGCGTTTTCCAAATATGACCAGGTCCACGGCCGCGTTGAAAATCAAGTTGCTGTTTGCGCCGTTCGCGTACGCTGCCAGTCCAAACTCGAATTTAATACTGTGATAAAAGAAAAATTAAACAATAAGTTTCACTACACAATTTTAAGTTAAATGGTAACATAGGATTTATGTTTTTTGTCTTCGCGGCCAATTGAAGTGATTGACTGCATGCATATCTGCAATGACGAAAACTCAGCGGTATAGAAATGGAGTTTATTTGAACTGTTATCCTTCCACAACCAAGTAAACATTGAGTGCGTGAAATGAGGTATTTGGTTTTACAGGATAAATGAATTTTAGTCTCTTCGTTGATGGTTATAGTGATCTGTTACTGTAGGAAGAGTTGAACTGATTTTGGTCTCTTCAAGACCTATTGCCGAGCTATCCGGTAACAAAGATTGTCTCTACGCGATTACAGAACGTCTGCGGGGAATAATAGATTATAAACGGTCGTATTTTCACAAGATAAAAGATGTCCTTTTGTACGGAACGTATCGCAATTGATGTCTCCACGGCAGAAGCTGCGCGACGCGCGAACTAAGCTTCGTTCTACATTTTTTTAATGCACCAATGTTCAATAAATGGAACCATTCACTTACCTATAGACTCTAAACAGCTGAGTGAGGACAAAGTTAATAGCTTTGCTGACCCAGTTGGTAGCCATCTCAGTTAACTTCAGGAAACCAACAGCCACATCCAGCACGTTACACAAACCTTTTCCGATATGTTCAACGAACTTGCAAGATCCCTCGCAAAGGCTGGAGACCGCTTGAAACAAAAAAGTGTGATTTGCTTTAGTAAAACGTGCCAATAAGCCGAATCTAACCATTGTAAGTATATCGCTAGCTTTACAACTGAAGTTAATGATAGGTTTCAGTGTGAAAGTAGTATGGTGTGCGTAAAAGCTAAATAAATGTCACCAGGCGTTTTGATGCCATTAAAAAATATATATATCCTTACCCTCACAACCTCCTCCTACAAGCCCTTCGCAAATAATTTTGCTGATAAATCGACGACGGCGAATATGAAGAGCGAAGTTTTCATTGCTCATGTTTTGTAGATCTCTTCTCTTTCTCCAGCCCTTGAAAAATTTCTTGATAGCTTTGCCAACCTGTTAACGAAAGCAATTTTACATCAACACACTGTTTTTCTTCTCTACTATCGTGCTATTCTTATTCAAGAATTTCTCGTTACTCTTTATCGTAGGTCGAATCTTACTGCGCAAGCTTCACAAATTAAAACGAACGGCTATCGAAAGTTCCGCTGCAGGATCGATTTTTGATTATTTTTAAAAGCAAAAAATGGACAAGGTGTTCGTTGATCCATACCTTTCAAAAAGGGTTGCACAATTTAACCGAAAGTCCGGTATATCAGACTTTCTGAGGTCAGTCGTTTCCCGACCGCTGGTCAAGGAAATTAAATTAAAACTACCTTCGATTTGCTTGGTCGTTTCCTTTTTGGCAGGGGGGGGGGGGGGGGGGGGGGGGGGGTCGAAGTTATAATAGTGGGATGTGGAATACAACATATCGATTTGTGCTAAACATAACTGTTTGTATTCAACAAAAAACCCGTAAAACTTGGTTTAAACATGTTGTTTTGTAGATATTCGTGATTTGCCATTTCAATTTTAGTGCGGACGTCCGTATTAAACATAGTGGGTTGTAACATATTTGCTTACCGGAGCCAAAGCTTTGCCAATCTTTTTAATAGTCCCCGAGATCCATTTTCCTAAAAAAAAGTTCAACAGCAAATATGTTAAACCTGAAGAATACCTTTTTAAAACTATATATTTGAATTTTTAAGTTAAAATCGAATCTATAACAAAATTCTCGATTTTGATTGGTTCTGCGAGCACCTTTTTGCCACTAGCCCGATTCATTTTCATGACTCAGAAAGATATTATTTAATTATATTATATTGTCACTTGCTGCATTTTTAAGAATCTCTATGTTGTCTTACCGGCAGCATCCACTACGCCTCCGATCCATTTGCCAGCTTTATCCAAGAATCCTTTACAATTACGTTCCGCTTGAGCGCACTTGAGTTTTTTACAGTTATCACATTTGAGTGACATCTTTCTTTTGCAGTTTTCCTTTTCCCTGACCACAGCCGCTCTTGCATCAGCGAGCTGCTTTTGTGCCTCGTCAAAAGCACCTTTTACAGCCTTGGCCGCGGCATCTAGAGCCTGAGAGAATTGGTGAAAAGGTTGTCGAAACGTCAGTCACCAATAATAGTTCTAACTCTCACCTGGACGATCATACTAAACGAGCTATTGGTACTCCTGGGTACAAACCTTTTTATTATACAAACGAAATAAGTGTCGGACAAAGCCAGATTATGATGTCTTATCCAGGTTATATGGTAAATTATACAATAACCGAGATACTGCGCGCGTTATGATAGGCTGATGCCTGTCATCTATTAGAGTGCAGGCACACATGACGTCACTGCGTGGTATGACTCGCGCGCGTGATCAAAGTTCATAGTCCAAGTCAGTCTTCTCAGCAAAATTTTTCAGAACATCAGTGACGCAATCGCCTAGCGGCTCGTGGGCCACGTTTTTGCTCTTAACAAATTTTGACGTCATCTGTCATCTATAACTGCACAGACGCACGGCAAAATGAAATTTTATTTGTTAATTAAATTTTCAATTTTCTTTGATTTGTAAATTGCAGTCCAAGGCGAGAGTCTCTCTCACCTTGGACTACAATCTGAATGCATAAAACGTGACTGGCTTTTTAGGCAATACAATACATCTTTACCAAGAAAATTGAAGTTTAAGTAAATGCAGAGGAGTCGAAAGGAATTCTGTATCTGAAACCCTTTTCTTCCTCTATGGGGAGGCGCGGTGGCCTAATGGCTTGTGCACTGGACTCTGGATCAAGTTGGCTGGGTTCGAACCCCAGTCGAGGTCATTGTGTTCTGGGGCAACGCACTTTACTTTCACAGTGCCTCTCTCCACCCAGGTGCATAAATGGCTACCCGGACGCATTTGCTGCTGGGGTTAACCCTGCGATGAGCCAGCATCCCATCCGGGGGGGGGATTAGAAATATGCCTCGTCGCTTCATGCTACGGAAACCGGGATAAGTTCCGGCCTGATGGGCCACTATACTCGAACGCAGACTTAACCTTTGCTTCACTTCTGTTATGAATAATTAATGAGCTAAGTTAGAGTTATATTACTCACGTCATTTATTCCATCCAGGTCCACTGTAACTCTGACGTAGAACTGGGCGCCTAAAAACGTCAAGCTGTAACTTGCTGATAGGAACAATTCAGCCTTGATGAGGTTCAGGAAATTTCCTTGCACCAGCAATTCCATTTGAGTCATGGTCAGGTTTAACCGAACGTAAGTTGAAATTCCCAGTATATTTGAATACCCTTCAATATAAGCCTATGTAGATAAAGAAGCTCGTTACAGATAGTAGGGAGCTTAAGCAATGATGACGGCAACGCCTAGTGAAAAAATGATTTATATTTTACTTGAGAATCTCGCATTTATTCAGGCGTATTCACTGTATCTGTCGGTTTAAGAACTAGCTCCAGATGAACATGTAAGGAGAGCGTTCAACCCCAAATAGAAAAACTCAAAATTAGCCGTCGTGGCTCACGTTGTCCAAACTACGTAGAACTTGGTCATTTCACGTTGTTGTTTCGCAGAGAACGGCAAGGAAATGTACCAAGATTTGATACGTGTAGAGCTACTATTCTGTTCCACATTAAACCTTTTGTTTGGTAACGTTCTCCTTGCCGTTGCCGTCGTAGTGTGCTTAAGCTCCCTATTAACAATCAAGTATACGGCCCAAAATGTACTAACTAATAAATATAGCGATAAAAATAGTGTCGTTTTATTGTCTTGGTCAACTGGTTATTCTGGAAGAATCCTCTCAGTTGTTTGGTTTAAAGACCTCTTTAAATTTCTTTGTCTGGAATGTGTTGCACAAATCAACAAATAGTGAGATCTGAATGCGCCAGGTAAACCCTCATCAGACCCTTCCCGGCAACTAAGGAAGTCTCTTGTCGTGGTGGCATACTCTCTGGGCATTTGCAATAAAAAATGTTGGATGTGTCGTGATTTTAGAATCCAGTTATGTTTGAAGTAAGTAACTGTAACTTGCCTCAATGAAGATCGGGGTCTGTCTGGCATCAATATAGAACCAAGGTCCCAAATCTTGCTCCGTAGGGCTACGAACGATTGTTATAATGTCCAAAATCTTCACTGGATCTGGTTTCAAGTCAATGAAAATTTTCTGAAAAACAAAATTTCCACGCGTTCAAAGACAAGCCAACATCTGCTGACCTAGCAATTTAATTGTTATCATATTTGTGGACCACAATCGTAAGAACAAGTGTCTTTGTTCTTCTTATGCGTATTGTTGTAATCAAGCTGGACATCCAGTCTTATTTACGCTCAGATACACTTTCTTCTTCTTCTTCTTCTTCTTCTTCTTCTTCTTCTTCTTCTTCTTCTTCTTCTTCTTCTTCTTCTTCTTCTTCTTCTTCTTCTTCTTCTTCTTCTTCTTCTTCTTCTTCTTCTTCTTCTTCTCATTTTTGTTAAGTTTCGGCAACCGCTCTTTTTGGCAACTTTTCAGCGGCATTTTTTAGAGCACTATTTTGCAATTTACTAAATTAAACGAAATCTAGATAGCCCTGGTAACAATGTACTCGCATCCGTGTGGGATTGCAAAAATTATGATCCAGTACTTTGCAGAATAAAGCGTAAAACACTCGACTCTGGCCCTGTGCGGTAAATAATTAAAATTCGTTAGAGCGGGGAATTTTCTGCAAAATAGAATCAATAGTTTTTTTCACCTCATCTGATAACTGAACATGCGCGTAAATCTCCCATCCCAGAATATTGACCGTTCCTTTAATCATGAAGCCCTTGTAGATGTACGGACCACCAGCGATACGTAAATCAAAGTTATCCTCAGCGTATGAGCCCTGCAATAAAATGAAATATCACTCTAATTATTAATATGAAGTTTATCTTTTGAAACCTTTAGGGTTATGTTAGAAAGGTAGACAATTGTTATGAAAATATGTGTTCATACATAATTGTCTTTCTTCGCATTACCATAAAAAGCCGAAAATTGGGAGCTCGTATACTATGAAGAAACGGCGTTTCATAAGATGGCACTTCTGTGGCTAATTGAATTTTTAAAACAAAGTTCGAGTTAAATCGAGGGACAGTGATATTATTGCTCCTTCTAAAGCTGTAAGTCACACAAGCTTTGTCTGCTAAGTGAGACAACGCAGCAGGTGCTTCACCGTTAACCACCCTGTGAAATAGTTTAATTAGGCGGAGTTTATATAAGTAGTTTAGGGTGCTCCATTTCGAATACTGGTAGACTTCAGCAGATGGCATATCACCATGATGGAATTTAGCGTTAAGGCCTTTTTTCCTTACTTACATGAAACGTCCGCAACGTATCAAGTGCCCTAGGTTGCCACTGGTCTTCATGTACCTTAAAATATTACTAATAGACTATCCGACCAGAGTTTCAGATCATGGGTTCGACTCAGGTGCGAAATAAGAAATTTTTATCCTTTATCCCGTATTTGTGTCAAGTTAATTAAGTTTTTTCTGACCATTCTTTCTTGAGTCAGAGTACTCCTGAAACGTAACTTTTTTGACACTTCCAGGCGTAGCTATTGCAAGCTTAAGACGACTAATTTAAAATCGAGGGCAAGAAAATTTACCGTAGGAGAAGAGGCTTTGCTTAGCCATTTGGCACAACACTTACCGCTGCACCTTTTGGGAAGCCAGTCTGTGCTATCGGAGGTGGAAGAGGAAAAGTGAATCCTAAAAGTCGAATGATTTTCCCTAGAGTCAGTGCTTCCATGTCAGCGTAGAAGAACTGCGGCGTTCCAACACCGAAATAGCCACCTCCACCAAAACAATGGCCCTAACAACAACAACCAATCATTTTCTGTCAAGCCAATAGCATAACATTCATGTATGTGGTACAATTGCCGAAAGCACGTTTTGTGATTATTTCGACTCTTAGTTTACATATACTACCATACACAACATCCTAAAATTCACCCTACAATCATCCTCGGAGACCCAAAGGCAGTTAGTCGGGGCGAAACGAAGTAAACCGAGCAGAAATGGTGGCGGCCAAAGTTTTCAAGAAAAGTGGCAAGAGCCCCTGAGAAACGAGTCTCTCCAGACCATTTCCAAACGGCTCTGTGAATGCTGGCTCCTGATTGAGCAAAAAAGAAAACTTTGTATTATTTTGCCCAATCGGCGAACAGTAACTTCAGAGTCACTAAGACTAACTGCCCCTGTGTCTCCGAGGATGCCCTACAAGTAGAAGTAGAAAATAGCTTTTAATCTGAACAGGTAGTGCAGAGTTTAAAGATAAGTAATTTATCAAATCACACGTGACTGCATGCTGAGCTAAGTGGCGTTTTATGTAATAGTGTAAAAGGAATTGGCGGATTCCTTCTTCTAATGAATTTCTTATATGCAGTTTCAGTCTTAGACGTTTGCTGCAAATCTAAAACTCACATCGTTATTAAAGTCTGCTGGTATTAGACAGTCGTAACCAAATTCGACTCGCATTCCAAACTGCACTCCAGTGATGGGTATAGGTGCACCAACTTTGTATGTTAACCTATGGTTATAAAGAAAAATTTGTTAACTATATTTTATCTAAAAATGAATCTTATAACAAATTTTGTCTTTCCATGGTCTACACTTCCATCATAGAAAGGAAGTCACTAAATGTCCAATACCCAAGTGGAATTACAAGCTGTAAGGTGAGTGGTTTCATGAAAAAATTTTAGACATTTTTTGCGTCATTTCTATGGTCTTGAAGAGTGTAGACCATGGGAAAAATTGGTTAATTTGATTCATGTTATAACACCGAAAATGTACAGCGAATTACATGGAAAGTCGCACTGATAGCGTCTTGTCTGGATCGCAGTGGAAATCGTTTCGGTTGACATTCTGCTTCAGTTAACAACTCGTCGGACTCTGTACTTATTTTTCTGTCTGGATAACATCAACAATATAATTTCTCAAGTTTCTAAAATTTGCCTTGCGTTGCGTTTTCATGGTCTAGACGATCGTCGACCAAAGCTCTCAACCAATCAGCGAGCGAGAATTACATTTGGTTCAAGTTATTGGGAGATTCGAGAAATCGCGAAATCACGATGCCACTGTAATTCGGAAAGCAGATTCACTTTTTCTTTAGATGCGGCACATAATACACTTTTTACTGGCTTCAAGGGAACGATTAGTTTTCAATTGTGTTTCCTCAACCAGGGGAAACAAAAACTAGTTGCTAAAAACGTGTGATCTTGAGGCTGACTAAAAGAATCGCGGGCTGTACTGACAAAATTGAAATAAAACTTGACTGCAAAGAGTCAGCTTACTTCTCTAGTTTGTCTAGAGTATTAGAGGAAGTTTTTTCAGCTTTACCCGAGGAAAATGTTTCCAATGCCAAGGAATGGAATGAAGAATGCTTTTCGCCAAATTCCGCGCATGCCCAGTTTTCCACCGACCACCTGTTCCGTAAAATCGTATTCCAACACACCAAACAGGAAGAGTTCGCTATTGGGAGCCTTGATGCCGTCACGATAAATGTCCCCGTTCACCGGTACCTTGATGTCCGCACGGAATCCCAGCTTGATGTGTGTATTTGTATCATTCCAGTCGGCCTGACGAGGAAGTGAAAAGAACGATAAACAAAAACGCATTTAGCGCTTTATCCCCCTTCCCGAGCAGGGACATTTCGGAAATCGGAGTATTTGTTACAATAATTACTTTTTGTGTGTGAGTTTTGTGAGTTTGACTAAATTCAATAACAAAACTTGATCCACGGATTGATTTCGATTGCATTCGTTCATTGTTGCTTTGCAAACTATTTTAAGAGTCGAAAAGATTGCTAAGCAGAAGAAAAGAGTTAAGGCGGACGTCATTAAAGAACAGCCAAAACACGAAAGAGCACTTTTAAGCTGCATTTCATTAGTGAAGGGAATTAATAAATCAACCGCTTCCAGACGAATCCCAGGCGAGAATTTGAGTAGGAAAAAGGCAACCTTCGCATTGTTCTTCAAACTCAGTCCAGGTAAAGGCAGAATGTGGGCTGGTATTTAATATTTAGGCAAGCCAGATCAACAAACAAAACAAAGCAATTAATGCAGTACTATTCCTAGCTGTGAAACTAATAAACAAGAGAAAGCTCTAGGAACTTACCTCGACGTACAGCTCAAGCTTGTGAAAGTAGAGTCCATCAAAGATACGAACATTAGCGAAACCTGTAGCGACTCGGATTTTCTTCCATTCAAACTGACCGGTGATATACCACTTGACTGTTGGTCCTACAATCATCTTCATGATTTCACAGAATTTGTTGCCTTGGCAGTCTTTCGGTAGAACAATCTGGGCTGCGGCGAAGATTCCTACAATATTGGCAAATAAAGTCATGAATCGATCATGAAGCAATAAAGACATAAATGCTGAATGTTTTGCTTTACATAAATCATAGTAACGACGTTCCAAACAAAATTAACCTGAGCAAAAGCTCAGTCAGTCATTTTCTTTTATGCGGCCACCCTGTTGGTATGGCTTGGCCCGTTGGTGACTGGATCAACGGGATTCCACGGCCAAAAAAACAAGCGTTTTGGATTCACTGACTAATAAGAAAGTTACTTGGTTACCAAATCGCAATAGGCTCAATGGTACCACTAATATTTAAATAGTCAACGCATGCGATGCTACTGTCAATGATTGGCTGAACAATCATATATTGAAGACAAAGCAATTTAATTTAATTTTTATAAAAATTCATGAGGGTTAAGACCATTCTCATCCAAGTCTTTCTCGCAGGGACACTGGATTGTTTTGCAAATGCTTCAAGGAGCGTCAATCGCACAACAACGTGCGGTGATTAACACGTGCGGTGTCACTTTCATGTCAATTAACCAATCTTAGTAGGCATTCAATCGTGGTCTATTGGAAATCCGCTAATATGATTGGTTCTCCCACTGTTTTCTATTCGCTGATAGAATACGATCGCAACCGAGTTGCTCGTAAAAGGCAAAATTATTCTTGATTTTTGTTTTAAAGAACATGAAATTGAGGGTTGGGGTTGCAATCCTTTGCAGTGTTTTACCAAAAAATACATTACTAGCTTTCGTTTTCTACGCGATTCATCGAGTTAAGGGTCATTCTGGTGCAAGCATTTCTCGCAGGGTAAGCTTGGATTGTGATTTTCTTTTGTAGGGTATAACTTTGCAGTAGTTAAACTAACCTTGTGGAACGCTTGTGAATACAAAGCTATGAAGTGGCTCTTTAGAAAACTTGGTCTCCGCGTCGACGTAGAGTTGTTGAAATCCTAATTCAGCAGGCGGGTGGAAGCTTACTCCAATCTAAAAGACGATTTTAATGCAATAAATGCCCGTTATACCACGTTTTCATTTACAGTTTTTGTCTGTACGTAACTTAAAAATCCAAAAACATGAGATTGGCAAAAATAACAAGAACGGCAAAAGCTTTAGCTACAACCTTCAGAACATGACTGATGCACTGTGTATTTTACAAGCAGCATGTTAGCTAAAAAGAGAGGGGGTTAAAATTAAGTAAAACCAATTTTTCTCCTATTTTTTATTCCTCCGGTAACGTCTGCCCCCCCCCCCTTTTATAAAAATTTCGCCTATAATACTACTTTCGAAAGGTATTAAAAAATAACAAATTTGTTTCACCTCAAACTCGAGTCCAAGTTTATCCAGGAAATCGACTCCAACTCCAGAGAGTTTTTTCGCTAGTGCACCATAAGATTCTCGATCAAAGGAAAACCCGACAGCGAATGTTGGTCGTGCAAATCTGATTCCTGCCAAGATCTCAACATGAACAGGAACGCCGACTGCATCGATTGAAGCTGTGAATCTGAAGACGCCATTCTTTACTAGTTTTCTTGTTAACTGCGCAGGGCTCATGGTAAAATCCCAGATACCAGCGCCTCTGCAAGAGAAATCAATGAATCGGTTACGACTTACGACTTACTTATCCCTTCTTACAAAACATTCACATACTCCTCTTCGCTTTTTTGTGACGAAAACCGACGATAACCTCTTACAAATCAGCAAGTGCTTTAGATTTCACTGAGATGTGAGTGCAGGATCAAGAGGTCTTGGCTTGAACCTTAAAGGAGTCGTTACTTAGTGATCTTGGGCAAGACAATAGTTTGTGATCTTGAGCAAGACACTTGCTCTTTCTCTTCCGAGTTTGACCCACAGACATTAGGACAGCATAAAAATGCTTTAGGTAACCCTGCGATTAATAGATTCATTCCAAATCTGGCCGCCAAAAAAAAACATTTTTCAATACAGTTTAATTTTAATATTTACTTTACAGCTGAACGGATCGGAGTTTTAGCATTTAGAATCCTATCCAGTGGGAAACGTTTCCATACAAATAAATCCCTTATATTAAAGGAGTCACAACTTTGTGGCATTTTAAATGTTGTCACTGGTGTTCTAAAAAACTTGTCCAGACAACAAAAGACAATTGCAGGCATTTTTGGAATAAGGGTGTGCGAGAGAGAGTACCAATATTTGCTGCCTCGTCGCGTTTCTCTAATTTCTGTTACAATTGTCTGATTGCTCAAAACTGACTCAATACGTCATCCTAGAGTTACAATATCATAAAAGTAGCACGAAAATTAAATGTTTTAGAATTTGGCAACTTACTTCAGAGCATCTACTAAGAAATCCGGCAATAAGTTAGGATCTAGACCAAAGGAAGCCATCATATCTGCGAACGTAGCAGAAGGAGCATTCCCTGTTGCGTACACTCCTCCGCTGATAACATCCTTCTTCACTTCCGTCTTGAACAAAGTTCCTGTTTTGATAAAGTAATCTCCTTTTGCTTTGAACGTCTGAGAATTTCCCTCGGTGTAGAAAGAGAACCTACAATTAAAACGTATTTTTAACTCAATTCTTTTCTTTATTTGTTTGTTTGTTTGTTTGTTTGTTTGTTTGTTTGTTTGATTGATTGCTTAGAAAGCGTCCAGCGATCGTTCGTTCCATTCAGTCATTGCCTCGATGGCACAAATCAATTTTGTTGTCAAATAATTCATCGGCTCTGTTCATCAGTTTTTAACGTCGTGGCCAAGAATATTATAAGAACCTCTTCATTGAATTTCTGCACATTTCGGAGACAATACAAGAGGTGAGTTAAGTTGACATAACTACTTAACTTACCTGACGTCCTTCATCACAAATCCAGTCAGCGGTACATACTCGTCAGATTTTGCGCATTGAAACTCGTACTTTCTGAGAGCTTGTGACTCGTCAATCCAGATGGTAAACGCGGGAACATTTTCAGTTAGCGCGGGCTTTGTCCATTCCGGTAGAGCATCGATATTATTGTAGTATGTTGCCTTGTTGTTCACGACTTTGCCGATGGTCAAAGGATCGATTATCTCAAAGCATACCTAAACATACAAAAAAGGCTAAAATGTACTTGACGTCCTAAATAAAGTCTTTTGAGGGACACGATCTGTGATTGACTGACAAGAGTTCCATTCAACGGAACGTCTGTAGACTGCATGCAGTCTGTTTTTCTCTCGAAATTCAGAAAGGGAATGCTGTAAACTAGGGTTTAAGACGCGAGACGGGGAGATTGTGGCGAGACAACAGCGCGCGAGGTTTTTTCTCGTCTCGTCCCAAGCCCTTCCCGTCCATACCGCCTGGTGGTTCGCCCAGTTCCCGATATAAAAGCGCTCTCCGACCCTTAGAGAAAAGACCGACTACAAGTAGTCTAGAACGTCTGAGTTCCTGGTATCTAGCCAGTGTTGCCGACATTTGTTTGTTTCGGCATTTTCGTTTTTTATTCCTCAAGTTCCTTCGCTCCAACTGCGGTGGGTGGAAAAATTCCCTTTGGTGATCCACCGTCAGTAAGTTTTCATAATGATTGTTTATGAGAATCATTTAAAATCATCAAATTGACCAAAATAAGACATTAAACTAACGTTAAGTAATTCTTCATCCTTACGCGTAGTCGACCACAGTGCTATCATGCATGTTGGGAAGCAGGAATTTACCGGTACAATAGAACATTAGGTTTTTGCCAAATTTGACCAATCGGAGTGCACGAAGTATCGCAGTTAGTTCATAAAACGTAATAAATCACGAACAAATGAGAAGCAGTGTGACTTCGTTTACATCCGGTAAATAAGGAACGATCCACGATTTAAGATAAGCTGTTATCAAACTTTTAACTCTCTAAAGATAAGACCAGATAAGGATTTAGACGGATTTGTTTCAGGTAAGAGCTTTGTGCTTAGACCTGCACACAGTTGTAACTACGTTTCTGTAAATGTCTTAGCCAATCACAGTTTGTGTACTGTCACTGCTGTTGATATAGTAATCATTGCGTGACCCACAAACCTTCTTTAGCTGTTTTTGTCCATAGTCGTCTTTATCATCAGGCACCGTTTGTATTGCAAACCATCCGCTTTCTAGCTCAGTTCTCATAAAACTGAACTCGGAATACACCGCATAAGGAATGTCGTTTTTGTAAGATCCGGTAGCTGAGAACTTCTCGGCTGCTTCACACTCGAGAGCAATCCAGGATTTGGGATCAGTTGCAGTTTTGTCGGGCTTGTTTGGCTGGTAGGCTGAAAGATAGCGATTATACAAATTCAAAAACCTGGCTAAAAACATTGAGCATGAAGGTTTACCAAAGACGTGTACTTTCTGCAAACATGGTAGATGCATCCAAAACACGTGACATAATTTAATTTAATTCCTCTTTCAAAGGATTCGCCATCACACTTAACGGTATACTTAAATGAAAATTCACGAACGATTATGCATAGAGCGTATTCGGCCATATTATATTCCAGGTGTATATCTCTTACAAACAACAGTTCTCTTTCCTCTGGGATCATGAATGAGCCATATTACTTTGGCTTGTGCTTTGCCACAGTCATTGAAAAGCCTACGAGCTGTATGCTCTATTGTTTACACTTAACGCCCAAAATGTGGCGACATTTTTCACCTGAATGAAAAAATGAAACATTTCGTGAAATAAAGGGCACAGGTCACCCGAAAAAAAAGCCAGGAAGTCAGCTAGGAGTAAAGAAAATTGAAAGAAACAACATTTCTCTCTAAAGGCCTGGCCAAACGGAGGCGCAAGTGGACGCAAGTTGAAAACTTGCGTCTGCTTGCGTCTGCGTTTGGCCACCCTACGCTGGTCAACGCAAGTCTTGCTGTTTTTTTCAAGTACTATTACAGCGCGCGCAGTAGCATTTAAATGGCTTATTTTGACAAATTGCGCGCACTTGCGAGTAGACTTACGAGTCCGTTTGGCCAGCCAACGCAAGTCTGTACGCAAGTTCAACTTGTGACTACTTGCGTCCACTTGTGTTACCGTTTGGCCAGGGCTTAAGTGATCGGGGTAGGTAGGGCAACGAGAATCGCGATATTTATTCTGTCCACGAGACTTGCTCCAATCAAGTGAAATGCCATTAAATTCCCATTTGTCGAAATTGCATTCAATTCTGGTAGCATTTTAAAACATGCAGTCAGTCATTTGAGTTTAAGAAATGGTTAGGTAATTTTTGTTGTATGTCTCTAGATTTATATAAGTTCTTACTTGTGCATCCATCTTCTTGCGTGGGACAAATCTTCTCTTCGACTGCCAACCCCGCGCAATCATCACCGCCATTTGCCGGGGGAGGATTGGTGCAGGTTCTGGTTCGTTTCGTAGTACCTTGCAGACAATATTTGGACTCTGTGCATGTGCTCCATGATGAATACGCTGACCACCCTCCGTTGACAGCGCCTGTTAAGAAAATTGATATCATCAGTTAATCACAACTATAACAAAATTCTCGAATCTGATTGGTTCTTAGCACGCCCTATTTTTTACCAAATTGGAGCGCGCGCGGCTAAAGTGTCCAATAACAAAGTGTCCAATAACAAGGTGTCCAATAACAAGGTGTCCAATAACAAAGTTCGCGTGCTGCACATGCGCGCGCTCTTTATTTGGTTTCTTGTTGTGACTAAATACTTCTTGATATTCCTAAAACCTTCAGCTTCAAGAATGGCTTTTTGCCTCAGTGATGATAAGTCCTTAGTAGGCTTCGCTTTATCTAAATTTTTTCTCGAATTTTGTTATACTTATGATTAATTGGTAACAGGACTTTGTGTCGTCCAATTCTGTCTGTAATCATACCCGTGATTAAACAAATCGGACTCCCGCTACGCGGTCGTCCGATTTTGTTAATCACTCGTATGATTACAGACCGAATTGGACTCCACTCAGTCCTATTACCATTACAAAACATTTCGTTTGCTTCAACCATCTGCAAGCGTCATTTTGTGCAGGTAACTGCGGAAAACTGTTTTTAGGGTTGATACCCTAAAAACAAATTTCCGGCACTGGTGTTACATTCCATTGCAGTGACTCGTTATTAGAAACAAGTAAATATTGGGCAATAAAGTATACATCTGCAACAGTATATTACGTAATGCAATGAAATGCCGTTGTCTTATCAATATTTTGAAAACATTACTGTGGCCATGAACACGATTTTTTGTTACTTTGTTAAAAAAAACAATAGGCCATTTCCGAGTTCCCCTTCGCCTCGAGTCCTCGTGCGAAACCATTCAAATGAAAATGAATTTGATTTGCATGAAAATGGCATGCAGGTGAAATTCATTTTCATGTGAATGGTTTCGCACGAAGACTCGTTTTGATACAGAGGCAAAAGTTAAGTCGGAAATGGCCTATTCAAGGCGGCTGTTTTACTTAATAAATAATTTATCAAAAGAAGAAGCAAAGCAAAACTGAACATCCAAAGTAGAAAACTCTTCATTATAATAAAACTTATAATACAACTATAAGTTGTAAATATAACATGTACAAATCATGTTTGCTCACCAGGACATGACGTCAGTTTACAACTCTTGGCCTGCGTGAAGTCCCCAGTGCAGTTTTGTCCTCCATCAGCAGGGGTGGGGTTATCACAGGGTCTGCTTCTAGACTGGGTACCAGTGCCACACGTCTCACTGCATGTTGACCATGCTGACCACGTACCGAAACCGCCATCAACTGTGAGTAAAGCAAACAAGATGAGTAAAGCAGTAAAGCTCTCCCATTTGACTTGGAAGTTTAACGGTGAAATCACAATATATCTAAAATTGAAGGAAATTAATGGTTGATAATCTAAGTCTTTAATCATCATCATTGTCATCATCATCATCATCATCATCATTATTATTATCATCATCATGGCTCAACATTCAACAAAGAATGTAGCGCCAGAAAAAACGGTACAAAAAAACCTGGGACTTGTGACGCCATTTTGCGCGGCAGCCACACGAAGAACGAAGAACTAAGCACTTTCTTAACAAAATCATGCAGATAACTTTCCAGGTTAGTTAACCACTTTCGCTGTAAATATAAAACCACTCACTGTACAGGGGAAGAATATGAGTGCAAGATTTGTCCTGAGCAGAGGGTTGCACAATAGAGATACTCAAGGCTGGTGCACGTATATAGCGAGGTAGATTAAACTGTAATAAAGCCTACAGAAAGAATTCAAGATCAAGAATTCACTGAAAATCTAGATTCAAATTAAATTTGACAGCTCTCCACCAGCAAATCATCATTTGCAGCAAATCATCATTTCACTGTCAATAACGTACACACCTGGACAAGGTGTAAAACAAGCTTTTGCCGACTCTGTGGCATTTCCAACACAGGCTTTCCCGCCATTCATTGGTGGTGGTTGATTGCACAGTCTCGTTCTACTCAAAATGGTTCCTCCTGATATACCACACGTTTGAGAACATTGCGTCCAGGGAGTCCAGGAGCCCCAGTTGCCATCAAGAGGGCCAGCTAAAATACAAAACAATTTGACAATAGTGTTAAATGCAAGCTCGGATGCCTGTGGTCGACTTGTTTATAAATTCAATTTGTTGCGAACTCCACTGCGGAAGTCTGAATTATTGACTTTATAGACTAAAATAAACTAAAGAATAAGGGCAAGACCTTAATCCATTTAACACTCCATAAATAGGAGATCCGGCAAAATCTCGTACTTTGCAGCTCAATTTGTTTTGATTGCAAAAAAATGTCTGCAACATAAAGTTGCTTTTAATACGTCGTTTTCATAGCGGAGCTCCCGCGGGCGCCGAAGGCGCCCGCGGGCGGAGCATCCATAGGCATAGAAATTAATAAACCCGTCAAGGCGAGAAAATTTGGTTGTCGTCTACGTACGTACGTACGTACGTACGCACGGATTAGGCCTGGGGACGAGTTTGTCTTTATCTTTGATTTGGAGTCCTTCTTACGCAAAAAGTAACGCAAAAACATTTTTTGGTTTGTTGAGAGTTAACTTACTTGTCGTAGAAATTTTTAAGAACACTGTGTTATTTCAGAGTTTTTTTCCTCATGTTTTCTCATGATCTGGACATTTCATTTCAACTTAAACGAAGCGATTGTATGAAAAGGCGGTAAAATACTTGGTACGTTGTTCACCTTCAAAGCTGAATGAAGACGCGAAGAAAGCATGCTGACGCGAAGAAAGCATTCTTCGTGAATATTTCTCACTCTATTTAACCATCTACATCATGGAAACTCATGCCAAATGATTAAGGACAACCTCTTAACGGGAAGATCCAAAATAATTGCCGACTTGAACATGATATACATCGGACAACACCGAGAGTTGAAGCACTGCGGCTGAACAAGGCTAAAAAATTAATAGAACTGACATTGAACTGGCATAAAAGTGAGCTCAGAGCCGGTGATGTTCACTAAATGATGGATAAAAGACTGTTAACAGCTACACCGAAAGGAAAGGAAAGATCGATGTTTGCTGATAATTCAAAACGTGTTCATGTTGGTGGTGTTGGAGTATTCAGTAAGCTTACAACGAGTGGCGTGTTCGCTTCCGAAGTTATTGTGCTGGTTTGAAATTTTTTCCCTGCAGTATTACAAGCCTTTTTCAACACTGTTTTCAAAAGATGAGGTAACATATGTTAATGTATGCACTAAGCATAAGTCTAATTGTATCATGAGAATCAGTTCATACTTCATTTATGAGCGAAATTGAAGTTGTGTCGGTTTTCAGATCTTCCCGTAAATATTTATAATTCAATTAATGCTGCTTTCAAACCTGTTCATGTTTGTACATTTTATGCAGACATTGTTTATTAAATATTGCGTTTGGACTAATTGTTTTGTGTTTTAGTTAGTGGAGTTAACTGTGATGTTCATAATTGGATTTTGAGAACTACATTAAAATTTTAAGCTTCACGGCACAAAATCGCGATTCGCTTTGTCAATTACAAACTACACGTACAGAAAAATCTTGCGAACAAAAACGAGTAAAACTATTTAGCGATACTGCACACCAAAATATATTTAAGCGATCTATTATCTAACCGTTCTTGTTTTATACTCGCTTGCATTTGTTTTGTTTATCTTATCAGCGAGTGTGTTGAAATCTTGTACGCGTAAAAAAACAACAACAATATTTCGCCGATTTCGTTGCGAGTTACCTGTGCTTGGCTGAGTGCCTTCGGACTTTACTTACCGCATATTTGCTTACCAGAAATGAAGAAAATTGAATCATTTCTTCTGCATAAAGTTCTCCAAGGTATTTAGCAACGCGTACGATTAAACAGAATTTGTTAATCATGCAACCAAACCGCAACGAAAAGAAGACGGTTAAGACAACATTGTAAGCTTATTCTTAGTTAGCGTGTAACACGTCCCAAATCACAAACTGCCACAATTCTTACACAAAATCTGCTTTAACATGACTTTACATAACGGGCACCATCAATTTGAGTTTATTTTGCCGCTGTGATTTTCTCAGTTTACCGTGGCGTGAGTTCATTTTGTCTACTGTGTTGAGCAGCGAATTCACTTCGTTTTTCTGTGTTTTGTTTTTGCCTTGAGCTGATTTTTTTGCCCTCACTGTTTTGTAGTAAATCAAAACAGGGTCAAGGTCTTTCATATATTGAATAACTCATAGAGTTATTAATCAGTGTGCATTAAACGTTTTAAAAAAAGTTTTACTTAGATTTGTTGTGTGCGCCTACGTGCGTACGTGAGGAACCCAATAAAGTGCACTCGTCAATTTCAATTTTAGAACCTGCCACGTCAGGCAATAAGGGTCCAATAAAAGTCAGATGGTTAACCTCGAAATATATTGACGTTGCTTTCGTCAACAAAACCACGAGAGGTTTTTAAGGTATTAAGTTTAACCATGAGCGATAAAAAATTAATTTATTTGTTCCTATATAAGCTACTGAATAAGCTTAGAAATAGTGTGGCTACTTATTTGATAACACCAGAAGTTTTTTTTTTCTGATAACACTAGCAAAAAAGTAATAAATGGGAGCTCCGCTTTTAGGCCTGCCTAAATCTATATATTATTTTCAATGTCTTGATAAACCCTGCAATGTGTGCATAAAGCTGCCCCTGGAAAAGAAAAAAACGAAACTGGGACTTTCCTTGTAATAACGCTAAACCAAAACAATTGATGCGTTTGCATCCACATGAATCAGTCGAAGGAATTGCATGTTAAATTCTCCACAATATAATTAAGATAGAAATGTTTCAAACCTTAAATCATCCTTTTTTAGTGTATACCAACCTATGCCTAATTTTACATTTACTTTACAACAATGCTTATTCCCACCAACTCACTTGGACATGGACCAACACATTCAAGCTTCGTTTGAAATGCGTCTCCAGAACATTGCTTCCCGTCCAGGGTGGGAGCGGGGTTAGTACATGCTCTGGTCCTGTTGACTATGGATCCCCCACACGGGTTATCACAGAGTGACCACTGACTCCATTCCGTAAAGCCACCGTCAACTGGAGTAGCATAGATAAATGTGAATGATAAGATTTTTTCTTTTCTGAGAATATGTGTCTGCTATTTTACCTTAAAAATTCAACCGACAAATACGGATAACTTTAAACTGGATGTTAATTTAACCGTAAACGTAAAATGTCAAAAAATGCTGTTTTGGACACCTAAGATTCTTCAAGGATTACTTTAATTGTTTTTGTTCATTCAAACAACAGCAGTGTGACAATCGTACACGTTTTCCTCGCATTGAGTGAGCCCGCAGTAAAAAAGTGTTACTAAGCAACAGTTCACATCATTTCGGCGACATGTGACGTGACTATCTTCTGTGTACCATGAAGGAGTGTTTTCCTTTCTCTTTTGATTGGGTACGGAAATACTTGAGAAGGTCGTTAAGCGTTACTATCGGGATTTGCCAAAGCTGACGACAATACTTTTGCCTATAGAATACAAAGTCTTGACATTTGGTTAAATTCGGCCTTTCTTAGGCTAACAATTAAGCAATTCAGTTATCTGTACTCACTCATGCAGTCTTTTTGCTCTGAACTGTCTCCGTCACAGTATTTTCCATCTTCACTTGGTATCGGAACAGTGCAAGTTCTTGTTCGAATGCGCTGATTTCCCGCGCAAATACCAGCAGCGCAGCCGCTCCAAGCTGACCAACCTGACCAACCACCATCCACTTTTGCGCCAAAAGAAAAAAGGAAAGGAAAAAGACAGTAATCGTATCATTTTTTCGCAAAATAAACACTGTTGTTGTGGTGGATTCAATACGTTATAAATCAACTGAACGTTTTTTGTTTTTTTTTGCCGAAAGCTTTTGGAGATACGACGCATGAATAAACAAATTACAACGTATATTGCTTGCGGACAGAAACAACTGCACGGCATCTTATCACGTTCCATCCTGTAAAAGTCATTTTCCAAACACTTCCTTTTGGTTCTTTTTCTGCTTAATAAATTTCCTTTAATTTACATTTTAGAAAATGAATTTTGCAAGAGCAAGATCCAGAGAGAGTCTGTGAATGTTATCATTACAAGAAAACGAAATCGAATTAAATAGAGTTAAACTTTTTTAAAATGTGCATTATGAATTATAGTATGTCTGTCTGTACATCTATGAAAATGACTGGAAAAGGCATCGGAAATACGCTTTTTTGTAACTCAAAAGTATTGCCACTTTGTAATACTGCTTTGGAAGTATACCTAATTGTTTAAAAACAATGGCAGCATGTTGAATTATTTAGCTTTTACAATGTAGTTTTGCACATAAAGCATTATCACTTTGTCTAATATTACACAGTTTTGCCTTACCCGTTTTCTAATAACTAATATGGCTTTTAAGTTTACAAAAAAATTATCAAAATTCATCCTTACCTGCCGCCCATGCATAATTCCAAAATAGAACTAGAGACAAAATCAGAAATAGACAAGTAATGATGTTATTCATCTTGAAAGCCCAATCTGTAAATCTCTATTCTAATGAGCAAGTCTAAAGCATAGCTCTCGCTCCGGTTCAACCGTCCGTACTCTCCTTTGAAGCGAAATGATTAGTTCAAGCTACTTAAGATGGGACTGTTTCAGAAAAATCATGAATGTTTACTATATGAACACCTGAAATAATGAACTGATTATTCCAGTTGACACAGGTGGGTCCACAGATCCCGTTGAATGTGAAAACTTTACAATGTAGCAGTTTGTTTGCTCGCACATTTTTCAGAGGAACTAAACGCGTTCGAATAATTGATCGTCGTTTAATGCTAAGGTTCTTATTTAATCTTTTCAACGCTCTACCATGTAAATCGCGCTTCTCCATTTGACCGTAGTTATTATAGGCTAGTTAAGACAGCTCCACATTCCAATAATTTAATTTCGGTCAGCAAAATGCGTTTAAGGGAAGAAAAGAATGGTTAAGCTTCATGTAATTTTGTTAACACCTTATTGTAGAAAAAAATTACTTGTCAAAACCTGCAGTAGAAAGATTTGGAAACTTTTGCAAGCTATCTCCTATAAATGGTTGTTCAAGGTTAAAGTTCGACTGCAGTAGGATTATATGCACCCATAAAATTTCTTGTGTTGTAAAAAGTAAGTGCTTTGGTTTTTATGGCAAACTGTTCCTGGATGAAAAGATGAATTATAATTGGCTCCCTCAGGGGTCCGGATTTTGCAAAACAAAAAGTGAACCGTTAACTGTTTTCTATAAAGTAGAATGTTCTCGGCAATTTTGCGTGCTTTTCCCGAGAATTTTCGTCCTATTATTCAAGAAAATTGCAAAAAAAGCCACTATTTATTTACATTGTTCTGTCCATCCTGAAGAAAAGCGGTTTCCCTTTTTTAAGTTGATGGATCTCACACCGTTTAAAAGTACCTTTACAAAGCACATTCGACTGAAGTGATCTAAAATCGGTTTTTAACTACAGTTTTCTCATTTTTCATTTACAATGTATTTTAAAACTCAACAGTAAAATAACTTTTTGTAAAAAGTGCAATATTCTGTTTGCCTACAAAAATCACAGGTGTATTAAGCGTCAATAATCTACCGTGATATTACTCCCATATTTACTTCCGACTGCCAAGAATTGTAAAGATATTTTTCTCAGTTTGTCACAAGTTTTCCTTGCCTGACAAACACGCTTTAGCGCTCACTACTATCACGCTGAAATTTCGCTTCAAAATTACATATTTCTGGCAATAACAACAATAAAATCTGAATATGCGAAAAGAAATCACGCGTTTTTGCAGTAACAAAATATGGAGTCGTAAAATTGAAGAGGCTTCAATGTTTGTAGTCAGCGTATATATTTGACATCAAGGAATTAGGAATAAACCCACATGTGTAAAAAGCTAGACAAACTATGCGTGGCGCGATCCCAGATGACCAAACAAAACTGTAAACCAATTATTAGCGCTTGTATTGTAACGAAAATCCTGAGCCTTAACTTACCGCATATTTTTTGCATTTCAAATCTTCATTTACTAATTCTTTTTGGGCTGGGCAGCAGCTTTCACAAGGTTTCACATGCATGGATGGCTTGCTGCCCATCGTGAGGTCAATACAACAAACAACAGGAACAATGCCCCTGGCCCCCCAAAACAATATCAACTGCAACACTAGAGGACCAGTAGAATTACAAAGCTTAAGAGAGCTGCTACGTACACCACTGCTTTTTCAAAAAGGAATAAACACGTTTATCTTCAATATTAAGAGAACGCATTGCTACTCCAAGGGAATTTAGTTTTAACACCCTAGCTACATCAACAAATGGACCGAAAATGAAAATTCAAAAATAATCTGTGAACCCGGACATGTGAAACAACTCCTTACAGTCGAATAGTTCCGCTTGAAAATTAAAATGAGAAACCTTAAGAAATATCCAAAACTGCACACTCAGTCCAATCTTACAACCATAGCCCGGCACTCCATTCAATGCGTATCCTTATATGGCAATCAAGGCTTGTGTTAGCTGTGGTACTCATTTCCTAGCCATTTAGAAAGTTGTGGAATAACTCTTCTCTTTACTGAACTGGTGGTGGTTAAGTAAGTTATAGGAATAATATAGTTAAGAGATTTTTAATTTTTGTTCCTCTTTGTTTATTTGCTTTTACACGTGGATATATTTCTGATTCCTTGACATTCATTGATACGAACGCTGGATAACAAACAGTGCAGTCCCTTTTATTAATTGATTTTGCGATTCTAGATTTTGTTAAAGCAAAAACCCAGTGGTTTCAATTTGTTTGAAGCTCACCTTTCTTTCCGCATTTCATGATCAAATAATCGATATTATAACGGAGAAACTGATTGCATTGTATCGACGTGTGACATTCAAAACTTGAAGGACAAACTCCAAACAGGTGTCTTCTTTTTTATTGCAATCGCTACTAGTAATATCAGCCATTTTTAACCACCTAATATCGAGGCCGAAAAAAACTTAAAAGTCAGAAGAATTTTTCAGCGCTCTTATTTACCGGCTTGGTGTTTGCGAAGTCGCGTGAAAAAAATATTTTTCTCACGACCCACGTACGTTGGTAATGCAAAAGTGCGAAAATATCGGCCATGTCGTCGGTTTGGGATTGCCACTTCCCACACCAATCAGTAAGTTCAACCCATTCAACTAATTTTTTTTTTATGGTAAAGGCTGTAGCTACACAAGTAAGTTCACGGCTGGCTTGTTTCAAGCTCATAGAGGGCCGAGGAGTCGCCCAAGTGTTACTTTTTACTTACCAGGATCCTGGGTACGCAAAAATGCGAAATCAATTTAGGTTTCATGGATTTGTGTTGAAGAATTACAATATCTAAAGTGTGGGCGAAATAAGTTAAAAAGCGTCGGCGAGGTGTCAAAAAGGATAAGATTTTTTTTCGGTTTGAAGAAAAGGATGACGAAATTTATGAAAGATTTACAGGTTCGTATGGAAACGGTTTAGCAAGTGTTACAATTCACCAGCCAAGAAATCATCAGGAACAAGATTTTGTTTATTGCTGTAATATCTAACATAGTTTACTCTATTGCAATGCTAACAGAATCCTTGTTTCGGTAAGATTTTAACTCGCCCTCTGCAGAAATTTTTCCGCGCGAGTTCTATTTGTTCGCACTCCAATTTAGACAAACTTGAAGCTATTTTAGTTCTTTACCAAGAGTAGTCGAATTCAAGACTCATTTCTCGGTTTAAAAAATATCTTATACACCTAGTCTCGCCCATTTTTAGAAAGCTCGAATAGCGCGATCAGTCGTGACCACCGATTTGCATGCAGCCGTTATCTACGTTGTCACGCAACACCTTTCTACCAAGAAAGGGAGTCAAGGAGCGTTGCGTGACTCCCCGCGTAACAGCTACAAAGGAGACCAAACACCTTCTTAATCACAAGACGGCATTTGAATGCAACGCATATTAAAGCTTATACCACGTAGTGTTTGCATCTAAAATACAGGTTTGCACGTAAAATAAAAGCTTCCAGTTTTCTGCCTTTGCTTTTCACCTTTTACACTTGGGTCAACTAAACAAATTTTGATTTGTCTAAATATGATTAAGCCATTGGTAAAATACCATGGATAAGTCTTTGTGATTGGTTCTTTTCTATACATCAATACTGTTCTGGAAAGACAGCAGAAACAACATAATCGGATAGTTATCTTCCATAATTACCGCAAAAAATAAAAAATTCACTGCAGAAACTATATGAAAGTCAGGGATCGTTTCCGCCACTATCGATGACGCATTTTCGTCGCCCTCTTGATAAATACTTCGTCCTAGAAAACGGCTTTCCGCAGTTAGCCACGGCAAATGTCATCTCAGTGATCGACAGAACGACACTTGATTTGCTTGATTCTCTGTTAATTTCCTCACTGTGTTTGAGAAAGAAGTTGTGATGCTAAAAACAGCACTGTTTGAACTTGAAAAAGGGCGTGAATCGATATGCGTTTCCATGAGCTTTTGTTTACACAGTTTATTGTCCCTCTGTTGGTTGCGTTGATGCAGAAGACGCCTGCTCTTCGCTTGGCTTGACTGAATGCTTCATGTGATTGTTGTACATCCACCCGTCACCATGACGATGAAATAGCTGAAAAAGAGAACAATGAATGAAAATGCACCCATTTATATAGCCTACTTCCTTGTCGCCGTTAACGTTAAGCTTTTGAATACATGACATGTAACTTAGCAACAACCCAGCCGAAAGCTTCAGGCCAAGTTAACTCTTGGAGAAGGGTTTCTGACCAACTTTTCCCGCGGTTTGCGGGAACGGTCCGGGTTCGAGCAATGCGTTGTGTTCTTGGACAAGACACTTTACTCTCATAGTGCCTCTCTCCACCCAGGTGTCTAAATGGGTACCAGCTAATATACTACTGGGGGTAACCCTACGATGGACTAGCATCCCATCCGGGGGGAGTAGCAATACTCTTAGTCGCTTCATGCTACGGAAACCGGGATAAGCTCCGGCCTGATGGGCCACTAGGCTCGTATACAGAATTTACCTTGCGGGTAACGCAACAGTAAGCGCTCGGGACGATTCTAACAAACTGAGTGCTTTCGTAAACTAGCTTGCGAACGCTGACGGACTTGAGGTTGTTGTTTGACTAACAGGCGGCAATCAGTAGACCATTCTTGAACCTTGGACGTGGCATTCGCGATTCGAGCTGGATCGCCAACGTGGAAAAAAAACTGTGGAATATATCTCTACAAAGCATAAAGTAAACCAACTGAGGGAGGAACTTACTTTTGTCTTCCACTCCACTCCAGCATCCTTTCTTTCTCTGGCTTCTTTCCTTTGTCTTTCTTCAAGCTGAAAGCAAAAACACACACACACACACACACACAAGTTCGGTTACTTCTTGGATACGTACACTCAGAACCATCGCTTTCAAAGCCTTCGGTTAGTAGATTCGTTAGATCGCCTTGGCTTATTCAAACGACCAGGCGACAGTGAATATTTTAAGATGTCTGATCAGACAGAGTAACACAACGACATGTAAAGCCTTGTGGACAGGAAAACAAAATCCAGTAACCAGAACGATGGCAAGCTAACATTTAATCGCACTTTGTTCCGCAGCTTATAACCTCGGCTTCATTAAATGCAGGCTGATTAGCATAATCCGGGATTTAACTAGAGATTCACGAATCCTCTCTTCCTTTGTGTTCGAAGCATTTTGCAATTAAGACCTTTTTCAAACATCTGTATATCTTTCAATGTCTGCCTACTAAAGGACGGTAGGCCTTCACAGACAAGGTTACTAGTCACACTAATCTGAATCTCACTCACCTCGTGTTTTGCTGACGTGGCTGACTCGATGTCATCAGTTTTTAGCGCATGCGTGACTTTGTGCCATAGCCGTCGAGATTCAAACTCTTCCTGGCTGGACTGTGGACAAACTCGCTTACGGCATACAGGAAGTGTCTGCGTGTCCAGGATTTTAGGTTCTTCCTGGAGAAGCAAAAAATACAACAAATTTCATACACAACTCTCGTGTAATTTTACTGCAATAAATCGAAGGTTTAATTCCAAAAGCACCGTTCGCTTGTCAACACACAAATTCGACCTCCCCGTACTTTACTGCCGTACTAGTTTTATGAAATGCGATTTTGGCTGACGTCATTGTTAACAACTCGAATTTAAAAATGCTCTGATTCGAAAACATATATCGTAACTAAAAAGACCGTGAAGGTGAAAATGAAGTTATCACGCAATAAACAGTTCAAAATCTGCTTTACAACTTGTGATTCATGCTGAAAATCGAGTGCAATTTAGACGTTTTTGAAAGGAAATACCCGATTTAATATTCAATGTGTTCCGCTCATATTTACAACGGTTACTATATATATTGCATTGATGTTATGAAATTATCTTTAAGTCAGCCAGACTTACTAAATTTTTGAGAAATTTATGCTGGAGAGAGATCAAACAACACCGATACAAACTAAGATAGCTTTGTAAATCAATACAACTTCACCTTCTAGATTATGTCCTTGGTTCTTACAACTAACCGACTTGAATTTTCTACAACACAGTAAGGAGAAGTTACAATTTAATCAAACAAACCTGATGACTCGTGAAGCTGAGTTCTACCTTTCCATTCCACTCGCCATTCACTTTACAAATCACTTTTCCGGTAGACGCGTTCTTCACCTCGCCTGTGACTCGGTGAAGTTTCCCGCCATAAAACGGTTTCGTGTGAAACGTTACTGACGCGTTGTAACCGGTCTTGGCGCACGTGATGTGGACTTTGCCTCCTAACTCCACCCAGGGAAAGGTTAAAATTGACCTGAAAGTTGCCAGAGACAATATCACCTGGAGTAATGTGCATCAGTTGTTTATGGGATGATTTGATATACAGAGTGGAATCTCGATTCCTAGAACCTCAAGAGGAAACGAAAATTGGTCGAGAATTCGGGGGTAAAATTACAGAGAAGTACTATCCAAGGGAAACGAAAATTGGTTCCAGAAATGGGGGGGGGGGGGGGGGGGGGAACATTACAGAGAAGTACTATCCAAGGGAAACGAAAACTGGTCCGAGAAACGGAGGGTTCGAGAAATCTGGATTATTCTAATGTATCTCAGGCCATTCTCTTGCAATTAATTTTTGCTGTCAAGGGACTATGAATCGAGTGGAGAGCGAAAAAATCAACTTTCATGACAAGATCAAGACGACTTTTTTGCAAGTTTCCTGTCGCGACGAGAACGCAATGGAGTTTAGACCTTGTGAGCGAGCTGACCGTTAGGATGCCACGTTGTATGCTAAATCTGACGTCTAAGAATCAAAATCAGGGAAAAAACGAGATTCGACATACCTGCAATACGTGCTAGGAAACGTTATGACGTAATCTTCGTTGTGCTCTAACAGAGAAACAACACCTGAGAAGAAACAAACAGAGAGAGTATCAAAAACTGTGCAACAAAATGTCTGCGGGTAACATTAGAACTGAAAACATGAACAGAAAGCACAAGGGAACAGCATAAGGCGATCAACCAGGTATATAAGCGAGAAGGGGGCTGTGGGCTAGTCAAACAAATATTGATTGAATGAAAGATTACTTACACACACTCACTCCTGCTACATACAGGACTATGGTTCCTAAATATGTTTACAGATACACTCCAAGACTTTTTATAAACTTTTTATATAAACCACGATCCTATTTTCCAAACACAATGTGATGAATAGAATTACAGGTTTAACTGGTTGACATAGATTTAATTCAACTATTAACTTGACAAAGCTTGGATCAATTTTTACACCTTTTTTTCATACGTCAACTTAAATTATATTCTCCATACCTTACCCAGGGCTGGAGAACTAATCTAAGATTTCCACATTTTGTTCTAAATTTCCAGACAAAGTTTAAGATTGTTTGAATAAAAATCATGCGGCAAAACACGACATTAGCATGTTGATGGATTTCTTGATTCTCATAACCTGACGGCTTGACTATGTATTGACATGTAGGGAGAAGTTAGGCGTTCATCAAGTCTCTTACCTACACCTTGATTCACCACACCTATAGACATGCCGTAAAACTTCGACTTCGTCCAAATATGTGCATTAAAACACAGCTTCTTACTCGGACACTCAGCGTAAAATCCAGAGACTGTAAACAGAAAAAACGAAAAACAGTAACTCGGTATAAAATAATGTAGCTTTTAAATGATTTTTGTTCCGTCGAAACAAAAATCAAATAACGGCACTGATGCTATTTCGTACTTGCTTTCTCAGTGAAATAACTCGTACTTAAGAAAAATCCTTCAAATAGTTACCAGGGGGGTATTTAAGGAAACCGTTTTTATGCGTTGGTGGCGAAAAATAAGAGATAAGCAAATTAGCCGCGGCTAATAACATAATAAATAACTTTCTTATTAGCCATTCGTAAAACCAAAACGAAAGTAATCACCCTGGCCAATCACAAAAACAGACCAACCCAGTGCACCAATCAAAACTCAAAGCTTCGTGAAGCGCGGGAAAACGTGCGCAAGCGAGTCACATTTGGTTTTCGTTTTACTACCGATTGATTGAGAAAATGGAGCGAGTTTTAAACCAATCCCTGAACGAAGTAATGCAAAACCAAAGAAATTGCGAATTACTTTCGACACTGAAATGAAAATCGCTCTATGATTTGACGAGCTGCATGTCATTTTTCGAGTCGCCAACTACCTCTCCCTTAGTTACGAGTTGGTTCTTAAAACAATAAATAACAGGTCATAACAATGCCCCTGGCCCTGAATAACAATAGAGGTAGTGTTTACAGGGGGCGAATGAAAATGGAGGTTCCATAGAGGTAGTGTCTTACTGAATTTTTCTGATGTACAAAATTACTTTCCGCAAATTCAATGAGACCTCAAAGTAATAGTTTTCTAAGGTAGTAAAAAACCAAAGAAGTATTAACGATCCAAAAGTAAACAAAGATGATTTACGACTGAGGACGATAACGACGGATTACAAACGACAAACTGTGGATATTTTTTTTTCCTTTCGAGATGAGCCGTGCAGTAAACACGCTACTCACTCGGAGGATGATGGGATACTTGTTCTGCGACGAACGTAACGTTGTCATCCGCAGCAGTGGTCGTATGGTCGATATGGCTGTTTGTAGAGGCGTGTTTGGGATTGGACGTGCTTGGCACCTTCCACGAACAATGAAACGTCTCTCCTAATATAGGATTGTAAGGTTTCTTGGCTAAAGCACCCTGAAAAACAAAACAGAGGCATTCGTTTCTCTAACGTCCCAAAGTCATTATGGGCCCGAGAGCTGTTTTTTATAATTAAGCTTTCAGGGCCCTAAATGGTCTCGGGACGTTAGAGGAACGCACGCCAGGTCGCGGTATTTTGGGTAATCCTGTTAACTTTCGTCAATTATGAGTTGTTAACCTCAAATTTGCAAAGCAACAGTCTTGTATTATCTAGCTAATCGAGACACCAATCGAGATGGCTGCCGGTGCAGTCAAATCATAAGCAGGATTAATACACGTGCCGGCGTGAGGTTATTGACTCTTTGATTGGCTTAGAAGAACCCAACAGAAAGGTGTCTGCAGATTATCAAGCCGCTTAACTATAAAATATCGTAAAATACGGAACAAAACTCGTATTCTGGGCATGGAAGGCAGTATTGAGGCTGAACGATGAATGGTTAAATCGTCTCACCTTTCTTCCAGCATGGAAAGAAGTTAAGTAGAATTCTAAAACAGCTAAGATTCTATCCTCTGCAGTGAGACCATCAGGAATTCTGAATACACAGTACAAACAAGTCTATTAGCTGATACCAGAAACTCATACGGATTTCTGCTGATACTATTAACAAACTGTCGGTGGTGAAACAACTTTAACTTCATTTGAAAAAATGGGACACAACACAACCAAACAAAGGTAACACCTACTGTACAGTAAGGTGTTTAATGTACTGGGGGTGCGATGGGTGCGTCCGCAACCCCCACCCCCACGCCCCCTCCTCAAGGGACCACAAAGGTCCGTCTAATCGGGGAGTGAGGGTTAAAATGGCTCTCAGAATGCAGGAGATGTCGACTTCAACAACTTGATAGGAAAAATAACGAAAGAGCACTGCCAGTTTTAAAGAACTGGGCTAAGTCACGCCATTTTAGTGATGGCTGTGTACTTCAAACGTCAAAAGTCTAATGAAATATTCTGGTATTTAAAGATGAAATTTCAGCAACATAGTGAACAAAAAATCGAAACAACGTCAGATACAGCAAGTACATACGTATGCGAAAGCCAGAATACGTGTATGTATGTATGTATGTATGTGATACTTACTTAACAAACAGATCAGGATGAGCAAAAAAGTCCGCGAACATCTCCAGCAACGATCGTGGCTCTAAAATAAACGTTGGTAAAACAACCTAGAAAACAAGAAGACGCAAAGCAAGACAAAAGTTAGATATTGCTAAGCCAACTGTAACAAGAGAGACGACTCATCCAATTTTGACTCTGACTAAACTTCTATTCACGTTTAATCTTGGATTAGCAATAATCGGCTTCCGAACAGTCATCAACTGGGGCCTGGGTAGGGAATGCCGAATCTTTCCAACTCGCGGGAACTTTGAATCTTGCCACGTCAGCATGGCGCCAAAAGGTTACGTCATATTACTTAGCAACGTCTCTGACCAAAAATCATAGACTCAAACAATTCCCGGAGACGGTAAAGAAAGGTTCCTTTTGGTACCTTAGTTAGGTCCATTCCCAGCTTGAGCTGAGAGAGGAGATGTAATATAACACTTTTGTGTTCCTCCACTGACTGGTTTTCAGGCTCCTCTCCTGTGCAGTAAGCTTCCTCGTCAGTTTCCTCATCTCTGTGACCTAAAACGACAACAACAATAAAATGATTAAGAACCAAGTTTGTTCTCTCAATCAACTAAAAGATTTCCTGCGTTTGCACTTAGTTTTATACATATCAGTTAATTAAACTTCATGTATGTCGCATTTATTATAGACTTCGATCAATTCTAAGGCCGTCGAGAGACGAGGAATTGTTATCGATAACTATTCAGTTGTCAGTCATGCATGTAAATAAAAGTTAGGGGTGATACAATATGACTTTCAGAAATTTAGTTATCGACAATCAGAGTTTCTCGTTTCAAAACGAACAACCACTTCTGTTGCCGATAACAAAGCCGAAGTTCTGTTATTATTCTAGTTGTGAGACAGTCAGCGGAAAATACGCCGATATCGCGACTATCTTTGTTGCCAGCGGTTTACTTTTTGTTCAAACGAAAACATGAGCAATGAACGTCAGTTACCAAGTCCTCACATAAAAATATTAGATATAAGTTAGTAGAAAAACTGCATCTGTCACAAATAGCTGTGGAAGAATAGAAGCTCCTTTTAGCTGTCCATTAAAAATAGTTGTCGACAACTATGTACCTAGCCTACTAGTCAAGACTGAGATAAAATCGCTTCTTTCACAGACGAAATTTGAAAACCTTTGTCTAGAAAAAGGAAACAGGTTTAATATCGCAGATTAAAAGTTTCCTACAAGGGTCTACAAGTCTTAATAATTGGTCAGGAAAGAAACATCTGGCCGGCTAAGAGGCGCCGAAGTATATAAATACAGGTATTGGTTTGTTGTTTTAAAGTGGGAGATTTTTTTTACGTTCGAGAAATCGTTATTCTACTCTATTTATTTTTTATATTATCATTTTTATTTACGAATGTGCACCAACAGAAATGAATTCAAACAGCGTGATGTTTTAAAGGCCGTCAAGAAAACTGTTGTTTTTAAACTTCAAGAGTAGTGAATTGTCGCTTGCAGTTGAATTGTAGGACAAACATAAAGAATGGGAATAAAATAATTAACATATAGAAGCGACTGTTCGTCCACAGGATTGAAAGAAAAGAAAAATTGGAGCAATATTACGGAAGTTAAACAATTATTTTTTCTACTCACCGACATTGTGTTTCATCTCGGCTCCTGCTTTTTCGCAACATGATATCGTGGAATTTTCTGTAATTTCTGTATTTTTTCCATCTTTTCTTTGCGATTTTGGAGTAGAAGGATTCTTGTGGAATCCAAAATGTCGACTCTCTCCCGTTGTTCTGTCTCCTTGAGACTTGAAGCTTCATAACAGAAGAGAAAGCTACGTTAAAGTGATGGTAAACCGAATCAGTTAAAATTTACTACACTAGCCATTGAATAGCGATCTAAACCGTAATTTTAAAAGTTTGAATTCTATTGTTATGTGGGCATATCGAATCCAATAACAAAGCCCTGATTTATTCTTTTCAACCACGGCTATGTGATACGGCTTTTATTCAATCCCCTCGCAGTCTATACGATAATTACTTACTTCCTTGTCGAAATCAATCGAGAAATAACGCTCGGGTAAATGTTATTTCTGTCGGGCGAATTTTCCATAGTTGAAGAATTCATTGCTTATTGCCGGATCGTGAAGTTTTATAATTTATTTATGGCAAAGTGTAATTTCTCTACAACGACTGAATCGAAAGAAATATCGCCTTCTTATCGCATCCTTGAATCATTAATGAACAAAGAAAACTTTTGGGTTGAAATTTAATTACCTTTGGTCGACAGCACATTCACAGCATTTTCAAGATGACCTTAATTGAGAGTTTTACATTTAAAAACAGAAAGATTAATTGAATCCAAGTTTCAACAGCAATTGCTTACCGCGCAACATCACAAGATAATTTTGCCAACGATCGCATTTTCGAGAACAAAACAGTGACGTCAAGTCTATCACTGTTTTTGAAATTTTAATTCTTCACGGTATTATTACAATTTAATTGGTCAGTTCAATAAGGAATACCTCTTGGGAGTCAGTTTTTAAAATTCTAAGAGATACCATTGTTAAATTTTTTCAAGCAAAATTTTGTCACAACTACGTTTACGAAAGAAAAATTACGTTTAAAAAAATGTTTTTTTTACGTTTATTTTTTTTTACAAATCCCCATTGAAGTCTAGTTTATCTAGTGTTCGCTATTTACGAGTCGTATTTTATTGTAATTTGTAAAATCCACGGTTAAAAATTCTCTTGCAAGATATTTTGGACAAACCTACAGAGAAACGACTATTTAAAATTGATACATGTACAACAGATTAATACTTTTTACTTTTTCAGACCTAAAGAATCGTCAACGATGATTACATATTTAAAACTGGTCGACTAAAGTATTATATAAATTGAAAACTACCTGTGAACAAATATCGTTTTCATTAAGACCCGCGGATATTTTTAGTTAATTTTATCCATTTTACAGGCTGGAAATGTCAAAAGAATTTCCAAACTCTGAAACGTTTAGCGCACGCTTGCCAGACTCTGCATGTGCGTGTTGCCAAGCAACCCAAATGCAAGAATTGTGGACTCGGTCGATCCTTCATTTCATGCGCAGGGAGAAGAGGAACCAAATTTGACTTTGTGAATATTAAAATGTAAATGTATGTATCATGGCGCTTGTTTTACGCAACGGTTAAGCCGGCATTGTGTTGCGCTTGGCGTAGCCCCAGACCGACTGACTGTGGGCGCCACAAGATCGTTACGCTCGGCACCTCGTACTGGTTACCTCGTTTAGACAGCTGGGCTTACGTAACGAACGGAAAGCGTTACCCGCTGGCCTTAACCGTCTCGTAAGCAAATAGATCGGATAACGTTAAGACAAGCGCCGTGATATAGATCGAATATTTAATTATTCACAGAGGTCACATTTGGCATCTCTTCTCCATGTGTTTCATGCAAGACGTTTTTTAGCTTCAATACGGGAATTGTTTCTTATATATCACATTTTGAAAGTCAGTTGTCGTCTGACTAAACTGGAAAACCGATTTTCAAACAATTTCTTTCCAGAAGACAAATTTGTGCGTTGCAACCATGCGTTTTAAAAAGTGCGCAAACTCCTACTGAGCCCGCAATTCTGTATAAAAATGTGGTTGCTAAGCAATATGAAACAATATGACGTGGCACCGTTTAGAGAGCTGCATATGAGAATATTCGGACGTTTAAAATATAGTTTAACGAAATGCAAGTATTTTATACCTTTACCTCAAATAGCGTCTCCGACTCATAGCGTAGTAGCTGGTCTCACTTTGAATTCTGTTAAATGATTTAACTTTAAAGTAAGTTACTTGTTAACACTTAAAACTGTACAAGTTTAACTAGCGATCGTTTAGAACATTATGGCAAATCTTCATAGATTAAATTATATGCCGTCTGTTTGACAACCGAGTTCTCGCCACGTTTATTAAGGCCCTTTGTCTGGAAGACAAACAACGCAGCCAAAAATTAAACAAGAAGAAAACCAGATCATATTCACCATATCCATCATTTATCATTTAGCTCTCACTGCAACACTTGTACATTTTAGCCGTACGTGATATTAATTTATTGATATTTGACGATTACGCAAGGCGAGTAACAATAAATTTTCACAACGCTTTGTGCCGATTAGATGTTTCATCTGCCCCCCTTCATGTTAAGTGTGGTACAATTCAACCATGCACTCAGTACACCAAGTCTAGCTCGGCTCGACTTCGCTTAATAATTCGCCCTTCACTTTCAAAGTAAGCAAAGCACATAAAATTATTATTATTTTTTTACACTGAAATTTAGGACTATGTTAAAACTTTAAGTAGTTTACATTAATTTTACGGATTTGCTTGACGAATTTAGCTTCTCTTTATTTTTTTCTGGGGTGTTATTCTCGTTATGTTTAGTAACAAGTTTGAAGTCTTTTTGTTTATAGTTAAAACCTTTACCTACACAGGAGTTAATTCAGGACCGAAGTCGTTTTAGCGTGAAAATTAAAACGACCTTGAGATTAGCTCATTGTGAAGAGCAGTGCTGTATTTAGAAAGAAAGATTTTGGAAATAGTATTACATTGGAGAAACAAAAGCTTAATGGGAAGTAAATACAAAAATTGTAAATTCATGTAAAACCAATTAAAGAACACAACCCTCTCTACTTCTTCCGTGGAGGGGGGCGAAAAAAAAAACACGTAAAATGAAAAACAGTTTTAACCTCTACCCATTTTCCAGCCTGTACGAGAGAGGAACACGACCCAAGAAACGAAAAAAGTAGCATTAAAAATGTTTCAGATCTGAAAAATGCAAAGTCTGAAAGCTACAAACTTGTCATAAAAAATCAAACGTGTAAAATGTCATCATCCACAGCCTACATATTTGCACGTGTCACTGGTCAAAATATATACAACCTGTTTTGTTTTTAAATTAAGTGATATTAAATAGCAGTTTGGCATTAACATTGGGAATCAATAGGTAGAAAAATATAGTCTAAAGAAAAAATTCCGACTTCGGGAATGAAAACTTGACGGAACAAAAAGTTAGAATCAGACTTACTCTGCTTGCCTGTCTTGTTCCTCCCAAACTTGCTCTGAAAAGAGATAAAAATAGCGGTGTATTTTTACTAATTCATACTGGTAAGTAATATTTTGCTTTGTACTCAACATAAAGTTATGTAAATTGAGAATAACAGCCACCAACCAACGCTTAAAAATAAAAACATTGCGTTGATTTTACGCGACTCGAAATCATCATTTTGGACAAAAACAGCATCGTTCTTTTAAAAACTTTACCTTCTTGAAAAGATCTCCGCAATGAAAACAAACAACCGACGCTGAAACTTGATATTGAAACCTTCAACAGCAAACATTCAATAGCAAAACTAATGACTCTCGCTGTGAAAACGATTCTACAAAAGCTTGCCCTTTGCGCTGCAATATATAGCGTAGAAACGTTCCGTGGGTTTCACCACAAAAAAACAAATTCCACAATTTTAACAATACATACGTCGCAACTCACGCACAAAGAAAATATATACAGCAACACTTTCATCACGCTTCTGGCGATAATAAAGACTTCTCACAATAAATTTTTCACCTCAGAGGGCATAATGAGAATAAAATTGAACACAAATTTGCCACGCACGTCGGCAGAAATCGTCAAACTCACCGTGTTGTTGACAGGGCAGTGCGAACTACATTCAAGCAGCGATCGAGTCGAAGTCAACACATTTTACAAGTTTCAAAAATAGAGAATTCTATATCCTGGTGGTTACACATTTATACAGCTAATTCTGCTTGTGTATACAATAAATAATTTATGCTTCAAACAGTACTTGCTACGTCAGTGAGCTGACATAAATAAATATGTACGTGTCAACGCGTCAAGGAATTGTGTCTAAAGGTATTTCAATCAGTCTAAACTGAATTTGTTAAAACGAAGAAAACTGCAGCAATTGAATCGGTAAAGCGTCGATTGCCCGAAAGTAATACCCACTTAAAAATAGCAAAACCAGGCACTTAATGTAAACAACTTTATTCAAGCAAATTTGTTAAATTTCTTTTTGGGAAAGTCGTTATTTAAAAAATGAAACATTAAAAATGGACTAGACGGCGAGTGTCAATTACGAAGTTGCCATTATCTGACCGAAACCACCAGTTTTGTAAGAAAACCTAAGATAATTTAAGTGAATACAATGTTGTCTAAAAGATATGCAAATGAAACAAGCCTGAGACAAAGTTAAAATTTAGAGATTATTTTAATAAAGATCACAAGGGTGGTAAAAACTAAAACGGCGACGTGATTTCTTAAAAATAAATGTCGTTAGGTCAACGCATTAAAAATATTTCAAACTAACTCCATAATGTGTAGGAAGTATTCTGAAAATGTCTTAATACAGCATTTAAGAATTAACAGTTATTTAACTTATAACCAGCAGCTATACGATATTTGAGAAACAACTAATATCAAAAATTTTGGAAAAACTAAAACTGGAAAACGAAAATGGACAATACAATTTATTTTAAGTTCTACTCAAAAATCTGTTGATCATTATGCATTAAACGCAGTCTACCAAAAGCAACAACTGGCTATGTCTTGAAAATGCAAATTCAAATGAAAATTCTCCATGTGGGGGCGTTCTTTGGCACGAGGGAAGATTGCGTGACGAACCCAAATACTTTAAGCGTAAAGGTGCACAACAATATGAATTTAAAAAAATAAATTAAATTAATTAAAATCTAGACAGCCATAATATAATATATTAAAAGCTAATTTTGGGGGGTTTTAAGACAACATTTAGTTTTAGTCACGACGTAAATGTTCCCGATTTGGCGGATAGTGACAGAAAGAGCATATTTTTATCCATTTATTTTTCTAGTGAAGCTAATTTTCCTATTAACTACATAACAAAAAAGATGACCCCGCAAGTAAATACAATTATTCTTAATGTGGAACCACTTTATGATGGTCAAAGAACAACAAACAATTTGGAATATTGAAAAGGCACAGCACCTGCAGCCAAGGGCAAGAACAAAAAAGTCTAATAAAAATACCTGGAACCTCAGTTTGAAAAGCTGCAGCCTGTGGAGTCAGAAATAGTACAATTAGCAATGCTTTCAATTAGCACTAACAGCCGATAAAAAGTGTTGGCTACTCTGCGCCACTCTGGTCAAAGAAGTCAACTACTTTTCTTTTCTAAATTGAAGTAATTAAAGAACAATTCTTTTAAATAGTCGATTACTTTTTTACTCAATGTTTTCCCCAGTGCCTATTTATACACCTGGGTGGAGAGAGGCACTATGAGAGTCAAGTGTCTTGCCTAAGACCACAATACAGTGACACAAGCCAGGGCTGGAACCCAGACTGCTCAATCTGGAGTCCAGCGCACTAACCAGTAGGCAACTGGATGTCCCAAAACAACACTCTACTGCATCCAAATTGGACAACAAATCAAAAGTTTAAATTAGAAATCACGACAGGTATGTTTATAAAATATTTCAAAAAATACCTGTCCTTGAAGGATTGAAAAACAGTGGTGAAGAGTACCAAGGGCAGCCTGAAACAGAAATTAATATTACCAGCAAATTAAAACATTCTGTCAATGATGATGTTTATAAATCTCTGCAGGAAGGCAGAGTGCAGAAAATAAATAAATGTGAGCACATATGACCATAGATTTATTAATCATAATGTTCACGAAGGGAAAATCCAAATGATGCCACCTCAACAGGATACATCTAGGTTCATACAAGTATGTAATTTCATAACATTTTAATACTCTGCAACAGCACTTAGACTGCTCCCTAAAAGCAAAAATTTTGCTTTATATCGCTAGAGTAAAACATGAATGCATTGTCCCAACTTTAAGTTATATCAGTACCACTACTGTTTGGCTTGGGTCATAAAAATCCATTCATTGTAAGTGCCAGGGAGAAAGAAGGCTTTATTATAGGGTAACACATACCTGAGCAGTTGCCTTTAGAATAAGTACTTCCTGCAAATTAAAAAAAAAAAATGTTCAACATCAATTTACTGAATTTTATTTGGGAGTATTAAAAGATCACCAAGCAGACACCGAAGATCAGATTGAACTCAGTTACAGATGAGCAACTAAAAGCGTTTCTCTCTGTTTGGGTTTTCCTCTAACTAGGCAGGCTATAGTACATGTAGATGTAAACTGTCAGTTGCCTATCAAAGCTTAAGATTCTGCTGGCAGAATTTCAGGCATGATTCAATCATTAATTTTTGAGCAGTGAGCATTCTGCCAGCAGAATTCCTATTTTTTGAGCAGAATAATGATGAGCAGAATTTTAGCCGAAATTCATAAAAATAACAAGAACCACAAAAAATATAATTTGACATTTTAAAAAACAATAATTGAAACATGAATACCTAATGCTTGTTATTCAGTCCATGCATGGCATTAGCTACATGTAAACTCTATCACGACCACATGTACAGAAAATAACTTAAATTATACATGTAGCTGCATTACATAAAATTGCCTATGTTGTCCTATAACAACACATTGCTATAAACAACTAAATATTAAGTCTGATAAGTAAAATTCACGCAGAATTTTGAGCAGAAAATGTGATTATTATGAGCATTTATCGAAGCATTATCAGAGCCCAGTTTTTTAAAAGTCTTTCAATGCAAATACAGGAATTAAAGGTTTCCACCATGCTTGCATAACAGGAAGCTCTTAAACTTCACTTAATTTCTTTGTACACATTCTTGGTCAGAGCAAAGTTAATTTGTTTCGATAGAAAAGAAATAATTATTATTAATACCTTCTAGATTTAATTTATTGGTACTCTATTTTAAGCTATAAGGAGATGAAGGGTTAAGACAATTTTTGTTTCACTTGCATGCAATACTTACACTATCCAGTGGAAAAAGGGATTCTTCTCCAGTTGGGTCCAGCTGAAATAACAATAAAATAAAATTATCAATGATAAAACACAATGTAACAAGGGCTGGTCATGGTTGAATAATTTATTAAGGAACAGACATGTACATCCCACAAACATGATCAAAGTACTTTTGACAATAAGATAAGTTAATATCTGGTAACTAAATTCATAACCTAACCATCTATCACTAAGCACAAACACTGAAAATTGTTTTGTGTGGAATGATCTAGAAGGGGAGGAGAGGGAACAAAGAATATCTAGCAGAGGAAAATGGAGGAAAAAGTTACAGTCTCTGGGGGTAGTACTCTCTTGGTGGCATCACACGAAGCAGGACAGACTAGTAGCCAATTGCAGGGAGACTGTGAAGAAGCTATATGTGACTATGCATTGTTAGCACTGATGAGACTGGGCAATGAAGACTCACTGACTCAAAATCAGGTTAGTATCATGTATTTACTCTTGAAAACAAAACACACACTTAGTTGTTTACCTCCAACTGATCGGCAAAAACCATCTGTTGATCTTCTATTCTGCACAAATCTTCTCTGATCTGAGACATTCCTGAGGTTATCTTCTCAGGCACGTGGTATGTCTTAGGGACCAGTTTAGGGGACTCTGTTGTGATTTTATCTGCTGCCACAACACCAGAGGGGCCAGATGATGGGGCAGCTGTTGCTGGGTGCTTCACAGTGCTGGTTGAATGAGCAGGTGGAGCAGAAAAACCAGGTGCAGTGTGCAATGGTGGAGCAGCCTAGCGATAGATTTAAACAAGTTTTAAAGGACTGTTACATTATGCACTGCATCTGAATTACACAGTATGTGTCTACACCCAGGGTGTAGTTTACTGCAACATCAGGCCAGGTAGAATCTTTTTCTAGCTCTGCATCATTGTACAAGATCACAGTATCATTGCAATCCCAGTCCAACGCACTGACCATTTTGACCTCTTGTTTTATTGAAAAATAGCATGATCCCAGTACTGATAACACCTATAGTCATGCAACAAAGCAGAATGGAGTACCTGAGCAATGCTTGATGTATGAAACTCAGCCACACTCCTCAGTTTGTTTATCCAGTCTTGTCGTTCTTTAGCATCACTGGCTGAAAGTTAGAAGCAAACTTTTGTCAGTAAATTTAAATTGATCAGCCTTGACTGGTGGAGTTATAAATAGGGTTAGCAGAGCCTGAGTAGAGGATAAGTCACTGATAATAAAAAAGATGGCTCAGAAGGCCAGGTAAATTTATCATTTATTTACCTCTAAGTTTAAAAATATCACCATTGGCTGCACTAACAGTGAATGTGAATGAATCAGCTTCATCACTAGGGGCTATCATGCTTCCCTATTGAAAAACAATACAAATTATGAAAATATGAAAATATGCTATATAGATGGCGATATTATCCTTATCATTATCATGTTATAAGTAATTGAGATCAGTTCATGGGTAGATACAGGATGTTACAAAAAAGACATGTACAATGAGTGGGTCTTGCATTGCTTGAAGCAAGCTCCTCTGTGATTCTCGAGTCACACTTACTCCAAGATAAACTGATCCTCTAGGCCCCAGCTTTTTCTTCTCTTTGTCCTGCACATCAAGAGAAATGATAAAAAAAAATAAAACTTACAACTTAATTAAGGTACATTCCTTCCCGTGTAGTGTGCCTTCACATGGGGAGGAAGCTTGGGTGCCCTCATGATCCCTGGCAGAGCTATGCTGGTAGAAGCCTCCTGCTCCTGGCAGGTTCCACCAAGCCAGACTGGTCTGCGGGCAAGGGGCCTGACTAAAGCCGATTGGAAGCCCCGCATTGGGAAAGCAAGCCTCCTGGAGGCTCATGATTGGAACATGGAATGTGCATACAATGTTTGACACAGTTTAAATTAAGGTACATGTCCGATCCACTGTACATTACACTTGGATTTCGTAGCAATGGTTCATGACTTTCTATATTCTCACTCGTCACTGATATAAACGATATAAGTGATATAAATAAGAAATAAATAGCAAATTTAAGTGGAACATCCAAAGACTGGCTCTTCATCCACTGTTTCCAGATTGAATATGAATTTAGACATGTCGGTTTTCGTGCAGGGAGGAAAACTGGAGAACGCAGAGAAAAAGCCTCAGATCGAGAATAGCCAACAACAAACTCAACCCAAATATGGCATGGGATTTGAACCCAGGCTACACTGGTGAAAGGCGAGCGCTCTCACCACTGCATCATCCTCATATTGCAATGTGAAATGTGATTATTGTATTACTTCTTACCACATAATACTCCAACAATCCCGAATCAGGATCAAGAGTGAACCATCTAAACTGCCAGCCCTTCATAAGATTTGTCCATTTGCTAAGCTGTCCCTCTGTTGGTTTCCTGTGGTAAGATTAAGAACATCACACACTCTTTTAGCTAGGAATACACAAGATTGCACTGTAATAAGACAGCATTTCCCATGTTTCTGTAGAGCTTTAGCAATTCTTGTTGTTTGTCAATATTAGAAAAATCGCGATCTTATTGGCTATGTGGGTGCATCTTAAGTAGAAGATCCTGAGGCTGCACCTATGGTTTCCATGTATCAGGGACAGAAAGTGTAAATTCAACAAAACCGTCAATAAAATTTGTTTCATCTATCGCACAGCAAAAATCCCACTTGGGCCAACTAGCCCTCATTGCTGGAGCTTATTTAGGTTTTTACAGCATGAAGCAACAAGGATTTACTAGTTTGCTACAGCTCAGCCCCCAGTATATTGTTCTTGCGTGGAAAGAGACACTTGAGTGAGACTTTGAGAGTTTCTCAGTATCTTTGTCCACACAAGGACTCCAGGCAGTGTTTGAACCTTGGTTGCATAATCCCGAGTCTTGCATGCTGATCATAAGGCCACTGCTTCTCACATCTAAGGTATATCTTATATTTAATATATCAGCCAATAAGACCACTCAGCTTATATAAGCCTTGAGCATTTGTGTTCTACATTATTGCAAGTGGAAGTTTGAGAGAACAAGAATGCTGTGGTTATTACAGATCAAGTTTCCGCACCTGTTTGGAGTTCTCCCCATCTTTCACATGTTTTTAAGACTCCTTATTGGGGCTGGCAAAGGGTTCTTGCATGAAGCATGATAGTCCCAAAATTGGCAGAGTGATAGGTGATTGAGCCAAAATAAGCTGCATGACACAGGGCTTGGCACTGATCACAATGTTTCGCATGAAAAAATGTCAACCCAAATGGTGAGAGATGTAAGAATTTCTGTGTCATTTTATATAGACTTCCTTTGAAGATTGGATATCTGCAGTGAGCCACTACATAAGGAAAATGTACACTGAGTGAAGATTCCATAAAACCCAAACGAATAAAAAAAGCCATATTATGTCCTTCTCTGATATAAAAAGAATTGACATACAAAAGGGGATTTGTCAAAGTATTGTCTGTGTATCAAAGAATAGCAAAGGAGGTGTAGCCATTTGAACACAAGACTCTTGGAGTTAGGAGTCGCTGGACATCATCTCTGGTGCCCAGTGGAATGATGCAAGGTAAGTGTAAAGTTCACTGTTCACTGAGTTGACCCAAGTATATAGCTAGTCCCGCATTTTTATAGCCATTATCAAATCTGTATCAGCCCTTTCCCTTCTCCGGTGTGAGAGATTTAATGTACATCTTATTTGCCTGGTTTTCGGTCCATCCCACAAACAGCAAGGCATAGATTCCCGAAATATTATGGCACACAAACAGCCATAAGTAATTTTAGGGGGGAAACAACGAGAATCCATATCTTTCTGCACAGACCTCGAACTCGACTAAAAATAGGTACTGTATACAGAAATTTGGAAAGAATTTTGTCTTTTTCTTTCAGCAATAACTCATAGAAATTCTGGGCTTCTCTGGAGTCGTAGAAACACGCGGCTTATCAGCCAATCACTGCAGAGCACCCTCTTTCTCGTGGCATCGTCTACGTTATTTTCTAAAATTAGATTATACAAACGCCTTACCTAAATTTGTCTTCATCCTGTTGATCAAGAACCTACAATTAAGAAACGAAAAAGCACAGGAGATACCAAAACAAAAACAAGTTCTTTAACTGCAGTGACAAATTCGCAAATCATCAATTCTGATCAGAGGAGCAAAGAGAATCCAATGAACGTAACATGTGTTTACAACAGGAAAACTTGAAATACAAGGCAAGATCTCCATCTTTTTCAAATGCTCACCTTGGCTTTTTGCATAACACCAAGAATAACGGTCTTTTCTTCCTCTGAAAACTGACTTAGGTCGATATCTAAGTCGGCAAAGTAAGGGTCCTTTAAAATATCTTCAGCGACCGCCATCTTGGCTGGTGCTGTATTGTGTTGGACTCGTTTTCGTGTGCACTGTTAACCTGCTCTCCGGGGTAGTGAGGGCTTGGTAAAATTGTCCCGCCACTCTGACTTCACAGTATTGGCTTTTTGGGAAAATGGCGACGAACATATCATCGTCATCAATCTTTTTTTTTTTTTGTAATACGAAGTCTTACTCACAGTATAATTATGATTTAACTAACAGTGGCATATTTACATAAATTACACTAATTACTAAGGATAAAATTGATACTTCAACTTCGTATACCTTAAAATTCCGGTTATAAGCCCTGGGCTTATACAACTTCGTAAGGGGTTTTGAGTGGGCTTATAAGCGGAGGGGCTTATATCCAGGAGGACTTATAAGCGGAATAAAAAAAATGTTTCGAAACGAGCCACGGTAGTGTTGATCAAAATACGTTTTTAAGCTAAAATTAAAAAGTCAAAATAAAGCAACATTTAACACTGTTCAGTACTGTCATCCAGCAGAGGGGGGCTTATATCCGGGGGGGGGCTTATAACCGGATGTATTTTCTTGTTTCCAGTTAGATGGGCCTATAACCGGGGGGGGCTTATAACCGGAGTTTAGGGTTTACACACCTCCCTACCCGACATTCTCTCGAGCACCCCCACCGGCGGTGGGTGCCCAGCTGATCATTTTGGTGAATATCAGCTCGGAAGGCTTGTAACTGGATTTTCTTCAGTGAAATTTCAACTCGAACTGATATGGAAAATATAAAATATATCATGATATCTCATGATATGGAAAATATTTAAATTTGTCTCAGGTCCAGTTTCGGAGAGGAGAAAGGCACGGCAAAACGCCAGCCATGATATTTTGAAAATCAACCACAGCTCACAAATTCTCCTGGTAATAAGATTATACCGTGTTAATTTTACCCAAATGTCCCTTTAAACTAGTGTTAAAAGGCCCTTCTCATGATATGGAAAAACACAACTGCAGCATTCCAAGGCTTTTGCTTGGATGTCTTTTTTGGGATGCTCCTGAAGATTGACTAATTTGGTGATGCTACCTGAAACAGCCGCGCTTATTTAATAGAACAGATTCAAAAAACGACACTTATTACACTAGAGGCACTTATGGAAGGGAAATGCTAAATAGAATTATTACAGTGAGTGGAAATGAACAAAAACAAACACAAATTTATCCTCACTTTTTTTATTTGTGTCGACACATGTACAATGAATCAAGATATACAGCTGAATAACAAACAAAGTTTTATCTAAGGCTACTTCATTCTACTTGCTGTCCAGAAACTGGTCCTTCAGCTACCAACCTAAATCCCAGGCTCTCTCTTCTTTTCCTCCCCGATCGAGGACGTCCTTGACGGAATAATACAAGAGAGAGCCTGGGATCGAGCTTGCAAGTCAACCAACCTTCTGCCTCTACTTTAGATGTTTAAAGTAACAGCGCCGATCAGTCCCATCTTCGATTAAAGACACGTTATCGTCACTACAGTTGCTAAATACTCCTAGGCACCAGTTAGTAAGCTTGTGTTTATATATAACATATCTATGTCCTTTTCTTCTAACCATCTTTTGATAAAACAGGAAAGCATCGGTGGTTAAAGCGCCACATTCATGTGTCTGTGAATGAAATGGAAACAGTTGTAAAACAAAACAGCCTTTCAACATGTTAAGGTGCAACTTTTTGGAAAGTTAAAAATATTTCTCTAGGCACCTTAAATTTTCGGAAATTTAAGGTGGCTCTGAAACTGCTCTAGAGAATTTTTTTACTGTACAGAAAGTTGTAAAAATTAGGGTCACCGGATTTCGTGTTTGAGTTATAAGCACTTAAATGGAAAATTAAGGGTGTTTTTAACAGGTTAAACTGTGGCTACAATAACCAGTGAAGTCATGAAAATGACTACAACTTATCCAACAATAATTGGAAAGTTGTTCGATATCATTATTGTAGCAGCAACGGATAAAGATTTGTAGTACTGCCCATCAAATTGTAAGAGTTTGAAAGTGCTGGAAACCGTTGTGAGCCTCCTTAAACTCTGCCAGCGAGTAAAAGTCGTTTAAATGTGCAAACTTGAATTCAACACCTTCTATCTTTTTTTAAAGGCACTCTTTTAGAATTCCGCTTCTGTCATGACACACTACCATTTTCCTACTTTACCCCTCTGCAGTGCCAGCTCGTGAAGTTCTAAATTTGCGCTGAATTCTTGGACACAAAATTGTCGGAAAAGTCCGAACTTTGAAATTTCCGAAGGTGTTCCGATTAAAACACGAGTACCAAGAGAGGTAATCACGGTAATTACATTCCACCCTTTAATGTTGAGATAAGAAAAAACAATGCGTTTTAAAAAAAGAACACGCTTGCTTTTGAATATAAAATACATTTATTTAATGAAATTACTCTCTAATTCAGAGAAAAGAATCCGTCCAAGCTCTCTGATATTACAACATCGACAAGTTATTTATAAACCAAATGCACTGAACACGTGAACACTTCAAATCACGCGCCATATTTTAATTCTTCAGTCATGAATATTCCGTACACTTGTCGATGTCTGTTTTTGCGCGTATCGTGCATAAGCTTTGAATAAATGCATAATGATGGCCTAAGGTGTCTCCCGCGACCTTAACATGATAAAATAAGCTTGCAAAAATAACTGCTTAATTATTACACTCACCTCAAATGTGACCGCTGTACCGTTGACCTTCAGCGCATACACATTACTGCTGTTTTGTTCATCAGTGAATTGAATGCACTTCGCTCTTTTCTCTTCGATTTCCACTATCGTAAACCCTTTGAGATAAAAAATACACCATTACTTAAAAATACTGGAAACAATTTCAAACACACCAGTCATCGGCTAATGATTTGTTCCGTGGCGGTGAAAGAGAACAAAACAAGCTTAGGACGTTTTTCCTTTCTTCCGCTACCGTAAAAAAGGTACAGAAGAGGGAGGGGGGGCTGAGTCGGGGTCCTCAGAAAATTTCACCATGGACCTTCGGGCCCCATTGTTTTGGTGCTTAGAGCCCTTTAATTAATTAGTGTAGCCCTGAAAACGTTTGCCACGGAAACAGGAGCCCCGTTTTTCCGGGTCCTGTTTTTAAAGACCTGGAGCCCGGCTCTTCTTTTCGACTGGAGCCATGGAGTCTGGCCCTGAAGAAAGAGCGCCTAATCTAACTAACGGGGCTCTAGACTCTTTATCTGAATATACCTGAGTTTTCAGAAGAGTTTTTTATGGTTTCATGGGCACATAACAAACCAACATCATTCGAATGTCAATTATTTAAGCAACAAATGAGAATTATTTTCAAAGTTTCTCCCAATAATTTGCAAGAAATTTGAGGTTTTTAAATTCATGTAATGACTGCTAAAATTGAAATATACACGGTAAAAAGTGTTAAGTAAAAAAACATTACAATAAAAGCAACAAAAATGCTTTGGAAGAATAAAATGCTAATACAAACTTCATAAAAGGATATGTGGAATATTGCCTCAGATAACGGAATTTCAGTCATAAGTAGACCTCTCAAGACCTTCTCTGAACAGGAATCTGTTTTTCCCACTCAAGATTACCAAATGGCTGACTAGCAGTGAAACAAATGTTGTTTATAAGACTCCCTGTTCCGTTTCCTTGCACGCATGGTTACACGGAAACAACGGAAATTTTCGCGTAAGAAAAACATTAGAATCTTGGTACACCGCACAGTTGCAAGTGAAGCAGACATTGGCTGTGGTCACATCAACGCCGTAACTACAGTTTATCTCTGGTTATAGTCTTTAGTCCTAATACTTAAGTTAATACTTGTACAACTTTGCGGTCGCACCAACGGAATTAACTACAGTTAGTTCTGATTAGCCTTTGGATGACATACCACTTAAAAGTAGCTGGTGACAGCCCTCTGAAAATGTAAACATCGCTGACCGAACAAAGCTGCTATTTCTGGTTATCGTTTGTGTTTCACATCTTCGTGCGGGAAACAGTTATTAAAATTTTAGAAATAATGTTAAATTTTTACAGGATGTAAAGTTTGCTCCTTGCTTTAATTACTGATTGAGGCGTAAATTTCCCAACTATGGTTAGAGTGAACAGAGAAAAGGTCACATTACTGAAATAGCTAACTTAAGTACAATCTCTGTCTTAATTTTAGTTAGTAGCCTTGATGTGACTACAACCCGAATAACTAGCAAGAATCAACAAGGTGAATTCTTTTTTCTTTGATGTATTAGTATTCCAAAAAAATATTGCTATTGTTTTAATTGTAATGTTTTTCAAATTTGTTATAATGCCTTAACCATTTTTCTTAAAACGCGTGATATTTTGTTTTGAATTGACGTGAGGCGCCCGTTTAGGCTAAAATATGAATAACTTAAAATTCATTTTTCTATCGCGGGCCAGCTTGAAGGCTAAAGTTTCGATAAGTTCTTCAAACTGTTACCATGCTATGAGTTCTTTCTGGTACGTAACTTTCCTTTGCCTTTTTTACCCGAATGTCAGCGGAAACTTTCCGACAAGATTAATCCTTTCAATCTTTCCATATATTTTCACTACTGAGTGCCAAGATTTCGTTTAAACTTCTGCAACTAACTTCTGCCATAACTCTTCAAGTTTCCGAAAAATCTTCGGAACAGCCGGTATAATTTCGACATTAAATTATTAACTCCATGCAACTTCGAGGCTTGGAACGCTCCAGCGCTTATAAATTTCACCTAAAAGCACAACAACCGAAGAAAAAGTAGGTTCAAGGTATCAGTGTTATTAGCTCCAGATCACATTCGGCTATTTACAACGAAAAGTTTGAACTAATATTATAAACTCAACTTTTGCGTCAAAATGTAGCGAAGTCGCCAAATTTACGTTTTTCAGAATTATATGAAAATTAACCGGACGAATCGAATAAAACTAAAACTATGAATATTTTACCCACACTTTGCGCTATTTTACGTTTCTGGAGCTGCCTTGATTTGAATGAAATATATTTTTAAAGTGAAGCACTGCTTCAACTCTCTTGTGAACACGGCCTTGTTGTTATTTGGATTTAACAGCAGACGCTATGCAAGATGTTGTTAGATGAGCTAATTGCAGAAGTTTTAACGAAATCTTAGCGCTCAGTTATATGTAAATAGCAATTTTATCCAAAAAGTAATGTTCAATAAATATCACGCAAAACTAACGGACATTACACCAACACTTGACATTCATATTATTCCTCGATAAATTGCGTATAAAATGCAAAAGTTTCATTGAAATCAAGTTAGAAATGGTGAAGTTGTTGGAGTTTTTAGACAGGCTCAAAGCGCGTCATTTATTTTGATCGAGTCACTTAAGTCGTTATATAAGGTAACACAACTTACTCGTTCTAGAGCCTTCTGTAGTTGAACGGCCATTGCATTTTGCTTCAAGAGATCGCCCACTGCCAATGGAAATCTTTAGGAGATTTCCATTGCAGTCACTTTCTTGTCTGTAATATGACTGAAGGCTGACAGGGCTTGGGCGTCTCTTCCAGCTTGCGCCGACTTCCACATAAGCCAGCAAGCACACCGCCACGATCTGCCGAGAAAAAGTGGTTTAATTTGTTCAAGTGCTGTAACAGGACAAACAACGCACCGAAACAGACACACTGTCTAAATAAATGAAAGGAGCGGCAACTCAAACTAACAAAATGGAAGACAATTGTACAAGAATACATAGGAGACGTGAAAACAAAGCATGTCTAAATTATTGCAATGACCCCCAATCCTTAGTACTAATATTTCTTACTAAAAAGCTATGGGTTAAATCCATTTCTCCACTTCTTTTCCAGATGAATCAAAGTTTTGCAGCGAAGTCCCTTTATATATTTCATGATTTGTTTAATTTTATTTGCACTATAATTGATTAAAAATGAAAGGAATTTCATTTCACTCAAGATTCTATTACGCCTTACCACCATAAACATTACATACTGGCATCAAGTATTTATCTTTAAACTACCCCAGCGTTAAGTTGAAATATATCCTGAGTGGGAGTAATATTTAACGGACAGTGTTTAACAGCAGCTAGATATTAAACAACCTTTAATAATATTTATACTTATATAATTTGTGTAAATCCCCACACCGACCTCTTCACGCCTTGGAAACAATTTATGAGGTATTGCATGTGCTATACACTGATCACTGTTCTTTCCATTTCTGCGTCAATTGAAGTAACTACACTACAATAAATCAATTTTACAGAACTAAGTAAATCAACGTAAAGGAAGAGGAACAAACACTTCAAATACAGGAAAAGCGGGGGAGACATGTTAAGTGAAAATAACGCAAAACAATTAGCACGTAGTTTCACAGTTATGTAAAAAACCAGCACGTGGGTGACACTTCAAAGTTGCGCATTTTAGCTCAGCCACGATTTTACAGCGAGGCAATCTCGAACGTTGAGCGCCTAAATTACTAATTCCCCACAGACCCCTATAGCAACACACGATCTGCATTCTGGCGCAGAGAGAAGTTTATTCAGAAAGTAACAGTCAAAAACAATCAATGATAACAGTAATATTAAAAGCTTTCTGCCAGCCTCGTGCGGAAATACATTGGGTGAGTGGGTGGGAAAGCAAAATCAATAAGAGTCGTGTAAAGGAAAAGAAAGAGAAAAAGAATTTTATTTCGCTATAACGCCTAATTTCCATAAACATTACGTACCAGTATCAAGTATTTTCACCAGGTAGAATATATGTGAGTAAGTAATTTTCCGCATAATCGCATAATTGCCGTTCAAATTAAAATTCTTAAGTGTGCGTGGTTTAGTGACCTACCGGAAGTGTCATGCCTTCCCCGTGCTTGCAATTTGATATCTTGTTTTATTTATTTGCAATGCTCACGTTACAAACAGTTCAAACATAACATACAAAACTAACAACGCTTACAAAACACACAGTTTAAAAAAAGTTTACAATACTACTAGTCCTAACGTGTTGACATTGCTTACAGTAGCTTGCAGGCGTTACACTCCACCGCACTCTCTGCATTTGAAAAGGTTACTTCCTATCAGGCTTCACGCTGATCATATTAGTGGAGTAAAATTGATTTACTCTAGTTTAGTTACTTCAGTTGAGTAGAAATCGAAGGATCATTGATTATATTGCAGTAACTCATAAATTTATTCAACTCTAAAAGAAGTATTTTGTTTGCCAATTTTTTTTACTTTGTATTGCAATGGGAGGAGGCCTTGGGAGTGGAGGGCTCTGGCTAATTTTTTAAATAACTTCTAGCAACTTATAATTGTTAAAACGACATTCCCACTTAGACCTTTTCAACATTACGGAAGTTAAAAGATAAATACTTAGTAGTTTCGCAGTGAGGTAAGTAACAGTATATATGGCTGATTGCACAAGTATGCGGCCCGGTTTCCAAAAATGACAAACTTTAAATTATCAACGGGTTATTAAGGCTTCAAGCTGTAGTTCCGATGAGGCCTCACGCTGATCATATTAGTGGCGTAAAATTGATTTATTCTCTGACTTGTTTAGTTACTTCAGTTGAGTAGAAATTGAAAGATCATTGATCAATGATTATATTGCATTAACTCATAAATTGATTCAATTTATTTTAAAATTGTCAGTTTATTTTACTTTGTATTGGTGGAGGCCTTGGGGTGAAGGATTCTGAATTAATTTCTTAAATAACGTCTAGTAACTTTTAATTGTTAAAAAACATTCCCACTTAGACCTTTTCAACATTACGGGAGTTAAAAGATAAATACTTGATGCTAGTACGTAATGTATATGGCAATTAGGCGTTATAGCGAAATAAAATTCTTTTCATTTTTGATGAATTATAGCGAACACCTCAAATCAGGTGAGGAGAAGCTGACACAAGCCGCCACAGAAAGGAGGGTCCGCAGAAGACAAAGCGACAGCCTCGACAGACCAGAGACAGAGCACAGATGCAGCCTCTGCTGTCACTCCCGCATCGGCCTCTGCAGCCACAGACGCCGGTGCTCCAGCCAATGACCGGGACGAAATTCAAGAAACAAAACCAAAATAGCGCCACATAAACTAATACCGTTCGCATCTATAATAGCTTTGTCGACTCTTGTACTAATAAAGCTTATTTGAATACTTTTGAAGTGAAAAATGCACACAAGGCAAAATTATGCCATTTTGGCAGCCCTGTTGTGAAAGCGAGGCTAACTTGGTTACAAAATTTTCATCCCGGTAACCGGGCTGGAGTGTTCACAGGGAAAATTTTTCCGAGATCTCGGTTTCTACAACCGAGATGCCGGTAACCGGGCTGGCCCGCCGTCTCACATGAATACGTCGAATTTTTTACAAAGGAAATAGGGGGGAGGCGAGATCTCGGAAACCGGGCTAGCCCGGTCAGCCGGGCTCATATGAAGAGGCCCTTAATCTTGGTGGGTTGGTCAAACCACGAACCTTTGTCGCTAGCAGCAAGTTCCTTCTCATTGCTTTCAGAACAAGAGTCGTCGTCTTTCTTCTTTTTCTTCGGCCCGGGTTTCTTACGATGTCTCGTCCACGGTGTCTTCCCTCTTTTCGTTGAACTTATATCAATATTTTACGGACTCTTGCTCAAAAATTCACTGATCCTAAAGGCGTAACCCACGCGAAAAAGCACAGCCGTTTTTCCACGTAAACAAGTCGCCGGGTGAAGTTTACCGCGAACAATCCGCGGGTACCCTTTGTTTAATTAGGATTACAACACCTTTAGCTATTTATTGACTCTACACAAAGAAGTTTTTCCTCGATATCTCGCGATGATTTAACAATTAATCATTGTTTTAGCTTTAGAATGAGCAAAGAATTTTTTTGTTGCAAAATTTGGGCCCTGAAGGTCTACATTAACCTTAGACAATGTTATAAGTGATAAAAAAGAAGTTTAATTTTTAACTGTTATAGCTGCTTAGCAGTACTACTGCACTGCAAGTTATCAGAATTATAATGATAATAATAATAATAGCAATAATAATAAAAATAATAATAATAATAATAATAATAATAATAATAGTACTTGGTACGCCGATTTTACAAGTCTCAATTCGTTTACAATTAAACAAAAGATAAAAATCTAGTCTAAATCGCAATCTGTTAAAAATGCACCTCGGGATTAACCTAATTACAATTGATAAAATTTAAAAATCAATCTACAAAATAAAAGGAAAAAACTGGTGTACGTGTTAAAAATATACCGATTTAAAAAGATAACAGAAGACGCGTTTCTTATAATTGCTGGCGGAGTATTCCTCAGTCTCGGGGCAACGATGGAAATCGCCCGATTCCTGCATGTAGGGGCGGCCGATCTAGGAACTGTTAGCAACCTTGCGAGGCCGAGCGTAAACTGCTTCTGCAACAGTAAAATTTTTTTCTTCTTCTGAAATGGAACAAACATCTCACATAACAGTGTTTCAGTTGAACATTTAGCAACTCTGGGCAAGCTCAATCACGATAGTAGCTTTCGCGGGGGAGGAGTGATAATGAGCGCAAAGAACGCCTTCGTAGCAAGCTACCACGGTACTGAAATTGACAAACGCGTAGGATGCGTATCCTATGCACTTCCGCCCCCTCACCTAAAAAAAGTCAGGGAGAAAAAAAATCCCGATTTTTTTTTTTACGCTAGGGGGCCGCTGTAAACAGAGTAGAGTATGAACAGTGAAAACGGAAGTTATCCCATAACAAGCAACTTACGCCAAAGCCTGATTATCTTTTTTTTTCAATTAGCTAAACACACAACAATTTTAAGCAGTGTGCTTTCTAGGGATTGGGGCTGAGGAAGCGAATTCCACCTTTTCGACCAAACACACTAAAGCGTGAAGGAACTGGAAGATTTTTCAAGCGGATAATGTTTTAAGTAATCCGGCCGCCCACTTTCTGAAATTATCAACGCTTCTGCAGTTCAGCTGCACGAGTGTTGTTTTCATTGATACATGTATTTTATTTCGCAGAGCTCTTCTCTTTAGATGAGTTCTCTACGCCTTATGCTTTCGGCTAAAAGAAGAACTCGGCTTCAGCATTCGATTTTTGTGAAGGCTTTTGTATCCTAAGATGGTTTGGGGTAGGACGGAAAAATAGATATTTATAGATATTCGTTACAATTTTGTTCAGCGCGAACAGTGTTTACGGTGGTTGTCTTGGCCAAAAAAAATCCATTTTTAAGCGATGACGTCATATAATGACGTCATCGGTTAATGCTGTAAAGCGAAAAAGCGATGGAATTTATGGAATTTTTGGTGTTACGGTGTGAGCGCGATTACTCCCTGAATTGAACCGAAGAGCGTTGGGAACTAGGTCCATGGTTTGTGTTCTTGTTCTTGTCGTCGTGCGAGTGGACGGACGGGATCTGTTTCCTGTTGCCTAGAACCGAATAGAATTTGGAACTAACTTCAGGGATAAACGTCAGTAGAAAAGAATTCAAGTAAAACTCAACAAGAAATCAGGGCGTAGAACTCAAAACAAAATACTCCCGGGCAGTTAGAATTATAGCGGAGCTCCAGCGCGCGAAGCGCGCCAGCGGAGCACCATGGGTAAGAAATTTTGGTAAACCATCAAGCCGAGAAAATTTGGTAATCACGTGACCGTACGAGCGTCCGTCCGACCGTCCGTCCGTCCGTCCGTACAGACTCTGGGGGAGGGGGAGGGGAGTCACAGGACAATTACCGCCTTGGTTACTGTTAAATCTTTGATATTGAACTTCCATGTCATGCTCAATTGACAGCTGTCAAAACAAGGTATCCGCTGACCAGTATCACATGACCATATCGCGGGCTCAGGCGTAGAGCTAATCGAGGTGACGTCTTTTTTGGAAGTTCACCGCTGACCAGGTAATGGTTTTCCAGTTGATCGCGGGCTCAAGTACTCAGTTTTTTACTTAGCCTGATAATTTTGTCATCGCGTAAATTCAGATTTAAATAAAGGGCAAGGTAAATAACCGAGAAGCTCTGCTTTTAGGCTTGGCTAAATCTATTTTAGAAATAATTAGCTTAGTTTTTTTCTCATGTTAAATAAATGATCTGGACATTTCATTTCAACTTAAACGAAGCGATTGTACGAAAAGGCGGCAAATCTTTGGTACGCTGTTCACCTTTAAAGCTGAATGAGAGACGCGAAGAAAGCTGCTGGCAAACATCGATTTTCGTGAATATTTCCCGCTTTATTTACTCATCTACATCATGGAAACTTATGCCAAATTATTAAGGACAACCTCTTAACGGGAAGCTCCGAAATAATTGCCGATTTGAACATGATATACTGGATAACAAGTCAAAAAGAGCGCGATGTGCAGGGTTCGACCTACGGCTGAGCAAGGCTGAATATCACTGAATTGAGCTCAAACAAAAGTGAATTCAGAGCCGATCAAGTTCACTGAAGTAAAGGATAAAAGACTGTTAAAGGCTACACCGATGGAAAGAAAGAAATTGATGTTCGGTGATAATTCATATAAAAGTGTGTTGGACTAAGCTTGCAAGTTTGCAACGAATTTTGCCGTGTTCGTCTCCGATGTTATTGGGCTCGTTTGAAAGCTTATCCCTGCAGAATTTATAAGCCTTCTTCAGTAATGAGGTAACAAACGTAAATGTATGCACTAAGCATAAGCCTAATTTTATATTGAGAGAATTATACTTCATTTATGAATGAATTTGAAGTTGTGTCGGTTTTCAGATCTTCACGTAAATATTTATCAAGCCTGTTCATGTTGATGTTTGTACATTTTACACATTTGTTTAGTAAATGTTTTGTTTAGACTAATTATTTTCAGTTTTAGTTATTGGAGTTAACTGTGATGTTCATTACTGGATTTTGAAAACAAATTATTTAGCTTCACGGATCAAAATCGCGATTTCGGCTCGCTTGCATTTGTTTTGTTTCTCTTATCACTACTTGTTTAGACTACTTGTAGTGGGTCTTTTCTCTAAGGGTCGGAGGAGCGCTTTTATATCGTGAACTGGGCGAACCACCAGGCGGTATGGACGGGAAGGGCTTGGGACGAGACGAGAAAAAAACCGACTACGGACTCTTTTGTAATTTTTGAAGATATGCCCGTCAGCCCAGCAACGGAGAAGCTGATTGGCCAATTTAAATTGTGCGCGCAGAATGGCGTCAAGGATCTCGCGATCAACTGCTGTTTTATTTGCACGCGCGTTGCCTTAGCTCGTTATAAACTTTGCTTCAAGACATTAAAACAATACTGCTCCATGACAAGACTACTAACAAGACCTTAAGAGGCGCTTGGTTGTATTGGATGAATTTTCAAGCTCATTTAAAGAAACTTTGTGAAATAAAACACTGCGTTGACGTGTTGACGCAAGCACATAAGATCCGTAACGCCATTGTGTGCGCGCAACTTAAGATTGCGCACATTGGCCAATCAGCTTCTCCGTTGCTGGGCTGACGGATATCCTCAAAAAATGCATAAGAGTCCGCAGTCTATTTTTCCTCGCACGGTCTTGTCTCGCCTCAGTCCCCCCTCACGCATCTTAAACCCCACTTTACAGCATGCCCTTTCTGAATTTCGAGAGAAAAACAGACTGCATGCAGTCTACTACTTGTTAGTGAGTGTGTTGAATTTGCCGGTTTCGTTGCGAATACCTGTGCTAGGCTGAGTGGGTTCAGACTTAACCTACCGCATATTTACTTACCAGAAATGAAGAAAATTCATTCAGTTCTCTACATAAAATTCTCTTAGGTATTTAGCAACGCGTACGATAAAACAGAATTAGTAAATCATGCAACGAAAAGAAGACGGTTCAAAACAGTCAAAACATCATTGTAAGCTTATTCTAAGTTAGCGTGCACCACTTTCCAAATCACAAACTGCCACAATTCTTACACAGACACTGCTTTAAAATGACTTACATAACCGGTTCCATCAATTTGCAGTGTTTGTTTTGCCGCCGTGATTTTCTCAGTTTGCCGTGGCGTGAGTTCATTTAGTTTACTGTGTTTAGCAGCGAGTTCACTTTGTTTTTCTGTACGTACTTTGTTTTTGCCTTGAGTTGATTTTCTCGCCCTGACAGTTTTGTAGTAATCATAACAAGGTCAAGGTTCTTTTTACATTGAATAACTCATAGAGGTCCTAGAGGTGTATTACGAATTAGTGTACAGTAAACGTTGTAAAAAGTTTTGCTAAGATTTGTTTTGCGCCTACGTGCGTACGTGAGGAACCCAATAAAGTGCACTCGTCAATTTCAATTTTATAACCTGTCACTACAGGCAGGAAAATTCAGACGGGTTAACCACGAAATAAATTGATGTCGCTTTCCTCAACAAAATCATGAGAGGTTTTTTGTACCTATATGGGCCACCGTATAAGCTTAGAAATATAGTGTGGTTTCTTATTTGGTAACACTGTAATTTACTCGAGAAAAAAAAAAAAGATAAATGGGAACTCCGCTTTTAGGCCTGCCTAAATCTATATATTAGAAAGGACTGATTCTATGTATAAACGAAAGACATAAATTATATTTGATGTGTTTTGTTAGGTTTAGTAAAAAGAAATCTTTACATTTTTTAAAAGAAAAGGGCTAAACATTTTCAAGACAGCGTTTGACCTTGTATCGTATGTCGTCAGTATCGGATGTCGCGCTACAAGATAACACAGCTTTTGTCAAACAGTCATTCAACACAGAAGTTGTTCAGGAATAAACGTCAGTAGAAAAGAAATCATGTTTAACTCAACAAGAAAGCACTGCATAGAACTTAAAGCAAAATACTCCCGGGCAGTTAGAAAGGACTAATTCTAAGTATAAGTGAAAGAGACTAATTATATTTGATGTGTTTTATAAGATTTAGTAAACAGAAATCTTTAATTTTTTTTAAAACAAAAGGGCTCAACAATTTCAAGACAGCGTTTGACCTTGTATCATATGTCGTCAGTATCAGATATCTCCCTGCAACATAACGCAACTTTTGTCGAACAATCATTCAACACAGAAGTTGTCAGCTATTTTTATTAACTTTTCTTGAAATTTTCTGTCAAATTTCCTGAAAATTCTTAAAGACCCCTTGTGAAACGTCATCGCTTCTGCATGCATTGCGTGCCGTTTATTCGTTTTTGCGGGAGCGACGTTTCTGTGATCCGAAATTAAAATCCAGTCTTAAAATTTAGGCTCTAAACATCACGATCGAAAATAGAAAATGATTCTGCTCATGTTAGCTGGATGGTTTAGCCATTTTATAGCAATATTGAAATTATTCAGCCGCAGAAAGATGGTCAAATTCCTGAACACGGTTGAATGCACCTTGCAATGCAGTCACGAATCCGTGACAAAAATATTAACTTTCCCAATTTAACAGTTCCTAAGTCCTTTGCTATTTCTGAAGCGTGAAATCGCAAAAAGTGTTTCAATGTTTTCGTGACCATCACCGTTGTCTTAGAATAAAATTGAAATCAAAGCGATTTAAAGCGAAAAACAAATGAACAGAGACAAGAATATGTAAATGAATCTACACTTAATGCACAAAAGCTACAATGATTCAACTAATACAAGACGCAACTGTCAACAAAGTTGTTATATCAAGTATCTGTCCATCATTCTAAATTGCGCAAGTTTTATGAGCGTTTGGCGCACGTTTAAACTTTTAGAAACCGATAACAAACTAACAACATTACACAGCAGACACAGTTCGTATAAAGTACACATGCATACAGACTATAAATACAAAATCCTTCACTCTGTCATTCACACGCACTTAAGCATTTATTTTAGCCGGAAATTGAAATAACTTTGCTAATGGCAACACCAAGGGCGTGTATGCTAAAAATAGCCTTGCCTTTTTAGATGCAAAAGTTGTAATTCCATAAATCGCTAGCAACTGTACGTCATGAAGGTAATAATCAAAGCTTTTAGGGTTAATTTCTAACATAGCTGTGCCTTTTAGTCATCAGGTGGATCGGGGCCAGCTTTCTCAAGGCCAGGTTGTTGAAAAGCTTATTAATGCTAACAGGATTAAGAAATCAATTCTGATTTGCGGTCATGACGAAACTAAAGTCATGCACACGTGTTCTCTACACAGGACTTTCTCAGCGGCGAGTCTACGGAAGTTGTCGCTACAATATTGTCGCTTCATCCCAGGAGAGACTTCTCTTTTCTTTGGCGGAGGGGGTGGCAGATTTATTTAAACTTAGTACCCACTAGCGACATAAAGATCATAAACAAAACCATAAACATAAACATAAACATAAGCTTGTTATGTTCTAGTGGGAACGGTTGCATTCAAATTTACACAACACCCGCCAGCCTCTCTTGAAACGCCGCCACAATCACAAAATAAACCGACCGGAAAGTATTGAAGCTAGACGTTTATTGATTCAAGAGGGCCAAATCCAAATCAGCGATCGAAACAATTACAGGCCTCTTAACAACCCCATGGTTAAAGAGACACACAACAAGGTGTCACGTTTAATTACACTTTCACCATGGTAATCACATTCATAACATGACAAAGAAATGGCTGTCCCAAACACCAAATCCAACTAGAATACCAGAATTCTATACTCTTACAAAAATTCACAAGCCAACCATCACAGGAAGACCAATATTCTCCGGTTGTGATGGGCCAACAGAAATAATACACTCTTTTTTTTATAAGAATGTTGTTCAAGTTCCGGCCCAGGCTGAATATTCTTATTTTTCTGCAGATTTTAGGCTGAAAATATTCTTGTATTATTCTTAAATTAAAGCTTATGTTTTTCGTTTTGATGGCTAGTTTTGATAAGCTTAATATAAGTTTTGTTAATCTTGATATCCCTTTACGGCCTTTTTTTTTGTTGGGGCTTAAAGAAACCGATTACAGAATTTTTTTAGTCTTCGTAGAGCGCGCGTTGTCTTCATATTTGGTTTGTCAAAGGTGTGACTTTTTTCTAAAAAGAAAAAAAATCATTTTAAGTGTGCGTGAATACACGTTCATTTAAATCTATTCAAAGTTTTAAAAGAATACCAACAACAGTTAACATCACCAACTGTTTACAAAAGAACTGTTCGCCTCGCGCGTGCTCTGAGACTTTTTCCTTCCCATACTTTAAAATTTCCGACTTTAAGTACATACCACACAAGTAAATAGTGGTTTCCGCGCGCACTGATTCGTTAACTCGGAGGTGATTAGCAAAGTATTATTCACCTCCGAGCAGTCGAAGAGAAACAAAATGGCTTCACCTGTCGCTTTGGGCACCGAAAGTAATGTTTTGGTGCGCTAATTATTCAGCTTAGGTGGTATATACTGAAAACAAATATTCACCTCAGTGTTCGTGAAAGCGGTGGATATTAACCGCGGCGGTTCACCTCCACTTCGGTGAATAATTGTTAAATAATCTAAGTTGAATATAAACTGTTCCCGAATTTCGCAGAGCGCGCGCAACGCGCAAGTAAAACAAGCCGCTAATAAGAACGCATAAATAAATTGCAGGAAGAGTTTTTAATTTTGGAGGAGCTTTTAGTTACAAACTAAGATCTTGAGCTGTTTATGGGGCGAACTTTGAATGTTCTAAAATTTGGTTCTGCTTCAGTTTCAAGCAACAACTAATCAAACATTGTCGATAAACCGTTAATGAGAGCAATCATGGTCTCTACCAGGCATCCCACGGTAGCCACTTGCAACGGAAAAATCTTCCACTGCCACCTCCGCTGGGGAAAATTTGTCATAAGTTCAGTCTTTCCGATGATTTGAATTTCCCGCTCGCATGTTAATCGGAAGATTCAAAAAGCTCCCCAGTGCATTTTGAGGCTCTTGCCGCCATTGTCAACAGTTGACCATACAAGGTCAAAATCACCCCTGAACTAATCACTTAGTAGTCCGCTTTTCTTGATACGGATAACATGACAAAGAAATGGCTGTCCCAAACACCAAATCCAACTAGAATACCAGAATTCTATACTCTTACAAAAATTCACAAGCCAACCATCACAAGAAGACCAATATTCTCCGGTTGTGATGGGCCAACAGAAATAATACACTCTTTTTTTTTATAAGAATGTTGTTTTTCCGGCCCAGGCTGAATATTCTTATTTTTCTGCAGATTTTAGGCTGAAAATATTCTTGTATTATTCTTAAACTAAAGCTTATGTTTTTCGTTTTGATGGCTAGTTTTGCCGTTTAGAGAAAGGAATAATTGATTTTATACGGTTAATTGTAATAATTGTTATAATTGTTATAATATATATTGTTATAATTGTATTGTATTTAAAGATTTTTCAACAAACAAAATTATATCTATCGTTTTCAAAATCTCAGCCTCGGCTTTATTCTTAAAATATTCTTAAATTTTCAAAATTTCAGCCTCGATATTCTTATAAAATATATTCTTATAAAAAAAAGAGTGTATCATCTTTTGTTGATACAGACAAAATTATAAGTGGTTGCACTGACCGAACGTAACTTGAATTGTCGGGATCGAGTGCGAGTTTTAGTTCAGTTCTGTTATTTCGCAGCAATAATATCGTCAGGCCGAAACAATCGTCAAACTATCGACGCTATCACTTTCAGGTAAGTAAAATAAAAAGCTGTTTTTTTTTTAACCGAACGTTTGTCGTATTACTTTTTGGAACGAATTTAGGAAGTCGCATTGAGAGAGTTTGTCGATCAAAGAAATCTGTGCCGTCGGACGAGAATAATTACTTTCAAGCTTACTTGTAGATTTTTTTTTGGCAGAAGCAGCGAACGACATTCTAAGTATGAATAGAATCCTGATTCACCACAATTATCTGGTAGTCTTTTAATCGAACAACTTCTTATTTCACTTAACTGTAAGAGTAGTATAGCCGGGGTCAAATTAATACCACTTTGGGTGCACCTAAATTTTTAACCTCTTCACGAGACTAGTAGTCAGGGACCAAAGCCAAACCATGCTCACGTTGCTCGCAGGTTTGGCTTTGGTCCCTGACTATAGTCTCGTAAAGAGGTTAAAAATTTAGGTTTACCAAAGTAGTATTAATTTGACCCCGGCTATACTACTAAGGAAAAGAAAGGGAGTAAAAGGAAATAAAAAGGGAGTGAAACCCCAGGCGGGGACAAGCAATTAGAGAATTGACACCGTGCAGTATAAAAGTTTTTAATTAAAGAATTGCAACCTAAAGTTAACAACAATTAATTAAAAATATTTTTTCTACATAATATACAATGGACAAAATAGACGTCGAATCTCTCGAAGATGTCGACCTCGAATCTCTCGAACAAGAACTTGCGAGAATAGACCCGGAAGTGTTGCGCTATTTATCGCAATTACTTCCAGAAAACGTCCCTGCTGTTAAAAAGATAATAAGGAATGCGCTGGAAGAACCAATCCCAGAAGAAACAAAGAAGCGATTAAAACCACCTTTAAAACCAAAACCTTACCAACCAATACCGCCACCAAGAAAAAGGAACAGAAGACAAAAAATAATTAGACAGTTTAAACTTCTGAGGGAGTTTGACCCCATCCACCCGCAAAACATAAGAAATGTGGCAGACTACCAGAATGAGGTTGAGGATAAGTACAAGGACGAAACAGCTGAGGGTGTAGAAAAGATAAAAGGTAGGCGTTATATTCGGTGGCGCTTCAAAAAGAATCTGGAAAGAGACCAAACATCAAAATTCATGGAAAAAATAAGAAAGGACGTAAGAACATCATTTTACATAAGGTACGTTTTTGCATTTAATTTGCGCAACATTGAAGACGGAACCTTTCTTACCTTCTACCAAAATGAAAAAGGCTCCCGATGGATAAACAAGCTAAAAGACGCGGAAAAATGGCTGAGGGAAAGGGAGTCTGAACGTCTGGAAGTAGAAAGAATTGAAAGACCAAACACAAAATGGGTCTTCGACCACTACTATGCTGTTGATGTAAAAGTTGTGCTCGACCGGCAACCTCTGATGGGGACAGGCCCATTACCTGACTGGCTGCGCGGGAAACATGGAATGGTGACACTGGACACCTATAGAGATAACATGTGTCTATGGCGCTGTATCGCTGTGCACAGAGGAGCTAGGCCAGATCGAAGCACAAAAGCAGCGCAAGGTCTGGTCAAGAGTTTCTTCAAGCTCAGGGATACGCCGACGAACTGTGTAAAAACCTCACTTGATGAATTGGAAAAGGTAGAAATGCATCTGAATAAGGGTACTGCTTTCTCAGATTGGCTAGGCATCAGAGTTTATATACCAGAGCGTGTAGATGATAAAGAAGTCGTATGGCATCTTACAAGAAATCCGGCGTCACAGTTTAAAAACGTTATGACAATCGGTATTTTTGGAGAGCATTCATTTTTGATAAAAGACATTACAAAGTTGGCGAAAATTTATGCATGCACCCATTGCCACGCAAGATTCACAAAATCTTGCCATCTTCAACGTCATGCAGATAGATGTGCCCAAGGAAAAACTGTAATAGATTGCCCAGGTGAAAAGGTGGAAGCGCCACAGACAGCTTACGAGAAAGCATTTTATCCAAAACATAACGCGTCAAAAGAATCAATTCAGTGGCTAGAGTACGCAGCAAAGCATTGGAATATGACCATTCACCACGCAATGTCAGGCCACGGAGGAGAGCGTTGGATAGGGAAAAGACCAGTTGATGGTTACAACCATAAGAGAAAGTTAGTTTTTCAGTATCACGGCTGCTACTGGCACGGTTGTCCTAAATGTTACCCTGATCGGGATAAAATAATTGAACGTGGCGACAGAACAAGAGAAGATCTCTTCCAAGCAACAATGAGGCGCACAGCTTATCTCAGAAAGGCAGGATACAGGGTAATAGAGTGTTGGGCATGCGAAGTCGGAGACAAATATATTGAACAACTACCGGAAGCAAAAACAAAAAGTTACCCGCACGCTATTTTGTACGATTTTGAGGCGTACGGAGACAAAAACAAACGAAAGGAACCGACAGACAGCTTAACGATTGAGAATGAGCACATACCAATCTCGGTGAGCATCGGCGACACCCTCGAAAAAGAGCCCGACACCCTCAAAATAAAAACAACCCACATCTGTGACAGAGATCCCGCAGAGCTGACCCGCAAGTTTATGGAAGAGCTGGAGAGACGCGGAAAAAACATAAGGAAACAAGTAAGAGATGAATTTATGCCGGCAGACGTAAACCTGCTACCGAAAGACAAGAGGAAAAAGATAGAAGAATGGTGTGATCAGGTCCCAGTACTGGGATTCAACTCTGGGACTTACGATCTGAATCTGATCAAAAACTACTTCGCAGAGCGCCTTGCGGACACAACAACCAACAAAGTCAGAGTAGCAAAGCACGGAAACAAAATCATGTTCTTGCTAACTTCAGGTTTCCGTTTCCTTGATATAATCAACTACTTGGGCCCAGGAACCAGCTACGAGAAATGGGTAAAGGCATACGACTGCAAGACAACGAAATCATGGTTCCCATACGAGTGGTTTGACAGACCAGAAAAGCTGGATTACCCAGGATTACCGGATTACCTAGCCTGCGAACGCAGACGTATTTCCGGCTGTCGCTTGTCTCCGCCGAAAACTAACGTCTGCAAACTCGAGCCAGAAAACGATTTCCGTGACGTTGAATCTTTTGTTTTCTCTTTGGCCAATCAGATTACGCGTTAGAATAAGACACGAGTGAACACCACGCGGCTCCCTCGCGACATAGCTGTCGGCGGAAACAGGCAAGCTGCTATGCGAAGTTGAATGAAACACGAAAGGTTTTTGACGGCCGTGAAAGTTGATTCTTTGCAGAAGAACATTTTCAGTTGCAAAGGAGAAGGTTAATGTACTCGGTTAAAGTGTTTTAGTGCATACCTTCATTGATAAATCATGCAACGTGGGCTGTGAAAAGCTGACCATCTGTTGACAAACTGAAGTGTTTCAAGCGACGTGTGCGATTAAACCCGGGCATTAAAGAACGCCCTTCAAAATTTCGACGAAATTGGGAAAGAAATCCGAAGAGAATTTGACGGTGATCATGTCTGATTTTGCGTCAATAGATTGGCAAAAAGATTCCAGCAACACGCAGGAGGCGGCAATCGACCAGATGCGTCTCATCTTCACCCGGGATCTTCACCTTCAGAGAAATTACATAATACGGTTGCGACAAGCGTCGTTTTGTTTGAGTCCGATGTTTTGGGGAGTTCTAAACCCTTAAACGTTTCTAGTGCCTTTTTTTGCTGCATTAAGACTCAAAGATTTGGTCCAAGGAATGAAAACCTTCGCAGGTTTCAGTGATAGATCAAATTATGTTTACATCTACACCGCAGCGTAAAGGCGAATCTCACGAGACTCATAGTATTATGATTTTCATTTGATATCTTCCTCCAGGTTTAACAGTGAAGTGTAAGTAAGTAATGCCATGTATTTTTATGGAAATACCTCAGTCAATAAATTGTTGTTGTTGTATTTTATCTCACCTTTCCAAGCCTCTGGTACATGATCCGTACACGAACGAATAGCAGCTGTTTTCAATATTCGTTATTTTCAATGTATCACAGCGCTATTCAGCGCAAGCGACGATAATGGGCTGACCTGGCCATTCATCTAACTAACGAGCGGCGAAACGACGATCGATCACAATGCTACACTAAATACTATTTCCTCTCAGGCAATGCTTGGAAAATAACTGATTTTCCAAATCCATTCGATAGATTCACGAATCTGTCTTTCTTCTCTTTTGAATCATGTACTTTAATGCATTTACCTGATTTGACTTTTCAAATTAAACACTTTACAAACTTTCCCCAGCGCAGTGTCATATTGTTATTTGCCACGCGATTGTGCGATGCTCTCGCAGGCTACACGCGTGGCGGTTCTAGGATTTTCTAAGCCTAACTGTGATTGGCTTAGAATTTTGACGTCACGGAAATCGTTTTCTGGCTCGAGTTCGCAGACGTTAGTTTTCGGCGGAGAAAAGCGACAGCCGGAAATACGTCTGCGTTCGCAGGCTACGGATTACCCGGATTGGTATTCAAAGTTGAAAGGAGACTTTGAAGCAAGGATATGGCAACAAACAGAGGGTTTCGGATGCGGGATGGGAATATAGTAACTTACGAGCAGGAGAAGCTGGGGTTGAGTGCATACTATGACAAACGATGGGTGCTGCCCGACGGAATACACACCGAACCAATTGAATATCACAGTGGGGTAAACCCCACACCCCAAGGGTAAGGATTTAGTTTGCTTTAGCTGGAGGAAGAGTAGTGTTGGGAGGCACAACAAGTAGTTCTTCACGTACAAATCCACGTTTGGGTCCGTCATGTAAATAGTAGAGAACGGGCTGATTCGGTTTGGCAAAAGAACGTTCAAGGTTGTAAACTTTCAAAGACCAGATTGGATCAGTGGCTCTTTTAACACCACCTTCAAGCTCACCGGGTTGGTACAAATACCTAACATTAACGAGGGGTGGGAGCTTTTTTTCGTTCAAACCAACAGGTCTCAAATATTTAGTTGACGGTTGGGAAGTCACAACCTTTTCTTTTATAGCGACAACCGGCTTCATACCAATCAATCGAGTGACTTGGTTGTTCAGAGCAGAAACAACTTTGGGAAGCCTTTTTACCCACGTCGTAGACCGCTGGCCCTCAGGCAGATGCATTTCAATGGCGTACTGGTGGCCGAACAAGCGCTCAGCCAGGGTACGGTTGAAACGTTCAACGATAGCTTGGTCTCTATGAATTTCAGGGTGCCCTCGTCTGATAGAAGTTTTGTGATTTTCCATTTCTTTTGTAACAGCGCCCATAAATTCACGCCCAGGATCAACCTGCAACATCTGTGGCCACTTCAGAGGTCCACGTGTATAAATTGTCTTAAAAGCTTTGACAACCTCATCAGAGTTTTTAGAGGTTAAAGGCTGAGCTTCTTTGAATCTGCTGGCAACATCAACAACGGTAAGCGCGTATTTGTAAGTGCTACGGCCCACTTTGTCGTGCGGCAGAAAAAGAAGGTCTGCCTGATGCACTTTGTTGGGTGTAGGCACGTCGAATTTTGGGCGAGGAATGTAGCGCGGAGCGGGGAGGTAGATCTGCCAAAGCGCTTGTTTGAACAACCATTCTTTGGCAACAACTTCAGGAACCTTTGCAGCAGCCGCTAATTTTTTAATTGCGGAGATACCTTTCCAGTAACCTTGTGGGCTGTAATAACGCCGCTCCAATTTTCTGTCCATTTAAATAATTATGCGCGGGCATATATACATGGCCACAAAACCTTACCCCCACAGGGAACAACTAAAAAAAGAGCTTATCAAAATGTTGCTGAAAAAGCAGGAAGCGTTAATAAAAGAAATCAAGCCAGAAAAAGATCTTGACGACCGTTACGACCTCGAAGGGGTGTGGGTTTTACCCCACGAAGAGATGAGGCACCCTCCCAAACCAAAATTATGGTATTTAATTGCAGTACTAAAAAAAGTCGGCATTTCTTTAGAACAGGTCGGTGACGAAATGGGGTTGACCTTTTTGGGTAATGTCATTTGCCAGTTCAAGCAGGTAAATCTCGGATCGTGTAACTACGTTTGTTTTTTACACAACTATTTTCAAAAGGTCTCAACAAGAGATTGGCCGGCGAAAAATGCAATACTGAAAAAGCTCACGAAAAGATTGCCGAAGATGCGACAAACCAGAAATAAAGCGGATAAAAGTTTCAACGAATGGTGGAGAGAAGAAATGTTAAAACAAATTATTTATTACAGGTACAGGTATCAGCAACTGAGTTGCTAACCACCGCGATTAAACAGCAGTTGACTTAGATGTTCTGTTAACCTTTACCCCCACTCCACCATCAGTGTGGTTTGAAAAACGCAGTTTTGTCTTTGCAGTTGTAAAGGTGTTGTACTTTTTCACAATATCTTGGTACTCCCCGTCAGAGATTACACCATCTTCAAGAGCGGTTGATATGAGAGAGTTGATCGTGCTCAGCGTAGCTTCAGCCAGGGTCTGTATTTTTTCGTGTTTTTTCGCTTTCCGCAGGAAAAATTTGATGGTGACCATGCAGGAGGTTGACACCAATGAAAACAAGGTGGCAGTTGCGATTAAAGGACCGCCAACAGCAACGCCAACCACAGAAAGAGAAGCGGCGAGCCCAGAGCCGGTAAGAATGGTAGCGACTCCGCCTGTAAATGCACATACCGTTTGGCAACGTGTGTGCCACCGTTTAAACTTGGCTGAGGTTTGGTAGTAGTGCACCAACTGGTTTTCCAAATTCGTCTTTATCAATTCTATTTCAGCCCGCCGGAATTTTGTTGCAGAATCCATTTTCTATATATGTGTTTAAAAAATGTGTAATCTAATCGCAATATTGGTTATGCCATTTTCCATTTTTATATACAACCCGATTACATGGACCAGTTGTATTTTTAGGGTGTGTCCAAAACTTTTTGCTAAACAGGCCGGTTTTAGTGTTAAACGCCCCCTTGGCAATGTCACCACTCCAATACTTTTTAAACAAATCCTTATCACCACCTGTGATAGCCATGATTGCAGCAGCCACATCTTGAGACTGTTGAAAGCCTGGAATTTTTTCGCCGATCTTTTTATTGATCGTTTCACCGACACCCAAACCCACCTTTTGCTTTGAGCTGATTGCGTTGCGCGCCGCGGCGTGACCCCATTGCCGTTTGTTTTTGGGAATAGCGTCAAGCGCCTTCACCATTTTTTTGTCTACAGCGTGTTTGCAACCTTTCTCATTTTTCTTGCCTGCACAGACGGCATAATCAACGTCATGCTGCATTGCAACTGCGTCCGTGGCGCCTGTGGGTTGCTGATAAATCTTTAATATCTTTCCGGTTTTGGGGTCGTAAGAAAGCTGTTTTTCAAGAGGATTGTACGGCCCTGTGTAGTTATGACCAGGAAGCGTCCACCCCTTTTTTGGCTTAGGCAGCTTGCCAATAGCTTTATGCAAATCAAAAGCCCCACCACGTTGGTAAAGAGGGTTTGTTGGGTCATCTACTCGATTAACCGCATAAATTCTCATATCATGGCCGGCACCTTGCGTTTTATTAGAAATAAACCGTCTCTTGGTGATGCCACAACTTGCACATTTTACTTTAAGCAGCCTTCTACCATTTTTTGCGGTTGCAAATGTTTCACTTCCTGACACATTTGGTGTGAAGCGTTTTTCCTTCACGCAGTATACCTCCATCTTATATAATTAAAGAAAATTCTCGGGTATCAGCAACTTAGTTGCTACCCGCTGTGTGACACCCGCCTTTCAACTTATTTCCCGGTATCATATCTTTTGGTCTTAATCTGTTTGAGGCTTTAGTCAACAAATCCCCAGACAAAGCATCAATTGTGTAATTAACAGCTTTTCTCGCGATTGGTTTGGCTTTATTGGCTAACTTCTTCTGATACTCTGGTTGTCTTAAAAACTCGCTTGCAAAGTATCTTCCTTGTTTAACACCCTGTTTGGCTAAATAAGGAACTCCGTACTCAAAGAAAGCTTCAGCTGCTGTATTTCCAACTGTATCAAAAACTCCACTTCCACTAGGGGTGTGGGGTACCCCCACTACTCCACCTCCGAACATTCTTTTTTCAGCGCGAGCAAGTTCTTCTCTCTTCTTTTTGGGTAAACCGCTTCTGGTCCACTTAAATATTGGATCCAAAATATTACCTCCTTCTTGAGCACTGACAAATCTTGTCTTGGTAATGCCGCAGCTAGCACATTTTACTTTAAGCAACCTTTTACCATTTCTTGTGATTGCAAATGTTTCACTTCCCACCACAGTAGGCGTGAAGCGCTTTTCTTTCACACAGTAAACATCCATCTTTATACATTATGTGTAAAATAATCCTTCACCACAGCCTCGTTGGCGCGTGTATTTTCAGAAAACATTCTCAAAATATCTCGAAACGACCGCCCTTTGTTACGTTCGTTCAGGAAAAGCAGACAGTAGTAGCCGCAGCGCACACTGGATTCCCACTGAAGCTGGTTGTCATTCCGAAGAAAGGTCTGTTTGCCCTCAAGAATCAACTCAATTTCCCATTCCGCGGGCGGAGGTAAACCGAAAGAGTCAAAGTATTCCGGTGGGGTTAACCCCACACCCCCAGGTAGCAACTCAGTTGCTGATCCCCAGCAGCATACCCAGTGGGTGCCTGGCCCTCCAAGATCATCCATGTTGATTATACAAGGGGAGTGGTTTTTCACGTGGATCTCATCTCTCGCAAATATACCTTTAATGGGGATTTTCAAGTATTGGCACCACCGCTGCAAGTCATAATCAGTTAAGGGGACATCAACGAAGGTAGGCTTTTTTTTGGTCGCCCCAAGAACCAATAAATGGTGGAGGACGCATATATGGTGGAGGGTTGATGCGCATTCCCTTTCCTTCTGTTGGGGGTTTTACCCGCATGCCGGCCCCACTCGCCATCTTGCGCACATGTCTGATTTGTGTCTTGCTCATGTCTATGTCCACGCCCGTTTTGTTTTTGATAGCGCGCTGTATTTTTTTGATCTGCCTGGCGGTCAAGTGCAAAGTGTCGCTACCGCCGGTTATAGCCTCGTTTTTAAATCTGAGCGTAACTGCTTCTCCTGGCCCAAAGGCCCGCGCGAGGCTTACCTTCTGCCCGTCTGAAAGTGAAATCTTGTGCGGATAGTAAGTCGTCATCTCTTATATTTCATACAAAAATTATTTTACACAGTGGGGGTACCCCACACCCCCAGGAGTTTTAAACCATCACCAGCTCATTACCCACCTGCCTGAGAACAAGTTCGGACTCGTACAAAATTCCTGCATAAATGGTGTAGTCTTGCGCGTTGGCCGCCTCGTTGAGTCTGTAGTGGAAAACCATCTGCTTCGGGTCGTTGGTCTTGTTTTCCTTGTTTTCGCGAAGGTCGAAATAGACTATTGGGTATAGCGTCCCGAAGTTGTTGGGCTGAAGCTGAACACCGGTGTTGTAGTCGTTTTTGCGGTACCGGTAGTTCATCAAGTCATTAAGAATGCGCAGTTTGAAGTTTTCGTCGTAGTCCAGCTCCGGATAGTACTGTGAAGAGCCGTACTGCAGCCGGCAGGTCGCTAGCTTGGCTGAATTGTCTCCGTCAATGTCAAAGGTGTCGAAGAAGTAGGGGTTTTGAGTTAAGGAGTTTTCCTTTCTTGACTGTTGTATGAAAATGAAAACATGTTTGGCATCCTTTACGCCGGGATTTATCTGCCACGAACCGAAAGCGTCACGCCGGCTGCTGCTGGGCTGGATCATTTCATTCAGGTACGTCCAGGTTCGGGGTTTCAAAAAGTTATCGTTTGCGAGCTTCTGCCCTTCGCTGGTGAAACGCAGCATTAGAACCCACAGCTCGAAGTTTCTCACCACTACCCTACGATCTGTGCCATCGTTTTGCCAAATCAGCTCTGCATCCGATTGTAGCTCAATTTCGAACTCCAGCTGCATGGGGGGAAGAAGCTTGTCACTCAGCTCTTCGAAGAATGAGTACCTGTTAAGGTGGCTCGAAGGGGTTTAGATATTCCGGTTTTTGATATTCTATTGCAGCTACACCAATAACGTTGAGGTTAAACTTTTAATACAACTTTGTGAAGGTTTTACCAATGAACAAATTTCAGTTGCTATGACGTCAAAATTCGTTGCCATGGCAACGTCATATGAGGTCAAAGATACCCTATTTTCTACCGTTTGAGGCTAATAACTTAAAAACTAGACGGTGAAAGTTTTTGTTTTTCATATATGTTTGCCTACTGAGCAAAACAAGCAATTTAACAATGTTTAAAAAAATTCTGTAGGTAGGGTTCAGAGCCACCTTAAATTCGTGAAAAAATGACGTAGCTTCGAATCCTACCTACCAATTTTTTTAAAAATTTGCGAAAATTTTTCTTTTGTCAGTTGGATAAAAATATATCAAAAACAAGAACTTTCACCGAGTAGTTTTTGAGTTATTAGCCTGTTAAGGTCCAGAATAGGGTATCTTTGACCTCATATGACGTTGCCATGGCAACGATTTTTGACGTCACAATGACGTCAATTTGTTCATTGGTAAAATTTGTACAAGTCTGTACTAAAAGATTTTTCTAAAAATTATTGGTATAGCTGCGATAGAACACCTAAAACAGGCATGTCTAATTCTGACTAAACTGTTATGAGCCACCTTAAGCGGTATGAGGGTTTCAACCGTGAGGCCGGCGTGGGCAAGCAAGCCTCTTTGTCTGATTCCTTGGTTAGTGGCAGCGACGGCCGTCACATTGCTATCCGTTGTGTCCAAATACCAAAACTGATTTTTTGCCGCGCTCCTCGCAAAGTCATCAGAAAAATCCAACAAGTTTTTGATGAATATTAACTTGTGAATGTTGTCTACGTTGTAAATGTTTTTGCCCGATGATTTTACCACAAGTTTGTTTATCAGTGAAAATGAGCCGTTAATGGGTGCTGACCGGACGTCCCCTGCAACTGCTGCGCCATCCGCGGTTGCCTCGAAAGTGAAATCAGCCCGGAAGTAGGCGTTATACCAGTCAAACCAGTTGTCTCGGTCGGTGAGTGTGAATTTATAGTTTGTTTTTACCTGGTGCTGATTGTTACCCGGGATAGAGATCGGTTTGTCTAACCCGATACGAACATACTCTGTTTTTTCCAAATGCCTGTGGCTTCTAAACATCTTGCGTCCTATATATCTTTTAAAAAAATTATTTTAATTTTCCGCCAAATATTGGTTTACTTTCAACTTTGCAGCCCGACCCGCGTTTAAAATCTGGTTCAACTTTTTCCGCGAATCTCCGCTCAACTGAGTTGCTGATACCCCACTTAGCATCTTCTTCAGTTTCTGCCGCGACTCGGTACTAAGTGAGGTCGTCTTTTTACTTCCCCGCTTACTCTGGGGTGTGGGTTGCAACTTAGTTGCTGATACCCCACTTCGCAAAACAGCTTGTATCTTGTCAGCCGCTTTTTCTTCTGCTTTTTCTGCGGCTTTTTTCAGCATTTGCTTCGAGGCTTCATTTACAGCCTTCTTCAACGTCTGACGGGTGACCTTCTTTTTGAACCGCTTTCCTATATTCATCAGGGTGTCTCTAACAACCCCCGTACCTTTGTGTTTGTATCTATAGGTTCCCTTCGGCGCGTCGTAATATCTCGCCCACTCGCTCGGATGATTCATTATTATACTTATGTGTAAATTATTTTTCTTTTTCTTCTTCGATGATAATACTTAAAGCCACGTCTTGGTCATTCAGATCTATAATGTTGTTGCGCCCGTCCGTGATTTTGATATTTATGGCATTGATTCTATTTTTGTTCACCGGGTGCCACAAGAGACGGCGGGGCTCTTTTGAAAAGGGGTAGCTGACGGAGAGTTCAGCGGTTGAAAAAGAGAACATAACGTCACCCCCGATGTTGTCCACAGCCCTTGTAATGAGGTCACAATGGATGTAGATCCAGTCGACGCCTCTTGTTATATTTGGCACGCGGTCGCTCCTATTGTTCGCTCCATCTATTGTTTTCTTGTCAAAACCCAGCAACGCAGCAAATTCACCTCCACTTAGATCAAGCTCGTAGCCGTCCTCCAACCAAACTGACCGCCCGGTACGTTGTGCTGTGAAAATACAGCTGGACAATAAACTTGGAGTCCTCTTTCGTGGGATCCACTCTTCCGATTAGTGACTGAATGGTGGTGTTGAGGTCTTTGTAATTATACATTCCGTCCGGAATTGTCACGGTTTTCCAGTTCTCTGTTTTTTTCCGCCATTTGAATTCGTTGTTGTTGTATCGTTTTGCGATGTTGTACCACGAATAAGACATGGATACCAGCTCATTTAACGCCGCCCTGTATGTTTTGTAGGGATCTAAAGCGATTGGCGGGTCAAAGTTAATTGTAAAGTCATGTGACTTGCTGTTGGCGTTGTTTTGTTTGGCCAGCTGCGAGTCAAGCAACAGGTTGAAATGAAAATGGGTTGACATGTTGCTTATATAATATTACTCAAAATTTTGTGGGCTTCTTTTTGTGTTATTTCCTTTAGCCCTACCAGCAGCCCTAACATCTGCTGGACCTGTTTTTTCAGCTTCAGTGAAGTGTTGCCCGCCTGTATAGACGCCAAGCTTAAGTGTAGCCTTTCAACCAAAGCGTTTGGATCAACACTTCCGCTTCCTTCCATTTCCTTTTCTCTTTCGGGTTCCTCCTGGGGTGTGGGGTTTACCCCACTGTCGGGTTCATCCTGGGGTATCAGCAACTGGGTGTGGGGTAACCTTACTGAAGGTTGTTTATTCCCTTTTCTCCTGTCAAGAATTTCATCTCTTGCCTTTTTTATGTCTGCCAATGTGTAGCCGCGGAATTTTGATTTTGGGCTTTTTACAACATAGTCAGGATTGTCTTTATTTTTTGTTAACATGCTGCTCAGTGTCTGCAGGTCAACCGACTCTGATCCCTTGATACCCGGTTCTTGTGGTGGCCCCCATTTACTTGGTTTTTCCTCTGGGCTTGCCCCACTTTCTTCCGTTAATTCCATTTCTTCCTCTTCAGCCAAAGGTGGTAACGGTGTTGATGTAGGAGATGGTGGTGGTGATGATGTTGGTGTTGGTGATGGTGTTGGTGTTGGTGATGGTGTTGGTGTTGGTAGTGGAGTTTCCTCATTCGGGTTAAAATCTCCGTCGAAGGGGTTATTTAAATCAAACTCATCCATACCATAGTCTGGAACCTCTTCTTTCTCTTCTTTTGGTGCCGTCCCTACTTGGAGTTTGTCAAGCCGTGATGTGATAGGTTTGAACAACTCCTCGCCTGATAGCTGGCCAAACTCTTTATCTATTTTGTTATTTTTTATTGCCGCGAGAATGCTGTCGTTCTGCTGCTCAACTTCAGCCTTTTCGCTGACAAGTTTTCGCCACTTCTTCATGGACATATTTTTGCCGTATATATAACAGAAAAAAAAATGAAAATTCCAAATTACGACCCCAGTTTGACTACAAAAAGTAATTTCAAGCAAGGCCACCCTTGTATGCCAGCAAATACCTTTCGGATGCTTATTTGCGGGCCGAGCAACTCTGGTAAAACAAATATTCTCATGCATATGCTTTACAGGCTGTTGGTCTACGACAAAATTTACCTTTGCACAAAGAACCTACATCAAGACAAGTACCAATATATGATTGATGATTTCGATAAAAGAGTCAATCCTGCGGCTGGGTATAATGTTATTGAAGGCGCCAACGATGTTATTCCTCTTGAGATGCTGCCCACTGACAACCAAAAAATTGTAATCTTCGATGATATGGTTTGTGAAAAAAAACCAAAACGACATTATCGATTATTTTATGAACGGGCGGCAGCGCAATTGCAGCGTCATTTATCTTTCTCAAAGCTACTTCAAGACCCCCAAAAACATCCGTGATAATTGCACCCACTTTTGCATTTTCAACTTTCTTCCCAGAGAAAATAACCGTATTGCTGATGAATTGGGAATTGACAAAGAGCTGCTTGAAAGGGCTACCGATGCTAAATATTCTTTTTTATACTACGACAAACCAAAAAAAACCACACTCAAAAATTTTGATGAAAATATATAGAGATGGGGTATCTTAACGGTGCGACGGGTGCGACTCAAACACATGAAGAGTCCGCTTCAATCCGAGGGAAAACCGGCCCTGCCGGCCCTGCTGGTCCAACTGGCGCAACTGGACCCGCTGGCCCTAAAGGTGAAAAAGGTGATAAGGGCAATACTGGCCCGCAAGGACCTAAAGGAGATAAAGGCAATGTTGGGGAAAAAGGATTAAAGGGTGAAACGGGCTCACAAGGACCGACCGGACCTGCTGGCCCTGCGGGAGCAACGGGACCTGCGGGGCCTACGGGGGCTCCGGGACCTACGGGGCCTACTGGTCCTACTGGACCTAAGGGCTCAAAAGGTGATATTGGGCCAAAAGGTGAGAAAGGTGATATTGGGGCTTTTTCAACCGCAAACATTGATGAGGATATTCTCATGAATGACTATGCGATCAGACAGCTTGCAAATCCTACGGGTGATCAGGATGCTGTAAATCTTGGTTCAATGAAAAAATATGTGTCCACTACTACAATTACAACAGGAATTGCTCATAAGCAAAACTCCTTAGCCTATTTAATCCAAAAGGTAGGTCTTACGCCTGTAAATAATGTTGTTTCTGTTACGTTAGAAGAAGACTTTAAATCCAACCTTCACATTTTGAATAAAAAAGCTTATACTTTCAATCTCGTAAGAACTGGTGTCGATTCTTTCAACTCACGTTTGGCGTTGAATAAAAAACCTCTGTCTGAAGGGGAGCACACTATATGTGTTGAGTTCTTTATCCCAAAAGTCGATACTAATTGGTTTATAAGTGCTTCAACCCCTAACCCGGTTGATACTCTTAATTACCATACCAAGCATTTCAACGGTCACAGCCCGAAATATTCACGCACCATTATTCACACGCACAAATACAAAGACAACGATGACACAATCTATCTTGATATTTCAAATCCGGGTTATGATGGCTCGTCACCACTTGAAAAGGCTGCTTTGATTATTTATGGGGCAAAGGGTTATCAAACAGATGTTGACGGAACTATTTATGATGAGGCTTTTGTTGTCGATGACAGTGGCGACTTTACTCTACAGACAAATTTAGATATGAACGGTTTTAAAATAAAAAATTACCTACCCCAACGCCTGATTGTAATAAATGGACATTATAAAAAGGATTATGAAAAATTAAGAAAATATGGTATTGTTAAATTCGGTAATTTATTTTATACGATACCGCCCTTCCCTTGCATTATTAAGCGTGTAACAATTTTTATTGCGACGTTAGGTGGTGAAAATGAATATGCCCAAATAGATATTAGGTTACGGTTGGAAAGAAATACCTGGGTCTTTGAAGGTAAAAATATTTTCAATAACGACTTTCAATACCAATATATGGAGCCTGTGTTAAATGACGGGGGAAAAATACAAGTACCCCGCGGGAATGACCCAACTATTTTTATGCAGGTACTTAAGCATAATTCAGCACTAAGTGTAAAATATGGTGAAGTACTGGTAAGTTTAATTTTAGAAGTTATATAGAACTAATTAAGTTCGCATGCGGTTTTACCTCCCACGCAAATCTTTTGTTTTTACATTCTTCAGGGCTAAAATTCTGTGGTTTAGCCCAAAAAAATTCAGAACAATTAAATCTATTGTTCTTTCGTGATGGTCTGCTTATTTTTTAAAAAAAACAAATTAAGACCTGTCAGTTTTCTATTTAGACGTTAGTAAGATTATGTAAATACGCAAAGTTCAAGAACTTTCTTGAATATAATTACACGGGAAGACACGCAAAATGATTTCACTATTTCATGCTCTTATGTATGTTATAAACGAAATTTCTACACCTGTTTGGCAAAACGAGGTCAGACAGATAACACGTCAAGTAGTGGAGGCTATGAGAGAGGCGGAAAAAAATTAAACAGTCTCGCTTGGTAAGTTAACTTCACTCGATATAAATCTTCTTCTCAGAAATATCACGCAAAGACTCCACTCCATTTCGAGGAGAAAGATCTCTTGAAGCACTCGTCGTAATCATCTTCATCATAAATTGGATAGCCTAAAAAGTGTCTGAATCCATCTCTAATGCACAAATTACAGAGACCATTTCGCGAACATCTGCTTCTGTCACATTTATAACAGAACAAGACCCTTACAATTTGTTCATTGCGATCACAAAATGGTGCTTCTTTGATTGCAGCGTGAACTTCGTCCCAGCCTAGAGCTTTTCGCTGTCTGAGCTTCATTTTAATATATCCTTTGCGGATTTCTTTTCGAACCTCGTCCCAGCCAAGCATTTTTCGCTGCCAGAGTTTTATTTTAATATACTCTGTACAGATTTTTTCTCGAAGTTCTAGTGGAAGTGCTTTTATTAATTCCAATGTGTCTGCCATGTTTATACACTTGTTGGTGTGTTTCTCTAATTGCTTGGTAAAAAAATTATTACATCTTGTAGGCTCATTTTTTTCATTTGCGCGATAATGTGAACTATTGACATTGGTGGACGCTCTTGTTTGGCGAGGGGTAAGCGAAATATTTCAAAATTGGGCCGCCCCCCTTTTTGTTTATTTTCACTTACTTTTGGTTTTCTCATGCTTTGATTTGTAACACCGCTTCTTCCTCTTCCCATCTCTGTGTTTTATACTGCACGGTGTCAATTCTCTAATTGCTTGTCCCCGCCAGGGGTTTCACTCCCTTTTTATTTCCTTTTACTCCCTTTCTTTTCCTTAGTAGTATAGCCGGGGTCAAATTAATACTTCTTTGGTAAACCTAAATTTTTAACCTCTTTACGAGACTAGTAGTCAGGGACCAAAGCCAAACCTGCGAGCAACGTGAGCATGGTTTGGCTTTGGTCCCTGACTACTAGTCTCGTGAAGAGGTTAAAAATTTAGGTGCACCCAAAGTGGTATTAATTTGACCCTGGCTATACTACTGTAAGTGATAGCGTCAATAGTCATAATTGGTGTTTTTGAAGACGACCGCAGATCGATTCCGCAGACCGTACATTAGAATTTAAATAAATGTGTTTAGTGGCATTTCAAGCAGTTATTTCGTTCTTTTCGGCCGTTTTTCAGTTGATTGTTTGTTGGCTGTTGTTCAGAGATGCACATATTGTTTAAAAAAAAATAGCTAAAGCTCAAAAATAGCTCAAGCAAGTTCAAGTGTTGTCTGTTGTCGATTTGCATACGATTTGCAGACATAGGTAGTATGCACGCTGGTATGAAGATAAATCAGAAATCTCTATTGTTTTTTTCTCATGTAAGAATCAAGGTTTGTGAAATCGCTCTATTGTCTCGAACTTTGACAAATTCAGGGCGGGTGTTACTAATACCAGGAACGGGGAACGGGGAACGAGGAACGGGGAACGGGGAACGGGGAAGGGGAACCGGAGTCTGAGAACGAGTGTACAGCGGTAATCCTTATGAGAATTCAAAATGGCGGACGAAAACACTGAAATAGAGAAATCCCGGGGTGGGGGGGGGGGGGGTACTCCCATATATGGGCTATATAGGTATGCGCCGCGGGATAGGGTATGTTTTTTGAGGTTCTCGGTCCTTAAATAGGGTATCACTTTTGTTCCTTTTGGCATTGTGTTCCCGGTGTGATCCTTAGATAGGGTAGCTAAATTCTATCAGCTCAAATAAATGCCCAGCTAAACGAAAACGTCTGTTAAAACTGAACTATCCGTCATTAAGTATTAACAAAGCGATTTTGAAAGATTTGAGCTTTGCCGTGCGCGGTTAGCCGTTATTTGAGTCGTCACGCAATGCTTCTGCTCCCCTTGAATAGGGTGTCAATTTTCAGGTTTGGGCCTTAGAAAGGGTATTAATAAGTTCTTAAAATTTGGGTAAATCTCAGCCTCAACGTTCTTATAAAAAAGGTTCTTATAAAAAAAAAAAAAAAAAGAGTTTCACCTATATAGCACCAACCACAATCAGCACAGGTTATTTTGTAAACCACGTTCGGTTGATGTTCAATAGATGGTCTGAATTTGGGAGAAGGAAACTCCTGTTGTAAAGTTTTCACGGGTTTATTAATGACTTGAATTTCGTGTCTTCGAAGAATTCTTGTTAGTGGTTGCGTGACACCATTGATGAAAGGAAGGACAGCGTGATTGTTAGAATTCTCGGAGGCGCAGCCCATTTAAAAAACATGCAAACAAGTTCTTCTGGTGAAGGGATGGCATGTGTGGGTCGTTTGGAAAATTTCTTCTTTAGGATGTTAGAAATAATATCAGAAGGATAGTTGTTAGCTCGTAGAGCATCAGTGAAGTGGTTGATTTCCGTTCTCTGACGTCACAAACTCGTTCCATTCCTGCCATCTCAGTGCCCGGGCATTCAGAACGTTTTCGTGAAGGCTTCGGAAATCTTCGTATTTTTTGCTGTAATTCGCGCTTTAAGGCTCAGAAAACAAAATTTTTCTTTAATTTTACTAAATAATGGTTAGTTTTAGTGTTTGTTGGTTAAAATAGCATTTTGAAATTTCGGTTCATTTGACCTTTAAGGGAGGAAAAGGAGAGTGAGCCTGGAATCAAGACAGTAAGTCTATCATATAAAATCTTGTTTTTAGGCCATCGTAACTTGACTAATAATAGTAAACAAACCGCGGTGATAAACATTCCAAAATAACGCATATTTATTCCACTTGACGTTTCGTATGCTAGACTACATACATTTTCAAAAGCAACGGTAAAAATGGTTTTTGTAGCAAGTCTATTCCTACTGTCAGTCAACTTATTTTGACAAAGTATTTTTAAAAGGTTGATTAATATCAGGAACGTTAGTCCTTTCTCACATGTGCAAACCAACAACGTCGATCTCTACTGTCTGTACACATTAAAGACAAGTTATCGTCATTGCAGTTGCTAGATACTCCTAGGTACAAATTAGTAAGCTTGTGTTTATATCTAACTATATCTTCAGTCTTCTCTTGATAAAACACGAAAGCATCGACAGTTGAATCCCCACATTGATGTCTCTGTGAATGCAAAGGAAACAATCATAAACAAAACAATAATTCATTTGTTTCATTACTTGTTGCTAAAGGCCATTTCGAAGTCTCGCAGGGAACTAGGACGACTTTCATATTTTCATTCAATCGATAAACAGACACCAGCGCATGAAAGATCAACTCAAGGTTGGTCATCTGACCAAGTTTGATACTTTTAGAATGATCAGACACCAAGTTATGGACTTTCAAAAATGGTTCAAACCTACACAAACTTCGATAATTTAGAGACTGCGGACAGGGTCACCCAAAACCATATAAATATTTACGATCTAACGACAAGATAGTTGAACACAGGATGCTGGCGATAGTAGGAAGGGCCGCATGTAACAGATCACTAATCTTTAAAACACGCCGTCAACACGTACGCTTTCCTGATTGGTCAGAGAACCACAAACCGCAGACTGTCAAGTAACAGGAAATGTCTCGCAATAAAATGACATTACGATTTCATTTCTTCATCTCAATGTTTGTTTATTTTTTTTTATGATTTCTCTGGTACTCTTAAAAGTAGGCAAAGATAGTGATTTTTATCTCAGCTTCTTCCAAATAGTAGGGTCACATTGATGTCTCTGTGAATGCAAACGAAGCAATCATAAACAAAACAATAATTCACTTGTTTAGATCAAAGTGGTGGATTGTCTGAGTCAATTTTAATAAAAAATAATCAACAGGTCACAGAATTAAGGAAGGCCTATTTTTAATGAAACATCTGGTTTATTCACCATACGGTTTCCTCCCGCTTTAACGTTATTAAATTAGCTTGTTAAGAACATGTAACATGTTCTTCAAAATATGTTGGAGTCGTTCTATTCAGTCCTTCATATCCCATGTATAAATAAAAAGTACATATTTAACATGATAAGGTAACCCGGCAAAAAGAACTGCTTAATTAGTTTCAATGTTTTAACTCACCTCAAATGTCACGGCTGTGCCGTTGGCCTTCAGCGCATACATTTTATTACCGTCTTGCTCATCAGTGAATTGAATGCACTTCGTATTGTTTCCTTTGATTTTCTCTATCGTAAATCCTTTGAGATATAAAATAATTAAGCAATTAGTCAAAACGGCTAGAAACAATTAGCTTGAAATTCTACTAACGCCGGTTTTTAATACACGTTACTCAAAAAGCTCTACCAGATTTTACTGAAGCTGAAAAATAGTTACTACACTATTTGATACTATTAGACATTGATTCCATTGTTTTCTTTTGTTTAGTTTTGGCTAGTATGTACTAACTGTTACATAATTTTTCACGGGTTAAATGGAGTCACTGTAATTTGACATTTGTGAAGATGCCTTAATCCAAAGGCAACATATTAATTTGTTTTGATGAAATGTAATTTTGCCTGCAACTCTTATCTGAAAGAAGTGATACTTTCGATACTTAACCTTGAATAAGGTGGCACTACTTACTCGTTCTAGAGCATTGTCTAGTTGAATCGCCATTGGCTTTTGCTTCATGAGATTGCCCACTGCCAATGTAAATCTTTAGGAGATTTCCTCTGGACCCTCTGCAGTGTTGTCTGTAATATGACTGAATGCTGACAGGTCTCTTCGAGCTTGAGCCAACTTCCACATGAGCCAGCAAGCACACCACCACGATCTGCCGAGAAAAAGAGGTTTGTTCTAGTACTGTAAACAGGACATATAATGCTCCAAAACGGATGCACTGTCTAAATAGATAAAAAAAAAAAAGCGGAAACTTAAATTAACAAATTAGAAGGGAATTGTACAAGTGTAGGAGACACAAAAACAAATCATATCTAGGTTATTGCAATGACCTCCAACCCTTAGAACTAAAGTATTTCTTACTAGAAAACTATGGGTGAAATCCACTTTGTCCACTTCTTTTCCAGATGAGTAAACGTTTCACAGCGAAGTCCTTTATATATTCCATTATTTGTTGTTTAATTTTATTTGCACTATAATTGATCACGCACTGGTCTTTCAGGTCACGGGCTGTGAAAAGCGAGACAGTCTGATGTTTAGAAAAAAAAATCATACAAACAAATAAGAAGTGACTTCAAAAAAGCCATATTTGGCTTGTTATCCTTTCAACCGCCTCCATAACGGAAAGCTTCGTGTTTGTATACGTGAATCTTTGTGATAGTGTTTACAGAAAGCCGCAGTCCCTCGGAAAAATATCGAAATGATCTTGGAAAAACAGAAAGGTAGGACACCTGAATTAACAAAATTGAAGAAAAATGTACGAGAGTAGTGTACAAAAACAACCAAATCAAAATATCTAAAACTGAAATAACCCTTAGTACTAATATTTCTTACTAGAAAAATGTAGGTAAACTCCATTTAGTCCAATTCTTTCCAACCTTTTTTACAGATGAATAACTTTAAAGATTTCAGAGCGAAGTTCATTTATTTATACCAATATCTGTCTAATTTTGTGCCGGCTCTAATTCATCAAAAATGAAAAGAATTTATTTCGCTATAACGCGTAATTTCCATAAACATTACGTGCTAGTATCAAGTATTTTCACCAGGTAGAATATATGTGAGTAAGTAATTTTCCGCATAATTACCGTTCAAATTAAAATTCTAAAGTGTGCTTGGTTCAGAGACCTACCGGAAGTGTCATGCCTCCCCCGTACTTCCTATTTTATATCTTGTTTTATTTATTTGCAATACTCACGTTACAAACGGTTCAAACATAACATACAATACTAACACCGCTTACAAAACACACAGTATAAAAAAAGTTTACAATACTACTAGTCCTAACGTGTTGACATTGCTTACAGTAGCTTACAGGCGTTACACTCCACCGCACTCTCTGCATTTGAAAAGGTTACTTCCTATCAGGCTTCACGCTGATCATATTAGTGGAGTAAAATTGATTTACTCTAGTTTAGTTACTTCAGTTGAGTAGAAATCGAAAGATCATTGATTATATTGCAGTAACTCATAAATTCAACTCAAGTATTTTGTTTGTCAATTTATTTTACTTTACATTGCAATGGGAGGAGGCCTTGGGAGTGGAGGGCTCTGGCTAATTTTTTAAATAACTTCTAGCAACTTATAATTGTTAAAAAGACATTCCCACTTAGACCTTTTCAACATTACGGAAGTTAAAAGATAAATACTTAGTAGTTTCGCAGTGAGGTAAGTAACAGCACATATGGTTGAATGCACACGTATGCGGCCCGGTTTCCAAAAATGACAAACTTTGAATTATCAACGGGTTTTTAAGGCTTCAAGCTAGTTCCGATCAGGCTTCACGCTGATCATATTAGTGGCGTAAAATTGATTTACTCTCTGACTTGTTTTTTAGTTACTCCAGTTGAGTAAAAATTGAAAGATCATTGATCAATGATTATATTGCAGTAACTCATAAATTGATTCAACTCTAAAAGAAGTATTTTGTTTGTCAGTTTATTTTACTTTGTATTGGTGGAGGCCTTGGGGTGAAGGATTCTGAATGAATTTCTTAAATAACGTCTAGTAACTTTAAATTGTTAAAAAAAAACATTCCCACTTAGACCTTTTCAACATTAATTACGGCAGTTAAGAGATAAATACTTGATGCTAGTACGTAATGTATATGGCAATTAGGCGTTATAGCGAAATAAAATTCTTTTCATTTTTGATGAATTATAGCGAACACCTCAAATCAGGTGCGGAGAAGCTGACACAAGCCGCCAAAGAGAGGCGGGTCCGCAAAAAACAAAGCGACAGCCTCGACAGACCAGAGACAGAGCACAGATGCAGCCTCTGCTGTCACTCCCGCATCGGCCTCTGCTGCCACAGACGCTGGTGCTCCAGCCAATGACCGGGACGAAATTCAAGAAACAAAACCAAAATAGCGCCACATAAACTTGTACCGTTCGCATCTAAAATAGCTTTGTCGACTCTTGTATTAATAAAGCTTATTTGAATACTTTCAATTTTCTCTTGATACTTTTGAAGTGAAAAATGCACACAAGGCAAAATTATGCCATTTTGGCAGCCCTGTTGTGAAAGCGAGGCTAAATTGTTTACAAAATTTTCATCCCGGTAACCGGGCTGGAGTGTTCACAGGGAAAATTTTTCCGAGATCTCGGTTTCTACAACCGAGATGCCGGTAACCGGGCTGGCGCGCCGCCTCACATGAATACCTCGAATTTTTTACAAAGGAAATAGGGGGAGGCGAGATCTCGGAAACCGGGCTAGCCCGGTCAGCCGGGCTCATATGAAGAGGCCCTTAATCTTGGTGGGTTGGTCAAACCACGAACCTTTGTCGCTAGCAGCAAGTTCCTTCTGATTGCTTTCAGAACAAGAGTCGTCGTCTTTCTTCTTTTTCTTCGGCCCGGGTTTCTTACGATGTCTCGTCCACGGTGTCTTCCCTCTTTTCGTTGAACTTATATCAATATTTTACGGACTCTTGCTCAAAAATTCACTGATCCTAGAGGCGTAATCCACGCGAAACAGCACAGCCGTTTTCCACTTCAACAAGTCGCCGGGTGAAGTTTACCGCGAACAATCCGCGGGTACCCTTTGTTTAATTAGGATTACAACACCTTTAGCTATTTATTGACTCTACACAAAGAGGTTTTTCCTTGATATCTCGCGATGATTTAACAATTAATCATTATTTTAGCTTTAGAATGAACGAAGAATTTTTTTGTTGCAAAATTTGGGCCCTGAAGGCCTACAGTAACCTTAGACAATGTTATAAGTGATGAAAAAGAAGTTTAATTTTTAACTGTTATAGCTACTTAGCAGTACTAGTGCACTGCAAGTTATCAGAATTATAATGATAATAATAATAGCAATAATAATAAAAATAATAATAATAATAATAATAATAATAATAGTACTTGGTACGCCGATTTTACAAGTCTCAATTCGTTTACAATTAAACAAAAGATAAAAATCTAGTCTAAATCGCAATCTGTTAAAAATGCACCTCGGGATTAACCTAATTACAATTGATAAAATTTAAAAATCGATCTACAAAATAAAAGGAAAAACTGGTGTACGTGTTAAAAATATACCGATTTAAAAAGATAACAGAAGACGCGTTTCTTATAATTACTAGCGGAGTATTCCACAGTCTCGGCGCAACGATGGAAATCGCCCGATTCCTGCATGTAGGGGCGGGCGATCTAGGAACTGTTAGCAACCTTGCGAGGCCGAGCGTAAACTGCTTCTGCAACAGTATAATTTTTTTCTTCTTCTGAAATGGAACAAACATCTCACATAACAGTGTTTCAGTTGAACATTTAGCAACTCTGGGCAAGCTCAATCACAATAGTAGCTTTCGCGGGGGAGGAGTGATAATGAGCGCAAAGAACGCCTTCGTAGGAAGCTACCACGGTAATGAAATTGACAAACGCGTAGGATGCGTATCCTATGCACTTCCGCCCCCTCACCTAAAAAAAGTCAGGGAGAAAAAAAATTCCCGATTTTTTTTACACCAGGGGGCCGCTGTAAACAGAGTAGAGTATGAACAGTGAAAACGGAAGTTATCCCAGAACAAGCAACTTACGCCAAAGCCTGATTATCTTTTTTTTCAATTAGATAAACGCACAACAATTTTAAGCAGTGTGCTTTCTAGGGATTGGGGCTGAGGAAGCGGATTCCACCTTTTCGACCAAACACACTGAAGCGTGAAGGAACTGGAAGATTTTTCAAGCGGATAATGTTTTAAGTAATCCGGCCGCCCACTTTCTGAAATTGTCAACGCTTCTGCATTTCAGCTGCACGAGTGTTGTTTTCATTGATACATGTATTTTATTTCGCAGAGCTCTTCTCTTTAGATGAGTTCTCTACGCCTTATGCTTTCGGCTAAAAGAAGAACTCGGTTTCAGCATTCGATTTTTGTGAAGGCTTTTGTATCCTAAGATGGTTTGGGGTAGGACGGAAAAATAGATATTTACTGATATTCGTTACAATTTTGTTCAGCGCGAACAGTGTTTACGGTGGTTGTCATGGCCAAAAAAAATCCATTTTTCGTTTTTGCGGGAGCGACGTTTCTGTGATCCGAAATTAAAATCCAGTCTTAAAATTTAGGCTCTAAACATCACGATCGAAAATAGAAAATGATTCTGCTCATGTTAGCTGGATGGTTTAGCCATTTTATGGCAATATTGAAATTATTCAGCCGCAGAAAGATGGTCAAATTCCTGAACACGGTTGAATGCACCTTGCAATGCAATCACGAATCCGTGACAAAAGTATTAACTTTCCCAATTTAACAGTTCCTAAGTCCTTTGCTATTTCTGAAGTGTGAAATCGCAAAAAGTGTTTCAGTGTTTTCGTGGCCATCATCGTTATGTTAGAATACGATTGAAATCAAAGCGATTTAAAGCGAAAAACAAATGAACAGAGACAAGGATATGTAAATAAATCTACACTTAATGCACAAAAGCTACAATGATTCAACTAATACAAGACGCAACTGTCAACAAAGTTGTTATATCAAGCATCTGTCCATCATTCTAAATTGCGCAAGTTTTATGAGCGTTTGGCGCACGTTTGAACTTTAGAAACAGATAACAAACTAACAACATTACACATTAAACACAGTTCGTATAAAGTACACATGCATACAGACTATAAATACAAAATCCTTCACTCTGCCATTCACACGCACTTAAGCATTTATTTTAGCAGGAAATTGAAATAACTTTGTTAATGGCAACACCAAGGGCGTGTATGCTAAAAATAGCCTTGCCTTTTTAGATGCAAAAGTTGTAATTCCATAAATCGCTAGCAACTGTACGTCATGAAGGAAATAATCAAAGCTTTTAGGGTTAATTTCTAACATAGCTGTGCCTTTTAGTCTTCAGGTGGATCGGGGCCAGCTTTGTCAAAGCCAGGTTGTTGAAAAGCTGATTAATGCTAACAGGATTAAGAAATCAATTCTGATTGGGTGTTACTAATACCAGGAACGTGGAACGGGGAACGGGGAACGGGGAACGGGGAACGGGGAACGGGGAACGGGGAACGGGGAACGGGGAACGGGGAACGGGGAACGGGGAACGGGGAACGGGGAACGGGGAACGGGGAACCGGGAACCGGGAACGGGAGTCTGGGAACGAGTGTACAGCGGTAATCCGTATAAGAATTCAAAATGGCGGACGAAATCACGGAAAAGGGTCTGGAAACTAATTTTGAGCACTCGATCAGCATGGACGATAGGTTTAGGATTTATTGAATGGTTTTACATGATTTTAACTTGAGCGTTGTCTATGGGATCAGTTTCTCTTGGATGTGATTGATGCAGCGTAAACAGGGCCCGGTTGTTCGAAAGAGGGTTAAATTAACCTTGGGTTAGACCTTAACCCGAGGTTAAATTTCTTAACCGTAGGTTTGTTAACCCGGAGTTAAAAGAGCGTTGTTCAAAGCGCGGTTAGTGGTCAGGTTAGTTAACCTCGGGTTAAACGCGGCTAACCCGCGGATAGCATCCCATAATACTCTTCGTTTGTTTTGACAACGAAATGGCTTCCCCCGAAATTGTCGTTTTGGCAGAAGCGCCACGCAAAAAGGCAAGAAAACAAAATTTCAGTCCAACCGAGATTGCTACACTTACAGAGAAAGTAGAGGAAAATTTAGCAATTTTACAAAGCAAGCTGACAAATAGTATAACTAACGCTCGAGCGACATCTGAAACAGCCCGTGACACGGTTGACTTATCTACGCCGACAGTGTCCCCAATTACTTGCAGAAAACTTCCACTGGCGAAAAATCTCAGTGCGATAAGTACTTGGTGAAGTGGTGTGAGAGCGTGGTTTCGTGCTGTGCTTCTACGAAGATCTCGAGCTAGAAGGTTTGTTATGTACAAAATCGACTGTCTACCAAATCTCGCAACTCTTCGTCAGTGTAGTCATCGATTAAAGAATTATTTGAGAGACGACATTAAAAAACAACAAGTTCGCCATATTGTTTCAATTTTCCTTTATTTAACCCGAGGATAGTGAGTTAACCCACCTAGCTAGGTGGGTTAAATTTAACCCGCTGTTTACCCCGAGGTTAGTGTTAACTTACCTTCGAACAACAGAACTAACCTGCGGATAAAATTTAACCGGAGGTTAAGTCGATTTAACCCGAGGTTAGGAGTTAACCCTCTTTTGAACAACCGGGCCCAGTAGTCTAAATGTGACTCAAGACAGCAAGGGACCGCCAACAATAGTGCCGCCAACGTAGAGATCCCAGCCAGCGCTAGATTGTGTAGAATAAATGAAATGAAGAACATTGTCCAAGAAGGAAAATGCTATTTACGACAAAGAAGAGTAATTTCAACCTGGGTTGGTAAACCTTATACCTTTCGTATTTTAGCATGACTGTTTATTAGTAACACCCATTCTGATTTGCGGTCATGATGAAACTAAAGTCATGCACACGTGTTCGCTACACAGGACTTTCTCAGCGGCGAGTCTACGGAAGTTGTCGCTACAATATTGTCGCTTCATCCCAGGAGAGACTTCTCTTTTCTTTGGCGGAGGGGGTGGCAGATTTATTTAAACTTAGTACCCACTAGCGACATTATAAAGATCATAACCATAACCATAAACATAAACATAAGCTTGTTATGTTCTAGTGGGAACGGTTGCATTCACTGAATTTACACAACACCCGCCAGCCTCTCTTGAAACGCCGCCACAATCACAAAATAAACTGACCGGAAAGTATTGAAGCTAGACGTTTATTGATTTAAGAGGGCCAAATCCAAATCAACGATCAAAACAATTACAGGCCTCTTGACAACTCCATGGTTAAAGAGACACACAACAAGGTGTCACGTTTAATTAGACTTTCACCGTGGTAAACACATTGATAACATAACAAAGAAATGGCTGTCCCAAACACCAAATCCAACTAGAATACCAGAATTCTATACTCTTACAAAAATTCACAAGCCAACCATCACGGGAAGACCAATATTCTCCGGTTGTGATGGGCCAACAGAAATAATATCATCTTTTGTTGATACAGACAGGGCAACCCTAAAACCAGGAATCCGGAATCCGGAACCGGAACCGGAACCAGAAACCGGAACCGGAACCGGAATCCGGAATCCGGAATAATAAAATCAATGTGAATTGTAGGTCTTAATGTTTGAAAAATAATTCTTTGTTGATCAAAATTCTTGAAGCTAGAGCAGCTAAAGGGCTTTGGCTATAGAATCTCAACTAAGTGCGTACTGGGAGAGCAATGGAAGTCTCATTTACTGCGCGGTCTCGTAAATTGTTTTCGGCTAGGTATTGAACGTTACTTTCGATACTGAAGGCTAAACTGGCTCCTTTCGGTTAACCTGGCTTGTTTCGTTTAAGCCATATTTGTGAGTAAAACAATTTGCGAAGTACAGTTAACTCTCACCTTGCGGACGCCCCGCTATTGTGGACATTCGCTATTATGAAATCCAGAAATCCGGGCAAAAGAAGTTTGACTGGAAATGACCCCCGCTATTACGGATTCTCGCTATAACGGACACTAAATGACGCCACGAGCGTGTCGACTATAACGAGAGTTTACTGTACATACTCTGTCCCTGGAAAAAAACACGTTTTCTGCTCCGGATCCTTTGCACCAGTAAAATTGGTTCCCTTTTTGAAAATCGTTTTCATGTTAAGCTCTTTTAAGGACGATAAGAAAAACAACAGAAGTTTTTTTTCCTGTAAGTGTTTATTGGTCGTCGCTATAGTGAATCATTTCTCTCGTCACTCATTCTCAATATTAAAACAACTTAAGGAGATCGGATTCCGGATTCCGGATTCCGATTCCGGTTTCCGGTTCCGGTTCCGGATTCCGGATTTCGGCTTTTAGGGTTGCCCATACAGACAAAACTATAAGCGGTTGCACTGACCGAACGTTACTTGAATTGTCGGGATTTAGTTCAGTTCTGTTATTTCGCAGTAAGAATATCGTCAGGCCGAAACAATCGTCAAACTATCGACGTTATCCTTACAGGTAAGTGAAATAAAAAGCTGTTTTTTTTTTAACCGAACGTTTGTCGTATTAGGCTTGGAACGAATTTAGAAGTCGCAGTGAGAGAGTTTGTCGATCAAAGAAATCTGTGCCGTCGGAAGAGAATAATTACTTTCAAGCTTACTTGTAGATTTTTTTAGGCAGAAGCAGCGAACGACATTCTAAGTATGAATAGAATCAATTCACCACAATTATCTGGTAGTCTTTTAATCGAACAGCTTTTTATTTCACTTAACTGTAGGTGATACCGTCGATAGTCATAATTGGTGTTTTTGAAGACGACCGCAGATCGATTCCGCAGACCGTACTTTAGAATTTAAATAAATGTGTTTAGTGGCATTTCAAGCAGTTATTTCGTTTTTTTCGGCCGTTTTTCAGTTGATTGTTTGTTGGCTGTTGTTCAGAGATGCACATATTCTTTAAATAAAATAGCTAAAGCTCAAAAATAGCTCAAGCAAGTTCAAGTTTTGTCTGCTGTCGATTTGCATATCATGGGAGACATAGGTAGTATGCACGCTGGTATGAAAATAAATCAGAAATCTCTTTTGTTCTTTCTCATTAGCATGTAAGAATCGAGGTTGTGAAATTGCTCTACTGTCGAACTTTAACAAATTCAGTGCGGTATGAGGAATCGGTCTGTGGTCGTCGTTAAAAACACCAATTATGACGTCACAAACTAGTTCCATTCCTGCCATCTCAATGCGCGGGCATTCAAGAAACGTTTCCGTGAAGCCCCGTGAAGGCTTCGGAAATCTTCGTACTTTTTGCTGTAATTCTCGCTTTAAGGACGTTCGCGCGAAAATTTTCTAGTCGATAGATTTTTCTAAAATTTTTACTGAGGACGGATAATGAGTTACTTGTGTCAGAAATACAAAAAAATGTGGGGGTCACCGACTTCGTTTCAGAGATAAAGTCTGTAGAAAACTACCCTGATTTTGAAAAATTGGCGCACGTAATTTCGCACGGCTTTCAAGGTTTGTAGTTTAAATTATCGACGATGAGAAAACGGAGGCAAACGATCTTGGTGATATTTTGAAGAAGTGCGTCTGTTGCGTAAATAATTTTAAGTGTTGCCATCGTTTATGCAAAACTTAGCCCTGGAAGAGGCATTTGAACCCGTCGTAAGACAAAACGAAAAGATCAAAAAGCGGAATTCGAACGTGCGTGGGGCAAAAAAAATCAACCTTTTAATCGATAGATTTATTTCATTTTCTCACAAAACGTAGATAATCGTTAACAAAAGTGATGTGTTAAGAAAAAAGTAGGGGTCACCGACCATTTAAGCTAGCAAACTGCAAGCGAAGTTATCGCAACGGCTACTCACCCTATATGTGGTTGGAAAGTTTCCTCAGCGCCCGCGCTCGATGCATGACGTGGCGTAGCGTTGCGACAGGAATTACGTGCGCAGTAAGGATGCGCATAAACAATTAGCGCGAACGTCCTTAAGGCTCGGAGAGCAAAATTCTTCTTTAATTTTACTAAATAATGGTTAGTTTAGTGTTTGGTTGGTTAAAATAGCATTTTAAAATTTCGGTTCATTTGATTTTTAAGGGAGGAAAAGGAGAGTGAGCCTGGAATCGAGACAGTAAGTCTATCATATAAACTCTTAGGCCATTGTAACTTGACTAATAATAGTAAACAAACCGCGGTGATAAACATTCCAAAATAATGCACATTTATTCGACTTGACGTTTCGTATGCTAGACTACATACATTTTCAAAAGCAACGGTAAAAATGGTTTTAGTCTATTCCTACTGTCAATCAACTTACTTTGTCAAAGTATTTTTAAAAAGCTGATTAATATCATTAATAATTGCGATTATTCTCAGCTATATGTGCAAAGTAACAACGCCGATCTCTACTGTCTGTACACATTAAAGACAAGTTATCGTCATTACAGTTGCTAGATACTCCTAGGTACAAATTAGTAAGCTTGTGTTTATATCTAACGTAACGTTCTTCAGTCTTCTCTTGATAAAACACGAAAGCATCGACAGTTGAAATGCCACATTGATGTCTCTGTGAATGCAAAGGAAACAATCATGAACATAACAAGATTTCATTTGTTTCATTACTTGTTGCTATAGGCCATTTCGAAGTCTTGCAAGGACGAGTTTTCACCCAATAGATAAACAGACATGACCACATAAAAGATCAGCTCAAGGTTGGTCATCTGACCAAGTTTGATACTTTTAGAATGGACAGACACCAAGTTATGGACTTTCAAACATGGTTCAAACCTATACAAACTTCGATAATTTAGAGACTGCGGACAGGGTCCCCCAAAACCATATAAATATTTACGATCTAGCGACAAGATAGTTGAATATGGTGTAATGGTTATGAAATGATTCATATATGAACTGCGGATATATATGAAGGTGATATGTGATCTTCGCAGTGAATTTCCAATTTAAGCAATTGGAATAAAGAAGCCTGAGGAGGTCACGGGTTCGAATCCCGTTGAAGCCCTGATTTTTTTTCAGGCTTCTTTATTCCAATTGCTTAAATTGGAAATTCACTGCGAAGATCACATATCACCTTCATATATATCCGCAGTTCATATATGAATCATTTCATATCCATTACACCATTTCACTCCTTTCACGGGAAAATATGAACTCACAATTGACCTCGCTCCCAATGTGTGGCTTCATAGCTCAGTTGCATTGGTAGAGCATCGCACCGGTATCGTGGAGGTCACGGGTTCGAATCCCGTTGAAGCTCTGATTTTTTTTTTTCAGGCTTCTTTATTCCAATTGCTTAAATTGGAAATTCACTGCGAAGATCACATATCACCTTCATAGTTGAATATGTAACAGATCACTAATCTTTTATACACGCCGTGAACACGTACGGTCTCCTGATTGGTCAGAGAACCACAAACCGCGGACTGTCAACTAACAGGAAATGTCTTGCAATAAAATGACATTACGATTTCATTTCTTCATCTCAATGTTTGTTTATATTTTTTATGATTTCTCTGGTACTCTTAAAAGTAGGCAAAAATAGTGATTCTCATCTCAGCTTCTTCCAAATAGTAGGTCCATGACAGGATTTTACAGTTGAACACAACGCATTGCCCGGGCCAGTGCTCGAACCCAGACCGCGCTATCCAGAGTCCAGCGCACTAACCATTAGGCCACAGCGCCCCCCATAAGTTAAAGTGCAAAGTACAAAGTCGCATTGTTTTAATTAATTCAATAGCAAACTGTGGATGAAACAAATTTTCTCAAAAAAATCGTGCGCAGGGCTGCAGTCAAAAAAAAATTATTGCACGTGCAAGAGCCCCCAAAAAATTATGCAAGCTAAAATTCCCCCTCCCCACCCCCCATCACTATCTAATGCTGAGTAACGTTTTATAAAAACAATCAACAGGTCACAGAATTAAGGAAGGCCTATTTTTAATTAAACATTCGGTTTATTCACGTGCACCGGACGATTTCCACCCTCCTCAACCTTAATTAACTTTACCGGTAACATGTTTTTATAATGTACTGGAGTCACTCTCTCATATCCCATGTATAAATAAAAAGTGTATATTTAACATGATAACATAAGCTTGCAAAAAAGAACAGCTTAATTTGGTTCAATGTTTTATTCAACTCACCTCAAATGAGACCGCTGTGCCACTGGCCTTCAGCGCATACATTTTATTACCGTCTTGTTCATCAGTGAATTGAATGCACTTCGTATTCTTTCCTTTGATTTTCTTTATCGTAAATCCTTTGAGATATAAAATACACCATTGGTCAAAACGGCTGGAAACAATTAGCTTGAAATTCGCCTTACGCTTGATCGCAGGTTATTAACTTAGCTAATTAGCAACAATGACAATATTTCCAGAAATCCCGTCTTCTGTTACTTTTTTACAGTTATCATTCAAAGGGCGCTCGAGAAAGCAAACTTTATAAATTCTCCCTTTCTCTCCAAAGCTAACGATTGACAAACATTTTAATTAGTACTGCTTTAAAATCTGTACAAGATTTTACTGAAACCGTGAAATAGTTACTACACTTTTATGTACTATTAAACACTAATTCCATTGTTTTCTTTTGTGTAGTTTTGACTATTACGCACTAACTATTGTGGCACGCGGGTTAAAGGGACAGTTTCACGGTTCGGCGCATGTCCATATTATATATTCGCCTGTGCACGCTTTATTGCAAGGCCCGCTTTTTCATTGTTTATGAACCAGTCGGAAGCGAGTTGCCTAATTTCGCATGCAAATAGCCATGAAATCATCAACCGTGGAATAAATCCTACGGGCCAAAACTAAATTCAACGGTCCACTAAGCTTGTAAAATCCACTAAAATCTTCTCACAATTTTGGTCATCCGTCATTTTGGTACGTCTAATCATAGTATGTGATTACTGAACTACATGTGAGTGGGGTTTACTAAGCGATAACATTGATAAAAAGCGAAAAAAGTATTTTGATTTATGGACATGCGCCGAACCGTGAAACTGTCCCTTTAAATGAAGTCACTCTAATCTGATATTTGTTTTTAGATGCCCTAATCTAAACTGAAAGGCAATATAATTTAAACTTTGTTTTGATTTAATGTCATCCTTTTCAACAAGATTTATCCTTTCAACCTCTCAACCTATTAAAACCTATTTATTTTATTACGATGGTTTGCAAAATTATTTTGTTATAAATTATTATTGGATGCCCTATGACAGTGATACACGTTTCACCGATCCCTCAAAGTATATCTGCAACTCTCTGACTCCGAAAGAAGCGATACTTTCGATACTTTCTGAACCATATAACACTATACTTACTCGTTTTAGTGTCGTTTCTAGCTGAACGGCCATTGCATTTGGCTTCATGAGATCGCCCGCTGCCAATGTAAATCTTTAGGAGATTTCCATTGCAGTCACTTTCTTGTCTGTAATATGACTGAAGGCTGACAGGGCTTGGGCGTCTCTTCCAGCTGGCGCCGACTTCCACATAAGCCAGCAAGCACACCGCCACGATCTGCCGAGAAAAAGTTGTTTAATTTGTTCAAGTGCTGTAACAGGACAAATAACGCACCGAAACAGACACACTGTCTAAATAAATGAAAGGAGCAGAAACTCAAACTAACAAAATGGAAGACAATTGTACAAGAGTATGTAGGAGACGTGAAAACAAAGCAGATGTCTAAATTATTGCAATGACCCCCAATCCTTAGTATAAATATTTCTTACTAAAAAGCAATGGGTGAAATCCATTTCTCCTCTTCTTTTCCAGATGAATCAAAGTTTTGCAGCGAAGTCCCTTTATATATTTCATGATTTGTTTAATTTTATTTGCACTATAATTGATTAAAAATGAAAGGAATTTCATTTCACTCAAGACCCTATTACGCCTTACCACCATAAACATTACATACTGGCATCAAGTATTTATCTTTAAACTACCCCAGCGTTAAGTTGAAATATATCCTGAGTGGGAGTAATATTTAACGGACAGCGTTTAACAGCAGCTAGATATTAAACAACCTTTAATAATATTTATACTTATATAATTTGTCTAAATCCCCACACCGACCTCTTCACGCCTTGGAAACAATTTATGAGGTATTGCATGTGCTATACACTGATCACTGTTCTTTCCATTTCTGCGTCAATTGAAGTAACTACACTACAATAAATCAATTTTACAGAACTAACTAAATCAACTTAGAGGAAGAGGAACAAACACTTCAAATACAGGAAAAGCGGGGGAGACATGTTAAGTGAAAATAACGCAAAAAATTAGTTAGCACGTAGTTTCACAGTTATGTAAAAAACCAGCACGTGGGTGACACTTCAAAGTTGAGCATTTTAGCTCAGCCACGATTTTACAGCGAGGCAATCTCGAACGTTGAGCGCCTAAATCACTAATTCCCCACAGATCCCTATAGCAACACACGATCTGCATTCTGGCGCAGGGAGAAGTTTATTCAGAAAGTAACAGTCAAAAACAATCAATGATAACAGTAATATTAGAAGCTTTCTGCCAGCCTCGTGCGGAAATACATTGGGTGAGTGGGTGGGAAAGCAAAATCAATAAGAGTTGTGTAAAGGACATACAAGCGAGTACAAACTAAAAGTGAAACACGAACCACGATAATCCGTTTCCTAAAAGTTCACTTGCACTAAAGGGTTCAAAATAAATTAATTTTTAATCGCTCATGGTTAAACTTAATATCTTACATGTAAAAACCTCTCATGGTTTTGTTGACGAAGGCGATGTCAGTATATTTCGAGGTTAATCCTTCTGGATTTTTTGCCTATGACAGGGTCTAAAATTAAAATTGACTAGTGCACTTTATTGGGTTCCTCACGTACGCACGTAGGCGCAACAACAAATCTTAGTAAAACTTTATACAACGTTTAAGCCTAGTTCTCACTAGCGACATAACGATCATAATCATAATCATAAGCGCAAAAATAACGCTGTTATGTCGCTTATGTCTCAGTGGGAACGTCCAGAAACATAATCATAAGCGCCCTTATGATAAACATAATCATAATCATAAGAAAATGATCGACCATTTTCTTATGATTATGATTTATATGTCTATGACTATGACTATGTTGCTTTTCTTTATAGTGGGAACGCAAAAATCATAACGACATAATCAGAAACATAATGACGCAACTGGGTCATTGTGTTTTGTCCAATAAAATTCTAGGTCCAGTTCTTTCGGGTCATTTCATTTCAACAGGGACATGCATTGGAATACCGTTCTTTAACTTTTTAGTGCGGCCGTTCCCACTAGAACGTAGGAAGCTTATGTTTTTGTTTATGATTATGCTTATGCTTATGATCCTTATGTTGCTAGTGGGAACTAAGCTTTACTGTACACTATGTTAATAAACCTTTATGACTTATTCAATGTAAAAAGGACCTTGGTCTTGCTTTGATTTACTGCAAACAGTTAGGGCATAAAAAAAATAACTCAAGGCAAAAACAAAAATACAGCAAAACAAACTAAGTAAACTCGCTGCTAAACACAGTAAACAAAATGAACTCACGCAACGGCAAACAAAACTCACGGCGGAAAACAAACTCTGCAAATTGATGGTGCCGGTTTTGTAAGTCATTTTAAAGCAGATTTTGTGTAAGAATTGTGCCAGTTTGTGATTTGGAAAGTGGTGCACGCTAACTTAGAATAAGCTTACAATGTTGTCTTGACTGTTTTGAACCGTGTTCTTTTCGTTGCAGTTTGGTTGCATGATTAACTAATTCTGTTTTACCGTACGCCTTGCTAAAAACCTTATAGAATTTTATGCAGAGAACTGATTCAATTTTCTTCATTTCTGGTAAGCAAATATGCGGAAGGTTAAGTCTGAACTTGCTCAGCCAAGCACAGGTAACTCGCAAAGAAATCGGCGAAATATTGGTTTACGATTTCAACACATCCCACTCGCTGATAAGAGAAACAAAACAAATGCAAGCGAGTATAAAAAAGAGCGGTTGGATGATAGATCGCTTAAATATATATTGGTGTGCAGTATCGCTGAGAAGTTTTACTCGGTTTTGTTTCGCAGGATTTTTCTGTACGTGTAGTTTGTAATCTATAAAGCGAAATCGTGATTTTGATCCGTGAAACTTAATAATTTGATAAGCTTATTGTTATCAAAATCCAATCATGGTCAATCATGAACATCACAGTTAACTCCACTAACTGACGCACAAAACAATTAACCTAAACGGGGACTCTGTAAAGTGTGGAAACGGACGGCGGATGCGGACGGCGGACGGCGGACGGCGGACGGCGGACGGCAAAAAAATAAATAAATAAATAAATAAAAATATGAAAAAACTATAATAAAAAAATAATTAAAAAAATATAAAAACATTAAAATGAGAGAAATGAGTCGGATACTGCTGGAAACCCCCGAAAAAATGTTTAGAAAGTGGTAATTATTCCAGGGACCGCGGAGCAAGGGGGGCTGGGGGGTGCTTAGCCGCCCCCCCCCCCCCGCCACCCCAATATTTCCGAAAAGATAATGAAGACTTTTTAAGAGAAGAGTTTCTAAAGCCCCCCACTTTAAGCAACTAGTCATCCCCCCCCCCCCCCCCTCCCCCCAATAAGAAAAATGCTCCGCGGTCCCAGTATTTATAAAGACAATAAACTGCAAGGCTGACACTACGTAGAAATGAAAAGCCTTAACGGGACAACGACATGATAGAGTCCAAACTGAAAGCCAAAAATGCAAACTCTGGACAGCTGTTTCGACCTGATTGGGTCTCGTCAGCAGAGTGTATGCCGCACAGAATAGAACAACTAGCGTGAAGACAGTCGTCTATAAAGTGCTCGCTGGTAATGGCAATCCGAGAGGGCTCAAATTCGAAAGCCCGCCCATTGACAACAGCCGCGTGACTATTACTCAATAGGTCAAGAATTCGAAATATCATGTCGTTGTCGCGATGAGGGAAGTGATTGCCATTACCAGCGAGCACTTTATAGACGACTGTCTTCACGCTAGTTGTTCTATTCTGTGCGGCATACACTCTGCTGACGAGACCCAATCAGGTCGAAACAGCTGTCCAGAGTTTGCATTTTTGGCTTTCAGTTTGGACTCTATCATGTCGTTGTCCCGTTAAGGCTTTTCATTTCTACGTAGTGTCAGCCTTGCAGTTTATTGTCTTTGTATTTTATTTTTGGCTGATTAGAGCTGTCAGTAGCTCCTACGTACACCAGCAGCATTTTCGTCCGCGGTCCCTTGCTTTCATTTGTCATTTCCAGTATTTATGTAAGAATTTATCACTTGTAACAGTGTTCGGATCATTTTCAGAAGTCTTCGGAAATGCTATTCGTACACTCGTAAAGAATCTCGGTTTATAATATCATAAACTAGAGTGAATTACCAGGATTTCTCTCACTGAGAAAAATAATCGTCACACAATAACGATATATCTTTCACATGTAAATAAATAGATTTCGTCACGTTTGCTAATAATATCTTCACACAGTAGAGATATATCTTTCATATGTTAAGATATCGATTTCGTCAAGTTCGCTGACGAGTTTGCATGCCATGTTTTAACGGTGATTGAGCCAAAGTTTATCAATATTAAGCCGAAACAACTTCGGATTTTCCTCGGCAATCTTCGAAAATGTTTGAAAAACGTTCGAAAATATTGGTATGACCTTCGAATACCATTTTGAATATCTTCGGAAATGTCCACAAAATGGTCAGAAATGGTCAAAATCGTCAAACCTTTGTTATTAGAAGGTTAATTGAAGTAACACAATAATCCACGGTTGCTTGGAGATTTACCTTCTCGTGTTCGCTGCGCTCACTCGTTAGATATCGATTTCGACTTTTTAATTTGTGATTTGTCATCAATCATGTGATCAATAGTAACTAAAAAGGAAACTAACTAAAGATACTAAATACTGGACTAGTGTCTCAAGGGTAAATTAAAACTCGAACAAACAATATCTCTGCCACTTCACTATTATCTGTCGTATAAGTCTATTTTTTGATCGGGCAAATTATGTACCAAATTAAAACGTAAGTGAATTTTAATCCTTTTTAAAATGAAAACGGTAGCAAAACAGTTTTTCGAAATAACTACAAATACAACAAATGACGGCAATTACAAGGAATGAAACTAACTTTTAATGTCGTGCGCTACACATGGCTACACATGGACCGTCCTACATCAGTATAACCAGAAAAAATTACTGATGGGTGTAAACAGGAAACGCATTTCCTAGAACCTTGACATGTTCTTCTGTTAACATAGACCTTATAAACCAGGGCATGGTGCAAAAACTAAACTTGGGCTGTTTAGCCCTAATGCACGCAGCAATACAATGGAAATAAACATTACTTTGTTTATTCCTTAATAGCCCCCCTTGCTGGAAGGTTCTCAGCATGTTTGACGCCACAACCAGATCACGAGGAGACGGCGGAATCTGCCCCCCCCCCCCCCCCCCCCCGGTTTAAGGCAAATACAGTACCTAGTATCTTTAATTTCCTCTTCAATATAAAATAGGTTTCATAGTTTGGTATTAAATCACAAAGAAAAAAGATAGAGATTATATACGAGTGCACGAATAGTATTTCTGCAATTTCCGAAGCCTTCTCAAAAGTTATCCTCTTGTACTTTCTAAGCATTTTTAATAATTTGTATTGTTTTTTAATATTTATTTTTATTTTATTTTTTTTTTATTTATTTTTTTGCCGTCCGCCGTCCGCATCCGCCGTCCGTTTCCTCACTTTACAGAGTCCCACCTAAACGAAATATTTAATAGACAATGTCTGTATGAAATGTACAAACATGAACAGGTTTGTGAGCAGCATTAATTGAATTATACGGGAAGATCTGAAAACCGACACTACTTCAAATTTCGTTCATAAATGAAGTATAGTATAAACAGATTCTCACAATAAAATCAAACTTATGCTTACTGCATATATACATTTACGTTTGTTACCTCAAGCTTGGGCAAGGCTTGTAAATTCTGCAGGGCAAAAATCTCAAACCAGCACAATATATATCAGAAGCTCCAAATCAAGGACAATGATAAACTCGTCCCAGGCCTAATCCGTGCGTACGTACGTACGATTTACGACGACATACCAAAGGAACTTATCGATTTGAGAAAGAAGCATATGACCACCTTTCGGGAAGCCAGAAAGGCAGGGAAGAAGGCAGTGTTCAGCAAATCGGAACCAGATAAACTCTTTATTTAAAAATTTATTTCAATTGGATCTCTATTAAAATTACTTCGATTAGGAAGCCTGAGGACAAGCGAGAAAACCGATTTAGTCATCAATATCTTGACATTCGGTAGAGTCCATATCGCATGGCCGTATTCAGGAAATATTCTAGCGGCCTCTTTAAATTATTATGTGTGTGCATGTTAATGTTTTCTAGTACAGTTCTGAAGTGCAATGTTGATAATGTTAGCTTATTATTATGTGCATCTGCAAAATATTTTCTATTGTTCGGTTTCATTACTTTGAATTTTTCGTGGCATTTAATTACGCGTGCTACTACAGGAGACAATAGGTTCAACCAAACTATAGAGATTCCAAGAAGGAAGTGTTAATTTCAAAATGCTCTCTTTAAATGTCCGAGGTATTCGCTCTCTAGAGAAAAGAAAAGCATTGTTTATTTGGCTTCAAAAGCAAAATGCGGACATTATTTTCCTCCAAGAGACGTATAGCACGAAAGATATTGAAAACGCATGGAAATATCAATGGAAAGGACCCATCTTTTTTGGACACGGCTCCAATCGTAGTTGTGGGGTGTTAATACTTGTGAGAGAAAGTTTAGAATTTGATTTGAAAAGCAAACTTACTGATGAATATGGACGTTATATTTCGTTGAATGCCACTGTGCAAGGCTGTAATTATATCATGGGTAATATTTACGCGCCAAACAAGGCTCGTGAACAGTGTTTTTTTTCGAAAAATTACAGGAAAAATTTGACAGTTTTTTTATTGAGAATGAAAATGAAAATCACAAAATAATAATTGGAGGAGATTTTAATGTTGTCAGTGATCCAGACCTTGACTGCTGCGGAGGAACGCCTAAAGAGAAAGAATCAACTAAAATTCTTCATAGTATTTGTTTAAATTACGATTTAATTGACATTTGGAGAACACGTAACCCAGATTGTAAGCTCTTTAGCTGGAAGCAAAAAAAGCCACTTATCCAGAGAAGACTAGACTTTTGGCTGATAAGTGATGTTTGCCAAGATGAGGTGGAGGAAACTAATATCAAGACGGCAATTAGAACTGACCATTCGGCGATAACGATATCTTTCAATAGCTTAGATGAACAGGCACGAGGTCCTTCATACTGGAAATTAAATTCAAGTTTAGTTAATGACGATTATTATGTCTCAATGCTTAATCAGAAAATACCTGAATGGCAAAAGGAGTTTAACGAAGTGTTTTACAAAAGGGTTCTGTGGGATTTAATTAAGTATCGTGTGCGTCAATTCACAATTAAATATGCTAAAGAAAAAGCAAAAAAAAAAGAAGGCAAGAACTATTACAGGTTGAAACAAGCGGATGAGATGCTTGCAACTGATCCGCCAGAAACAAACCATGAAAAGCTAGCAGACCTCAAAATGAAATACGACTCGCTTTTTGATTACTTAGCGAAAGGTGCAATAATTCGCTCAAGAGCAACTTGGTACGAAAAAGGTGAGAAAAGCAATAAATATTTTTCAGGACTAGAATCTCATAGAGGAACCAAGAGCTGTATTCGAAGACTCTTTAGTGGCGACGGCACACTTACCACAAATCCTACGAAAATTATGAAGGAAATTGAAAAGTTTTACTCTGATTTGTATGCATCAAATGATGAATCAGTGAATAACAATCATCCATTTCTGCAAAGACCAGAAATTCCAAAACTGTCTGATGAAATGAGAAGTACTTGCGAAGGAAGGTTGTCGGTCAAGGAATGCTTTGATTGCCTTCAGTCATTTCAAAATAACAAGTCACCTGGAAACGATGGCCTAACCGTGGAATTTTACAAAACATTTTGGAATTCTATTGGGAATTTAGTAGTCGATTGTCTTAATTATTCTTATGAATGTGGTGAATTATCTAACACTCAAAAGCAAGCTATTATTACATTAATAGAAAAGAAAGGAAAAGACAAAGGAAACATTGGAAACTGGAGACCTATCTCTTTGATTAAAGAATCTGACCCACCCACTTTGCATTGCGCTCCTGTTGTTGTTTACGAGCGCGGAGGCCCACAAAAACTATCGTAACACGATAACGTTTCTTTCAAAACCAGCGATCGTTCGAAGATAACAAACTGAAGAGAAGCTATAAGACGCGATAAGACTTGTTTCTATCATTCACATCGTGATGCAAACAGATTTCTCACCTTAGTCAATCCGCCATTTTTGGGGCCCCCAAAAAAGCCAGTGATAGCGACCGAGAAGTAAAATCTGTTTGCATCGCGATATGAATGCTAAAAACAAGTCTTATCGCTTCTCTTCAGTTTGTTATATTTGAACGATCGCTGTTTTTGAAAGAAGCGTCATCGTGTTACAATACTTTTTGTGGGCCTCCGGGCTCGTAAACAACAACAGGCGCGCAATGCAAAGTGGGTGGGTCAGACTCTTTAATGTGGACGCAAAAATCGGCTCGAAAGCCATTGCTTTAAGACTTCAAAAAGTTCTTGCTGAGATAATTCATTTCAACCAAAACGCCTACGTAAAAGGCAGAACTATACTAGATGCCGTAAGAACCATAGATGACATCTTGGAGTACACAGAAAGGAAAAAAAATCAATGGATTGCTAGTAGCGATAGACTTTCAAAAGGCGTTCGATTCGGTTAATCGCCGTTTTATGGTTGAGGCGCTGTCTGCCTTTAATTTTGGCCCTTCTCTAATTCATTGGGTACAAACATTTTATAAAAATATCTCAAGCACAGTTATGAGCAACGGTTACGCAACCACTCCTTTTCAAGTTCTTCGAGGGGTGAGACAAGGCGACCCATTATCGCCATATCTTTTTATTATTTGTTTGGAAATTTTAGCTATTAATGTACGCCTTAAGGACGTTCGCGCTAATTGTTTTTGCGCATCCTTACTGCGCACGTAATTCATGTCGCAACGTCACGCCACGTCATGCATCGAGCGCGCGCGCTGAGAAAACTTTTCAAACAAATATAGCACAGATAGCCGTTGCGTTAACTTCGCTCGTAGTTTACTTTCTCAAATGGTCGGTGACCCCCAACTTTTTTTTGATAGGCAGCTTTGTTTTTTGATTCTCAACAGATTGTTAAAAAATGAACAAAAAGTCAATGTGGGAAGTTAAAAAAATTCTATTTTTTCCGCCCACGCGGCATCGAATCTTGCCCATCTTTCCACTGCCAGGAGAGAGTGCAAAGTTGATCACAAAATGGTTAGATTTTCTTAAGGAACATAACCAGTTGAATCGATTTACTTAATAGATCCACTTAAACAATATTTAAACAAGAAAATTGCATTTCATGGATATATTCGCGATATTTTTGGACAAACAGACACTGTCGCATAGTCAGAAACGAAGGCCAATTTTTAAGATCTTAGGGTGATCTTTCGGACATCTTATCTCGGAAACGAATTCGGTGACCCCCCAATTTTTTTACATTTCTGACATGAGTAACCAATAAACTCGCAGTGGTGAAAGTTTTAGAAAAAAGTCAATGTTAGAAGTTTTTCGCGCGAACGTCCTTAATGAAGACATTAAGGGTATTATAGTGGATAAGGAAGAGATAAAACTAGAGATTTTTGCAGACGTCTTAACATCTTTTCTGAGGGACCGCACCTCACTCGATGCGTCATTTAAAACCATCGACTGTTTTACGTCATGTTCTGGTCTAAAGGTCAATTACGAAAAGACTGAAGTGATGTTGTTGGGGAATCACAACCCAAACCCGCCTACGCTAATAACCTGTTGTGACAGAGATATAACTGTTAAGAAAGCGATTAAAATTTTAGGTATTCACTTTACTTATAATCAAATTATTTGGAAAAAGCTAAACTTCGACGAGACTTTAAGATCTATTAGCGAGAAGCTTCACTTTTGGAATTGGAGGAATTTAACGATTTTAGGGCGAATTCAAATTGTCAAAACTTTTGTGGTTCCAATGTTTATGTACAGAGCTGGCTTAGTATGTATGCACAAGGACACAAGGACATTATCAAAGAAACAAACAAAATTCTGTTTAAGTTTATTTGGAAAGGAAAGGACAAAGTTAAACGATCTTCTCTTGTAGGCGAAGTAGAAAATGGAGGTCTGAAGGCACCGCATTTAGAATCAGCCATAAAGACACAGCGAATCATGTGTTGCAAGAAATTTGTTGATTCGCAACAAAGTAGTTGGAAAATATTGCTTCTTCACTATTTAAAACCAGTTGGAGGTAAAATTGTTTTAGGATGCGGTTTTGACATTAAGAAACTTCCAATAAAACTACCCAAATTTTATGAGGAATGGCTTCAAATTTTTGCTGAGCATTCTGCAGCAACTGCAGTCAGCGATCTATGTTTGAATAATAACTCTAGTAAGTAAGTAAGTAAGTAAGTAACTTTATTTAATGAGGGTTAAAACACTTTACAGTCGCTGACTGACAAACCTGTGGCCCTCGCTTAAACAATTAAAATATAAATTACAATAATTTTAAAAATATCTAACTATGAATAATAATGAGTATTAAACTGGTAAAATTGCTAATATCAATAAAATGGACTAAAATCTTGTTAGTGCATGCAATAAAAAGAGTAAAAAGACACTATGAAATTGGGAAATGTTCAATATTTGCATACCCCATCTTTATAAGCTTGATGCATTTCTGCAGGCTGCCGGCTTTCACATGATCTCATGTTAGGAGGTAGGGAATTCCATAATGAAGTTGATGTAGAAGCAAACGTTTTCCCCCCTTCTGTCGCTCTGTTGCTCTTGGGGCGTCGTAGCGTGATGTGACTATAACGCGAGGATGTTACCGATACGTCACTCACACGTATCAACTTACTAGATATGTATTCTGGGCATTGACCATGTAGACATTTTTAGATAAGGCATAGCTTGTTAACATTGATTTCTTCATAGAAGGGCAACCAGTCCAACTTATTAAATAGGTCAACAGTTCGTTCATCCCTTGCTGTTTTAACATCCAATATTACCCTGGCCGCTCTCTTTTGCAGTCGAAAGACTCGTCTAATATTAGCTTTAGATGTTATACTCCAGATTGCTCCGCCATACAGAATCAAAAGCACTATGTGCAACGACTGTTTTTTTTTTGGAAGTGGCAATGAGCTACTGAACTCGGAAAATGAATTATTAATAAATGAGGATTTATCAAATCGCAACGCGTTCTAGCGTGCATCGCTTTAAACAAATCATACGTCACACCTGACAACGTTGGAGTTCGGGGTTCGTTGCGCAACAAATGAGTGGCCTGTAATCTCCAGCAAAGTGAACATTTTGGGTGTCAAATACTGTATGCTACAAACGACAACAAAGGTCAAACAAAATGAACAGAATTAAAAATAAATTTTATTATGGGTTTATCTTGCTTTGTTTTTATCGTTTTAGTTATTGTAACAGCATGTGCTCTTGTCCAGCACTTCATGTCGTATGTAGATGGCTATGTAGAGAATGTTGTTATTTCGGCATTTGATGATTGTGATATCTTAGACAAAGCTATTTACTCAACCGGAAATGTAAACAATTATTCAATGGTGACAATAAAAGCGAGAAAAGACATGAGATCTCGCAATGCGAAGTATGTTTACTATAATTATTGTCGTGTAAGGTTATGTAAACAGCGTGATCCAAGTTAATTTTTTAAAGAGAAGCCCGAGTACACACGTACGCAGTTAAGCGTCTAGTTCATGTTGATTTGCATTGGGAGTAAAAGAAGCAAGTTCCAAGCAGACAAATTCAAGTTTGCGTGTTGTTTGCGTGTTTTCATGCTAGCGTGTGTACACTCTTTTCTCTGTACAGCGTTTACGATTGACGTTCAATTTCCGGAATGTGGTTTGATAGTGCCATGAGCAGGTTTGATTGCTGTGAAGATTAAGCGTCGCATAAAATTTATTTTGAAATCGGCTAGGTTGACCTTTGTCGCGTGACACTGATAATCTTCTGTCAGCTAGCGATTACACAAACTTCGCTTTCAATTTCGCTTTCACCGTCACATGCAAACTTAAGAAAATTCTGTTGATTTTTCTATAGGGCAGAAACAACATACACCTGATTTAAGGTAAAATAAAAATAAAATATGTTCACAATCGATTTTCAAATTATCATCACATACCCATCGAAACAAAACTATCAGCGCCTAAAGTACAATGGTTTGTCATCGGTCTTAATAAACCGCAACGTCAAACTGAGAGTGGCGTTACATGTGGGTCTGCCAACCATCTGTCAACGGCCTTTTGTTTACAGATGATCGACTGAAGGAGTGAAGGAAGGATGGCTTCAAATATGAAATCGCCACCCCTTCCATAACTCCCGTTTTGCATACGCAAAAACAGTCGTAAGAAGGGGTTTTATGGTAAAGGTAAATAATGCCTAATTGATCTCAAGACACCGATGCGCTTAGTAAGTTTCTTACATAAATGTTCAACATGCTCGTTAAAAGAAAGGATATAAATCATATGGAATAATAAACACATTTGTGTTGATGGTAAATCAATTTTTTGTCACACATTGTTTGAGAAAGGAATAATTACGCTCGAAGATCTAATAGATAACAACAATGATTTAATCATTAAGAACCCTCGTAGCTCAAATTTCACACCGGTAGAAGTGTTTTTTCTGATGCAAGTCATTGATGCGCTGCCAATACAATGGCGAAATTCTTTAACCTCCTGTGGGGACAAGTGCAATAAAACGTTTGTTCTAAAGGATCACATTAAATTGCGTTTAAATAATCAAGAAGTGTTGATTAACAAGGCTGTGTCAAAAAATGTTTATAGTGAAATTCGATCCAAGTATGAAACCCCTCCAACTGCACAAGTGAAATATACGGAACAGTATTCTAACGTGTGCTTGGAATGGCGGAAAATTTACAGTTTACCCTCTAAGGTACTCATAGATACAAAATCGAGAGAATTTCAGTACAAAATCTTAAACAGATACTTAACAACAAACTCATTTCTTCACAAAATTGGTTTGATTGCCTCACCATTATGTACTTTTTGTGGATTAGAGAGCGAGTCCCTCGAGCATTTACTGATTACCTGTTCATTTACCAGTGATTTTTGGCTGGACTTCATTGATTGGTGCATAAATACAAATATCGGTCTAGAGGAACTTTCTGACATAGATAAGCTCTTTGGAGTTTGGAAAAGAAAAGAAGATTTCTTATTATTTAATCATCTTTTAATTTTAGCTAAACAACACATTTATGAATGCCGGAAAAACAACACCCGTCCTTCTTTTCGAGTCTTCATTAAAATTCTTAATTATATATACCACTTGGAATTATATACAATGAAATCAAATAATCAAGAAGACAGCCATAATCTTAAATGGAAAAAATATACTGATAGTTTAGAAATCTCTGAGTAGCCAAAAAGGATTTTAAAACAAATTATTAAAAAATTATCAGTATTATTGTACTGTAATGAAAACGTTATTGGGAGCTATTTAGAAATGCATTAATTATTATTATCAGCAGCACAGAACGAATTGTAAAGAAGCGTTTGTATAAGTTATTGTAGTTGTATTGTAAATGATGTGTGTAAGTATCTTAGTATCATAAGTAGTGTGTTGTAAGTAGTCTTAGTGTTGTAAGTAGTGTGGGCATATTCATTAAAAAAAAAAAAAAATGTCCGGAGTATTTATATTTTGGTGTGATGAATAGGTCTTTCATCTCGGTCTCGCTAACTCAGCGTTCGTTTTTTTGTGTGTTTTTTTTTTTTTTGGTTTAGTTTGGTCATTCTCTTGTGTGTTTCTTTCTTTTTCTTCTCTTATTTTGCAGATGTTTTCAACTCTTCTATGTCAGGACGGACCTTCTGGCAGCTGTTCCCCAGGATGATAATGTTTTATGTTCTCTTGCAAATTCTCTCCCAGACGTGGCTTTGACTGGCAGAGCTCCTACTACTCCATCTAAGTATTCATCCACCTATATGAGATGGAAGTCTTGGGCGCAAGATCATGGCTTGTCTGCTTTTCCTGCATCGCCTTTTCACTTTGCCATTTATTTGTGTCATTTGATGACTGAGGCGAAGACAACCTCCCCCCTGGAGTCAGCGGTTCACATCATTGCTTGGATGCATCAGTTGGGTGGCGAGCCGTCTCCTACGGAGCATCCGTTGGTGAAGAGTATTCTTGCTGGTGCGCAGCGTTTGTTGGCCCACCGCACTACCAAGGAACCAATCACTTTCTCTCAGCTGGAACAATTTGTTACCCGCAAGGCCGATGCGATGGCCTCTTTGTATAACATTCGTTCTGTTGTTATTTGTTTGCTAGCCTTTGCTGCACTTCTTCGTTTTGATGAGCTTGCTAAGTTAGTTCGATCTGATGTTGAGATCAAGGGAGACATGTTGCAATTATTTATTGAATCTAGTAAGACGGATCAGTACAGGGATGGAGCTTGGGTTGTTGTAGCTTCATCTGGTAAAGTTACTTGTCCTGTAGCTTTGATGAGTCGTTATTTAGACAGGGCGAACCTTTCCGATGACAACCCTCTTTTTTGTCAGTTATCGAAAACTAAGTTTGCTTATAAACCTAGGTCGAAAGGTTTAAAAGTTATACTAGATTAAGAGAATTATTGTTAGAGGCGTTTAAAGACATTGTGCCGGACATTTCTGCCATTGGTACTCATAGCCTCAGAAGTGGCGGGGCTACTGCTGCCGCTAAAGTGATTCGGCTAAGGATGGCTATGTTAAAGACTCTTTGTCTTCTCGCTTGTCAGTATCTAAGGCCTTAGGTGTTTAGTTTTTTCTTTCTCGTTCTATCAAGTATTCTTCTTTCTCGTTAGTTGGTCTTCCCCGGGGGACCGTTGAATATGGGGTACAGCTGGCCTGGGGTTTTCCTCCTAGGAGCAAGTGGACGTACGGGGAGGTTTTTCACCCAGCTGTTGGGGTCGCCCACTACCTCTCGGAACGAGTTATTTCATTGGTTCCTAAAACAATACATAACAGGCTATAACAATGCCCCTATCCCTGAGTAACAATAGAGGTAGTGTTTACAGCGGGCGAATGAAAATAGAGGTTTCAGAGAGGTAGTGTCTTACTGAGCTGTTGTTCCACAACACCATTTCAGTTTGATCGTGTTTCAGTATTTTGTACTCTCTATTACTTGGTTTATTTTGTAGGTTAACGTTTTTCTTTTGCACTTTTATATTCTCTATTCTTTAGAAATAAACCGAACGCTTGGCTTGAAGCGAGCCACACCCAAGGGTTGTGTGTGTTTTTTGTGTTTGGTCAAACTGAGATTTAGAGGAGAGCAGCTCTCACCTACAAAAGCATCAAAACACTTTCTGTGTAACAGTCTTTACGCTTCTGACATGCAACTTATTCTTCTTGAACTTGTTCAGTCTAATCGTGACAGTCTACGCAAAGCTAGAGAGGCATACCTCATTGAAACTAGCCTGCGATACCGTAGAGCGCGAATTCTCGCTTCTTGCCCGCGCGAAAATTGGGGCGAGAGCAAGGCCCCCTCCCCTCCCCTCCCCTCCCCTCCCCTCCTCTTTTTATTATTGCTCTCGCCTCAATTTTTGCATGCGCGATGCGCTCCCAACATGCGAAACACTTGTTACGCGGGCTACATTGAAACAGGTCAAATCCTACTGTACTCTTGTTTAGGTTTAAACAAGAAAGATGACTCATAACATTTCTTTATAGTTTATTATTATTGCGTTATGTTTCATTGTTAAGGTTCTTTGTTTCACTTATAACTTCTCTTTGTCGTCGGCTACCAGCCCAAATCCCAGGCCCTCTCTCCTTTTCCTCCATTGTCGTTAAGGAAAGAAAAGGAGAGTGAGCCTGGAATCAAGGTTGTAAGTACATTCCTACTGTCAATCAACTTACTTTGACAATAAAGGCTGATTTCGCATTTTCTTAGTTAAATGTGCAAAGTAACAACGCCGATCTTTCCGATCTTTGACTAGAGACACGTTATCGTCACTGCAGTTGCTAGATACTCCTAGGTACAAATTAGTAACCTTGTGTTTATATCTAACTTTTCTTTTATCAATCTCTTGGTAAAACAGGAAAGTATCCACAGTTGAAGGGTCACATTGATGTCTCTGTGAACGTAAACGAAGCAATCATAAACAAAACAATAATTCACTTGTTTAGATCAAAGTGGTGGATTGTCTGAGTCAATTTTAATAAAATATAATCAACAGGTCACAGAATTAAGGAAGGCCTATTTTCTGGTTTATTCACCAGACGGTTTCCTCCCGCTTTAACGTTATTAAATTAGCTTGTTAAGAACATGTAACATGTTCTTCAAAATATGTTGGAGTCGTTCTATTCAGTCCTTCATATCCCATGTATAAATAAAAAGTACATATTTAACATGATAAGGTAACCTGGCAAAAAGAACTGCTTAATTAGTTTCAATGTTTTAACTCACCTCAAATGTCACGGCTGTGCCGTTGGCCTTCAGCGCATACATTTTATTACCGTCTTGCTCATCAGTGAATTGAATGCACTTCGTATTGTTTCCTTTGATTTTCTTTATCGTAAATCCTTTGAGATATAAAATAATTAAGCCATTAGTCAAAACGGCTGGAAACAGTTTGCTTGAAATTCTACTAACGCCTGTTTTTAATACACGTTACTCAAAAAGCTCTACCAGATTTTACTGAAGCTGAGAAATAGTTACTACACTATTTGATACTATTAGACATTGATTCCATTGTTTAGTTTTGGCTATTACGTACTAACTGTTACATAATGTTTCACGGGTTAAATGGAGTCACTGTAATTTGACATTTGTGAAGATGCCTTAATCCAAAGGCAACATATTAATTTGTTTTGATGAAATGTAATTTTGCCTGCAACTCTTATCTGAAAGAAGTGATACTTTCGATACTTAACCTTGAATAAGGTGGCCCTACTTACTCGTTCTAGAGCCTTTTCTAGTTGAACGGCCATTGGCTTTTGCTTCATGAGATTGCCCACTGCCAATGTAAATCTTCAGGAGATTTCCTCTGCAGTTATTTTGTCGTCTGTAATATGACTGAAGGCTGACAGGGCCTGCAGGTCTCTTCCAGCTTGAGCCGACTTCCACATGAGCCAGCAAGCACACCACCACGATCTGCCGAGAAAAAGAGGTTTGTTCTAGTACTGTAAACAGGACATATAATGCTCCGAAACGGATGCACTGTCTAAATAGATAAAAAAGTGGAAACTTAAATTAACAAATTAGAAGGGAATTGTACAAGTGTAGGAGACGCAAAAACAAATCATATCTAGGTTATTGCAATGACCTCCAACCCTTAGAACTAATATTTCTTACTAGAAAACTATGGGTGAAATCCATTTTGTCCACTTCTTTTCCAGATGAGTAAACGTTTCACAGCGAAGTCCTTTATATATTCCATTATTTGTTGTTTAATTTTATTTGCACTATAATTGATCACGTACTGGTCTTTCAGGTCACGGTCTGTGAAAAGCGAGACAGTCTGATGTTTAGAAATAAAATTCATACAAACAAATAAGAAGTGACTTCAAAAAAGCCATATTTGGCTTGTTATCCTTTCAACCGCCTTCATAACGGAAAGCTTCGTGTTTGTATACGTGAATCTTTGTGATAGTGTTTACAGAAAGCCGCAGTTCCTCGGAAAAATATCGAAATGATCTTGGAATATATCACTCGATCGCCACCTTCCTGGAGAATTCTATCAGTGTTCTCATGTCTTGATCCAGTGCAACTCCAGTGCGATATGTTCGTCCAAATCTATTTACTTTCAACTCATCCATAATTTGCCCGAGTGTAGAAAAAACCTTAAAAAATGTCCTCGATTTCGACAAACCTGCACACGACGTGAACAAAACGTGCAACGTTTGTTTGACAAGCACGCATAGTTTCATGCTCCAAACGAAACATTTTCATTGGCTCAGTCGACACGAAACTGTCACGTTTGAAAAGTAAACATACGCGAAATAAACGGTCATGCTTCACGGTTGAACGCAAATAGTAGAAGCACGTAGTTTCACAATTATGTAACTCAACCACGATTTTACAGCGAGGCAATCTCGAACATTGATGAACGATGGTGAACGATGGCGCGACTGGTGAACGATGGCGCGACTTTCACGCGTTCCGTTAAAAATCGTCCAGATTGTATTTTTGCTTAGCCTTCTCTGTAAAAAAGTTCACAAGGTTGGTAACTCTGACTTAATGTTGGTGTTCATGGGCAAGTAGCCGAATTATCTTGTGGAAGGGAGCTATCAAGCGTCGTTCCTACGCGAAATCAATCGACGAAGCGGTCCGCCATTATTACGGTTGGTAATTATCTAAAGGCAAGTGCTATTCTACGCTTTACCAGAGACCTTCTGTTCGTGAATGTTCTTATTCTATGTGGAGATATTGCTCAAAACCCGGGACCTGGCGCGGCTAGCCGCGGTGTTGGCTTGAAAGTTTGCCATTGGAATATTCAACATCTTACTGATTGCAAGCTGGAGGAGATCAGGGTCAAGTTGACAAATCCAAACAACGGAGAAGATAAGCCTGATATTCTGATCTTAACCGAAACTTTCTGCTCAGCGAAAGTGCCTGACTCATTTTATTCTACCCCAGGATTCCATCTACATCGTAAAGATAGAATCGGGAGATCTGGAGGCGGGATTCTTGCCTTTGTAAACAGTTCGCTGCAGGTTAAACGGCGCGAAGACCTCGAAGCAACCGATCTAGAGTGTTTATGGCTTGAAACCTGCCCTTTCAAGTCGAAGCGCCCCCTACTCATTGCCGGCATCTATCGACCTCCTTCATATAAAGCGGCAGACGATAAGAGACTTGGAAAGAACATCGAAAACGCACATCTACTGAATCGAGAAATCGTTATTTTAGGCGACTTTAATATTGATTTCTTATGTGCAAAGAAAGTCCAGAAACACTCGCTTTTAAAAACAATGCGTAATTTGAATATGTCTCAACTTGTGCATAAAATTACCAGGCCCGTGTCAAAAACCTGCCTTGACCACATTTGGAGTAGTCATCCGGAGCGGCTTCACAGTGTGAGGGTTATGTCCTCTGGGATATCTGATCACCTCCCAGTTATTGTTACAAGGAAACTCATTAAATGCCCAAAGAACAATAAAGATCAGCACAGGACGATAACTTATCGGGACATAAAAGGTCTTAACAAAGAGCAATTTGTTTCATCGCTGCATGAGGCCCCCTGGGACTGTGCCTTTGTGTTCGAGGATACTAATGATGTGGTCGACGCCTGGTATAACGTATTTAACGACATTATTGACGAACACCTCCCTCTGAAACAAAAGAGAGTAAAGCGCAAAATTCAGCCAAAATGGTTCAACACTGAAATCCTGAAAGGGATAAAGGCTCGGGACAAGCTTCTCAACAAAGCTAGAAAAAGCCAAACGGAAAGAGATTGGAATGCGTTTAAGCGAGCGAAAAACACAGTGACTCAACTTATCAGGAGTACAAAACAATCTTACTTCAAGGATAAAGTCACCGAAAACAAGAACAACTCTAGGAAACTTTGGAATCTAATCAAGTGTCTATCGAATGACGACAAAGGAGCTGAGAGTGGAATAAAGGAAATTGTAGAAAACGAGACAAATATCACGGATAAGCAAACCATTGCTGAGATACTTAACTCGTTTTTTGTTGATCAACCGAAAAACTTGGTTGCCGCACTTGGGCTTAGCTCGCTAACTGTCCCCTCAACGGTGACCTCTGCCAGACAGGACATCAGTGCATTTGACCTCCCGAATATAACACAGAAGAGGGTTGTAGAGTTACTGTTATCAATTCCAACCCATAAGGCCACCGGAGACGACGGTATCAGCGCCAAAATACTCAGAATTGCTGCTCCAGCAATCGCACCATCGCTGACGAAGTTGCTGAACCACGGCTTGTCTACACAGACGTTTCCTACTACCTGGAAGATCGCAAAAGTTACCCCTGTTTTTAAAGGTAACGGCAGCAGAAACGACAAGAACAACTATAGACCGATTTCTGTGCTCCCCATTCTCTCGAAAGTGCTGGAGAAACACATATGTGAACACTTGTGTAACTTCCTGAGAGAGAATGACTTTTTCCACCCCCTTCAGTCGGGGTTTAGAAAATCTCACTCCACTGAAACTGCGCTTATCCGATTGGTAGACCAGTTATTGTTCAACCTCGACAATGATAAAGTCACTGGACTTGTTTTTATCGACTACAAAAAGGCATTTGATCTGATTGACCATAAACTGCTTCTGTCAAAATTAAAGGCTCTTGGTGTAGGCGAAAGGAGCCTACCCATGTTCCGTGACTATTTGAGTGGTAGACGCCAGTTTGTGAACATAGACGGATATTATTCTACCCAGAGGGCCTTAACACTGGGTGTACCACAGGGCAGCATCTTAGGTCCAATCTTATTCCTTGTATTTATTAATGATCTACCTGCAGCTTTGCAGCACTCCGTGGTTGATATTTATGCCGACGACACAACTATTAGCTACTCCACCCATTATATGGCGGCACCCAACGACATCTCAAACGGCCTTCAGACGGATATTGATGAAATTATGATCTGGTCAGCAGACAACAAAATGATACTAAACGAATCCAAAACAAAATCCATGCTTGTTACTGGTAAACGGTTAGGCAAGAAACTGGAACAGTCCACTCTGCAGTTACACGTAAATTCTACTGAACTTGAACAAGTGAGCTCGCATAAACTATTAGGGGTCACGATTGACAGCCAGCTTACCTTTGACCAACATGTCGAAAATCTATGCACGAAGTTATCACAGAGAATCGCCGTGTTGCGAAAAATAAGACGCTCTCTTCCTCTTGATCAAAGGAAACTCTATTATAATGCTATGATCAAGCAGACAATGCTATACGCATCAACCGTGTGGACTTCATGCTCTGCTGAGAATTTACAAAGAGTATTTAAACTTCAGAAACGCGCAGCACGTGTAATACTAAATGCGGATACTAAAGCGAATAGCGTACAACTGTTTAGAGAATTGGATTGGGTTCCATTTTATCATGAGGCAAATGTAAATAGGTTATCAATGGTATACAAACGACTGTCTGGGGACTGTCCATATTATTTGTCACAGATGCTGATAAGAAACGCCGACATCAATGAAAGATCGAGCAGACATGGACTACTAAACCTTGTCTGCCCCCGATTCAAACGGGAGTCAGAAGGCGGAAGGTCTTTCACAGTATCGACTACACGCCTCTGGAATACTATACCCAGCACCATAAGGAACAAGCCTAGTTTAGTAAGTTTTAAGAAGGCTACTTTTAAATTTTTTAAAGATACATACAAACATTTAGATCACTTTACCTTTTAGTTAACTCTTTTATATCAATCTCGCCATTTTAGAGTAATTTTTACCTAGTTTTTATATTATAGCGTATTTTAAACTAAATTTTGTAATTTTAGATTGTTAGATTTTTAGCATTATTTTTAGTTCTCGATTGTATTTTATATTAGAGGGCCACTGGTTTGTCAGTTTTTTACTGTTATGTGTTTACCCTCTATAAATAAAGTTGATTATTATTATTATTATTACTGTAAAAATTGACTAGTTAAAATAACTATTTAAAATGGTCGTAACTAATAACAACAGTCATTTTAACCATTCCTAACAGTCGAAATTGTCAACAAATAGAAATAGTTAAATCAACTTTTTATAATATGTGGTTGTAACCATGGAGATTAGTCGCGATATCTCTAACTATTCTGATTAGTTTAAACGACTGAAATCATTAGTCATTGTTCAAATAATTTATTTCGTTTCCACTTTTGAAATCATAATTATGTCATTCACTCTGTTTCCTGTTTCTAATCGGTCTAATCGATTAAAGGGTCAATTTAGGTGAGTTTAATATAGCTCACCGTGTTTCCGACAACAAGACAGTGACAAGATTCTGCACGTGACAAGACAAAAATAACGCCGGTATACAAACTTTATTGCTCCAACTGATGACTGATTACTTACACGTTCCAAACTGAAATATTTTTTAACAACAATTTTTAAAGGCCGATTTAACTATTTAAACAAGTTAATTCAAGTAGAATCGTGAGTGGTAAAAATGACAGTTTTAAAAGAGTCATTTTAACGTTGAATATTAATACTATTAATATGAATCTAGACATGACAACCACTCGATAGCCTCACAGCTGGGTTCAGGCAAGTTGCAATTATTTCTTGTCGATTGAGCAATAGCGAAGCGTACTTTTACTAAAAATAGATTTGTCAGCGTGAGATCCCATGACACCCCCCGCAGACAAACGAGTCAGACAAACACTGCGATCAAAAAAAGCAAATGTATGAGCGGGTGCCGCGGTTGTGAACCTAAAAGCGAGAAATTTAGTCAATTCTTCGGTTTATCGTTCTAGAAATAAGAGAAATGGTGGGCACTAAACACTGCTGTTGGGGTGAGTGAAAAACAGAATCAAGATATCCAGAAAAATGGCCGGAATCGCTAAAAGAGTTGGAGAATTCGGGACAAAAAGCATTCATTCCTGAATGCGATGCATTGTAGACAAGAAAAAAAGTCGAGAAAGGAAATATTCGTGACCTAGACTTTTGATAGACTTGAATAATGGTAGATATGAAACACGTTGCTTTGTTAAGTGTAAAACATATTCAAGGTTTCGAGGAAAAAAAACAAAATTGACAAACTATTCAAGGATCGGGCAATGACGTTCCACTACAAATTTACTCTTGATGCCGCGAAATTTAAGCAGAGGATAGCGACTTACTATGAGAAAGATTCACAAATAGTACTGCATGTATGTTGGCTTTATTCAAGCCCTGAAAAAAAAAAACATTGATTACCAGAAATTCCCGAATTTGATGGCGCAACATATATAGACTTTCACAAAGTCCTTCGACGCGCGGTTTAGGTATGTCACGTACGAAAGACTTGTCCCGTCGCCCTCTCGCGACTTCGTCACTCGCGGTCGTCGCTTCGCGACGCTTTTAGGCCCCGGGATAGGATAGGGGTGTGCCGCCAACGTTCTCAAACCCTGACCCTATTTAAGGATAGAGACGAAGAAAATGAAAATAAATACCCTTTCTAAGGCCCAAACCTGAAAATTGACACCCTATTCAAGGGGAAGAGAAGCATTGCGTGACGACTCAAATAAATGCTAACCGCGCACGGCAAAGCTCAAATCTTTCAAAATCGCTTCAGTTTTAACAGACCTTTTTTTTTCGTTTAGCTGGACGTTTATTTGAGCTGATAGAATTTAGGTACCCTATCTAACGATCACACCGGGAACACAATGCCAAAAGGAACAAAAGTGATACCCTATTTAAGGACCGAGAACCTCAAAAAACATATACCCTATCCCGCGGCACATACTTATATAGCCCATATATGGGAGTACCCTTCCCCCCCCCCCCCGGGTTTTAGGCTCGCTACGCTCGCCAAAAGAGGGCGACTTGGTGCAAGTCTAAGAAATCCTGGGTTAGTGCAACGAAACACCGTTGAAAATTATTAACTTTACCTCGATATAACGAATATTTTGGTTGTTTTCCCAAAAATTCGTTAAATCGAGGTTTTCGATATAACGAACCCTCGATATAACGAACAAATTTCCAGTCCCTTGGTACTTCGTTAAATCGAGGTTCCACTGTAGTCAAAACTAAACAAAAGAAAACAATGGATCAATGTCAAATAGTATAAATCAAAGGTCTCTTCGAGATTCGACTATTTTGCATGGAGTAGTGTATGGCGTAGGGGAAATGATAATATTGAAAGCGATTTGTATTAGCCCATTGACTCCCAGTCCCGAAGGCTTTTGCTAGTGCGCCCCCCAACCCGCAAAAATTCCCGGCTCTTTTACGGCATTTAACACAAACGTGCGAGTGGAAAAAATAAACCACATGCGTACTAAATTCAGACAAATAATTTGTTTCTGAAGTAAACTTTTATTACAACTAGACACGCTGAAAGGCCAATTTATGATTTAAAATGCTTATCAACCTTGATAAATTGATCCTAAACCAAACTTGAAGACGGTGAAAGAATTTCTTCACCTCCGCGCGTCATTTTAACAACTCGAAAAAACACGAACTCTTTGTACAAAATATAACACTAGCTCAAAACACTCTGGTAAAAGGTAGGTTTTCATTCTATACAACTGTCACTGACATTAATTTAACCACCGGTGGAATTATCTTGGTGCAGAAAAGCGGTAACTGGGGATAATAAAATAATTTGCAAATCATCGTTCCGTGAGATAGCGCAAAACCGCTTGCAAAATTACTGAATTCCTTCCACAAAATTAACTCTCACATTGCTTTTTATGCTTTCCATCACTATAACTACGTAATAATAAAAATCTTTGTTTATGATTTTCTGAAGTACCTCTTTTCAGTTTATTTCTATTTTTTTTTTGAAGTACTGTTGGTAGAAAGTCTGATGCGTATCAGATGTCACCATGTGCTTTTCAAATCAATTCGCTTCAAAAGCCTAAAATTCCAAACGTAAACTGGACAAATGAAAGAAACTTGAAAGAAACTTGTTTTAGATTAATTCTCATTTAAAGATGTAGCTACTTATGTATTCAAAAGCTTCAAAATTCTGCACATTTTTGAAGCCGTGAGATCCTGCATTATTTACGCTAAAGCGTAAGTTTTAATTTTAGCCCGACGGCTTTTTGCAGTCAATTTTTCACTCAGTGGCTTTACTGATCCTTCTAAAAATTCCATTCAAGTTCGAAGCAATATTGTACATTACCATTTTCCTTTCTGAAGTTTTGAGAAGCTGCATTAAGTAGTGATCAAGTCCGTGAATTCGATCCTTCGAAATATTCCAGCTATTTAAGTTCGAAGCATTATTGTACATTACCATTTTCCTTTATTAAGTCTTGAGAAGCTGCATTAAATCGTGATCAGGTCCGTGAAAGGAATTCTCCGTGCTCAGAATACAAAAAAAGATCCTGGCAGTTTGTAAATACGTGCCGCGACGCGCCAATCTTCTTGTACATTTGGTTACCGGTTACCGCGTGACGAGCTAAAAATACTTCTTTCAATGAAGACGACAAACAATAGACTTTTAACAATAGAAAATAGCATTGGCCAATATCCTCTGACAATGAAGATTCGCAGCAGCTTTTAAGCACGTAAAACTAAGCGATTCAATAGATGAATAGCACAGATCTTTGAAAAATACCTACCTGTAGTTTGCAAAAGGCTAGACAGGCTAAATGAGGTGCGACGCGTGAAAATAACACTTCGGGATCGAGAAGTGCTGACCCATTCCTATCCAGTGACGTTTTTATCGCCCACAGCGAAAAGTATTCCCTTGACAAATTAAAACAGTCCCTTGAGAGTTCACAAAAATGTGGGTCAGAGAGTGCCAACGATGCCCCCAATTTTTCTGATTTTCTCGTACCAAGCAAAATAGTCGAAAAAAGTGTAGCAACTACTTCTACAGTTTCAGTAAAATCTGGTAGAGCTTTGGAGTAACGTGCATTAAAAACAGGCGTTAGTAGATTTCAACCAAACTGTTTCCAGCCGTTTTGACCAATGGTGTATTTTATATCTCAAAGGATTTACGATAAAGAAAATCAAAGGAAACAATACGAAGAGCATTCAATTCACTGATGTGCAAGACGGTAATAAAATGTACGCGCTGAAGGTCAACGGTACAGCGGTCACATTTGAGGTGAGTTAAAACATTGAAACTAATTAAGCAGTTTTTTTTTTTTTGCCAGGTTACGGTATCATGTTAAATGTATGCTTTTTAGTTATACATGGGATATGCAGGACTGAATAGAACGACTCCAATATATTTTGAAGAACATGTTACATGTTCTTAACAAGCTAATTTAATAACGTTAAAGCGGGAGGAAACCGTCTGGTGAATAAATCAGATGTTTAATTAAAAATAGACCTTCCTTAATTCTGTGACCTGTTGATTATTTTTTATTACAATTGACTCAAAAAATCCACCACTTTGATCTAAACAAGTGAATTATTGTTTTGTTTATGATTGCTTCGTTTACATTCACAGAGACATCAATGTGGCTCTTCAACTGTGGATGCTTTCCTGTTTTACCAAGAGATTGATCAAAGAAAAGTTAGATATAAACACAGGCTTACTAATTTGTATCTAGGAGTATCTAGCAGCTGCAGTGAAGATAACGTGTCTCTAATCAAAGATCAGAAAGATCGGCGTTGTTACTTTGCACATTTAACTAAGAAAATGCGCAACCAGCCATTTAAAAATATTTTGTCAAAGTAAGTTGATTGACAGTAGGAATATACTTTCAACTTTGGTGTTTTTCAAGACGACCACAGACCGATTGTCGTTTAAAAGGGAGGGAAAGGAGAGTGAGCCTGGAATCAATTATGACGTCCCAGATTTTTTATTTCCGACAATTTTTCCGAGCACTCTACGATTATGAAGGCTTAAAAAAGAATTTTTCAACTTGCAATATATCTCCGATGCAATGTACAATTACTTTGAAACTTAAGGATATGTTTATCTGATTCTTAATAAACCCGTGAGCAAAAAATTAAAAAAAAAGCGAAATTTCGGTTCTGTTTGACCTTTAACGACAATATGGAGGAAAAGGAGAGAGGGCCTGGGATTTAGGCTGGTAGCCGACGGGCTCCAGCTGGAAATAGGGGATAGCCAGAATTTTAACAGGTATATTGGCCTGTTTTGCCACCAATTTTGCACCAAAAACTGATCACGTTTACTTCGATTAGCTCTGTCAGAATGCAGTCGATCGTCGAAGTGGACAGTCCTGTGGAAAGATCTCTCCAATTTGTATTAGTTGAATATCACAAGAATGTGTTGACGTGTAAATTAGTGACGTCACAAGTCCCGAAATCTTTTTCTTAGCCCCTGACCTCAACGAGGAAAGGCCTTTTCAGTGGGTGGGTACATATTACCTCCCAGCACCGGTCTTTGGTCACCTAACCGACAATAAGCTGTAAGTTTATTTCTTTATTTTCGTGTCTGGAACATGGAAAACGCGGATAACTGGTGTTATGTCATATAATAAACCCTTTGTGCGGCTTTTTACGACGTTTACGAAGATCACAACTTGTTTTCTTTGATCAATTTTGTCACCGGACAATCCCGAATCTCGCTTCTTCTTCTCTTTAAAATCCCGGATCCCGCCCTTCCACAAAGCCGCCTATAATCGCGAATCGCGGATCCCGAAGGATAAAACGCAAGGCTGATTAAACCACATTGATTGAAAGGCTGGTACTACGACAGAAGGGCAAACTTCATTGGCAAATATTTCAACTAGCAGCCGGACGAGAGCCGTTATTTTCACATTGTACTGGCCCTGAAGAAGACTAGCCCTGTTAGTTGAAATATTGGCCAGAACCTGGCCTGGGTTCACAATTTTACTCAGTGCTTTAATAATTATTAATCTTTTAAACTGAATTCCAGTGTAGTAAAAAATATAACTTCCATGTTTTAAACAAACTTGGGTCCTTTCAGAATTACTTGAATTACTAAGACTGACTCAAACTCTTAAACTTTACATTATTCGCTCTTCAAATGACGATCGTCCCCTCGATCGCAAGGCCGTCAAAAAAAATTATTACGTCACAAAATTCAAAGCTCGATCCATTCTTTCCATTCCAGTGCGCGGTCATTTTGGAAACGTTTTCGGAAATCTTCGTAGTTTATGCTATAGTTCACGCTTTAAGGCTCAGAAAACAAAATTTCGTCCTAAGTTTTCTTAATATGGGTTCTTTTAGCGTTTGGTTGCTTTAAAATCGCAAAAGAAAGAATGTCGAAAATTTGGTTCATTTGACCTTTAACAATGAAAGATAATGCTACAATAATAAACTATAGGGAAATGGCATGATTCATCTTTCTTATTTAAACCAAAAGAAGAGTACAGTATGGTTTGACCTGTTTCAATGTTGCCTGCGTAAAAAGTGTAGCGCATTTTGGGAGCACATCACGCAAAAATTGAGGCGTGAAGGTTGATGTCTAAATTGTTTTGCAGTTGAGATCCACTGCTCGCTAATAAATTCGATGATTACACGATGACTAATGCTTGGTTTGGCAAAGAAAATTAAGATGTTTCGACTTCCTCATGCACGGAATATAAAATGGGGACCCGGATTAATTGAAAGAGCATCCGCTTGTCAAATGTTCTGGGCCATTCGGAATTCAGCTTTTCGCTTAAAAGGTTGGGGCCCACCACCCCCACAGCCCCTCTCCTTGATAGCACCTGCTTTATTCGAATAGTTTTGCGGTTAGCTAATTGAAAATAAATTGACATGTACGCTGTTAGCTTAACAAAGTACCAAGCTATCTAGATTTTGGGGGTATCTATTTTGTTCTTGAACTTTTGTTTTCACGTTCCTTATAATATGTCACGAACCGTACATAATTACCAATGGGGGTTGAGCTACATGTAATTATAAACACTCTTATCAGCGAGTTGTTTGTTCTATTTCAGAAGAAGAAAAATAAATTATTAGTATTGCAGAAAACAGGTGAGTAATGCGTTGCAGCGCCGCGGTCGCCCACGAATGCGGCTGTTTTATTGATACAGTTACTTAACTGAATATTTCATTGATTACTTAGTCAGTTCATCTGTTATTTTGTTTTTACTTTAGTTATTTATGCAATACCGTCTATGTAAATCGGATTTCAAATAACTTGTTGTTGATGTTTTTATAGGCACCCGCTCAAAGGGATTATTTTTTTGCAAGTGAACTTTTAGGAAACGGATTATCGGGGTTCGTGTTTCACTTTTAGTTTGTACTCGCTTGTATGTCCTTTACACAACTCTTATTGATTTTGCTTTCCCACCAACCCACCCAATGTATTTCCGCACGAGGCTGGCAGAAAGCTTTTGATATTACTGTTATCATTGATTGTTTTTGACTGTTACTTTCTGAATAAACTTCTCTCTGCGCCAAAATGCAAATCGTGTCTTTTGTCTGTCTAGGGATCTGTGGGGAATTAGTGAATTAGGCGCTATACCTTCGAGATTACCTCGCTGTAAAATCGTGGTTGAGCTAAAATGTTCAAATCTGAAGTGTCACCCACATGCTGTTATTTACATAACTGTAAAACTTCTAGGTTATTTTCCTCGTTATTTTCACGTAACATATTTCCCTCCCCCCCCCCCCCCCCGTTTCCTGTATTTGAAGTGTCTGTTCCTCTTCCTCTACGCCGATCTAGTCAGTTCTCTTTATTGTAGTATAGTTACTTCAATTGACGCAGAAATGGAAAGACCCAGTGATCAGTGTATAGCACATGCAATACCTCATAAATTGTTTCAATCATAAAAGGAATTTTATTGCAAGGCGCAAAGGGGTCGGGGTTTAGACAAATTATAAAAGTCTAAATATTATTAAGGTTGTTTACTAACTAGCTACTGTTAAACACTGTCCGTTAAATATTACTCCCACTCAGGATATATTTCAACTTAACGCTGTGGTAGTTTAAGATAAATACTTGATGCCAGTATGTAATGTTTATGGTGGTAAGGCGTAATAGGGTCTTGAGTGAAATGAAATTCCTTTCATTTTTCATCAATTATAGTGCAAATAAAATTAAACAAATCATGAAATATATAAAGGGACTTCGCTGCAAAACTTTGATTCATCTGGAAAAGAAGTGGAGAAATGGATTTCACCCATTGCTTTTTAGTAAGAAATATTAATACTAAGGATTGGGGGTCATTGCAATAATTTAGACATGCTTTGTCTTTACGTCTCCTATGTACTCTTGTACAATTGTCTTCCATTTTGTTAGTTTAAGTTTCCGCTCTTTTCATTTATTTAGACACTGTATCTGTTTTTGGGCATTATTTCTCCTGTTACAGCACTTGAACAAATTGAACCACTTTTTCTCGGCAGATCGTGGCGTTGTGCTTTTTGGCTCACGTGGAAGTCGGCTCTGTCAGCCTTCAGTCATATTACAGACGAGTAAATGATAACTGCAGAACTAATCTCCTAAAGATTTACATTGGCAGTGGGAAATCTCATGAGGCAAAATGTAATGGCGGTTCAGCAAGTAGCGACCCTAAAACGAGTAAGTAGTTTTACCTTATGTATCATTCAGTTCGGAAAGTATCGAAGTATCGCTTCTTTCAGAGAGTTGAAAATATACTTTGAGGGATCGGTGAAACGTGTGTCACTGACGTAGATGATCCAGTAATAACTTATAATAAAATAATTTTGCAAACCATCGTAACAAAATATATAGGTTTTATAGTCAAAACCGAAGAAGCGTGAACGCCAAAAATTATTTCTGGAATGTTTATTGTTCTACGACCACTCAGATTCGAGACGTTACCGCAACAAACCGCAACAGTAATTAGCAAAAAGGTTTCGATTCTTTTATCACGAAACGACTTTTTCGTCTACATTAAGTCTTGAGATCACCACCGATTAACAAACACTCTGGAATTATTACAGTCAAAATACTCAGCGCGTGCCGCTTAGAATTCCGGAAAAGTTTTGATTAACGGCGAACGGATTGCATTATTGGTTTCAAACATTCAAAATTTAATTTGAATATTGTAGATCATCCAACAGTGAACACGTGCACGTGAGCACGTGAACCTGTAAAAAATAAACCAATCAAATTGCTTCATTTCTGACAGGCTCACATGTTCACGGTTGGATGATCTACAATATTCAAATTAAATTTGAATGTTTGAAACCAATAATGCAATCCGTTCGCCGTTAATCAAAACTTTTCCCGAATTCTAAGCGGCACACGCTGAGTATTTTGACTGTAATAATTCCAGAGTGTTTGTTAATCGGTGGTGATCTCAAGACGAAAAAGTCGTTTCGTGATAAAAGAATCGAAACCTTTTTGCTAATTACTGTTGCGGTAACGTCTCGAATCTGATTGGTTGTAGAACAATAAACATTCCAGAAATTATTTTTGGCGTTCACGCTTCTTTGGTTTCGAAGGTAATAGATTGAGAGGTTGAACGAATAAATTTTGTTGAATGGGATTGCATTCAATCAAAACAAATTTTAAAAGATACTACCTATGGATTAGGGCATCTAAAAGCAAATATCAGACTAGAGTGACTTCATTTAACCCGCGTGCCACAATAGTTAGTGCGTAATAGTCAAAACTACACAAAAGAAAACAATGGAATTAGTGTCTAATAGTATCAAATATTGAAGTATCTATTTCACGGTTTCAGTAAAATCTTGTATGGATTTTAAAGCAGTAATAATTAAAATGTTTGTCAATTGCTACCTTTGGAGAGAAAGGGTGGATTTGTAAAGTTTGCTTTCTCGAGTGCGCTTTGAATGATAATTGTAAAAAAGTAACAGAACACGGGATTTCTGGAAATATTGTCATTGTTGCTAATTAGGTAAGTTAATAACCTGCGATAAATCGTAAGTCGAATTTCAAGCTTATTGTTTCCAGCCGTTTTGACCAATGGTGTATTTTATATCTCAAAGGATTTACGATAAAAAAAATCAAAGGAAAGAATACGAAGTGCATTCAATTCACTGATAAGCAAGACGGTAATAAAATGTATGCGCTGAAGGCCAGTGGCACAGCGGTCTCATTTGAGGTGAGTTGAATAAAACATTGAACCAAATTTAACTGTTCTTTTTTGCAAGCTTATGTTATCATGTTAAATATACACTTGCTATTAATGCATGGCATATGAGAGACTGACTCCAGTACATTATAAGAACATGTTACCGGTAAAGTTAATTAAGGTTGAGGAGGGCGGAAATCGTCCGGTGAATAAACCGGATGTTTAATTAAAAATAGGCCTTCCTTAATTCTGTGACCTGTTGATTGATCTAAGGGACGGACCATTAAAAAAGTGGTGAGGGGGGAGGGGGATTTTTAACCTGCAAGAATTCTTTTTTGGGCCCGTTGCCTGTGCAACAATTTTTTTTACTGCAGCCCTGTGCGCGATTTTTTTTTTTTTTTGAGAAAATTTGCTATTGCATTAATTAATTCATGTAATTAAAACAGTGCTACTTTGTTTTATTAAATACATGGCTTGTACTTTAAAGAGACACCGTCAATAATAGTGCTTTGCGTAATTTCTGTAATACAGAAATAACGGATCTTTTGTCGAAGGGATAACTTTCAGCAAACTGCATGTTGTGTTTTAAACGCCTAACATCTCCAGAGTTAAATGATAATTTTTTTAGCCGATTTAAATGTGTCATTTGTGATGCGATTTGACTGGTATTTTCATGCAACATAAAAACAACAACAACAGAGGCTCGCAAAGGACACTGGTTGACGGTGTCCCTTTAACTTGTGGGAGGCCCGGTGGCCTGATGGTTAGTGCGCTGGACTCTGGATCGTGCGGTCTGGGTTCGAGCACTGGCCGGGTCACTGTGTTGTGTTCTTGGGCAAGACACTTTACTCTCATAGTGCATCTCTCCACCCAGGTGTATAAATGGGTACCAAAAACACTCCTAGTCGCTTCATGCTCCGGAATCCGGGATAAGCTTCGGCCTGGCGGGCCACAGACAGACACAGTCTTAATCTACCTTGTACTTTAGCTTTACTTTCCATTTTAAAGTTTATTTTGCGACATACAATAATTTTTGAATAATGTTCACTTTAATAAATGTAATTTACTGAGGGAGATTTCAAAAGTAAATAACAGTTTAGAGCGAAAAATGGTAATTAATAAACATGTCAGGCCTGTAGAAACGAATTTGGAGGTGACGGGGCCCAAAAATTGGCACTGTTTATGATGCATTAGAACGGGCCGGAAGCCCATTTCCGTGGGGCGGGGGGTGGGGGGATTTTGAAAATCTAGACACACTCTAATGGCAATCGGTGCTTATTTTTGAAAATAACTATAATTCTGGTTTAATATCAAAATGCGGCCCGCCTTGAGCATAATTTGTTTCCCCCCCTTCCCCCCCCCCCCCCCCCTCCCCCCAATAACTTTTCTAATAGTCCGTCCCTAATAGGCCATTTCGGAGTTGCGCAGCTAGGCAACTAGGGCGAGCTTCAAATTTTAGCCAAACAATGAACTGACACCACCACATAAAAGATCACGGTAAAATTAGTCATTTGACAGAGTTTGATGCTTTTAGCTTAAACAGAGAGCAAGTTATGAACTTTGAAAGCCATGGTTCAAAATTGATACAAACGTCTCTAATTTTGAGACAGCGTCCCCCCAAACCATACAACTCTTAAAATATTCTATCAGCTTTGTGACAACTGCAATATCCTGTTGTGGACCTACTATTTGGAAGAAGCTGAAGTGAAAATCACTATTCTTGACCCTTTTTTTTTCAGAGTATCACAGAAGGCATAAGAGTTTATATTGTTTGGGGGGACGCTGTCCGCAGTCTGAAAATCATCGAAGGTTGTATAGATTTGAACCATGTTTGAAAGTTCATAACTTGATCTCTGTTCATTCTAAACGCATCAAACTTCGCCAGATGACCAACCTTGAGCTCATCATGTGGTCGTGTCTGTTTATCGATTGAATGAAAATATGAAACTCGTCCTAGTTCCCTGCGAGACTTCGAAATGGCCTTTAGCAACAAGTAATGAAACAAATGAATTATTGTTTTGTTTATGATTGTTTCCTTTGCGTTCACAGAGACATCAATGTGGCTCTTCAACTGTGGATGCTTTCCTGTTTTACCAAGAGTTTGAAAATAGAAAACTTAAATATAAACACAAGGTTACTAATTTGTACCTAGGAGTATCTAGCACCTGCAGTGACGATAACTTGTCTTTAATGTGTACACACAGTGGAGATCGACGTTGTTGGTTTACACGTATAGCTGTGAGAAAGGGCTAACGTTCCTGATATTAATCAGCTTTTTAAAAGCACTTTGTCAAAGTAAGTTGACTGACAGTAGGAATAGACTTACAACTTTGTTTACAGGCTCACTCTCCTCTTCTTCCCTTATCGACAACATTCTCGTCCCCAGCCCTTTTTGCTTCTCTTAGCTGACAGGGCCTTGGCACGAGAAACGAAGGGCTCGGGAGACAAAGGATTTCTAGTCCTAGATTCTAGGACTTCCGGTCTCATGTATGCAGTTATGGCGTCTTTTACTACCGCTCAAGATTTCTTTGTTTCAAACGGCCAATCAAAAAATTCGAATTACATAATTCAAAAATCCCGTGTCCCCAGAGCCTTTCGTTTCTCGTGCTAAGGCCCTGTCGGCTAGGAGAAGCGTAATGGGCCATGAGGACGAGAATGTATCGACAAGGGAAGAAAAGAAAAGAGGGTCTGTGATGTAGGCTGGTAGCCGACGGGCTCCAGCTGGAAAGAGGTAGCCAGAATTTAACAGGAGGCGGCCGATTGAGCCTGCAGTCTGCTGACATGTTGGTTATTTAGTTATAGCAAAATTAAATATAGGCAGGCAATGCGTGCGAGTGCTATGTTTCTGGGCGGGAAAAATGAGTTACTTGGACCGTAATTGGTTGGATAACGGTAAAATGTAAGGGTTAGCTAATATAGATTGCCATTTCAGACAGGTCATCTCGCGCACTCAGGCGGTCTGTCTAGATGGGAGGTTTATTTGTCTTTATCTTGTCTGCTCACGCACTGTGTGATATACTTTCATGATCAACGATATCTGTTCGGTAAAGAAGTTTTAGAATGTGTCACATTCCAGGCAGTTGCAATTGTATTTAGGATTTCAGTTCAGTGAACGACTTGGCTGATGGCAGGTCAAAGGTTTCGCCGGCCGTATTTTGTAAAGTAGACAAAATATACTTTTTGTAAAACAAGTCCATCACTTATTAACGAGTGCTTAACGTATGCGCTGATAACCTAAGATAATCGAGTTGGATTTAGTTCCTATAGTGTTTTGAATTAGGGTACAGGACCGTAGGCAGGTAGGGTGCGATGGGTGCGTCCCCACCCCCTGAGGCGCCGCAAAGGACCGCTTTATCTGAGAGGGAGGGTTAAAATGACTCTCAAAATGCAGGAAAAGTGGACTTCAACAAATTGATTTTTGAAAATGGCCTGGAAAAATGTACCCCCGGATCCCCTTAGAAGCTCACGCTTCCGGTGCTCGCACCTACTCAAGCAAAATCCTGCCTACGGCCCTGGGGTACATGATAGATTGATAGATAACTTTATTTCCACATAGCCTTGGAAAGTCCCATAATAATTTGGGAACACAAAATAAGTAAATACTAAAAATAAAAAAGGCAATGTAAAATTATTTTAAGCAGCGTTAAGTATTAAATAATAGTAGAAAAATCTAATAAATATTACAAACGGTTGTGGTAGATTTGTGAAAAAATTAAATCCGTAACATGATACTTTCTCGTTCTTTGCAATCTTGGCCTTTGTTGGCGACCCCAATGATAGCTTCTTCGTTTGCTTTGCTTACCGGACACATATCGATGAATTAGGCTACATGTACGCTGACCGAGACCAGAACCGTTCCGAACCGAACCAGACCGGTCCAGATCGGCTTCTGTTTACATGGAACCATTTGGAACCGATCGGTCCCGGATGTTCCCAACGGTTCCCTGTGAACGCTTGCTCACGTGAACAGCTTTTGAAATATCCCGAAAATATCCTTTATCGGATTTCCAAAAAAAAACGGAAAATAACAAACCCATGAAATCCAATTTGGATATTTTATTTGAAATCCACCTTGAGGAAGGATTTCGGTAAGTCAAAATCCGTTTTAAGATTTGGCGTTTTATTGGAAAATCCGAAATTTGGATTTAAAAATTCAAATCCGAATTTCCCAATCGAATGCACCCTTAACCCGTTGATTCCTGGAGATTTTTGAAAAACTGCATTTTTTGACATTGTTTACATTTTCAGCCCAGTTATGAGCTAAATTAGCCCCAGTCTACTAAAAACAGAATATGAAACATGAAGGTATGCCTTTTTTTCCACAAGCATCACATTTTATGACATTTTTGCTCGGGCATGCGCAAAAAAGTCAAAGTTTTTGGGTCAGAAAGTGCCCTAACATTTAGGATTATTTTTTTCATTTATTTTTTCGCGTTTCCTTTCTCTTCCTTTCTTATCTTTTGGCTACAGTTGGTGGCCTTCTACTGGGCTTGTTTTCAGTGTAAGAGTTGTCGAGAAAGTATAATCCGAACGCAAAATTTGTACCATGGAGTAGCCAAGGGTGATTGACGTAAATTTTCTTGGAGTTTTTCACTCCGATTTCTATGCATTTTGGTGCGTATTTCAGGCTACATTAAAGCAATCACTCTGATCTGGGCAAAATTGAAAACATTTTTTCCTTCTACAGATCATGAGCATCACTGATGCATGCCCTTTGTGATCAAAGGTGATGACGTCAGAAGTGGAAGAAAGGCCGACGCTTGTCAAGGCCGGTTACGGCCGGCACAGGAGTCAGTAATGACCAAAATCGTGACTCGCAACAGATGTATTTATAATATCACACAAACTGACCCTGATATAAGAACAAGAATGTTTCAATTTAAAATACTAACCTCTTACTAACCGAGCGCGCGGGCCGTACTGGGGAATATTGGCTCGAGGTTGTGGCAGTACGGACCGAGCGCAGCGAGGTTCGTACAAAAACGACCGAGGGCCAATATTCCCCAGTACGGCCCGCGCGCTCGGTTAGTAAGAGGTTAGTATTTTAAATTGAAACATTCTTGTTCTTATATCAGGGTCACTTTTGAATTGCCGGCTTTCGAAAACAAAAAGATACACGGCTTATGACCGTTTTCCACGGAAACGGTCCTTCCCGATGAGCGTTCTTCTATTGTTTTTACCCCTATTTAGCGGCCAGTAAGAATGTAATATGCGATGTTAGGATTTATTTTCAACAAGTTCGGACAGAGACGGCTGATTCAAACATTTAAACATAGGTTTAATTTCGTCTTCATGTGGCTCCGTTATTCCTTTTCACGCTATTTTGTATTGAAATAACGTAACCTTTTTAAACGGCGTTATGCTAATTTCTGACGGACCCCTATTAAGTGGCCACTTTCCATTTCCCCGAGGGTGGCCGCTTAATAGGAACAGAATAATTCAGAATAATTGTGATAAAGCATCAAATTCAATGCATGTCAGTAAACATAACTTTCTGAAAATTCGCGTTAATTCAGTAACGTGTAGATTCGCGAAAATATCTTATCTTTTTATTTATTTATTAATTTATTAATTTATTTATTTGTTTTTTCTCAACAGAAATGGGATATTCTAAAGTACTATTAAGCAGCGGATATTTAAGTGGTAAATAATTTACGTTCGTTTGAATGTAGTGAATTAGAATATAACGATAATTATAAAACTGTTACCAATGATAATTACATGTTTATTTTGACAGCGAAAATAATGCGTAGGAATCACTTTGTACTTTTTAGTACTTCATTAATGTAAGTAGTTATAAGAAGTGTGCGCAATAAGGCAGTGTTTCTTGTGTACTGAAATATTAGTTGTTACACTACACTCGCTAGACCGTGGGCTCAATCGGCCGCCTCCTAAATCCCAGGCCCTCTCTCCTTTTCGTCCCTTGTTGTTGAGTGTTGAGGGAGGAAAAGAAGTGTGAGCCTGGAACCAAGGTTGTAAGTCTAATCAAGGTAAAATATTTTAAAAGACTGATTACTACAAGGAACGTTTTCTCTTTTTCTCGGCTATATGTGTAAAGTAACAACGCCGATCTTCACTGTTTGTACAAATTAGAGACAAGTTGCCGTCACTGCGGTCGCTAGATACTCCCAGGTACAAATTAGTAAGCTTGTGTTTATATCTAACTCTTCCTTCTTCAGTCTTCTCTTGATAAAACAGGAAAGCATCGACAGTTGAAGTGTCACATTGATGTCTCTGTGAATAAAACGGAAACAACCATCGTAAACAAAACAAGAAATTTAATATTCTATGATTCAGAACAAAATCTCTCCCTTTGCATACATACATACATACATACATAACTTTTTGTTAAGGCAGGTCTAGTAGGGCAACCATAAGGCTGGTGTGGACCTGCCATTAAATAATAGACAAACTAAACATATAGCTATTAATACAAAAGAAATATAAAAAGAGAATTAAAAATATACGAAGTTAGGATCCTTGGAATTCAACAAGCAAGCCTCTTTTTCAAACTGAATTTGGTCTATAGATTTAGAGGCACGTTTAAGAGTCGCTTTAAAAAGTTGTAAGGAGGCAGCGTTTCTGGTATTTCTGGGGATTGAGTTCCATATAATAGGCCCCCGATATCTGACGCTGTTTCTACCGAGTAGACTATTATAGCGTATCAGAGAAAAGTCATTAGAACGTCTTAATTTATAATTATTATCGTTGTAACGTGTTCCAAGCAGGGATGTAAGTTGATCAGGTAGAGAGTTATTGAAGACCTGGTACATAATGGAATCAAGCCTTCGCTTGTAAATATAGATCAAAGGCTTCCATTTTACAATTTGAAGAACGTCAGCGGCATCAGGTGTTTCACTGGATAACTTGTGGATAAGTTTGGCAGCTTTGGTGTGTAGTTGTTCTAAGTCGTTAAATGTGGCCAAGGAACATGACCCCCAGACCGAGATGCAGTATGTGATACCAGGGACGATACCTTTATAGTATATCTCTTCGAGAACATTTGTTGGCAGCCCTTTCATTGATTTCAAAAATTTCAATTTTCCAACAAATCTACTATGTAAGGTTTTAACTTGTGCTTTCCAGTTTAACTTATGATCAATAACCACGCCCAAACAGGTAGATTTTGTGGTAAAGTTAATGTGAGAGTTGCCAAACATTATCCAACGAATGAGTGGTTACTAATTAGCATAGCCTCCGTTTTACCAGTGTGTACTGTTAGGCGGTTCCTATCGCACCACACTTTAAAGTCGTTTAATATTAGATTTAGAGAATCCACGATTTCTTCAATTTCCCTTGCTGCGTAATAAATAGTAGTATCATCAGCGAACAAGTGGATGAATCCAACTGAAAAGCAATCAGGAAGATCATTCACATAAATTTTCAAACAGTCGTGGGCCTAAGAGGGACCCTTGGGGGACGCCAATTTCAACAGGTCGTAGCCTCGATTTTACTCCGTTTATAGTAACATATTGAGATCTGTTGGAGAGGTAGCTTGAAACCCACTGGTGAAATACACCGGATACACCAACGGCCGACAATTTTGATTCCAGGATGTTGTGATCGACAGTATCGATCGCTTTCTGGAAGTCGACAAATACAACGCCAATTTTTTCACCAGAGTCAATTGCTTTTTTCCACGTTTCTGAAAGGAATAGAAGTAGAAATTCAGTGGAGACGCCTTACCAAGCAGAATTGTTACATGTGCTTGCTGCCATTGTTCAAAACGAAGAAGAAAGTTGCCGATTGCCTGACTCGGTAGTAACACTGAAGTTCACAGTTCACTGAAGAAAGGCCTAGTTTAATGAAATATCGATCCGGTTTTTCTTGTTCACCGGATGCACAGTTTCCACACTTAGGCCTGGTTTAAACGATGCATTTTACATGCGCCGAATCAAATTGCCGAATTAAGTGCATGTAAAATGCGACGTTTAAAAAAATTAAATTCGGCAGATTCGGCAGATTTGAATTAAATACAAGTTCAGTCGAATATTTGACTGTTCCAGTTTCATTGCCGTTCACAGGGCCGTAGGCAGGGGGGGGGGGGGGGTGAGATCGGTGCGTCAGCACCCCCTCACGCGCCACAAAGGTCCGCTTTATCTGAGAGCGAGGGTTAAAATGACTCTCAGAATGCAAGAAATGTGGACTTCAGCAACTTGGTTTTTCAAAATTTCCCGGAAAAAAATATTCCTGGATCCCCTTGGACGCTTATGCTTCCGGCGTTCGCACCCACCCAAGCAAAATCCTGTCTACGGCCTTGCGTTCATAGCAGTTCTTTGCGGAACAACAACGTGAAATGACCACATTTTGCGTATTGTGGACAACCTGAACCACGACGGATAATTTGTGGTTTTTATATTTGGAATTAAACGCTCAGCAATAGCTCGGCAATTAAATGCGACCAGTCGACTCGAATTAGTATTGTATTCGGCGCATGTAAAATGCGACGTTTAAACCAGGCCTAACATATTCAAGAATCACTGCAATGGAGGCATTGTTTTCACTCTTTCACATCCCATGTCAGTATACATAAAATGTGTATATTCAACATGATGAAATAAGCTTGCAAAAAGAACTCCTTGATTAGGTTCAATGTTTTGACTCACCTCAAATGTGACCGCATTCGTCGTGTTGTTGGCCTTCAGCGCCTACACTTTACTGCCGTTTTGTTGATCAGTGAAGTAAATGCACTTCGTATTGTTTCCTTCGATCGTAAATCCTTTGAGATATAAAACAAACTATTAATCAAAACAACTGGAAAACAATTCGGTTGAAATTCGATTAACTCACTGCATCAGGCGGACGAAAAAAAGGAACGTTTTTCCTCTCTCCCTGATGGCAGGTTGCTGATTCGCTTAAGGTGGGGGGTATACCCGATTTGAGTGAAATTGTAAGAGGTTTAAGGAAGGGATAGAAAAAAGAAAATTATTTTTGAAACACCAACAGACAGTTGACCCCCACGCAAGAGCACCCCAGGTTGTCAGGGGACTGTTTGGGTGTCCATATACTAATTTTTAACTTCAAATTCTAAATTTAAAATCACATTAAATCTTTAATATTTCTTATTTCTCCAAATTTTACTAATCCTTTGAGAAAAACTATCTCTTTCCAAACATCCCCAAAAATCACCAAAAAATTTACAAAACACCGCTTAACATAGCTTTGTGAAATGAGCATAGAGCTTCTGGATTACTTGAAACGCAGACGAGATATTCGCATTAAACCAAGTTTAGCGGTGGAAAAAGAGGCTTCAGGTGTATAGGGTTGGAAACAACGTTTGGAGCGCTCGCCATTTGGGCGAGTGACCTTCAAGCTGCACTCGCCCAGATAATTTTTCACTCGCCCAGTCTCCTAGCTCCACACAAACACAGAAAACAATAAGCCCCTCCGCCCTGCTCCGCCCACGAATATAAAATATCCAAATTTAATTTTTATTCACGTTTGACTGTTCCTTAAGCAGGTTCACAAGGTTTCCGTTGAGTTTCTCAGTTCATTTTCAAGGTCTCTTCATCATTTAACGATTACCAAGCGAAGCTATTTTTGTATGTTTGCGAACCATTAGCTGTGGACAGTTTAGATTATTTTAAAGTGGAAAGTAGAAAGTTACGCTTATTTTGAATAATATATTCTGGAACTGAAAATCGCACTCGCCAAACCGGGCGGGTGATCAGTGATTTGTACTCGCCCGACAGCTTTGACACTCGCCTGGGCGAGTGGGCGAGCGCTAATGTCCAACCCTGGCCCGTGTACCCCCGCCTTAGCTAAGTACAATAGCGTTATTTCCGGAAATTAAGTATTCCGATCTGAAATTTGTTTTGCATGACCCTTAATCTCAAGGCCGTTTGCATGAAATGTGAAGACAGATTTTCGGCTGAAAGTTCGATCGAGGACGCATAACTAATTACTAAAAATCTGTTCATGGCAAGGTAACTTTTTACATCATTTGAAACATCTTAATGTCGTTCACTTCTCTTAGTGACCCCGCGATTCTCGAGAAAGTTAATTAATGTCAAACCTCGTAAAATGCTTGAAACGCGTGTTATTTTGTTTTGAACTTAAAATTCATTTTTCCCTCGCGGGGTCAGCTTCAGAGCTAAAGTTTCGATAAGAAACTGTTACCATACTATGCGTTTTTTTTGGTAACTTTATTTTGCCTTTTTGGCCCGAATGTCAGCGGAAACCGTCTTTAAAATTCGTTTCGACAAGATTTATCTTTTCAATCTCTCTATAGATCTCTATATATTAAAACAATTTGTATTATAGTGCAATGGCCCACATATACTGCACTTTCTAAATAAAAATACCCCCAAGGCAGCGAGATCCTGATATTTGCGACTCTCCGACAGTAGTCGGATTGGAAAACGCTTCTGGAAACAAACTCGATACTTAGTCTTTATATAAGACAACCACTACTTACTCGTTTTAGGGTCTTTTATGGCTGAACGGCCATTGCATTTTGCTTCATGAGATCGCCCGCTGCCAATGTAAATCTTTAGGAGATTTCTTCTGCAGTTGTTTTGTCGTCTGTAATATGACTGAAGGCTGACTAGGCCTCTCTTCCAGCTTGCGCCGACTTCCACGTGAGCCAGCAAGCACACCACCACGATCTGCCGAAAAGTGATTTATGCAAGTGATGTTAAGACTTATATGTGACAAAAAGATTGACCAAAAATATTAGTAAACTTCGGGATGATCTAATTAGTGCATAAGTAAAATTCGTTGTTAAACGTTCACGAAATTAAAGATTCAGAGCTGTAGCTTGCAGGAGGCAAGACGAGGCCCTTGCCTCGCCTACAATTTAACCCAAACCTAAAAATAATTACGTTCAGGCGGGAAAATAATCCATACTAGTTGAACAAGATTGATTTTTCTGGAAAAATGCCTCATGAAAAATGCTGAAAATAGCGTTTCATAGTTCTTCGTTCCTAGCCCTCGTTTTTAATTTGCTCATAGAAAACGACGGCCCGTCAGTCTAATTGTTAAATTGAACATAAAATAATCTTCGCTCTTGTGCCCGGAGAGGGGAGTTATCGGTGGTGAACAGGACGTAATGCCCCGCAACAAATAAATCTGTCTAAAATGATAAGAAAAGAGAGAACACCATTGAATTAACAAAGTAGAAGAGAATTCTTGGTTTTCACGTGACGTCATCAAAATTCTAAAATCCAGAATCACAAGACCCCTGACTTCTTATTATTCACTGGCTATTAGACGTCCTTAATATATATCTTGTTGAAGGTTTTTAGCTAGATAGCAGCCGCCGTCTTTAAGATAGACCATTTTGAATTTCGGAATTTCACGCCACACGACATCAAGATGGCCGCCTGAAGGCTGTCACGTATGCTTAAAAAAATGCCTCATCCTGTGAATTTCAATAATCTGAACAGTTGAGGTTTTGCGAGAGGTGTTGTTTATGTGAATGTTTACTTGTTCATGAGAGCGATCTGACTGCCTTTTATAGCAGAAGTGATTTCCAGATGTTTTCATTGATTTCCGGTCGCCATGTTGGTGCCCATCTGCATGGGCACCAACATGGCGTTTCCATACTGTGCTCTGTAAATTTGTGCGGAACATTTTGTCGGATAACTCGAGTACGGAAAACCGTATAAACCCGAGACTTGGACAAACAGAATATCTGGTAATTTTCTACAACCTATAATATTCTTGAGTTTTTTGACTCGATAGTTTTGGATTTACTTTTTTGCGGCGTGACAGTGAAAACTAGCAATTGTACAAGAGCAGACAAAAAAACCACATCAAATCAAATAAATTAGTTAGTATACGTACTAATATTTCTTTCTAGAAAAATATGGGTAAAATCCATTTAGTCCACTTCCTTCCCAGATGAATAACTAGAAAATTTTCAGAGCGAAGTTCTTATATATACCATCTATTTGTTTATTATTTGCACTATTTCGGCAATGACTAAAAGAGATAAGAATTTTATCTCTTGCTGAACTCACCACTATAGCTGACTATGTGTGGGAGTAATAATTGTTCAACGCTGAGTGTTTTAGCTTGTTTTTGTATCACAGCCTCTCGATAGAGCCGTGACACTTGGTCGTCATAAGACCATTCCGAAAACTCCCGATTGGTCGTCATAAGCAGTATTCAGGACGCCGATTGACGAAGGTTCCAGAACCAGAGAAGAAGCTCGTTTAGGAAGTCCAAACTATCTGCTGGCTGCTTGCTGTAAATCCTGCTACCAACGCTGCTGGCGAACGTTCTTTCTCATTAGCCTGCAAAGCAGGCGGTTTTGCGGGGGGGAATGATTCGAAAACAGCGATTACGAACGACCGGCCGCCATTTTGAACGCGCGAACAAGGGAGAAACTGGGGAGAGGAAAAAAGAGAAGGGAAGGGGGTGGGGGAGGGGGTGGGGTGGGGGTGGGAAGGTTCTTTCCACCCCCAGATCCCCCCTCTTCTCGCCTTTTTCCCCTCCCCCACCCCCTTCCCTTCTCTTTTTTCCTCTCCCCAGTTTCTCCCTTGTTCGCGCGTTCAAAATGGCGGCCGGTCGTTCGTAATCGCTGTTTTCGAATCATTCCCCCCGCAAAACCGCCTGCTTTGCAGGCTATTCTCATCTGCCCAGCCCCTAAAGACGTAGCTTAAATCCAGGATGGACGACGAAAGGTTTAGCAGCCTTTGCCTTTCCAGGCTCTCGGTCAGTAGGGCGAAAAGGGGCGAGCGCGAGCGAAAAAAAACTGAGTGGGATCTTGAGAAGGCGCTTTCCCGCCTTCTCAAGATTCCTTCGCTCGAGCTTACCCGCTTTTTGAATGCAAATCACAGACTTGAACAAAGACTTAATGCAAGAATTTGACGCTTTTGGATTCATTTCTCGGCTTCGTCTTAACTGAAAATTAATTTGAAACAAAGTTTCTTTCAAGTTTCTTTCATTTTTCCTTTTTTAGTACGGAATTTTAGGCCTTTGAAACCGAACAGATTTGACACGCAGAAAGTGCTTGAGTTGTTTATTTTAATAGCTGTTTTGTTTTGAGTTGTGTTTATAGATTTAGAAACTTAAGTTACTACAGTGCTTCAGAAAATGCAAAGGAGTATGTTAATTAACACTAAAAGTAAAGGAAAGCTAAAAGGGGTTGCTAGCCGGTTCATTTTGTGCTAGGAATTCTGCAGTATTGTAAGCGATTTTACGCTGTATTGTAAGCGATTTTACGCTATTGTAAGCGATTTTACGCTGTTTCACTCCGCCGTAATTTCTCGAATTACCGCTTTTCTGCACCAAGAAAATTCCTTGGTACTTTTGAATTAATGGAAGTGTCATTGTTCAGAATGAAAACCTATCTTTTACCTGAGTATTTTACGATATTTTTAGGACTTTGTACAAAGTCAGTGCAAAGTCTCTGTGTTTTTCCGAGTTCCAAAACTGACGGGCGGAGGTTAATTAAATTTTATCGCTGTCTTAAGTTTGGTTTGGGATAAATTTATGAAGGCTGATAAACTCTTTAAGTCATAAATTAGTCTTTCATCAAGTCTAGTTGAAATAAAAGTTTCCTTCAGAAACTTATTGTTCGTCTGGATTTTCTGCGCATATGGTTTATTTTTTCCACTCGACCGCCAGGTATTTAGGGGTGGGTGCGCGCGAATCTTCAAGTTTTAGCGACATCACGTGCTCACTGAATTGTGACCCACGCTCATCAGTTCATTAAGTAATTTTGACATTTTAACGGTAAATTTGGTTCTTTTAGTCTTCTCGGCAATTGAATTTTCCAATAATATTTCGAAACTTCCTCCAAAACTACGGAGAAATGAGCCACTGCCACTGCACACACAGCTCCACAGACACTACAGACCTACCTCATGACCAAAGAGCCCATTGACTTCAGAAAATAGATAACCGACTGCTGCAGTTGATTTGCATCACCAACTCCCGGTCAGATGTTCAACTTGATCTAAATATCAATATTATCTTCTGTACAAATACAAAAACTGTTAGCCGTGACACACGCACACGCTAGAAGTTACGTTCATTAAACAGCGCGTAGAAGCCAGTTGTACTATACAATTTGTACTAAAATACAATCTAAATCGCTTGCAATAAATTTACAAGCAAAATCACTTATTACTGATCTTTGCATCATTCGGTCTCTGCGTCAATTGAAGTAACTAAACTAGAACAAATTAATTTCACAGAACGAAGTAGATCGGCAAGTCTGAGCAAGTGGGAGAACAAACACTTCAAATACTGGAAGCGGGGGCATGACACTTCCGAGTTATCTGATCTTCTGACCCGTGTACACGTTAAAGATTTCACGTGAAAATATTGCAGAAAATAACTTTGTCTTGTATTTTTGATTTCAGGTGACGTCATCAAAAAAAAAAATCACAAGGCCCCTCAGTTGTTTCTTGATTGATTTCGAGAATTGATTATAAAATGCCCTAAATAGATATTTTGTAGAAGGATTTCGGCTCGCAGTTTTTACGCCACACGACATTTGTCTAAAAAAGTGACTCATCCCGTGGTGATGGTTGTTTAAGGATAGAAACAACATTCAGCTTATTACTAAATACAGCCGAAATCTAGCTTGTGTTTTAAAGCCTCGATTATATTATATTACAAATCCACACATCGCGTTTATTCATGACGTTTCCATACTGCGCTTTCTAGATTTTGACGGATAATTCGAGCACAGAATACCGCACAGACCTGAGACTCGGACAGTTGGATTTCATTACTGTCACTTATTTTCGCGGGAACGTAATTTGTTATCTTTTGTTAATTTTCTTTGCCAAACCAATCATTAGTTACCGTGTAATCATTGAATTTGTTAGCGAGCAGTGGATCTCAACTGCAAAACAAATTAGATATCAATCTTCACCCTTTCGAAGAAGTATTTCAACAAGTGTTTTTTGTTTCTTAACAAGTTTTATTCCTCGGAAAACTCACACGATTATGTTAGAATAGAATTAAAGTTAAAGTAATACAAAGGTGAAACTAAACGAAGACTGATCGATTCAACACAGCTTCAGCGAACACCGTAGACCTGTTTACAAAAGCTCTCACCTACCTAAGTGTCAAAACACTTTCTGTGTATCAGTCTTTGCGATACTGACATGTAACTTACTCCTCTTGAACTTGTTCAGTTTAATCGTGAGAGTTTACGCAAAGCTAGAGAGGCATACCTCATTGAAACTAGCCTGCGATACCTTAGAGCGCGAATTCTCGCTTCTTGACCGCGCAAAAATTGGGGCGAGAGCAAACCCCTTCCCACGCCTCCTCTTATTCTTGTTTGCTTTCGCCTCAATTTCTGCGCGATGCGCGCCCAAAAAGCGGAACGCTTGCTATGTAGGCTACATTGAAACTAGCAAAACCTATTGTACTCTTTTTTAGGATTAAACAAGAAAGATGAATCATGACATTTCTTAATTTGGTTATTATTATAACATTAGCTTTCATTGTTAGTAACCTCGTCCGTTCGGTCATTACAGGGAAATCTCAGACCTCGGCCTTGATGTATTGACCTCGCTATCGCTCGGTCAATACATCGAGGCCTCGGTCTGAGATTTCCCTGTAATGACCTCACTCTCGGTTGATAAGTAGTATATAACGCCCCATGTTGTAAATTTGTTACATTTAACCTTTAGAGACATCCTCTGTAAGACCCTGAAGAGGGCCTGAAGAAGGAAAGCCGTACCTTTCGAAATATTGGAATTTAATATTCTTCCCATACCGTTTAATCAGCCTTGCGTTTTATCCTTCGGGATCCGCGATTAAAGGTGGCTTTTGGAAGGGCGGGATCCAGGATTTTAGAGGGAAAAGAGAGCGTGATTCGGGATTGTCCGGTGACAAAAATGAACAAAAAAAAATCAAAATGTGATCTTCGTGAACGTCGCAAAAAGCCGCACAAAGGGTTTATTTTATGTTTCAAAACACGAGTTATCCGCGTTTTCCATGTGCCAGGCAGGAAAATAAAGAAAGAAACTCAGCTTATTGCACCGCTTCGGTGACCAAAGACCGGTGCTGGCAGGTAGTAGGTAATATGTACCCAACCACTGAAAAGGCCTTTTCTTGTCTGTTGAGGTCAGGGGCTAAGAAAAAGTTATGGTCAGGATCGTGATCAGCCGATGAAAAACCGTCGGGACTGCGGGATTGAGGGAAAATAAGTCGGGATGGCGGGATCCGTAAACGCTATTGGGTACCCTCACACTCTACAGATACCATTATTATACTCTTATTATCGCAATCCAAATGGATCTCTCATGCAGAAATTCCTTTTAAGTACCTTAAATCTTCATATATTTTAAAACGTTTATTGCATATATCTAGTACACAACATCTAAGGTTGTAAGTCTAATCAAGGTAAACTATTTTTAATAGACTGATAACTACAAGGAAAGTTTTCGCTTTTTCTCAGTTATATGTGCAAAGTAACAACGCCGATCTCTATTGTCTGTACACACTAAAGACAAGTTATCTTTATTACAGTTGCTAGATACTCCTAGGTACAAATTAGTAAGCTTGTTTTTATATCTAACTTTTCTTTCTTCAGTCTTCTCTTGGCAAAACTGGAAAGCATCGACAGTTGAGGTGCCACATTGATGTGTCTGTGAATGAAACGGAAACAACCACCGTAAACAAAACAAGAAATTTAATATTCTCTGATTCAGAACAAAATCTCTCTAGAGCTTTACCAAGCAGAATTGTTACATGTGCTTGCTGCTATTGTTCAAATCGAAGATGAAAGTTGCCGATTGGCTGCCTCGATAGTAAAATAATCAACATTCACTGAAGTCAGGCCTTTTTTAATGAAACATCGATCCGATTTTTAATATTCACCGGATGCACAGTTGTGACATGTTCAAGAATCATTACAATGGAGGCATATTGTTTTCACTCTTTCACATCCCACGTCAGTATCCTGGGGCAGTATACATAAAATGTGTATATTTAACATGATAAAATAATCTTGCAAAAAGAACTCCTTAATTAGGTTCAATGTTTTTATAACTCACCTCAAATGTGACCGCATTCGTCGTGTTGTTGGCCTTCAGCGCATACACTTTACTGCCGTTTTGTTGATCAGTGAATTGAATGCACTTCGTCTTTTTTTCCTTCGATTTCCTTTATGGTAAATCCTTAGAGATATAAAATACACTATTAATCAAAACAACTGGAAAACAATTCGGCTGTAAGTCGACTGACTCACTGCATCTGGCGGTGAGCAGACATGAGCAAACCTGGAACGTTTTTCCACTCTATGTGTGATGGCGGGTCACTGACTGTTAATCAAAACTATTAATCAAAACAACTGGAAAACAATTTGGTTGAAATTCGATTAACTCATGCGGTGAACAGACGAAAAAAAAGGAACGTTTTTCCTCTCTCCCTGATGGCGAGTCGCTGACTCGCTTAACTAAGTACAATAGCGTTATTTCTGGAAATTCCGTATTCCAATCTGAAATTTGTTTTGCATGAACCTTAATCCCACGGCCGTTTGCATGCAATGTGAAGACAGATTTCTCTGAAAGTTCGAGGACGCACAACTGTAAACTAATTACTATAAATCTATTCATGGCAAGGTAACTTTTTACATCATTTGAAACATCTTAATGTCGTTCGCCTCTCTTAGTGACCCCGCGATTCTCGAGAAAGTTAATCATGTCAAACCTCGTAAAATGCTTGGAACGCGTGTTATTTTGTTTCGAACTCAAAATTCATTTTTCTCGAGCCGGGTCAGCTTCAGAGCTTAAGTTTTGATAAGAAACTGTTACCATGCTAGGAGTTCATTTGGCAACTTTGTTTTGCCTTTTTGGCACGAATGTCAGCGCCAGAAACCGTCTTACAGTGTAATTCTTTTCGACAAGATTTATCCTTTTAAGGACGTTTGCGCGAAAATTTTCTAGTCGATAGATTTTTCTGAAATTTTTACTGAGGACGGATAATGAGTTACTTGTGTCAGAAATACAAAAAAAGTGGGGGTCACCGACTTCGTTTCAGAGATAAAGTCTGTAGAAAACTACCCTGATTTTGATAAATTGGCGCACGTAATTTCGCACGGCTTTCAAGGTTTGTAGTTTAAATTATCGATGATGAGAAAACGGAGGCAAACGATCTTGGTGATATTTTGAAGAAGTGCGTCTGTTGCGTAAATAATTTTAAGTGTTGCCATCTTTTATGCAAAACTTAGCCCTGGAAGAGGCATTTGAACCCGTCGTACGGCAAAACGAAAAGATCAAAAAGCGGAATTCGAACGTGCGTGGGGCAAAAAAAAATCAACCTTTTAATCGATAGATTTTTTTCATTTTCTCACAAAACGTACTGGTAGATAATCGTTAACAAAAGTGATCTGTTAAGAAAAAAGTAGGGGTCACCGACCATTTAAGCTAGCAAACTGCAAGCGAAGTTATCGCAACAGCTACTCTCCCTATATGTGGTTGGAAAGTTTCATCAGCAGGCGCGCTCGATGCATGACGTGGCGTAGCGTTGCGACAGGAATTACGTGCGCAGTAAGGATGCGCATAAACAATTAGCGCGAACGTCCTTAATCTCTCTATATATTGAAACAATTTGTATTTTACTGCGATGGCCCACATATACTGCACTTTCTAAATATAATTAAATACCCCAAAGAAGCGGGCCCCTGAAATTTGCGATTCTCCGACATGCAGTAGTGATTAGAAAACGCTGCTGGAAAGACCCTCGATACTTTCGGGACATAATCTTTATATAAGGTAAACACTACTTACTCGTTTTAGGGTCTTTTATAGCTGAACGGCCATTGCATTGTGTTTCATGAGATCGCCCACTGCCAATGTGAATCTTTAGGAGATTTCCTCTGCAGTTTTTTTGTTTTCTATAAGATGACTGAAGGCTGACAGGGCCGACTAGTTCGACATGAGCCAGTAAGCACACCGCCACGATCTGCGGATAAAACGTGATTTGTCCAAGTAATGTTAAGACTTACGTATGATTGAGATTGACCAAAAATTTAGGTAACTTCGGGATGATCTAATTAGTGCATAAGTAAAATTATTTGTTAAACGTTCACGAAATTAAAGATTCAAAGCTGTAGCTTGCAGGAAGCAAGACTAGGCCCTTGCCTCGCCTAGAATTTAGCCCAAAACTAAAAATAATTACGTTCAGGCGGGAAAATAATCCCCAGTTGAACAAAGTTGATTTTTCTGAAGAGATACCTCATGAAAAATGTTGAAAATAGCGTTTCATAGTTCTTCGTTCCTAGCCCTCGTTTTCTTTTTGCATATAGAAAACGACGGCTCGTCAGTCTAATTGTTAAATTGTAAAAAAAATCTTCGCTTGTGTCCCCGGAGACCTTACGTTGTTCAGTTATCGGTAGTGAACAAGACGTAATGCCCAGAAACAAATAAATCTGTCTAATATAATAAGAAAAGAGAGGAAACTAGTGAGTTAACAAAGAGTTGTACAAGAGCAGACAAAAAAAACATAGGCTATCAAACATATAAATTAGTTAGTACTAATGTTTCTTACCAGAGAAATATGGGTAAAATCCATTTAGTCCACTTCCTTTCCAGATGAATAACTTGTAACTTGAAAATTTTCAGAGCTTAGTTCTTATATATATATACCATTATTTGTTTGCTATTTGTTTATTGATTTATTATTTGCACCATGTCCGTAATTGCGTAGAAATGAAAGCAATCTGAGTGGGAGTAATATTGTTTAACGCTGAGTGCTTTTAACAATTTCAAGTGGCTAGAAGTTAAACAGCGTTTACAAGCTAGATGTACTAAAATATAAACAATTTGTACTGAAATTCAATCTGAATCCCCACACCTCTCCTCTTGCAATAAACTGAAAAACAAAATCACTAATCACTGATGTTTGCATCTTTCGATTTCTGCGTCAGTTGAATTAACTAAACTGGAACAAATTAATTTAACAGAGCTAATTACATCAGATACTGGAGGCGGGGGCATGACACTTCCGAATGGTCTTCTGAATTGGTACACGTTAAAGATTTGACGTGAAAATGCAGTGCAGAAAATAACTTTGTTTTGTAATTTTGTTTTCAGGTGACGTCACCAAAAAAAGATCACAAGGATCCCCGAGTTTTATCTTCCATTGATTATAAGACGCCCTAAAAAAAATGAAAAGGAAAAAAATGAAAAATGAAAGGAATTTGACATCAAGTATAAACTGATATATCTTGTAGAAGGGTTTCGGCTCGATAGCACCCTTGTTACGTCTCTCACGAATGTCTAAAAAATTGACTCATCTTGTCTTTAGAGCAGAAACAACATTCACCTTATTACTAAATACAGTCGGCATCTAGCTTGTGTTATAAAGCCTCGATTATATTAATCGCTTAACATGTTTCAATAAGGCAAATTCATACATCGGCTTAATTTATGACGTTTCCATACTGAGCTCTCTACATTTTGAGCACGGAATACCGCACAGACCTGAGACTCGGTAGCCTGTGTGCAGACGTCTCCATTTCCTTTGCTTTCCGCATGAAGCAAAGGAAATGGAGACGTCTGCTTTTGTACAAATACTTAGTAGTTTCACAGCTGGGTCAACAACAAAGTGCCCGACGGAAACAGGAAACCGTCTGCACTCTGGCAAGTTGAACACGCGATTCACTTATATAAACATTAACTGAATCCCTTATCTCCTTCAAAATATTAACTGTTCACGCTCTTATTTCTAAGTAAAAAAAAAACATTTGCTTTCCCTTACATAACAATTTCACTCAATTATTCTAAGCAGTCCTACTTTCCCCATTCTAAAAGAAGCCCCCTTTCAACATTAAAATAACAAAATTGACTCGAACGCGCTCCACTAATCCGAATCTATGATTACTACTAGTATAATAACTAATAGTTTGACATTTTTGTAAACAACCGCACACTCCCGTTCTCTGCAATAATAATAACTTGCTTTTCTTCTTCTAACATAGAAGAAACAACTCATATAACAGTTTGAGCAACTTGAGGTTAGCTTAGCCACCATATCGAAATTGGTAACGTGTAAATTGAACACGTATAGACTCCGCCAAATCCTGATACCTTGGTACTTTGTTGCGCGAAGCAATATAAGCTGACAACGTACATTTAATTTTATTTTCAATTAGCTATATGCAAAAGTATTTTAAGTAGAGTTCTTTCCAGGGTAGGTCCGATGTGGGTGGACCCCGCCTTTTTGGCGACACCCGAAGCTTAAATGTCCCAGATGATTTTTCGAGCGGATAAATCTGGGCCCTCACTTTCACGTGTTTGAGTATACTGTATTCCGTGAGAACGTCGAAGCATTTTTAGCCTGCCGGGAGCGATGAGAGGCGGCTGTATTCGCACGCTAAAGCATTTTAGTTTTCTGTGTCAATCCGTTGAACTAGTTATTGTGTTATCATCGAATTTGTTAGCGAGAAGTAAGTGGACCCAACTGCAAAACAAATAACCAATCTTCACCCTTGTCTCAAGAAGTGTTCTCTTTTCTTAACAAGTTTTGGTCCCACACGGTTATAATTATTTCATGTGTAAAGTAACAAACGAACAACGAAATTTTACATTCATTCACTAAATATAATATGCGTCTGTCGACTACCATGCAATGTTGTCTTTATCAACATCCCAGTCTACGCAGGTCAAACTAAAGCGAAATTAAATATTTACTAATATTTGGCGATAGAAAAATCGTTCGAAAAATTCGCAACTTCTAAATTTTGGTGGTTGTCGCATCAAACTAAGATGTGTTTTGCAACAACTTCAACCAACAACTCCGTTATCGTCGATTTGCTTGTTCTGCTGTTAGCGCTGGACTTCATTGCAAACGAAGCGGAAGGAGATTACAAGATTGTCAGGTTATCGCCTCAGAATTGGGGTGATAAGCTTGTGATTGAACTTGTCGCCACTTCAGTTCTTCAGTAAATTTGGTTCTGATTAGGCCCTGAGTTTACTGATAGATCTGATACACATTTGTGGCGCAAGCCCTCGATACACACGAGCTAATTATAAACTCCGGACTATACCGGGGCTTAGTTCGTCTGCAACGCAGGCTATCCCCGGGAGGCTATCGTGGCGCCCGATATCGTTCTCGTCGATATAACTATACTGAAAAGAGTCAAATTTGCATTCTTCTTCTGGAATACACTCTTTTTTTCTATAAGAATATTGTTTCTCCGGCCCAGGCTGAATATTCTTATTTTTCTGCCGATTTTGGGCTGAAAATATTCTTGTGAATATTCTTAGTTTACTGCTCATGACATCTCCATTCTAGAATGTATTGGGGTATCAATTACAATTGTTATACATCCGCAGTTTCTCTTGCTCTAAAGACGATTCTCATTTGCTAATTCATAATCACGTGGCCTTGCATAAATTTAAATGTATCCTGATTGGGATACATTAGCCATGTTCTAAACGAGCAGGGGACTGGGTACGAGCATATTTTCTCTTCGGTACAAACATTCAATATCGACTGAATTGAAAAATGGCGCACGTCATCTGAAAGAGCATCCAAAAATTAGTAAATTCACCAAATTTGACGGTTATTGGTTTAAACCCAAAGGCATGGTACACTTAGTATGGATTGGAGGGACAGGCGTCCTCCAATCCATACTAAGCTCTCTTATTTTAAAAGTGTACCATGCCTTTGCGTTTAAACCAATAACCATCAAATTTGGTGAATTTACTAATTTTTGGATGCTCTTTCAGATGACGTGCTCTATTTTCAATTTAATCGATATTGAATGCTCGCACACAGAAAAAATATTTTCGTACCCAGTCCCCTGCTCGTTTAGAACATGGCCAATTGACCTGAACGTGATCAATGGCGAGAAAAAGCACGTGATCAAAACGTGACCAAGAACGGTGGCGTGATTGTGGCGTGATGTTTTGAAACTCACTCTTCTGACTCTTGGTAGACTGTCCACAGCCTCTCGATTTTTAAACGCAAAAAAAACAAACGAAGCGAGCGCGAAGCGCGAGGACCCCAACCCCCTTGCTTCTTCCGTTTTGCGCTGGCGTCCAGTTCTCTCGCCGTTCTCTCCGCGCGCTCATCGATCGAAAAAAACACGAAAAAATAGAGGGCTGTGAACAGTCTAGACTCTTGGCGATTGCTCAGGCGTGCTGTTGTTAACGCAAATTTATTTTCCTTCGTTTGTTTAATTTGTTCATCCTTTGGATGTACAACAAAGCACTTAATGTCTGGTCCCTCGGGAAACTAGTTAGTTTGTTTTCCCTCGATTCTCGATGTTTCCTTCGACTTCGTCTTGGGAAACATCGAGACTCTCGGGAAAACAAAACTAACTGTTTCCCTCGGGACCAGACATTAAGTGTATAATGTTTGGTGTCTGATCTGTATACCATATGAAAACCATACAGATATATTATATGTACCGTTCATTGAACTGTCATTAGCATCGAACATTTGGCTAGTGCAGGTTTTTATAGTTTTATTGGCTAGTTTAGTTAACTTGTTTACAAATTTTCAACACAAAATTATATTCTTTTCAAAATCTCAGCCTCGGATTTATTCTTAAAATATTCTTAACATTTCGTAAATATGAGCCTCGCGTGGAGCAAAGGAAATAGGAGACAGTTGCACGCAGACTACTTCATTCCAGGAGACATTTTTTCGTTCTTTTGCACTGGGGTGGGACGCGGCAGCTTTATTTATCTCTAAGAGATTGATTACCCTTCGTTTGGCAGTACAGAGGGTTGCGAACTAAATGCCTTGTTCAGAATGTAAGGCAACTCTTCCCCTTCTAAAATCTTAAGAAATCGTTGCTATGTTTTCCTTAAAAAAAGGAAATCGGCGACTTGTGCATTTGGAGCGAAATTTTCGACTAACTCGCCAGCTTGAAATAGCACAATATCCCCCCGGTGAAGGTTGTTCTTTTTTTTTCTCAAACCGAAATATTGGACCAAATTAAATATTACTCATCAGTTTTCAGCAGTTCGATCAGCAAGGAATTAATGGCATTCGATGTAACTTATTCCAATCGCATTTACTGCTGATTTGCAGTTTGAATGCAACCCGGGAGATAAGTTCAGTTTACGCCCTCTGCACAATGTGCCGTTAAATACGAAACAACTTCAAGAAAATGTCCTTGCCTATATATTTTACGACTTTTCACCATGACTTAACCTTCCTGTTAATTATTGAATTACAAAAGTACATAAAGACAACAAAATAAGTGTTTGTAAATTTTATTGGTAACGATTTTCGATACTACCATTCCCCTGTTACACGTTTCTACAAAATTATCTGCGTTATTTCTCGCCGATTACTTAAGATTTGTTCTTTTTCTTCTTTTTCTTTCTCTCCTTCTCTTTCGTCTCGATTTCAACAGTTTCCACATTACGAGAAAGCGAGTCTTTGCCCATTTTGTATCTTTTCTTTTCCTTCTCTTTGATTTCCATGACTCCAGCAAGCGATTCCTTACAAGATTTCTCATCGCCAGAATTCCTAGCCTTTTTCAGTTTAATTTTCTGTTCGTTTCTTTCTTTATTCTCGCACGACATTTCCAAATCTACCGAAGTTTTATCCTTGTCCTTTTTCCTCTTTTTCTTATTCTTTTTCTTGCCATCTTTAGCCGCCTCTTTGGTTTCTAAATTTTCCATTACCTCCCTCTGCGTTTCATTCATTTCGGAAGTTTTTAAATCAATAAACTTCATTTCCTTCCTTTTCTTCTTTTTTTCTTTTCGACCCTTTGTTTCCTGTTTACACTCGTTTTCTTCCCCAGATTTCCTGTCCTCCTCTTCCGAGTTTTTCTTCTTTTTCTTTGCCGGGCATTGGTCTTCAACGCAATGCGAACCAGTTTCGTCATTTTTCAATTCCCCAGTCTCCGTCGCCAATTTCCTCTTTCTAACTTTTTCCTTCTTCTTTTTCTTCGATTCTAATTCCTCGACAGCAAGCTCTGAGTCTTGTGAGCCATTTTCTCGAACTTCACCTTTAACAATTTCCACTTTCTCTCCTCCTATTTGTTTTCCCTCTCTAGCAGCTTTCATCTCCTTCATCTTCATCTCAAAGTATTCCTGAATGCTCTGACCTGAAGTTATGGTCTGCACACCGTGAAAAGATGGCGCCGGACAAGATGCTGTACTATCATCTGATTCTTCGTCCTAACAGGAAACAAAGACGATTCTTTAAACATCAAATCCTCCACATGTGAGGCTTAAATTGATATGCAAGTACATAGCATCATATACGTTCACCCTTTTTATGGCCCCCATCTTTTGCAAGTTAAGTTATTTTAACAGCCAGTTTCTTAACTCGTTCCCAGTGGCGTCTTTGAAGGGATATTGAGCCCACGGTTGGAGAGGAATACAGGTTGCTTAGTAACGTGAAGTAGCCTCGTGAAGTAGCCTCCTTCCAAAACACAGCACTCCAATTGTGTTTTGGCGAAGTGTTCCCACCAAGAGTTGAAAAAATGTCCCTTCAACTGTTGGATCGGCTAGCTGGCCTGTCGGTTTTGCTGCTAGAGACACCTTGTCTGGAACGCTACAGCCTACTATAATTTTATTAGAGACCCAGTTGCTCAATCGCCTTCACTATATATTAGAGATTTTCTTACTTCGCTTTTCTTAATCAATCGAGTTATGTCTGAGCTGCTTTTTAAGCCCTTCAATTCTCAGTAATTTTCTGTAATCATTATTGATGAACAAGGCCATAACAGTAAAGTGATGCTGATTACAGGACAATTATCTTGTTCAAAAGCTAAATTCTCCCAAGCTGGAATAAAGAAAACTTATGACAAATAATGAAGAGAATTTTGAACATTGCACCAACCTCAGACTTTTCTTCAGGAGTCCCTGGGGCTGACTTACTCCGTTGACCAAAGATACACGCCATGTCTTCTGCTGACTTGGAAGACAAATCCTTGCTCTGGATGAAGCGATTGTAACTATGAATACGACATTAAATTAAAATACAGTCAGTTGGTTAAAGGTAAAATAGGTAAAGTCCACGTCAAGCCAAGTCGCTCGTACTACCAGAGCTTATCCCGGTTTCTGTAGCATTAAGCAATGCAGTGTACCCATTTGTACCGATGGGTGGACAGAGGCACTGTTAGAGTAAAGTGTCTTGCCCAAGAACATAACACAGTGACCCCAGTCAGGGCTTAAACCCGGGCCATTATTTTGATCCAGAGTCCAGCGAGCTAACCATTAGGCCACTGCGCCTCCCACAAAGTCAGTCAGTTACTGTATAGTTTTGGTAAAAGTATTTCTGAGGTCTCCTAACAGTAACTGAGCCTATGATTTTCTACAAATTGTTCAGAGGCTCTAGTGGCAACTCCAAGAAATATGTTGCAAAATTCAACATATATACTATAGATATTACGTAAGAACTGATGACAACAGAAAGCAACATTACGATGTTGGCTCTCATTACAAGACCATTATCAAACATACAGAAAATAAACTTATATAATTATATAGATGGCTGGCATTGGTCAGTAAGTATTAAAAAGGTATTAAAGTATTAATTTCACAAAACTATATAAAGGAACGCACAGAAACCAGTCAGGGGTATTACTATTATCATACTCACAACACTCTCTTTCGGGATTGTCGTGCAGTCTTCTCCATTTCATGCTTCTTTCTTTTCTTTGTTGGCTTCTCTCCTTCTGTGTTTAAAAAAATAAACAAATAAGACAGGGGTCAAAGGAAAATGTCGTAAATCTTAGCAGTAGGTAGGTGAAGTCTACATTCAAACCTTACCTAGTGGCCCATCAGACAGGAGCTTATCCCGCTTTTAGTAGCATGAAGTGACTAGGAGAATTTCTACTATGTTCTTAGCCTGCCTGGCTAACATTCCAAGGCAGTATTGCCTTTAGTCAAACACACTCCTCCAATCTTTGATTACTTAATCAGACACTGTCACCAATTTGTAGGAGTAACTTTGAAAAGCCAAAAGACAATCATTCTGACTAATCACAGGAGACCCAAAATACTGGTTCACCTTTAAAACTACCCAACCAGTTTTCTGAGACTAAAATTATGTGTGCTTGGCATACAGATCACCAGGATGCAAATGGCTGCAACTTGAAAACATTGGGCTGATTTTTCAAGTTTTTCCTTTGTTTTGTGGAAAAATTGCTGGTAACTGATTATGGTTTGTTCTTCCTTTGAGAAAATCAATACATGTAGATGTCCATCTCTTGACTTCCTGGGAGTATTATGTGTATGTGAAAAAGGATTTCATTTCATCTTTAGCACATTTTCACCCCAAAACATAAAAATCCCCATGACAGTGCCCCTTTAAGCGGGTTTTCTTTAAGAGGGTTTTCCCTGCGTGGGTAACTCACCATTGCCATTTTCTGAATGATCATTAAGGTGTGACAACAAATCATCAAATGCCAATTGGTGTGATAACCAGTTATCTTCATTGGACTTATCAGCACCCAAACCTGAATGACAAGAATATGAGAATAAATAATATGATCTATTGAAGTTATTCTACATGCAGACTCTTTTAGAGTCTGCAAGTAGAATTTGAGAATCAAGGGTGCTTCTCATTAGTCAGAACTGGCCACCCAGAGCATTATATTTGAGAACAGAATTCCGTTGTTACTGGTCAGATTTGTCCTGTCAAATCAGTCAATGCATAAATATTTTACACTGCTGAGGTGGATTTGTGTGGAAATCTTGAGGAAAAAGGTCCATTTCATATTGTGCAGTTCCAGAAAATATCCATACCCCTCCCACGGAAGGTTTTTTGGTTTGAATCCCCCCACCCCTCTGGAAATTCCAGTTTAACCCCATACTTTCCTTTAAAAATTCTGGCTTTTGATACCCCTCACCCCCAAGGAATTTCCATTGACCTCCCATGGGGTGGGTATGGATATTTTCTGGAACCGCACATTTCACAAAACCACCAAACCGGCTGGCCAGTTATGACTAATGGAAAGAGCCCTAAGACCGGCACCTTGTACTCAAAACAGTACAGTCAATGCCCGTTGTGTCGTTTCCTTACCTAAGTTGTCACGTCTCTTTGCAGTCTTCACATGTGTTGTAGCTCCATCCTCTTTAGCACCCAGTCCTTTGCCGCTCTCCCATCCCATCTTGGTTAACATCTGGTAGCCAAATCTGCTGGTATCTAGACACAAATTGTAGTTGAATTTTTACACAACATTCAAAAACTTATTGACGACCCTTCCCTATTCCTCTTCTTTCTCTCACCTTTCTAGCACTTGTCTAATTAGGCATGCATTTCTCATGCCTTACTTTGACAGGGTGAAATATTGTCAAGAAGAAACTTCAAACCCCCTCCCTCAATCTCTGTTGGAGAAATTTTATATTGATTTTGCTTATCCTTTAAAAATCCAAACCTTTTGTAAGGTTTTACCTTCACCATTGTGTTAAATTTTCTTCTTTTCTTCACACATCTGTCTAATTCTCCCATGTTTCCCTGGGGTGGGTAGTGGTTATGGGTGGTGACATTAAGGGGGTCGTTATGAGGCAGAGTTCTACTGTATAGATTTTGCAACATGTTCTAGGTTTTACCAAGGATATAACTTACATTTCATATGAAACAAGTTATGGGAATCAGAACCTTCTATGAAAATTAATTAACCAAGACTGAATATATAGTATTGAATGTTGTTGTTAAAATCACCACTGTTTTGAATTGTTACAGACACATCCAAACCACTTCTTAACATGGTATCATAATTCAGTTCTTCCTACTGGATTTAAAAAATAATTTCTATCAATGATCACATCCACAAACTGCACGGAACTTGAGTCCAAGAAGCCCATCTTAGATTTTGAGAACGCGTGCTTTGCACAGTGATCCGCTATAAAAACAAATTTTAATTCGTTTATCAGCAAGATGTGGTCTTTAAGTTTATATAACAGTTTTTTACCATTAGTCCAGGCTGTATTGCGTGGATCACTGCTCCACTTTTGCTTCGTTTTTGGCTCCGCAAGCATGGCCATGTTGATTTCTTTACGCAGGTGTGACGCAATTCTAAATGAGCCCGTATTTCAGACATCCAGCGAACTCATCACAAAATTGATGCGCTTGCTCTCACTGCGCAAACGTGGAGGAATCGTTGTGTGAAAATGCCGAAGTAAGTATTGCCGATTTCTTTCCCTTGAAAGTAAGGGTTTTTGCCCTTTTTGATCGCATTTTTTACCCAGAACTGTTAACTTATCTATTGGTTGTGCTTATGTGAAGTTATTTGCTATAATTCTCCTTTCTTTCTAGGTATTATTGCGATTATTGTGACACTTACCTTACACACGACTCGGTGAGTTTGATGTCATGTAAATTGTTTAGACAACATTTAATTTAGTTAAGCAACTGAAACAGCATCAGTCTATTGATTGAGCTATAAGATATTCTTCTCTGCAGAAGTCTCATGAATTGCCTTTACTAACTACATTGGTGATTATTTACTCAAGTTCGCAATAAGCTTTATATGTGTTGTAGTAAAGAAACAATGATCTATAAATGAAAGTCACTTTTCTTCTGCTCTGGTAATATTGTTGTATTTAAGCCTACTCTCTCAGTGGTTATTTGCTTCAGACTCCTTAAAAGTACCAAGAAAGTGGGCACTCTTGTTCCCAAAGGCCACTATCCTTTTGATAAACACCAAGAGATCAAGAGCTCTGACTGATTGTGATTTGAAAGTTCGTGATTTTTGACAATCAAAAATGACTCCTCGGGACATGATAAAAAAATTGGTTCTGGCCAGTGGTCTCGTTTCTTGGTGTTGACGATAGTGGCCTCTGGGTATCAGAATGTAAAGTATAAATACTCAGTAACTGTTTGAAGAAATGTGACTTTTCTGTAGTACACATGATAGGTATATATGCTGTAGGTTAATTTTTTTTCAGGTTAAATCTGTTTCCAGCCAGCATTAGTCTGCTTCATCTTGAAGATAACACTTTTACAATGACATAAAATAATATAAATTTATTAAAAGGAAGTCATTTTAATACTGCATATATTCAAATTGAAACAGATTAGTCTAGGATGGAAACAGATTTAACCTGAAAACCAACTTTAACTACAACATACCCCTCTTGGCCTGAGCTGCCATGTCATTAAACAAATCTCTCTTCATGTGCTCTATTCATTCCCCACAATGGAAATGCCTGTGCTTCAACCTAGAAAACCCAATTCTGCTGACATAGCTAAAGAGATTTTTACTTGTTCAGCCCCACTGTCTTGAACTCTCAAGAAAAACAGGTAGCTGACAGTAAATGACTGAAAAAGCAAATCTCTCTATGGGTATTTCCGCAGAAATTGAAGATGCGAAAATCACTGCGGAAAAAACGAAGATCTCTAGATTGAAGCAAAGATCTGTAATTGAACACAATTCGAGTGATCAAATTGAACACTCAGATATAAAACTGTCAAAACTCGTAAACACTACAGAAAATGTCTGTAATTTCTGAATTTTGGTATTTGACCACATTTCACTGCGATTTTGACAACAGTAGGTTACTGTCACTACCACGAAACCACATGAAGCCACTGAAAATGACAAAAATACTCCACTGATAATGTCATCATTAATGGTATTAATGATGTCGAAAAAAAACAAAGATTTGCAAAAAATTGCAAAGAAAACAAAGATCATGGGTACCCATAGAGAGGCTCAAATCTAAGGGGAATGGAGTTCAAGATTTCGAGGTTCAACTGTAGTTTCTTGGTTTGCTTGTTACTCCTACACAAAAGTTCATAATCAAGCAAGCACAGCCAGGTTGAAAAAGGAAAGAGCTTAATTCTAATTATTAAAATAATTACTACCTACTAACTAGTATCTCAAATTAGACATTGAAATCCTTAATTTCATTGTTGTTTTTCCAGCCATCTGTCCGGAAGACACATAATGGTGGACGAAAACACAAAGAAAATGTTCGGTTTTACTACACAAAGTGGATGGAGGAGCAAGCACAGAGTTTAATTGATCAAACAAGTAAGTGGCTTGCATTAATATTTTTATTTCTGTTTTTTGTAGAGATTGGATAAATGGTCCAGCCCTTACATAACCAATGACACAATGCATTATTTGATTAAAGTTTTTTCCATGTACAGTGCCATCTAGAGGTGGGGTGCCCCAGTGATTAGTGCACTAGACTCGGGATCCGGCAGTGTGGGTTCAAGCCCTGGCCAGGGCGCTGCATTGTGTTTTTGGGCAAGACACCTCACTCTCATAGTGCCTCTCTCCATCCAGGTGCATAGATGGGTACTGGCGAATTTACTGCTGGGGATAACCCTGTGATGAACCAGCATCCCATCCAGGGGGGAGTAGAAATACTTTTAGTCACTCCAAGCTAGTGAAACCCGGAAAAAGCTCTGGCCTTATGGGCCACTAGGCTAAAACGCAGACTTTGCCTAAAATGGTGTTTTGATGTGTTCTTTCTTTATTTTATAGCTGCTGCATATCAAGCCACACCAGCACCAGTTCCCCACATACCACCCCCTGGAATGTTACCACCCCCACCCCCTGGAATGATGCCACCACCTCCAGGAGCTCTACCACCCCCTGGAGCTTTACCTTTTCACATTCCACCCCCTGGAGCGATGCCTCCACCAGGAGGGATAAGACCACCCCCCGGAATGCCGCCCCATGGGGGCCCACCTGGAAGAATGCCAGGTCCCCCTGGCGGAGGAAATCAGCCACGACCGATTCCTGGAAAATCTTGATGAAACAGTCACCTAGGAAAGAAAATTTATTTAATTTTGACATTGGCTTGTTAAGCCAAGAACCATTTGTTGATAAAGTTATCTTAACAGTCCAGATGAAGAACTTTTTTGTAGAGGAAATATTTGATGTAATAGTTTAGCTGAAATGTGTTTATAATAAACAGCCAAGCCAATAGGCATTCTAAGGCAATAAACTATACCTCGAAAACAGTCAGATATCCAAATTGTTTTGCAGAAGAACCAGTACCAAGCTTGTGTAGGACTTCTGTTGTTTTTAACTTGATTCTTTGAACACATACCTTTCCGTTACCATTTGAAAAACATTAAAATGACAGTAAATTATTTCCTAAAATACATGGACTATCTAAAACCAACATGTATCGTCACCTTGCTGTAACTTTGATAATAAAGGATCTTTTTAGTTGTCTGTTATTTCAATAGAAAATTGTAATCCTTTCGCATACCTATAGACGGAATACTGAATCTCTTTAGTGCCCATACCATCCAAAAAATTTTATTTCTCAGCTGATTCTACATTTCACCTAATGAGCTCCTGCGAAAATGTTTTTCGATATGGATAAAACGCAATTTTTTTATGAATTGTTAAAGACGTTTACATTTGCCGCCATTTTGGCCCACCATTCGCACCCAGGGTTTGCACAGTTTTGAAATGCCCTTGAATTTTAGGGGGAGTCCTTGAAAAGTCCTTGAATTTCTGTACAAGTCCTTGAAAAGTCCTTGAATTTTCTTAACTTTAGATGTAGTGGCTTTGTAGACTTCGTAGTTCTTTTCCTGTGTAAAGCAACTTCAAACACTGTAAAACCCGGGTGTAGAAGCACCTAATACCAAGAAAAGACAAGTGAACTGAAAAATGTAGCGAAGGAGATGGAGCAAACACTTGAAGTCTTAGAAACCTGTTAGCTTGGACTGGGAATGTTCATTTATATGCCATCTTTTAAATTACATTCCTGGAAAGTGGTCCTTGAAAATTCAATTTGGTCCTTGAAAAGTCCTGGAGAAATGGTTGCTATTTTTTTTGTACGAACCCTGGCACCAGTCTTCCTCAGTTTGAAGTGAGTTGTGACGTAGGTTCAGGAACACGTGGTTTGAATCGTGACTTATTTGACTTGTAAACAAGTGGGAATTTTGCTTCAGTCTGCATTTAGTTCAAACCTCAAAATGCCGGAAAGGTGCATTACTGCTCTTTGTTACAACGTTAGTGATCCAGAAAACAACATCTATTCAGTCTTTATGCAAATTCCTGAATGTACGTCATTTTTGAGCCATTATTCTTGTGATCAGCGGCAGGGGTCGAGAAGATCGCGGCCTCTGGGGAAGAGAATGGTTTAGACTAGACTAGACTAGACTATCTACTCTCGGAATTAAATTGCCTTACTGTTCTTGAAACTCGTCAACGGACCCATTTTAAAAAGTCCGTGATTTTGCTTTGCGCCGACGCTTTTAGCTTACGACTCAACCAGGTGGATTGAATATTAGGCAAAACCTTGAAAGGTTACTCGCCGTTTCCGTTAGGTTTTCACCGGTGAGATATCAGTCAGTCACGTCCTCCAGCATTGTCAAACCTTCTTTCAGACTTGAATTTCGGACTTTCTCTAATTAGCAATATAACCGTGGCAATGACCGTAGACAGTGCACAAATAAACAGCGTCCATAAAGCGGGGTTGAGGCCCTATGCGCCAACTTGGCGCCAGGGGATAGGTGAAGGGGAAGGTGATAAAGCAGGGTTGACGCGCGAGGTATAAGATAGAGTTTGTCACTCAGGACACAGAAAAGTGTCCGTTGTCCGTATTAACCGGTGTCCGTAATAAGCGGGTAAATTTTAGAGAAAATATATGAGCTTTTCGCCAGGACAAACGAAACTGTCCGTAATATCGGGGTGTCCGTATTAAGCAGGTGTCCGTAGAGCGGGGTTCCACTGTACCATAATTCGAAAGACACGAAAATCGCGCGTATGGCTTTCCGAAGCATTAGAAAGACAAAAAAGGACACCAGCTGGTTAAGGTTTCAAGCTTTATTGTAAGCTTTTCAAAGTAGAAAAAATAAACAGATTTCCGACTCATTTTCAAATCCATACAAACCCTTATGATAGTACGCTCAACTTTTATGTAGTACGCTTTGGTCACCTGCATCTCGCAAATCAACTAAATTTGGAACTTAGTAACCTATGTAATACAATCTTTATTCATCGTCATGCAAAAAAATAACGCTTGTTGCTTTTTGTTATATTAAAGAGGGTGGTAAAGGGTATTTTTGTGACCCAAGATCCGCCCTTTTTATTCTTGTGAAATGTGAAATGGCTTTTTTTCCTCGTGGAAGGTGATTTTCCATAGTTGCCGTTAACTGTGATTTTCCAAAAAACATTCTCTTTTATTTTTCGTGAAGCGTGAAATGCCAAAGTCATGAGACCCCTTCCTAAGTGTAAAGAAACGAACTCAGGAAATACCTCAGAACCAGAAAATGCATGTGAATTTTCTTAGGAATAGACTAAAAATACTGATTAGGAACATACTTGAACAATAATTTATTTATTTATTTATTTATTTATTTATTTATTTATTTATTTAAGGATTCGTACAAAGTACAGGTGCTTAACAATAGGACGTAGGTCCCCTACTTGGTTAAAACACCCACACCCAGCCCCCTAAAAAATATCCCGAAAAAAAACCCTTCCCTGACCCGACTAAACTACTAATCAAATAAATCTAAATAACACAAATACAATCTGAAATATACTAATCAACTTAACAAGTACAGACAGAGAAAATATTAACACGGCGACACTTAGGACAAATTAATTTAAAAGAACGAAAATTGTCACCATCAAAAACATTTAAAAGTCTAGTAAAATAAAATGACTTAAGGTGACTCGATCGAAATAAATTACGGGCTGTATGCCTGTCTAAAAACTCTAATAACTTCGCCATTTTTGACTCGATTTCCTTGAAACTTTCGCATTTTACACAACATTTATCGAGGAATACTATGCATGTCAATATGTTGATGTAATATTCGATAGTTTTACGCGATGTTACTTTTATTGAGCACTACTTTTTGGATAAAATTGTCATTTACAGATAACTGAGCGCTAAGATTTCGTTAAAATTTCTGCAATTAGCTCGTAATAACATCTTGCCATGACTGTTCAAGTTTCCGCAAAATCGTCGGAACAGAAACCCCGGTACAATCTGGACATCAAAATATTAACTTCGAGCGAACTTCGAGGCTTGGAACGCTCCGGCGCTTCCAGATTTCACCTAAAAGCACAATAATCAAAGCAAAAGTAGGTTCAATGTATCAGTTTTGTTAGCTCCAAATCGCATTCGGCTATTTGCAACGATGAAAAAGTTTGAGCTAATATAATAAACTCACCTTTTGCGTCAAAATGTAGCGAAGTCGCCAAATTTACGTTTTTCTGAATTATATGAAAACTAACCGGACGAATCGAATAAAACTACCGGAACAGTAAAATGAACACCTTACATACACTTTGCGCTATTTTATGTTTCTGGAGCTGCCTTGGTTTGGATGAAATATATTTTTAAAGTGAAGCACTGCTTCAACTCTCTTGTGAACACGGCCTTGTTGTTATTTAGATTCTACAGCTGACGCTATGCAAATGTTTTGGATTTCATGAAAATTTAAAGAATTTACACGTGGGCTAGGGGGGGTGCATTGACAGTGCTCAGTCGGTACATGTTCTAATCTCTGAGCCTAATAAGCATATTCGGATTTGCTAGCATAACTAAGGCTTTCCTGGTTTAGCAACATCAAATCATGATCATGATACTGATGCTCTGTGTCACTGGCAGGACATTGGAAAAAATTTAATAAGAAATTGTGATGTTTACACTATTTTGTCTTTTATTGCACTTGATTGCTTGTTTAGAGTTGAACGTTGCTCACTACAACCTTATGCAATAGTCTTACGTGGATGTCAAAGCGCTTTATGTTTGTTGCTCTTGTCAAACGGGTCTCAGCGAGCTCCTCTATGGATTATCGCGAGGTCTTCAGTTTTTTATCGACGTCAACAAAAACATTAAACTCCCGAATTTAAATTTAGTGCAGACTCTAGTAAAAATATCCACGTATGCTCTGCCATTCATCCATGGCCGACGCCGCGTTCCGTTTTCCATTTTCTCCAGATTAGTGTGGACGGTGAAAATATTGATAACGATACGAAAACGATAGCTTGAACAGAAAATATTTTATCCGATTTGTCCGCATTAGTGCGGGACGGGGCTGAGAAGAAAATGTGCAGCTTTTATGTTTTCCCGACTTTGGTATCACTTCTTTTCAAGTTTCACGTGGCATAATATTAGAGAGGTTAAGCATGACGTTTACGGCAAACGGCAAACGTTAAAAATAATTCTGATTTTGCTCACTTTTCTTTAGCACTTAAATAAAGCCAGTCGAAAAATAGGAAAAAATCCCTTAATCACAGTAAATGCAAATAATTTCCCTAAATTGTACAAACGGCTAAAATCAGACACCAAAAGTTCGATTTTTGCCGTTTGCCGTTTGCCGTAAACGTCATGCTTAACCTCTCTATTATAGACACCTCAGAGATTAGAACATGTACCGACTGAGCACTGTCAATGCACCCCCCCTAGCCCACGTGTAAATTCTTTAAATTCTCATGAAATCCAAAACATTTGCATAGCGTCAGCTGTAGAATCTAAATAACAACAAGGCCGTGTTCACAAGAGAGTTGAAGCAGTGCTTCACTTTAAAAATATATTTCATCCAAACCAAGGCAGCTCCAGAAACATAAAATAGCGCAAAGTGTATGTAAGGTGTTCATTTTACTGTTCCGGTAGTTTTATTCGATTCGTCCGGTTAGTTTTCATATAATTCAGAAAAACGTAAATTTGGCGACTTCGCTACATTTTGACGCAAAAGGTGAGTTTATTATATTAGCTCAAACTTTTTCATCGTTGCAAATAGCCGAATGCGATTTGGAGCTAACAAAACTGATACATTGAACCTACTTTTGCTTTGATTATTGTGCTTTTAGGTGAAATCTGGAAGCGCCGGAGCGTTCCAAGCCTCGAAGTTCGCTCGAAGTTAATATTTTGATGTCCAGATTGTACCGGGGTTTCTGTTCCGACGATTTTGCGGAAACTTGAACAGTCATGGCAAGATGTTATTACGAGCTAATTGCAGAAATTTTAACGAAATCTTAGCGCTCAGTTATCTGTAAATGACAATAATAAGTAACATCACTAAAAGTAACATCAATAAAAGTAACATCACGCAAAACTATCGAATATTACATCAACATATTGACATGCATGTTATTCCTCGATAAAGGTTGTGTAAAATGCGAAAGGTTCAAGGAAATCGAGTCAAAAATGGCGAAGTTATTAGAGTTTTTAGACAGGCATACAGCCCGTAATTTATTTCGATCGAGTCACCTTAAGTTTACTTTTAAAAGAGCTAATAGTGTCGGAATCTTTAATATTTTTAGGTAAACTGTTCCATATCAAAGTTATTCTGTTAAAGTAAAAGTCTCGGAAGGAAGACGTACGACAAGCGTTTGTCTTTAAATGCAGCCCTGAAGAAGCACGGCGCGTGTTGCCCTTTAGAAAAGAAAAATAATAACTAAATTCACGAGTGAAGTCTATATGCCCATGAAGGCACTTAAAAAAGAAGACTAAGTCAAGATATTCTAACCAGTAATTAAGCGGTAATAACTTTAGCTTGATTAGACGAACCTTATAACCTTATAACCATAATTACAATAGATACAGTTACAATTGTAAATTTAGTTAGCATCGGGCAGGCGAAGAGCCACTCTGTGGATATACTGCCCGAAATGCCATTATTATTATTATTGTTATTATTATTATTATTATCATCATCATCATCATCATCATCATCATCATCATCATTATTATTATTATTATTATTATTATTATTATTATTATTATTATCATTATTATTATTATTATTAGTTACAGAAGTTTACATTAGGAAAAGATTTGAAAAGAACATCTGCCTATACTTTGCAAATAGACTTAAAGGTCAGTCTATTCATAAACATAATAGATTTTGCATTTTAAAAGTAACCTTTTATTCTTGCATTATATTCCTTAAGGTAAACGAAATTCTATATTCTGGAAAATACATCAATCTTCCGCATGAAAAACTAATTTTCTTTCATGTACAATAGATCTCTTTTGTACCAGAATTAAATAGCGAAAGACAACTGTATTTACGTAGGTTACTATATAGATAACGCGTAAACTATTGCAAATCGATTACCTCGATGATTATGCTGATGATGACCTTAAAGATTACCTTTAGCAGTTTGTACTATGCGTTAGTGTCAAACATCTTCATCAATAAAGAAGATTTCGCTGAGTTCAAAAGACGTTCCCTGGTTTTCTGCTGCATTATCGCAAAGTAAAGCGGAGGAACAAGATCCCCGTACCCCTGGCATGCTGTAACGAGTGCCGGATGCTAAGCCCGTGGTTATTTCCCCGCTTCGCAACGAATCGCATTGTTTGCCAAACCAGTTTGTCCTTCCACCCGTGAAGAGCTTAAGCTGTTAGCTGAGATATTTGCCGAGTTTCCAAGTAGGGGCAAATACGCGTCCAACAGCCTTAAAACCTATCGTTACAAAAGAGTGTGATATACTAAACCACGCAGCCCAGTTACCAGTTATTTTATTTATTTTTTTTTAATGCAGCACACATACCTGAACTTAATAAAAATTGAGAACTAGTTTTTGGAAGCTCTCTTTCTGGAATAAGTCGTTTTAGACTCCTTCATTTATTTTTAGTTTCCTGTGAAATTTTTCAATCAAACCTTGGTCTTTTTGCTGACCTTTTTCAGAGGTTCTGATAGCGATGTTTAGTTACTTATGTGTTCCATTCACACTTCGCACGAAGGTGCAAAAAGCTTAAACAATGATGCCTCAAAGATATGTTTGTACCAAGAGCACGTACATTTAATGAGATGGATAGTTTCAACTGAAAGTTACGCCCACGAAGCTAGGGTTTCGTAACTTGTTTCTCTTAACACCCTCGTTGAACGACATTTTAAACAACAACTTTTACCATAGACTTTAGCACTATTCTTTAATGTTGTTCTGTAAAATTGTTCTTTGTAATTTTTATATTGCTCTCGCTGTGATATTTGGATCATACACCCTACGATTGATAGTGAAAATTCGGAATAAAAAGGATTTCTGCTAAGTAAATTCTACGAAGATAAATGCCTAAGGTGAAATGCGGCGCAGCCGCATTTATGTTAGTAGAATACTACGCATGTACTGACATCATCATAAATATCTCAAACTTACAGTTTGACAGTTGATTGACAGTTAAAGTATGGTCACTACATAAAGAGCGTGAGCATATTCTCAAGCGGAGTCCAAAGTTGTAACTACCAGTGTAAGTTATTACAGTGTGATTAAAGGAGTTAACCAGAGAACAGAAGTTGAGTCCATTGCTGTTTGAAGTGGGAACCGAGCTAATTCCTTAAAAGTTCCCGCTTTAACACTATTAAGCGGTCAGTTACTAAAGTCCCGGAACTATTGTCAGTATAATACTGTAAACAAAAACTCCTTTTAAGCGGCCACCTGTATTAAGCGGCTGCCGCCACCTTTCTGCAGTCCCGATGAGCATTCTTCTATTGTTTTTACCCCTATTTAGCGGCCCGTAAGAATGTAACATACGATGTTTGGATTTATTTCTAACGAGCTTGGGCAGTGACGGCGACAAAATCATTCAAGCACAGGTTTATTGTAGTCTTAATGTTGTTCTGTTATTCTTTTTCAAGTCATTTTATTTAAGAAATAGAAAACATGTATCGTGTTTCTGTCGAGTTATAGAAACACGAGTGGAAGTTTTGAGAAAAAGTTTGGGAGAAAACACCGCGAAAACACCGCGCCATCATCACGTCAACAGCTCATGCTAGTTCTGTTTTTCTATTGAGTTTTAGTAGAATTCTTCTAGTACACTAATGCAAATGCTGCAATGTGATTGGCTGAGCTATTGAACACTATCAGCCATTAGTGTGCAGTTGCCGAAGGTCGTCCACAAAATGCGACGTTCTTATCGTTTTTCCGAAGTTTTAGAAGGAAGTTTAAATGTAAATGGATAATAAAATTCCCGAGAAGACTAAAAGAAGGAGATTAGCGGTTTCTTGACTTTAAAAGCTTGAAATTATTGAAAAACGGGTGCACGCGCGTAAACAAGTGCAAATTTACCAAGGACAATTCAATGCGTGCGATTTTGTTAAAACGTTAAGTTCGATAATGCGTAGGAAAATAATTAGAAACCATTATTTGCGTTTATTTCAGTCAGAATTCTACTAAAACAATTAGATTATTCGCTCTCAATTTCTATGCGGTGATAGTTGATTCGGCCTGCGGCCTCATCAACTATCACCTCATAGAAATCTCGAGCTCATAATCTAATTGTTAAATAGAAACACGATTTTTAACCAATCAGCGCGCGCATTTTCTTAGGACTGTTTTCTAAATTGAAATAACGTGCATTATGCTAATTTCTGACAACTCCAATGAAGCCGCCAACCTCTATTAAGCGGCCATTACGCTAATTACACTACTGGAGCTACTTACGAGTTAACTTCTTACGTACAAAACAATACTTGAAACTATTACAGTACGCTTACGACACACATCCCACATGACATACAAAACTTAGAATACAACCGCTTACGCTAGATACACTTGTTACCATCAGTTAAAATTTCGGTTCATTTTTTAGCTATTACTAAATTTCGAAGACCTAACCTATCAGTAAGAAAACGCATCATTTCATTGTAGGCTTGTAGCTAGCGTTCCCATTCTGGGCCCGCAAAAATCATTCAAAGTAGTAGCGAAACAATCGAGGAATAAAGGCAAAAATGAAGATACCAAAAAAACCTCGTAGCATGTTAACAGTTTGAATACAGTTAAGAAGAATTTATCGAAACTTTAGCCCTCAAGGTGACCCCGCGAGAGAAAAATGAATTTAAAGTTAACCATATTTAAGTTTAAAACGGACGTTTCACATCAGTTCAAAAGAAAACAACATGCATCTTAAGCATTTTTACAAGGTTTGACTCTAACTTTCACGAGAGTTCTTTAGAATTTAACCACGGGGTCACTTATAGAAATGGATTACAGTGAGATGGTTCAAATCGAATACAAAACGTTACCGTTCTTTGAGTAGATTTTTGGTAAATAATTTTTTTTTTATCTTATTGCTCGGACTTTCAGCAGAAACCGTCAGAAACGTGTCAGAGCGCAAAGAACAAATTGGTGACATAGTATTAAAAAGCAAAAAAAAAAACCTATTTATACATCAAATTCAAAGATTGACAGCTTGTCAAATGACGCTAATTACTTTAAACTGTTTTGTTATGCAAATATGACAAGTAACCACGTAAAAACGGCTGTTGGGCTTCCTGCAGTTAAAGCAACTGCAACTGAAGAAACCTGAAAAAAATTCAAAGCTCCAAAGGCCGGGACTCGGGCCTCACGGACCTCGGAGTTATCGCTGCGGCTGCCAAAGTAAGCTATGAAGTAATGCCATACATTGGGAGCAGGCAATAATATTGTGAGTTCATGTGTCCCCGTGAAACAAATCTCTAAATGTTGGAACATTTGTTGTCGGTTTACATTATCTGATGATCTATAACTTGTGTGTCTTTGTAGAATTTGCATGGAAAATATATAAAGCTATGAAATTTTATATTTTTTGCCCTCCAATGAGAGATTCATTATCAAAGCGAAAAAGTATAAAAGTAAGTACTAATGCAATACGATACAACACAATACAATCTTTATTAAAAAGGTAAAGGTAAAGCAACTTTATTTATACACGGTTGGTGTTTAAAGCTAGAAGCTTGTGGGGCCGTGTAATGAAACAAATGCTAAACAAACATAACATGATTAAAAATCCCAACTGGCAGGAGGTAGACTAGCTGGCTTTTTACAAGCATGACCGAGGAGTTGAACTCGGGACAACCGAGAACAAATCCAGATAGTGGTCAGAACGTGACTTGAACCCGGGACCTCCGGATTTCAAGTCCTGCGCTCTAACCACTCGGCCACGCTGCCTCCTTTATTAACGTGGTCAGCACGCTTACCTAAAAAGCTAGTTTACAGGTGCGCCACGAAATAAAAATACAAAATAGAAAAATAAGAACTTCTTGGAAGTGTATAAGTTAAGCTATAATTAAGAATGACTACATGTTACAATATTTTGTCTAACTAAGAATAAAATACAAAAATATTATTAAAAACAGTAAAAATAGTCCCGTAAGGTTTAATGTTCTTAAATTGTTCTTAAAAACCGTATATCTTTCTTGTTTCGTCTGGTATAGAGTATATCTCCACGATCTTAAGCCGTAAGTTGTTGATTTTACTTTTGGAAGGTCCACAATTGTGTTGCCCCTGAGATTATAATTGGAGCGCCTTACTGTTATGAAAGCTTTCAGGTCCGGCATCGCTGGCTAATATCTTAAAAACTGTGGACAATATTTTCGCTAACCGTTGTTCGCGGAGACTTGGGAGACCAATACGCTTTAATAGTTCCTCATAAGGCGTGGACTTTTCCCAGAAAACAAAACGGAGCGCTCGTTTTTAGTAACATTTGTTTGTTTTAGGGGGAAGAAATTTTACTTGACGAGCCGAAAGGATGTCTGTGCAGAAGCTACAAGCAAATTAGACCTTTTTTATTATAATGACGAATAACAGCAGTGAAGGTGTTAACATGACCCTGGCTAGTCCGCTAGTGTGTCCAAGTAACATGGAGCCTGTAGCGATCAGCTGGATCAAAACTGTGATATATTTGCTGTTACTGAGTTTAGCCTTATTTGGCAACGCTATGGTCATCTGGATTGTGTACAAGTACAAACGTATGCATACAGCTCCGAACTTCCTTATCGTCAATATGGCTGTGAGTTACGAGCGAACTTGTTTTGCATTTACCACAAAAGCGTTATTTAGCTCCTCTCTTCAATACGCCCCCCCCGTCTGTAAGTTCAATTTTAAAATCATGACAATTTATGAACAAGGAAACAAGGCATCCACCCCATTTACTTATTATTTTTGCCCTTAAACGTGAAAATGTGTTACCAAGTAGCGCTGAAACATAAAAAGTCGACTTTCTTTCTTTTATATGACCTTTCATACTACGAAAATCACCGAACTGTGGAATGGGGCCGAATTTTCGCCTTGCTACCCCGTCCACTTTCGTTGACAAATTCCAGAAATTCCAGTAGCTCACGGGCTGAGTCTCTTTGCCGCCACTGTTGTTTACAGACGATCGTTTGAACCGCGCTTGAAAGATGATCTTGGTTCAATGTATTTTTTTAGCAACAAAATGTAAATTCAGGACAAGAATTTTGACACCAACACTTAAAAAATATTGTAAACACTTCTTTTCACCAAACGTTTCTCGAAATTCTCTTCTACCGGCGGTTTAATTATTCCACGCTTTATTCAACTATGGTACTATAATGTAATAGGCCATTTTACAGTTGTCTGCTCAGAGACCTGGCCTCTGAATGCAGAACGAGGCAGGAGGTTACTTTGCATTGATACAAACCTCTCTGCTTAATCATGTAAATGCAAACTAGTTAGCATCAGAACAACTTTAATTTACAAAACAAAAGCAGTGAGGTCTGTATCAAAACAAGGTCGCCTCCAGCCTCGCTACCATTCAAAGGCCAGGACACTGACCAGACAACTGTAAAATGGCCAATTCACCGACGAAAGTAGGCGAGGCAGTAAAAGAAAGTGGGTGGGGCAGCGACACGAAAATCCGGGCCTATTCCACAGTTCGGTGATTTTCGTAGTATGCACCATAACTGATATACAATTTGAAATAAGTACCGCACCTCCCCGCTCTATTAAACCTTCCTTTCCATACCCTACTTTATCATAAATTTTAAGATGTTACTCCGATACAGTAGAAACCTGCATATAAGAACATGTGGATTAAGAAAACCCAGGCTGAAATTTGGTAAAAAAGGAGCACATATATAAGAACACATTCAGCCTGAAAAATAAAAATTGTTCTTATATATAAAACCTCTTCCCTTTTACATAAGGAACATGCAGTGTCTGTAACCTCACTATGGCATAAATTATTGTAAGGAAATAATTGAGAATTAATTAATTTAAGCATTGTGTTGCCCACTCTTATTTCATCATAGTCTAGTATGTCCCTTACAGTTAAAAATAAGAACACTTAAGAACACTTTCAGCCTGATTTTGCATTAAATACCCGACATATAAGAACCCAATAAGCCTGAATCCCCAAAATAGTTGTTCTTATATGCGGGTGTTTACTGTATTTGGTAAGATCTTCTAAGCTACAGAAATGCAATAATGCTTGAATCAAGGTTTTGTTTAGGATAAATAACTCTTCAATTTCTAATTCCAGGTTGGTGATCTTTTCATGGCCATTCTAAACATGATACCAACGGCAGACAGCATGATTCATGGCAGAAACTCATGGCTGATGAGCGACGGTCCCTTTGGTCAGGCGTCTTGCAAGTTGCTCTTGTTCTCACAAGGATCCTCAATAGCGTGTTCGATACTGTCCCTCACAGTGCTGGCATGTGAGCGCTTCTTCGCGGTCGTGCTCCCACTGTGGAATGTTATAACAATCAGAGGCACATTATTGTCGATCGCTGTAATCTGGGTTGCCGCGTTGGCACTCTCGTCGCCATTTTTCTATGCCGCAAAGGTGCTCCTTTACGATGATGTTCCTTACTGCATCGAGGATTGGGCCCCGGCCTTTGACCCCAAAAGAGCACATGCAGTCTACACGATCGTGTCTTTTGTTTTGCTGTACGCCTTACCTTTGTTAGTGATTGCAGCGTTATACTCGGTAATCGCTGCCAAAGTCTGGAATAGGCGCACACCAGGAAACACGACCGCGGCCAACCGTCGAGTGTCGCAAGACTACAAGAAGAATGTGCTGAACATGTCTATCGCCGTGGTCCTGGCCTTTGCATTTTGCTGGTTTTTGATGCACCTGAATCAAGTCTTACTGGATTTCAGCGATGTGTTCGTGCTTTGTGGCATACCTTTATGGCTTCAAACAACAGGTTTTTTGCTTGGTCACGCCAACAGCGCCATCAATTGCTGCATATACCCGATATTTAGTCAAGAATATCGTCGAGGCTTCATACAAAGTCTTAAGTCTCTGTTTTCCAAATTTTCTGCCAAATTTAACCCAGGAAATGAAAGAGCCGCGGATATCTCCATGGAAGATCAGATGGTAAACAGAGGATAAATTTAACTCTTTACTGAATTTTCAATTTCAGGTTGTTCGTCAACGACATAAAACTTGGTACTTTCGCCTTTAACTGTAAAAGTGTAATTCCAACTCCAAATGTTTGTCAGTGTTTTTAGCAAGAATCGGGGTTAGAATAGGCACAAATCCACGTTCCTGATTTGACAGAGCTTTTTCATTATAAGCCTGAACTCATCAAGCAACATGAATTTACTTCATTTATTCATGCTTATTCGATAAGCTTTTTGATTGGACCCATGACTAGAATCATTAGAATTACTCCTAAATGGTGACATTGACTGAGGCTTAAAATAAAATGTACTCTCCTTTTTACGACTGAATTTTTAAATTCAGTCGTATTGTAGCTAGCAGCAGATTCACTCACACGGTTGGTTGGTCGACATCCTCGGAGACCCAGGGGCAGTTAGGGGGGGCGAGGGGAAAGTCGTAACGGGCGAAAAAAAATTTCGGCGAAGAAAAGTAAAGTACGAATACTTTTCTTCGCCGAAATTTTTTTTCGCCCGTTACGACTTCCCCCTCGCCCCCACTAACTGCCCCTGGGTCTCCGAGGATGGTTGGTCGATGGCCTGTAAACATTTTTTGCAATTCCGCTGACCAGCGGATAGTAGCAAGAGGTAAAAGACAAAATAACAAAACGCGGCTGACGATATTGTGGACGACCGCCGAAAAAGTGGACATTGAAAGCTTCAATATAGCGATGTACCGATCTTTTTTTTTTGCTGTCTAGCTGGCGTCGTACGAGCACACAAAAATTAAATCGGTTTGATGTACAAAGTTGGGTGAACAATCGATTGTTTTGAAAAGAGCGTTGGCTTCAGCGTTAGTGTGTATTGCACTCAAACGTGACTCATTCAATTTTTACTCCTAAAGAAAAGAAAAATCATCAGGCTATTTTTAAGGCAATTCTTTAATTAAGGATAAAACAGCTATTTACAATAACAGTGATAAAGTGTAACTATATTGAAAAATTCTTTTCACTATTGTGAACCTATAAATTCACATTTTCATAGTTGCTAGAACAAACCATTTCACATTTGATTATTTTTCGATGTGAATTATAATCCTTGAAATAAGAAAATCTACTGCCAATATTTACATTAAACTTAGTCATTTAATATAATATAATATAATATAGTTCAAATTGTTTCAACAGTGTACATTAACGTTAATTCCCGGTCGTAAGGATTTTAAGCACTTGGGTTTTACAACTTCGAAAGGCGTTTTGGGTGTGCTTATAAGAGAGGATTTATAAAGGGAAGAGGTTTTATAACTGGGATTTCACGGAAATCTCAATGTCAAAATATTATAAAAGGCACGACAATGGGATTTATTCACCATTCTTTGGTCGCTTAGCATTCCAAAAATATTAAGCGGTCTGAGAAAACAGATTTACAAATTGGGATCTCCAGAATAAAGAAACAATTCAGTAAACTTGAAACATGCAAAAAACGCGAGAATCTGCAAAAATCAGTCCTCTAACAATACCTAGCGAGGAATCAACTCTTCAAAATAGAATTCCGAATCAATTAATATTATGACTACCAAATAAATAGCTAAAGATGGAGAGAATCCATCATTCAAAGTTAAAATTTCACCCATAAGGCCAATTGATTAAAATGAGAAGATTGCAATCTCTGCCAAGAATTGAAGACAGGTCTACGAAATGAAGGAAGGATTTTACAATTTCGTTAAAATAAAGAAAGATTGGTGCCCATTCTGCCTGGAGTGGTTATTCTTTCTTTCCTTTCCTCTCAGTCTCGGCCTTTCTTTCATTCTCTTGTATTTGGTCGATCATTTTACGAGCGTAATGAAGTCGGCTGGCCACGCTTCTGCTGCAGCCGTGTTTTTCAATGTTCTTTAGAGGGAACGTTCTGAATCTCTTGTTCTCGTCTATGTACGTCACGGCAGCCATGAGAGGACAAACGATAATCTTGGTGTGGTCTTTAAAAAAGTTTATCTGCAAGAAAACAGGATTATGAGTCATTGTGTAAAACCAGCTTGCAAGAAGAGAGTGTTTAGTTGAACATTTAGCTAAGAATCAACTTTGTCAAATATTCCAAATGCTTTAAACATGTTGGCTTGGTCAAGAGTCTTCTCAAATTTTTGCTTTCATGAAAAATGTACGTGTCCAGTTATGGGGTGTGTGTTGAGCGCAGAATTCAAAGTTTGCGTGACAAAAGAAATTTGAAGTTGTTTTGCTTCTATATTCGCTATGACTGGTTTGTGCTTCCTTCTCAAATAATCAGATCCTGTTAGACATCTTTTACATGCCAAAGGGAAATAAAAAGGTTATTTTTTTAAGTACAGTGAAATTCCTTTCTTGAACCTCAGCTGAGGAAAGGGAAACAACTTTTAGTTCGAGAAATCGGGATTCCGCTGCATTCTGCTATTACAGCTATCCTTATTGAGAGCTATCAAAAGACAGGCTAACCTGAGTGCTACTCAGGCTAACTTGTTTAAGCCTGAATAGTGGTCTGGCGTTAGCCTGATTAGGTTTTAACATGGCTGTACCACAGGTTGAAGACGATATTGGATAAAAACAGTATCATTTCCTCCCAGAAGGCAGTTCAGTGAATTATTCAGTTACCTGTAGAGTGCCATTAGTAAGATGTAGTACAATAGCTTCCTTTGTACGAAACCACTGCTTCAAGAACGGTAACCTGCCTGACTCATCTTCTTTGGCAACACCCTTAGTACCTGCTCCAGCCTATAAATAAAATCAAAAATAAATACACAATAAACAAATAAGTGAATTGTTTAGTCAAGCCAGTCGTGACTACAAGGGGCAATGTCCTCTCCTTGATCAAAACTGTTCTAAGTCAGAGCAGGGCTCACAAAAGTCCTGTCTGATCGTCCAGGACAAGGTAGCCTGCATAGCTGGCAGGGTTAGCGGGCACGAGTGAATTTTTTCTTGCGCGGGCGGAACTCAACTCCTCACCAAACCCCTCACTGATTGGCGTCAAGACAAAACCATACGGCTGCCAGCAGGCAAGTTATTTTTCACACTCACTTGCCCAGTGGGCACAGAAGCAGTGGTCTAGCAAATAAAAGTTACATATTCTGCCAGTATGAAATACAACAAAAATACCTTTAACAAGTGTTGATCCATGTAGCTAAGAAAGTAGTTTAGGAGTCTGACTTTCTTGTTAAGAAGAGAATCAGGGTAGCCCTTTAAGGTGTGATAATGTTCATTTCCTGCTTCATCAATGTACTGCAGATTGCTACAGGAAAAATAAATAAAATATTAACATTGTGTTATTTCCTCAGTAGGGCAATAACTTTTTTATTTACTGTTCACTCGGAACACAGAACTGTGTACAAACGCAAACAGGGCCATTTTTATTTTTGTGCTACACTGCAATAACATGTATCGCACAGCCATATCTTGCATATGCTTACTTAGGTAAGCTATAAGTCCGCGTTCATTTAGTCTAGAGGCCCACCAGGCCGGAGGTTATCCCAGTTTCTGTAGCATTTCTGATAGTCCATCACAGGGTTCCCCCAGCACTTTTTCCCTGGTACCCATTTATACACCTGGGTGGAGAGAGACACTGTGAGAGCAAAGTGTCTTGCCCAAGAATACAACAGAATGATCCTGGCCAGGGCTTGAACTCGGACCGCTTGATCCGGAGTCCAGCACGCTAACCATTAGGTCACTGTACCCCTCACTTACCAGTGACAATTATTCTTGCATATGTTGCAGGGTGACGGTTCAACTGAAGGCATTTTTATTAGTAGTGAAAAATAATGTAGAACTCACTCTGCTTTGGCAAGCCTTTAGCATTCATCAAGTGCAAAATCTTGTAACATGTATCAGTTCTCTTGTTGCCTGCATTCCATAATGGTTTTCCTTTATCTAATAGAGGTCACAGTTCATGATTTTGGGTCAAATGAAAAAAAAAAATTCAATATACTATTGTAACTTACTCTCCATCCTGGTAAAGAATCAGTCTTGTTGCATCATTGAAAAGAACGCCAACACTGTTGTCACTTAGTTGATAACCAAAGCCATACTTGTCGGAATAATCCACCCATTTACCAACCCAGTAGACAGGAGCAACTGCTGGGTCTTCTGCATCATCTGTTCAGAAATAACAATCAAATTCAATCAAAAAAATTCTGAGTTACTGATTGCTATAATAAAATATAACATTTTGTCTGACATTTACACACAGTCACACTGTTAACAAGTAATACTTGGTCCTTCACAATATTGAAATTTTTGCAAATTTAAATTCACCTTCATTGATGCTTGCTCTGTGGCATGGTTTGGTGTCCAGACAAGCTGTGATGTGACCGAAGAGCTGGGCAAGGTAACAGTCTTTAGGAACCTCTGTAACATCGATAACAAAATCAACTTAGTTTATAATTATGGGAAAGCATAAACTTAGATTGTTCTCAGGGCTTTCAGTAAGATCTTAAGTAGGTGGCTGCCCTTATGTGCAGCACTCATATATACATGTAAGAAGCTGCAAACACCTGTCACCTTTATTGGGAGCCGCATGAACTCTAGCTGGCAGGTGCCAGGTCTTATTGAAGCTCTGGTTCTGGACAATCCAAGGGATTGCAGCAACCAAAAAGACTTTTTTATATGTACGGAACTGCTTCCGCCCTTTATACGAGATATGTAATACAATGCTACATTTATCAGGATAACCCAACAATTCCCTACATGTAGAAACCTACAAATATGAATACTTCTGGCTAAAGAAGGGACACTAATGGGAGTTAATAAATAATTTTATATTTGACCTTGGTCTGGACCTCATACGGCTGACTTGATCACTGTGCACCTCATATGCACACAATCCCCTTATACATGACAAAATACATTTTTTGAATGCCTCAAAGTACCTTCTTGCCCTTCATCCTTCAACTCCTCGGCAACGGCTTCACCAGGCATGATCAGCTTACTTTCTGCACCACAAACTCTAATACCAAGCGACCTCCTATTGCTAACTTTCTCCAAAAACGCAGGCTTGTCTCTCCTCCCTGCAGTGGTAGCAGGACGGGTTTCTTGCGAGTTCAGCTCATTGAGTGGCCTCCTAGGTACAGCAGGAAGATTTGACGCTGACGACCCTGAAGCAAACCTGGGCACCATTGTTAAGCTACTGACTGGCATACGGCTAGGCGTAAATCCTTTGAAGAAATCATCGTCAAGAACCTGTTGTAGATTTGGTCTTGTAGCAGGATCTGGTCGTAATAATTTTATGATTAGAAGTTGTGCTGTGTGCGAGACTTTTGAAGGGATGTAGTATTCATTTCTTTTGATGCGCTGGTATGTGTCTTTCAAGCTTGAGGTTTCAAAAGGTGGCTTGCCGACAAGTAGGGTGTACCTGAACATGACAAATAAAATACGCACTTTAAGGCCTTACTTACAAGTATAATTAAGTGCAAGATGCATTCACTCGTAAATACAAAGTAACGTAATTTGGTGAGATTTACTGTGACCTGCCGTACTCCAACAATGTTTGTCACTGTGGATTAAACAATACCATTTTGTTGCTAATTAATTTAAATATTAATTTATTTATAAATATTTACATGTAACTTACAAAATACATCCCAATGACCAGACATCAACCTCAAAACTATGGCCTTTCTTGTTGAGTACTTCAGGGGCAATGTAGTTTGGTGTGCCACACAGAGTTCTAGAGAAAGATCAATATTTTTATTAATTTTAAACTATAAATTATTTTGTTAGTAATGCATCGGTCAGTATGGTACAGTTTGAATGTGCCAGACTTTGACAACAGTTTTCCAGAACCATCACTGAGCCATCCCCGTCTTGCCCATGCAATCTTGTCTGTTGCTTGCGGCTTCCCTCTCAGATGTATGTATGAATGAATGCCTCCTTTTGAGGTTTCCTTTTGAAGCTACATGTAACAGTACTTTAGCTTTCTTTTAAAAAAACTGAATTTTTTACAAACTTTGCCACCATTCTTACTACCAACATCTACCATAATTAAAATGGTGAATAAATTCAGTTTTCTTACTTTTTTCTTTCCCCATCAACCTCCACCTTAGTTGCAAGACCAAAATCCCCAATCTTGACATCCATCTCGTCATTTAGGAATAAGTTGCCAAGTTTGAGATCACGGTGAATGATCTTGTTGTCATGGAGATATTTACAGCCTTCAACAATCTGCTTCATGAAGTAACGCACTTCCGGTTCAGTCAGGGCTTTTCGGCGTTTATGAAGTTCCATCATGGACTGTGGGAACAAGCAAAGAAAATTAAATGTGCCCTGATGATAGCAACCTATTGTAGGCTCAAGACATGCAAAGTTCAAAATCACAATTATTAGAACAAAAACTCTATTGTTGCAGAGAGAGCTTGAAAATAATAAAACATGTTATACATAACCCCTTGTTTAGAAACATAAAACATTAATTTAAAATGATATTATTTAACAATTACAAAATCAAAGTGTGGCAGGACAACTTTGTTATATTTACATAACTTATTTTCATATTTTGTATATTCATGTCAATTTCTGTTATCCTAATTTTTCTTGAGAAATCAGGTAAAATGTTCGCAAACAGAATAAAGCAGAAAATTGTATATGTTTTATTATGATACCTACATATATATATAGCTTGCATGTTTGGGTAAAGATAATTTTTTTCCCTTACACAGTGTAATACAGATTTTTCTTCATTTTTCGAGAATAAGATTTATCCCTTATATTTTAATTCATTATCAAATAAAATAAAATTAATGTTTTGTTTCTAGGCTTGTTTACACCAGGTGAACATGCAAATTTTCCCCTTTTATATCAACAAAATTTTTACTCTGCATAAATTAGACCTAAGTCATACAAAGCCCTTGCTTTTCACTCCAGAATTTTTTTTTTTGGCAAGAAAACATGTAGCATTGAAAACATAAATTGCAAATTAAACTTGTGTATTTTTTTTTCAATTTAGTAAGTGACAATCTTTATTGTCTTGTAGCATGAGGATGCTATCTTCATTGTGCATTGTTCATGCAATATTTATCTTTTAGCTCCGTGTGGAGTAGCAACAGGTGTCTTTAAAACAGTGTTAGTTCCTATAAAACTTCATTTAAAACAAACCATATGAGAAGTAATTTTTCTTTCCCAGCAAGAAAGTGATTTAAAACAGTTTAAGCAAAGGATAACACATAGCAAGGGATATTTTAAAATAATTGCATAAAAGGTAAACGGAAAATGACCTAAGAACAAAGCGAAAATAGCCATAAGCCTACGTGGATGTTTTGAAGTTTATGAATATTAAGAAACGTACGCTTTAACACTTACCGACCCTTTTGTGAAATCTGAAACCAGTATTCGCGGCTTGAAACACACCTTTGTCGCCCTTTTCTTGGCGAAATTATGGTAAGAAACAGTTTTTTCTGCGTCTTACATTTCATCAAAATGTAGTCACGATCGTTTATTTTAAATATCCGATCAAAACGACTTACAAATTAACAGAAGAATAATTATATGCAACAAGCACTCAATCCGGAAATATTCGTTAAAAATCATGATAATAGATAGAGAGAAGGATTTTCTTTATTTTTTTAAAAAAAGAACTTCTACTACTAAGCGTACAAATAAATGCATACCCTTCTTCTACATAACTCCAACAGAATGTAAATGTAGTCCGCGTCCTCGAAGAATCCACGAAATCCAACGATATGCTTGTGAGTGTCCGATTCGAGGCCTCTTTTGATACCCACTGAACGGTGAATGGCAATCTCCATCGACATCTACAGGAATCGAATAGTAATGTAAAAATCACTGAAATATCGAAACGTTGAGAGGTCAAATACAGCTCTGCAACTCGTACGATTTAGTTTCGGCGTTCCTCATTGCTCACCTTTTCTCGTTGATGTGGCTTAGTTAGCATGGTCTTTGAGATGATCTTGCCAGCCAAGATTTCCTTCGTCTCCATATCTGTGAGTTCGTAGCATTTTGCAAACCCTCCCTGTGAAACAAGAACATTAACGACACAAATTTAAGTACTATAAGTACAGAATTAAACTCGCGATCAAAGGTTCGTTTGCTCGTGTTGTCAGGGATTTTTCATTTCAATGACCGTTGGTGTAGATTATGTACCTTGCCGAGGAAACGACCTCGTAGATATCGCTTTTTTGTCGTCGGATCAACAATATACTGATCCAAATCTCTCGGAATTTTTGCGGAGCTGTATTTATCTCTTGTGGCGGCTTTATGCATCTTCAACTCGCTCAACGTACGAGGTCGTCAGAATTCGCTGTTCTCGATCTTTGCAATTTAGCTTTACACGCAAAGCAAAGTGCCACGGTGTGAAGAAAGTCCGTTTTCAGCTTTCCACCTCGATTAAAAATTATGAATATGGCGAAAATTCTGAGCAAACGTCTCGAGGAAAAAAATCACAAAGCAAGCTGACTGTGCTCGTGGAAGGAATGACCGATTCGAAGAAGCTCGACAGTTTAGAAACCATTCAAACAAACTGCGTTTGGATCATTAGCCAATCAGATTCCTCGATAGTCCAGAAGATGCGATTTGTCAACCAATGAAATTGCTCGGTCACGCAATCAAGAAATTGAATGACTAATGTGAAATCATGCGTCACACAGCAACAGGAATTTAAATTGTATTTTAAACTGAATATTTTAAACAAACAAAAAAAACACGATATTTTAGGAATAAAGCGTTGTCTCCTGTGGAGATTGAAGAAAAGACATGCATAATTTTCACCAACTTGTGTTGTTCTGACTGTTGTTGAATGTTTGAGATAGAAAATTTTTTTTGTTGTTTTAATTCAAAACATCAACAGCTGCAAACTATGAAAAAAATTAATTAAAGAAAGGTTTGAGATTTCTTTGTGCAAACAAAATCCATTTCTCCTTTTACTCAAAGCAAAATTTTGTGAACTATTCCTATTAATTAAACACTTATTAATTACATAAATTTCTTTTTGATATAGGAATAATTTCAATATATGGCTATAATTTGTAGGGTGTAAGAAAATGATTGCCCTCCAATGCAGTGACCTTAAAATCCATACAGCCCACCTCCTGGCCACATATCTACCCACTTGTGCAAATAATTTTGTGCAAATGTCTAATAAAAATTTTACAACATCGTCTACACTGATTTTTCCAATTGTTTTGCTACTCATTTTAAACAACTCAAAGATGCATGATCACCAGGCTTTGTGTTTGTAAGATCAGCTGTGACTAGTAAATAGTCACTAATAAAAATAATAGGAAAATGTAACAAACATGGTCAAAATATCCACAATTCTTTTAATTATTTACCTGAAAAAACCGTATCATAAAATTGAATGTTTGAATGTTTCAACCAGTTTTGTTGACCACCTTGAGAGCTGTGTCCAGCTGTGTTGAACCCAGACTTCTTGCAGCCAACAGTTGCTGTTGTTATTGACGAGCTGTCATAAGATTGTACATGTTGTTGTGTATTTTTCCTTTGCACCTCCCCCCCCCCCCACTCCCCCTCCCCCTACCCCCTCTGAGGCCAGGCACATAAGCTTCCAACCCGTGAATTAATATAAGTGACCTAGCAAGCTCCAAAAAATATTATCTATGATTATTATATACCCAAAGGTTTTTTACTGCCCGTCAGCTGTAAATGTGAAATATGGCCGTTTTATGCTTTTATCTGGGACTTTTAGTAGCCACACTCAGGCAGATAGTTTTTCTTTCACTGATCTAAACACAAGCAAGAATATTTACCACTTTTATATGAATAGAAGACGTAGAATAGAAGAAGATGAATACTTACTTCTGACTGATGAAAACAAACTCGGCTTCCTTTGAAGATTCGGACTAAAAGCCCGGGAAAGCTTCCCGGGTAGGAATCTGGGGGCTAATTGAACTAACACTTCATTTACGCTGCACTGTACTGAGTCAGCATGGCGGCCGACGTATCTCAGTTTGTGGTGAAAACAATTTCCCTTCTAAATTTAGAAAGAAAAGCTGAAATCGAGGAAACAAAAACTCTGCAAGAAAATGTTAGTCCAAAGGAACTTCAAAGAAGAGGTGTATGCTTGCTGAAACTTCGTGTTCGAGGTCGCAGAACTGGGTTGTATGGGCGATTGCTTTTGACTTTTGAAATCAACAAGCCTGGCACAGATGGAAAACTTCCTTCGCATTCTCTTACTCCTGGTAAATATTCCTTCCAATTCAGGAACAATATCATTTAGTATTATTAAAGCTGAATACTGACCCCATCAGCTTCTCTTCATCCGGTGACGGGGGTGGTGGTGGTGTTGTGGGGGGGGGGGGGGGGGTAATTTAAGAGTTGGCTGTTTTGGTATTTTTACATTCTCGCCCCCAGAGCTCGTGATACTTTTGGCCTACGCCAAGGATCAAGACCAAAGGCTAACTCCAACACTGGAGAGTACTCTGCACATGCACAAATATTAGGACTGGCAAGAGGTCTCAATCCTTGGTGCAGACCAAATGGATCATCATTCTTCAGTCCCCAGAGGCTGCAATCCTTCTGGTCTGTGCCAGGAATCGAAACCTCTGGCCCCTCCCAATTTCTGAGCATGCGCAGAGTACTCGTTCTGTGTTTTTCAGCCAAAATCAGATTTGTCTTATTTGACAATGAGTCTGTAAATCACGGACTTCCGGTTTTGGAGGCAGCCAGAGGTCTCAATTCCTGGCGCAGACCAGAAGGATTGCGGCCTATGGGGACGAGAATGATGGATCATATAACAATGTCTTTTGTCAAAATTGATGATATTCTTCAGGGCTGTGCTCTAAGGGTGCCCGGGTGCCTCAGGTGACTAACTTTTGCCTTTGGGCGACAAAATAATCTTATTTCTTTCATACAAGCTCTATGCTGGGCACCCTGGATCTCATAGTTTGGAACCTTTGGGCTCCTTATAATTTTTCTTAGAGCACAGCCTTGTTCTTCACACCAGTAATAGTAAATTATGTGGCCGTTTTGGTATTTTAGTGGAAATTGAACATATTGAGCCTCGACATAACAAAGTCCGTGGTCAAACAAAACCTAGTTATAACAAACATATTTTTGCCAGTACCTTGGCCAGTTATATCAACAGGTTCCATTGAGGGGGTGGGTAATATTTGCTATATTTTTAACCTGTCATAAGCAATCCACCTCTCGTTAAAGCAAACTCTTACATTTCTCACTGTAAAAAATGATACATTAACAACTCAACTGTCATGACTGTAAAGAAAATAAATTATTCAACATATTTTGTTCAGGAGATATACTTGGACTTAGTTGGTTAAATTCTGACCAAAAAGCCAATGACATTGCCTCTGGAATTGTCAGCCGTGTGACCCAGGCAGCTATAACAGTAGCATTTGATGAGACAGCTGACAGCCTTACATTTGATGATGATGGTCCATTTAAACTCATCAAACTGGCAAATGATGTCACCCATAAAAGGATCAAAAGGTGTGCCAGGAAAATATTATAAATAATAAAGTGATAATAACTCTAAATGTTAAATTGGCATTTAGCAAGAAACATTAATTTAATTTTTCCTTACAATATCAATACACTGTCAAGCAAATAACAGGAATCCACATTTGGCACCCAGGTACTTATTAAATATATCAGCCAAAGCAGTAAGCATTAATTTTACTGTGGAGGAGGGCAGGAGTCTGGGAGAAAAGGGGCGGGAGGTGGAAGAAGAGAGGGCAGAAAGCAGGATTCCAGAGGTGGTGGAAACTCGGGAGAAATTGAAAAAAAAGGGTTTCAAAAGCAATTGCACAAAGAGACTGGAAGTACTGCGGAAAGGGGTGGGAGCCCTGTAGTAAAAGGCAGGGAAAGTGAGAGGTTCAGACCCTCCCCTCCCCCCACCTGTCCCCCCCCCCCCCCCCCCTTTATTCAAAAGATGGTGCTTAATCGGGGGTGGAGTTGGTGGCCTTGGCCTTTTGATTTTGGGACAGTACAGTGCAATTTGTTTTGGTTCATAAATACTTCCCAATTGGTTACACTAAATTTGTAATTATAAAGTGTGATACACACAATAATTAATCTTCTGCTTTATGGATTTTAGTGCTCTTGATACCTTAACTAAGTACAGAGAGGGACCTTCTGCTCACTTGATTGATGTGCTCTTTGGAAACCTGTGCCCTGGACCTCCATTACAAATAAGACCTTTTACTGAGGGAGGAGAGATCTCGTGTACATTCTTCAATCCTGATCTTGATGATTCGCAACGGCAAGCAGTAAAGTTTGCATTATGTCAGAGAGAGGTTGCAATTGTGCATGGCCCCCCTGGAACTGGCAAAACTACCACTGTGGTCGAGATCATTATCCAGGCTGTCAAGAGTCTTGACATGAAGGCAAGTTGAGGTTTTATTTTACTAATGCTCGGCTTTTCTTCCAATGTAGAAGAGATTGTTCAAGTTAAGAAACATCTGTTTGTCATAGGGTGATCAGTACACCTCAATCTGTAAACTCCTCTGAAATGTAGGACACCTAAGTGTTTCTAAGATGGCATCCTTGGTGGTGTGGATGGAGAGAAGTATGGCATGTTATATTGTGAAAGTAAAAAGTCCTAATATGCAAGAACAGAACTTATGCCTGCCAGTACCCCAATTTTGGAAACCATTCTGCTTGTATAGTTGAGTCATTGATAGTGCTGTGACTCAACCGAGTACTACTGGTTTGAGCAATTATTCGATGTGATATTTATTGCAGGTCCTAGCTTGTGCTCCTTCAAATGTTGCTGTTGATAACATGGTTGAGAAGTTGGTGAAAGCCAAAGTTAAGGTAAAATTAAAGAAAATTCCAAATGATCAAGTTTTCATAGAAGTGTCTAGTCACAGGAAAAATTTGTCAGTGACAATCTAGTGCATTAGCAAATATATAATCATGTAAAAATCAAATGCTTTTAGAGAATTTTACAGTATAAATTTTGTTATTTTCAGTTTAGTTCACAATTTTAAAGTAGTTAATTTTTTGTTGAGTACGTTAGTAAGTCTTGTAAGTTAGCTTATATATGTTGTGGTTTAAATTTTACCTTGGTTTAAAATTTTTCAAACCAGTTTGATTTTTATTTTCCTTTGTTTCAGATTATGATAATCAATACAAGACAATGAAAACTAAAAATCAAACTGGTTCGAAAAATTTTGAACCAAATATAAAATTAAACCACAACATATACAAATTGTAACAAATTATGTGTAGAAAAAGAGTTGTTTTGTAAATATAGAAGTTCAATGTACAATTGACAAATTGTTAAATATTTTTAATTCCAACAAATAAATATTTTATTTTCTATATTTTGATTTATAAGGTTGTGAGGATTGGTCACCCTGCACGTCTGCTTAGTGTTGTTCAAGGGCATTCCCTCGATGCTTTGCTGTCTAATTCTGAAGGTACAGCTATCGTGCGAGATGTAAGAAAGGACATCGATGAAACACTGGTATGAGCATTGTTCAATTTCAACTTTATTTTCACTGTCCTCTTCCTCCATTGTGTAAAAAGTTGTCATCTCGAGTCCAAGAAGATCTACATATCTATATATAAGTTGTATTTGTGGGAGGTGCGGTGGCCTAATGGTTAGTGCACTGGACTTTGGATCAAACAGTCCAGGTTCGAGCCCTGGCCAGGGCACTGCAATTTGTTCTTGGGCAAGACACTTTACTCTCATAGTGCCTCTCTCCACCCAGGTGTATAAATGGGTACCGGCGAATTTACTGCTGGGGGTGACCCTGCAATGGACTAGCATCCCATCCAGGGGGGAGTAGAAATACTCCTAGTTACTTGTTGCTACGGAAACCAGGATAAGCTCCAACCTGATGGGCCACTAGGCTCATATACAGACTGAACCTTACCTTTACCTTCATCAAACTAAACTTAGATTTTGGTTGAAACCATCAGGAAGTTATAAATTGAAAAAGGTGTGAAAAACTTAAGTTAGTTTTCAAAACTTTGCTGAGTGAAATACAGATCCGGTCTAATGGTTAATTCACCTTTCAATAACACATGAGCTCTGAATTTCAAACCTAATTTGCCATAATTACAATTAATACAGTGCTGCCAATCATAATGTTGCGACTAGAAGCAATGGACACTCAAAAAAGAAACAAACAAATTGAATTGAAATCCACCTATTTCAACCCACCGGCATGGAATTTTGAACCTGTTGAAGTCATTTCTTCCTGCATCAGCAGTGTAGTTGCCAACCGTTAGTTGAGTTCTGAGCTTCAAAGTTCGAGTGTTTTTCTTGTGCAGTAATGTGTTGAACTGAGCCTATAGTCAGGGCCATTGTGTTGTGTTCTTGAGCAAGACACTTCTTTTACAGTGCCTCCCTCAGGGGTGTTGAATGGTAAATGTGAGACTTTGTGATACAGCGAGACTGATATATTTTCTGCTAGCCTGAGACTTCCTTAGCATTAAAAAAGAAATCAAGACTCCGAGTAGGCCCCCCATAAAATTACGAGACGATGTGATCCCTGGAATTTGGCTAAAATTTTGCGACATGCATTTTTAGAAGGAGCATTCACCACCCCTTCTCTTCAACCAGGTTTGTAAACAATCTTGACAAATTGTTTGTGTCCTCTCTTTGGTTTACGTCAGGCAAAAGTAAGAAAATCAAGAAATCCATCAGAGAAGAAGCATCTAAAACAAGAAATAAAATCTCTGCGAGGAGAGCTAAAACTGAGAGAAGACAAAGCCATTACAGAAATCCTCACCAAAGCTGATGTTGTCTTGGCAACCAATACCAGTGCATCCTCTGATGGCCCCCTTAAACTTGTAAAGCTAGAACACTTTGATTTGGTTGTTATTGATGAGGCTGCGCAGTCACTTGAGGCTGGCTGCTGGATACCATTACTGCGGGCACCAAGGTACTTATATATAAACGTATGCCTTATGTAACTCTTGCTCTTGCCAGCTTCTTCTTGTTTTCCTTTCTTTCTGGAAATAATTGGTCTTTGACATTAAGTGTAGGTGTGACGTGAATAATAATTATTTTTAGTAAAAACCTGTTCTCTGAACTCCTCCCCTTTCTCTTCTCCGAGAGGAACAAAGACCGGACTGGAGAGAGCAGCAGAAATCAAGCCTCACCCTAACTTTGTCTGCGATTCAATCTGAAAAATTCCACACTGATGACATAACTTTATAGAGTCCATGCAGCATCTCTGTTTGGTTGTTGCGCGGTTGTTGGTTGATACGAGTCGTGAATGGTATCAGTCGACTCGTACGAGTCGTACAAGTGGTGAATTGCATATCATTAGTGGGATTTAGTGTGTATTTAAAGTGGTACGACTCGTACAAGTCGTACGGATCGTGAAACAATGGTCTACGAGTCGTACAAGTGGTGAACTGCATATCATTTGTGGGACTTAGGGTGTACTACAAGTGGTACGAGTCGTACAACTCGTACGACTCGTACGGATCGTGAAACAATGGTTTACGAGTCGTACAAGTGGTGAACTGCATATCATTTGTGGGACTTAGGGTGTACTACAAGTGGTACGAGTCGTACAACTCGTACGACTCGTACGGATCGTGAAACAATGGTTTACGAGTCGTACAAGTGGTGAACTGCATATCATTTGTGGGACTTAGGGTGTATTACAAGTGGTACGAGTCGTACGACTCGTACGGGTCGTGAAACAATGGTCTACGAGTCGTACAAGTGGTGAACTGCATATCATTTGTGGGACTTAGGGTGTATTACAAGTGGTACGACTCGTACGGATCGTGAAACAATGGTCTACGAGTCGTACAAGTGGTGAATTGCATATCATTTGTGGGACTTAGGGTGTACTACAAGTGGTACGAGTCGTACAACTCGTACGGATCGTAAAACAATGGTTTACGAGTCGTGCAAGTGGTGAACTGCATATACATTGTGTTTAGCGGGTTTTGGCTTTCGCGGTTTCAGAACGAATAGCTACACTGCCTTTAGGATATTTGGGCTTTCAAGTTTATACACTGTGATTAGCGTGTTCAGTCTCTCTCGTTTTTAGAACGACGAATATACATTGTGTTTAGCCTGTTTTGCCTTTCGCGGTTTCAGAACGAAGAATTACACTGTGTTTAGCGTGTTTAGGCTTTCACGTTTTTAGAACGAAGAATATACATTGTGTTTAGCGTGTTTTGCACATTGTGTTTAGCGTGTTTTGCCTTTCACGTTTTTAGAACGAGGAATAAACATTGTGTCTAGCGCATTTGGGCTTTCAAGTTTATAGAACGAGGAATATACATTGCGTTCAGCGTATTGCAGTTCAGCGTCGGCAGTGTAGCTATTCCTCCTAGTATAGTTTTTACTATTTTAGGAGTATCTTATTAAAGCATTAAAGCATTCCCGTTTTCACGCTTTCTTTCTAATAATATGCAGTTTACCAACTGTACGACCCGTAAACCATTGTTTCACGACTCGTACGACTCGTGAGGTCGTGCTGTCACACTAATGATATGCAGTTCACCACTTGTACGACTCGTAAATCATTGCCTCACAACCCGTTCGACTCGTACAAGTCGTACGAGTCGTACGGGTGGACTGATGCTATTTACAACTCGTATCAGGTCGGGTATATTGGACATGGATGATTTACTGAGAATCAGATCAAGTTTCTGTTTTCCTTTCATCGCAGGTGTGTTCTTGCCGGTGATCACCTTCAGTTGCCTCCTACAATCTTATCAATGGAGGCAGCTAAACAAGGTCTTGAAGTCACGTTAATGGAGAGACTTATAAAACTCCTGGGGGATGGCGCTGTACGCATGTTAACAACTCAATATAGGTTGGTAAGAATAAAACAAAATCGGGTATTCACAGAAAAGTGTTTATCTATCTATTCTAGAGTACACCGCCTACTGGCGCAAAAAAAAAAGCCAGGGGCCTTCCCGTATTTGGCACACCAGTGCTAAATACAATGACACTTTGATAAAGTGATTTTTTTTTTGCCTAAGCGAGGATGTGCCCCTGGACGTTGTATGGTATGTTTGTATGTATGGCAGTACTGCCTTGTCCTCAGTTTATTCCTCACAAACCTCTCATTTCCACCAAATAACTAAGAAAACAATATTCAGGTCTACTGAGAAACATCTTCCATACAATTGAGATTTTCACATTTAGAGAGCGAGTATGTTCCAGCTCATTTTATTGCAAAACGTTACCTTTTGCTCAATATTGCTTGTAATATTAGAAACATAATCAGTGTAAATCTTTTTTGGCACAGAATGAACGAGGCGATCATGAAATGGTCATCAGAGAAACTTTACGAGGGTCGACTAAACGCACATAACTCTGTCAAATCTCATCTGTTGAAAGATCTTTCCGGCGTACAGGAAACAGACGAGACGTCACTTCCGCTTCTGTTGATTGACACCGCCGGATGTGACGTCCGAGAAAAGGAGGTGGAAGATGAAGTGTCTAAAGGGAATGAAGGCGAGGCTGACATCGTAGCCGCGCATGTCGTGGCACTTATTACCGCTGGGCTTCAGCCAAGTGATATTGCTGTCATCGCACCTTATAACTTGCAGGTGATTCAACGGAAACAGACTGTTTTTGAAGCCAGCATGAGCTACAGTTGGTGGGCGGTTGAAGATCCTAGACATCTAAGTAGCTAAAACTATTAAAATCTTAGGGGCGCTTACAATTTGTCAGAACCGGCCAACCAGTCAGATTTGCCCTGTCAAATCAGTCAATACACAAATATAATGCGTGGTCGTGGTGGATTTGTGCGAAAATCTCATGAAAAAGGCCCATTTCACATTCAAAACCACCGGACTGGCCAGCCAGTTCTGACTAATGGTAAGAGCCCTTAGTCTGGAGTGACGAGTGTAAAAATTATTGTGTAAAAATTATTGAGTAGACCATGTTTTACCGCAATGAATTTTTCTTTGAAGGTGGAGTTACTAAGATTGCGTTTATCGTCAATGTACCCGGTATTAGAAATCAAATCTGTGGATGGTTTTCAGGGAAGAGAAAAGGAAGCTGTTGTGATATCCTTGGTTCGTTCCAACAAAAAAGGTAAATAAAATTGGGCCTAAATCAAGTTTTGACAATGTTACTAATTTCATCCTACAAGTTAGTGCTTCCTGCGCTTGCCTCCAGCTATGTAGCTACTTTCATGTACAAGAATTCCAAACGCTTCCTCCTTTACATGAGTGCAGTTATACTGTTAAAATGTTCTTGTATCTATCTCTTTTCAGGAGAAGTTGGTTTTCTTGCCGAACACAGACGAATTAACGTTGCTATCACCCGAGCCCGTCGCCATCTTGCCGTTATAGCTGATTCTGAGACCGTCAGCCATGATGACTTCCTAAAATCTCTGGTGGAATACATGAGCAGTGAAGGCGAGGTTAGATCTGCTCACGAGTATCTTCAAGATTCACTCACAACGGCGACTGATTCTTACACTTGCAAACATGAGGACGTTTCATTTACCAAAACCACAAGAGATTCCAAGAAGAAAAAGGGGTTAGAAGCAGAGAGATACGATCCTAAAGAACGCCACTCGAAGGAGAAAGATGGCTTTAAGGCGAGTGACACTTTCGAAAACAGAACGAGAAATAGTGAACAGGAAATTAGCACCGCAAATGATGTCTCACAACAAGATTCGTTGTGTGCTTTGACTGATTCCTCCGTTGTTATTGAAGAAAATCCTGAAGGAATTTCTGAACTGCCTGACAAGAAAGAGGTGTATGAACCATTGCCATCTACTAGTAACACCGCAGCGGTCAGATACAGTCGAGAAACTCTTGAAAAAGAAATATTGGATTTTATTCAAGATTCGTCAAAGTTGGAGCTCTCTTTCCCGAAGGCTTTGAACTCGCAACAGAGATTTGATGTTCACAGCATCGCGGAAAAGCTCTCGCTCTGCCATGAAAGCAGAGGCGAGGGAAAAGATAGATATATTGTGGTTGGTAAATCAAAACCTGCGTCAAAAGGTTTGTATATTAACTGTCTGTGCGATACCTTTCCATTTACGAAATGTTCAGTTTGGATGAGTAGGGGTCTCTCGACATGATTTTTGAAAGCACGCGAAAACTACTCTTGGTAAACACGCTATTCTCTTCGTGGGATCAATTTATTTCCAGCTCTAGGGACGTCTGAGATTCCAGCCGATTCTATTTTGGAGTGGTTGTTAATTCCACTTTGCGAAAATTTCGCTCAAAACTGTGCAATGGACAATCGCACTTACCTCCACACGGCCCGAATCTTTGACGTTTGTTGAGCGGGAGAGGAATTGGACGGACGAATCATGTTTACTGGGGCTACCCTCTATGGGAATGTGAGTACGATTTGACAACCTCGGTCCCAGGGTCCTTGAGAATGAGGTTGACGATTTGACTGAACAGTGCTCTCCACATGCTACTTGTGCGCTCTCCTCCGCAAAGGCTCCTTCAGTGGAGGGGCCCAGGCGAAAAAACGTCCCCTACGCGCTTTCCTTCAGTTCCCCTGTCCCCAGGCTCCGAGCGCTTTCTTTTAACCTCTCCGCATTTCCCAGCGCGTACGAAAAGATAAAAGAGGCCTCTGAGGAGGAGAGACCTACTTGTGCGTTCTTTCGATTTTTTCCCTGTTTACTACAACCGTCTGGAAGCACATGTTAGAGTTGATGTTGTTGTTGTTTTGTTTTGTTTTGTTTTGTTTTGTTTTGGTTTGGTTTGTTTCAAGCTGCAATCAAAATGCTGATTGTCTTTTCAACGTAATAGCTCATTTTAACTGCTGTTGTCGTCATTCAAGCAAATTAATGGCAAAAAATCTTTCCGGTTATCAACTGATTTCCAAAAATCATTGACAAAAGTTATTAAAACTGCTCTCCTCTATTTGGTGAAATCTGTGAAACAAAAACCACAATAATCGCTTTCTTTTTTTCACGGACAGAAAGGTCTGTTTGATAGTTTCCAATTTTTTCTCGGACATCAGCCGTGAGCAAAAGGAAGAGACCTGTGCGCGAGTAGGGATGGCGCAGTGGTGAGAGCGCTCGCTTCCCACCAATGTGGCCCTGGTTCGATTCCCGGACCCGGCGTCATATGTGGGTTGAGTTTGTTGTTGGTTCTCGTCCCTGCTCCGAGGGTTTTTCTCCGGGTTCTCCGGTTTTCCTCCCTCCACAAAAACCAACACTTCCAAATTCCAATTCGATCGGGAATTCGAGGGCCACAGGTTTGTCAGTCTCGAGACTGTTATGTGCTACCCTCGTTAAACAAAGTCTTTATTATTTATTATTATTATTATTATTATTATTATTATTATTATTATTATTATTATTATTATTATTATTATTATTATTATTATTATTATTATTATTATTATTAGTATGAATCTTGCATGGTGCTGCTGAGTCTAAAAAAATACTATAAATATATATATTTTTTTATTTTGACTTTAGATGACGAAGAAGATTCTGAACTAGTAAGTACCTGCCCTTTGTGCAAGAAGCGAGTACCAAGCTGCAATCTTGAGCTTCACTCACTTCGCTGTGAGCAAATGATGAGATCAAAAATGGGAGAAGCCAACAAAACAGAACGGAGTGATGTGATGCCCGCGCGACCAAACACCAAACCGCAGAAAAGCAAAGGAAAAACAAAACTCTCGTCGTCCACAAAGCAAACAGAGGAAGATTTCGACAAGCTGCTGGTTTCGTTCACCAAGTTAGACACGCAGTGTGCTTTCGATGGGTGCAAACAGAGCATAAGAACTTTGGGACAGTTGTGTAAATGTTGTGAAAGAACGTACTGTTTGTCGCACCATATCCCCGAGATTCACGGCTGTGGTGAAGCGGCTAAATTGAGAGCCAGGCAACTTGCTAGCAAACCGAAGAGCAGTAAGCCAAAGGCTTTAGACGCAACTCGTAAGGGACAGCTACATCGAAAGCTGGATAAAAAGCTTGATGAAATGTCTGAGCAAAGAAAATCTAAACGGAAGGGAAAAGACCAAGAGTAAAGAGTTGTAAAAGCTCTTCTTTAATACAGGAGAGATTTAGGCCATTAAATGTCAGTTATAGACAGGCTTTGCTGCACTCAGTCTTTCTAGATGCTTTTGAGACCCGGGTTCGAATTCTGGCAGGGATTATTTTGGTTACCATTCCAATCGTAAGCGTAATTAAGCATTTAGCTGCCCAACTAACATGACTTATTCCCTCGGGCTAATTCTCACAAGGGGTCAAAACAAGGGGGATCTCCGAAGGGGTGAAAACAATCCAGATCAAATTGTATTCTGATGGCCGGCGATAGGAGAACTAACGTAATCAGAGCATTCACTGGTGTAAGGGCGATTATTAGAATTGGAGCGCACATCATTACATTGATTCTCCCCGCACAGTTTTGGCCCATTACAGTGCAGAGGCCAAAACCCGAGGAGGCATCCTTTAAGTCCCCGCGTAGTAATGTTCGTAATCGGGTCGTCCTGTATCACAATAATATCGGGTAACACATTTCCTGGACCGGTTTGTTCTGCCGGAGGTCTAAAAATGGACAGGTACGTTTAATTTACTTTATAAAGACTTGAAGTTGACAGATTAATTTTGAAATGCAAATAAGCGCTTAAATGTGCCTCTCTTTTTAGCGAAGAAAACAGGTGTTTTCATCGCCGGAGAAGGATGCACACGGTGATACAATGTAAGTGTGATCTTTTCATCATAGATCAAAATGGTATTTCTGAGCTGCTGTTAGCAATAAAAAGCTTGGTTTAATTTACTTTATGGAGACTTCCAAATGAAGGACTGGAAAGATTTACTTTGTAATGCAAATTAGCGCTGAAACATGCCTCTTTTTGTTTAGTGAGGAAACAATCATAGAGATATCTTCATCGCCGGATAAAGATACACGTGTTTCCAAGTTGCCAAGCATGAATTGAACTTCCACTTTGGCTTGGTGTTGTAAGGCAGCACGGAGACATAAAAAATGTCTCTAGGCTCAAGAAGCGAACTTTTTAGGCTATAAATTGCTGTTTAGTACTGGTAATCTGAAAAATATGAATTGGCTTGGTGTCGTATAGGGCAGCAGGGAGACATAAAAAAAATGTCTCTGGGCCCACGAAGGGAAGTTTTTAGGTTATAAATTGTTCTTTAGTAGTAGAAATCTGAAAAATAGGAATTTGTTTCAATCTTAATTTTTGTACTATAATTGCACAGTATTTTCCATACAGTATCTCCCTTTACGTCAACCTAAGGGGGCAGTTTCACTGCGGTTTCTTAGCTATTTTGCCAAAACAAATCAACAAAAAAGTCAGTATAAAAGTTAGGGTTAAACAGTGAAATAACTTCCATTATAGTTCTAATCACTAGGTTATAGATACAAAAAAAAATTGCGTAAAATTTAGTATTTTCGTTTGTTTTGCTGTTATTTCAGTTACGGTTCAGAAGTTGAAAATGAAAAGTTGCAAATGGCGAATTGACATGCACCTGTGCAAAAAGTTGATGTTTTGTATAAACTGATTGTGAAGAAACAGCATGTTGTTTCGATTGCTGGACAATCGCAGTTAAATTTCGTTCTGTTTGTACTTTTCAAATCTATATGATTGGCTTGTAGCTAGAAATGAAATGTGAAATGAAAATGTTAATAATTGAAAATAGTCAAATATATTGAAGAATAGTATGGTGGCCGAGAACTGCCAATCAAAAATTTATTTTATCTTTGGCATTTTTTTCATTTTGATTTGTAATTATTTTTATTTTTTCCAATTTATTTTTATTTTTAAAAGTAAAATCAATTGAAACCCAATTAAAAATGAAAAGAAACCGAAGTAAAATGAAATGAAATGAAATCAAAATTAACTTTCTACCCAGCCGAGAGCTGCCATTACCAGCTGCATTGCGTACATAGCAAACATTTTAAAATGACGGGAGTTTGACCAAGATTGTGTTTATGTTCAAGACGGAGACTCTTTCTATCGAAGATGGCGGATAACAGGTTTTCATCGTGGAGAGAAGATGATCTTCTCAACGGAGCGATGAAAACATACGTCAAACAAGCCAAGGCCTGAAACGCGAAGAAGCGATCGATTTTTTGTGATATAATGGGAGTGACAGGCCTGCACGACTTCTACGTTCGTGACATTTGTACATTTGCCAAATTCGGTCATTCGACCTTTTAGCTTTTTACCTATTTCTGAAGGCACTATATGTTGTATCATTTGGAGGGGCTATAAGTTGAGTATAGCCGTAAGACTAGCAAATATCTAGAGGTTATAATATAGGTCTGCACAGTGTAATTTCGAGTTTAATTTCCTGTTTGTTTCAGAGTTCAGTTGTTTCTAAGTTTGACACCTGTAGCTCTGTAATTTGCCACACGTTTCGCTAATGCGGTTAATTTTCGCTCACTTCTATTTGCAAGATATGCTATAAGCTCTCAAAGTGTTCACTCTGGAAGGACAAGGTCTGAAATATTCCGTGAAAATGTTGATTACTTGCATTTATATTTGCGATGCCGGGCCCGGCTTTTTAATTAATACTGTTGCAAGATGTATCGATCTATCTAATCACGGATGACATATATTTATCTTTGTCCGGTCAGACAGTTGTAGCTGGTTTTAGAGAGATATTCTCCGTTGTGAAGGTTACGCTTCTTGCATTAATTTGACCGAGCGTTTTTTCTCTTGAGCTCGATGTTTAAGTTTTACCTCCCTTGTTCGTTGTGTTACGTTCACCACGATTCAAATGGGTTGATTTTGAGCTTCGACGCACGCAACATTGTATTTGCGTGTCGAATTAGATCATGTTTTAGTTAATTATTAATGTAGACCTATATATACCGCCACGCACGTGGGACGTAGCCTGCGAATACAGCCGCCTCTCATCGCTCCCGGGAGCGAGTGAGAGGCGGCTGTATTCGCAGGCTACGTGGGACGTAGAGACAATTGTTCTATGCGTGAGTCGCTGCGTGACTTTTTATAGTTGTTTTGACTTTTTACGTCGGTTTCGTTTCATTTTTATTTGGATTTCAATTGATTTTACTTTAACTTGTCTTTAATTTTAATTTAAAAATACAAATAAAATTGGAAAAAATAAAACTAATTACAAATCAAAATGAAAAAATGTCAAAAATAAACCAAAAAACCCTCCAAACCCGGAATTTTCGATTGGCAGTTCTCGGCCACCATAGACATCCTGGTAATTCACTCTAGTTTATATGATAAATAATACTAAGCAATTTCTTTTTCTCAGCCGCAGTGACAAACGGTTCCACACATTGTTCAAAACCCGTATCCCTGCCCTATATTTTGACGTGGGAACTCTCACTTTTTCACGCTAGGTTCAAATCCATTCCTATCTACAGTGATCTATTTAACCGCTGCTGAAGAATTGTTACTTTCTAAAAACGTAATTGCAAATAAAACTCCAACTCGAACTTGAACTCGAAGTCCAACTCGAAGTCCAACTCGAAGTCTAACCCGAAGTCTAACTCGAAGTCCAACTCGAACTTCAACTCGAAGTCCAACTCGAACTCGAACTCGAAACCAAACTCGAGCTTGAATAAGTCCGCGAGTGTACTTTATACAAGGAATCAAGCAGACATTTTAACAGCATTAAAAAAGTTTTGAGTTTCTTCTATAACTGTAACAAGTTTAAATTATGGAAACCTTACGCTCATCTACTCATACTCCTTCCGATACTCTCGGACTAAATTAAAATTACTCTACTGTTCTTACGTGTAATTGATACTCGACGAAAGATTCATTTGAAAAAGTCTGTCTTTATGCATCAGTCAATTCCAGCAGTGCCCATCCCCCCCCCCCCCCCCCCCCGGGCTAACCCCCGGACATTAGCATTTCTTTAAAAAAAGTTGGCAAATTCCCCGGGGTGGGGATGAAGGAACCGGGAAAATGCCCCGCTCCCGGGTTGATTGTTTTCAATCTCTCGATAGGTGATATAAGAATATAATACAAGTTAAAATATTGAAGGACCGTAGCCAGGGTTAAACATATTAAAAATTTAAAGACGATCTCTGGCTAAAAATATTTAAAAAGTACGAGCTTTCGACTGTTTGATCTACAGTCTTCAACGGGTAAAAAAGAATGACGAAATATGAATATAAATCGGTAAGAATAAAAAAGAATGAAATATGTAAATTCATTATGAATGTGTGTAAAAAGAATGTTGTATTGCCCAGGGAGTGGGCAGGAATTGTTGTCAGCATTTGGAGTGACCATGGAATGCCACGATTCTAGTGCTTTTCTTATTCGGAAGCTGCCTTTGTCGATTACGGAGGCGTTGTTAAAGTCAATGGCAATGGATAACAAAAGTGAGAAAGTCTTTCGGCATCCTTTCGAACTCAGCTGTCAAGTTGGTCATTCTTGCTTGGGCTCCCAGCCCCAATATATTGAAACAGAAATTTGAAAACAGTTGGGCTCAAGTGGTCACTCATTACAGCAAAACATGGCAAAATGATCTTTGCAGTCGCGTCCTTGTACAGTAATTAAATTTACGTGAACATTAATCTAATTCTTTCAGAATTTTTGCATAATTTCGCTTCGTTTTACTTCTCTACTTGGTTTCAACAATTCATCCAAAAAGTTTGTTTTAAATCGCATGTCCTCGTCCCACGATCTTGAAAAAGAGAAGACCAGAAACCATGTGATACCTCGTCAGCACAACACGAGAAAAATTTACAAAACACGCGCCACCAGCGAGTGTTTTGTCCAAAACCAAAACAGAAAACTGATTTTCAATCAATTTTGCAAATAGAAGAGCCAAAATGTCAAGCGAAAGAATTGACTATAAGAGCGGATGAGCTGAAAAATGCTGTTTGGTTTTAATTATGGACATTTTTTGTAGAAATGAGATTTTTAAAATATGAGGGCCTGGGAACGAAGTTGGGAAATTCCCGGGAAGATGACGCAATGAGCGCGACAAGAGTCCCCTCCACCCTCCCCTAGAGTCACAAGTGACAGACAACAACATGGCGGCGACGAACAAAACAGACTGTGTTCGCGTTCCAACACTTATGACAAGTTTAAGCATGGAGATTCTCGAAAAGCTTGGTATGAAACTAAATCCAAGACATCCTCTTAAAGACTTCAGATATCTTGCTGGAAAAATGAACTATACTTACGAACGTGTTAGAAACTTAGAATATCAAAAAAACCCAACAGTTGCATTGTTGGGGGAATGGATGATGACGAGCGCTGATAGAGGAGAAGCCAGAACAGTAACAGAATTAATAGCTCTTCTCAAGGAAATGAGAAGAGATGATGCTGTTGAACTTCTCAGGCCCGTCGAATTTACAGGTAAATCTTATGACAGAGTTGATCGGAAGTTTAATAGTATGCCCAGTGTGATTTTGGTACAAACTGCCTCCGTGATATGTTAGGGCATGTAGATTTGGAGATAAAGCTGCTTCGTTAAAGTGTTTTTCTCTGTGTTGGCAATCAGTAATGTTACAATTTTGCGGTTTGTCATTTAGTACTGCCATTATTCGTAGACTAGATTATTCTACAGAGTGAAACAGCGTTGTTTTTCAGGTTTCCGTTTCGTCCGACGAATATACAAACAATGTTTCGTGTGACGCTGCTGTGGAATTTGTCGTTTTTGCCAACTGGATAATTTTATTTGCATTTGATTTCGTAGATCAAAGATTTCTGTCGTTGTAAGTTTACATTTAAATCGTTTGTCCATTGCTTTGCCTCATCCAGGCCAGTGGATGGTTCTTTCAAGAAGACAGTTGAAAACGAAAAATTTGGTATAAATCTAAAGTTATGTAAGCTTAATGACTTTGCCTGGGCCAGTAATACCCAAAAACAATCGCTACTTAAATCAAGCCCCCCAAAAAAATACTTGCCAAATTTTCCTATCCGAAAGAATCCTGGACTTGAAAATTTCAAACCCCAAAAAATCCTCCTGTCACTTGCAATCCTGAGTACCCCCCCCCCCCCCCTCCCCCCTGGGTTGGCATGATAGTCTTGTAAAATAAAAAAGCAACAACTTGAAAACAGAGTAGAAGTGTTCCATTTTTGACAAAATCAGGGAATAAATTTTTGCCTTTGAAAACAGTCTTCAAGGTACTGAACAGAAAGCAAATTTATCTCAGACAAATTAAGTTATTTTCTGAGAGAAATAGAAGTCTGAATTATTTTTCAAACTACTCCACCCTAGTCCAGGTTACTTTTTTTACATCAAGGATTAGATGTTGTCAGTAGGTGTTGAAGAATTGTTAAACATTTGGTCAATTGAAAACATCAAGGTTCATTCAGTAAAACTGTAAAACATTTGTTTATTCTTCATAATAGACATACCGCGTCAACCACAAAGAGCAGACATCCACCAAAGGAACAGATCCCATGAGCTGCCTTTACCACCTGTCGGTAGCTTGTTTGGAGCATATTCAACAGGAGGTTTGTTGCTTGCTTGTGGCCAGTGTGCGACAAATGCAGACTGCAGACTGGTGTACTCTGGTTAGCCTGATAGCGCTCTGATTTGCCTGAATATTGTTCCAGTTAGCCTGAATAGTACTCTGGTTAGCCTGTTTACAGTTAGCTCTCAAATGGTCAAGGTGACATGGTATAAACGTCAAAAGTCTGCTTAGCCTGCAAGCAGGCTCTCTATGGGACCAACGCATGATTGGCGAAGCCACGATTTACGTCGAGCGGAACAAGAGCGCGAAGAAAAATGAGAGCCTGCCCGAAAGCCATTGAGTTTCGAATCCGGCCCCTTGAAATGTGACAACTTGTTGACAGCTCACCAGACAAAAGAGAATGAGCAAAAGATAAACAAATATTGCACATGAGCATATCTTTTCGTATTTTGCAAGTGCTGTTTTAATGTGAGATAAGAAAAGGAACTGATAGATCTGGTCACATATCAACGGATAATTTACTCATTGTCAAATCGTGATTGAAGCCATGGAGAGGTAGAAGCAACTGTGTGAACAAATTGGTATACAATTCGTTACAAATTATCTCGTTTGTCCAGCCAAAAGTGTAATTTGTGTGTCTGAAAAATCAGGAGTATGTGCAGGGCTTTTCAACAAAATTAAAAGGACAACGAATGGCGATGCAGAGGTTGGGATCGGCAGCTCTTCTACTCGAAGCGAGCGTCAGCTTCACAGATGGCAATTTCAACTCTCGCCAGGAGTCCTTCAAATCGACGTAGCAGTAAATAAATCCGCGAAAACATCCCTTCTTTACGGGAGACAAATGCCTAAGTTTTAGTAGATGGTTTGATTCGATCAAAAGTTCACTAAATGCTTCTGAACAAATCACATGTTTGAATTCATGGATGCATTATTCCCGGGGTATTAATTGATTTGCATTTGATATCAACAGTGGTTTATCTCATATTAATCATGCCTGTTTGACCAATCAGAATGATGCATTCGTGGACGAACGCGCTGTATTAAAAATACATTGGCTTTCGTGCAGGCTCTCATTTCTCGTTGCTCGCAGGCTCCCTTTGCCGGGCCACTCAGCGGCTCGCTATTCGCGGCCGCTCGCGTGCTGCTACCAAACTCGCAGCCCCCAAAGACAGCCTGCTCGTAGGTTAAAGTCTGCTGGTCTGCAGTCTACATTTGTCACACACTGCTCAGTGGCTCGCCTGCTTACCTGCTTGCCTACTTAATAATAATCCAAAGGGGTGTGTGGAATAAGACCCTAAGTGACGTTTGATCTAATATAAAATTCTCCCTCTGATTTACAAACATGAACATGGCAAAAATCTATTAGAAGTCACTTGGGGCTGTACTCCAGGCACCCTTTCATTTATTAGTTAAATCCACTAAGTATGATCATCTCTTTGAAGGTTGTTCTAAAGGGAACTGCTTTTGATAAAGTCAAAGTGGAAGTCATCATCATTGATCATTACACTGTATGACAAAAAAAAGACTGTGAAGGCAGTATTACTGGAAATGGACTGGGAGCAGTTCGTCTTCATTCCTTCACCGTGTGTCTCCTCCATTCTTTCTTTTTTTTTCCTTGTCCTTTTTTTTTCACTTCTCCTGTTAGTAAGTAAGTAGTGCATATGCCTCACTAACTTTCGTATTTTAACAATGTGTGTATCAAGCAATATTGTCGATTATGTACAGAGCACTGTAATGTAATCTATTAATAATATATTGTGTTAGCCATTAATTTTGTATAGTTTTTTTTGTTTCTTCATTTTTCTTACAGTCTAGGTGAGAATGGCATGATTTCTTAGTTCTTACAATGCAACCTCATGCTTTCTAGATTTGAAAGAAACACGTACACCTGAAGAAAATGAGTACCTCTACAATAACAACTTGGTACCGACAGGGCAAATGTATTATGAAGGAGCAGATGGAAGTAAGTTAGTTAAAGTAAATACAGCTTATTCGATGGTTTAGCATATAATACGCATGGATATTTTGCGAGTTGCGTAGTATTTTTCCGAGACCCGAAGCGGCGAGGAAAACTACGAGCAAATGAGCAAAATGTCTGCTCGTATTATATGTTAAACCAACGAATAAGGGATTTATTATTCCACTAAAAAATGAAGTTTTGTTCGGCCACTTTCAGTCCATATTTTTGCCCTGTTCTACAGTGTAATAACGTGGTATATTTTGCGCGTTCTTTTGCCCTAATATGGTAAAATGGCACAATAGTGGAATCATAAAGTACAGTAAAACATTTATTTCTTATTAATTCCTTTTAAATGAAGGGCTCGGTCGAAAAAGGGCCTTAGCTCTTTTTGGCAAAAATGAAAATCGTCAAAACAACTCCAAATTTCGCATGCGAGTTTGTTTATGTGTGTTAAACATTGTCCTGCATTTATTTTCACTAGTGTTCGCTTGTTTTTGGAGAAATAAAGAAGAGAATCTACTATTAGCAAATCATTGTTCCAGGACAAATCTAAATGTTTATGCTGGTTTCATAGTTCGGAATAACAAAAGGTTTTTTGTTTTCTCTTCCTGTTTTTGTAATTCAATTGGAATTTACTTGCTCGCTCACTTGCTCAAACAAGAGATCTGAAAATGGATCGCTACAACAAACATTGTGACGTAAGCTTTTCGCGCGCAAAGCCTCTTCAGATTTTAATCGGACAAGTTGAATGCTCACCTTCGCGCATGAAGTGCACTTCTCTCCACTGATTTTCGCTTATTTGACATATATTTGCGTCCGTCTGGTGGTGGAAGGACATCATTAAGTCTGTACACCCGCAAGCTCACCAGCATGCCTTAAAGAAACAAGGCGTGTTTGTTCCATGATCGCTAAAACGGCAGTAAACTTAGCAGCCGGGAACTCTGATTCCAGACAGAAAGAGTTTAAATGCACTTCTCTTCCAAACCAAGTTCACCTTCATTTGTTTGGGCTCATTTGCCATCATTTGGCATGTTGAATGTTTGGAAATGAAGATTGGTTTTTAGACTCTATTATTTTCTGTTAAATTTTGAGCATAGGACTTCCTGTGTCGAAGAAACTCAGGGATATCCCATAATAATCTTTAATGCATTGATCGTGATTATTGCGTTATTTTTTAGCGTGACTTGACAGTCGGGCGAAAGGTGCGGCGGCAAAGCCTTCATTCATTTCACTTGTGCAAAACGCTTTCGCGATTTACAGTATGCCCAAAAAGAACAGAATAGGAGCTTACTGCAAGTCAAGCGGAATGAAAATCAACCGTTTAGATTTTGTGAGTGCGCATCATGGAATTCCATTGATTGTTTCATCGCTGTCTGTCGAGAGGAATGAAAGGACAAGACTGAACCCGGGCTTGCATGTAAGTTTTTTGTTTGTTTAAGCTTACTTGTTCTTTTTCATCAGTTTTTCAGCCGGCTTAAATTCGATTCAGTGTATTCATAACATGCCTGTAGGAGAAACAGCCTATTCAGCTTAAAACTAACTTCTTTTGTGTTGTCTGAAAAAACCGTTTTATAAAACCAGACTTTTACTGCCATTTTCGAGCTACCGTGAACGGCTAACTTTTTAACGCGTTTTCTCACGATCCAGCAAAACATTCAAGTTTGTCTAGACAAACTGTCGCGTTTTGCAAGTGAACCAAAGATCAGTCAACGAAGATCGCTGTCTCAGCATTTACCAGAAATATAAAGCCGCCATTTGCTGTCGACATCAATTGAAGAACATTAAACGTCGACGCAAAAGTTTTCGAAACCTGTGTTTCATGACCAGAAACACACAGGCTGAGTTGCCAAAACTTGACATGTTTACGCTCCAAACGCGACGGTTTTTCTAGGCAAACTTGAATGCTTTACGCGTGAAAATTCGCGGAAAAATGTTCGCCGATCATGTTAGTTCGAAAATGGAAGTATCTTTTTTAGTGAAACGGACTGAATTTGCTTTGCTAACGGTAGTGTTATTCACAAAAAATAATCATTTCCCTTAGCAAAATTTACCACTGAGAAATTTCGAATACGTTTTCTTCCGTAATAATTTTGTAATTCGTCGCACAGACAAAGCATAAATGGCAAGCACTTTGCTGATAGCATCACTAAATTTCAAAGGCTTTTGCAGCATCACAGCAGCATCTACGAAATGTCACATCTTGCTCTTTTTTTACTTTCTTCATAAAACAGCGCATGAGAAAGTTTCTTTTTATATAATAGTGTTTTCTTTTTTCACGGATTGCAAAACGTTCACTCTCTAGACACTCTCTTGACTTTATTTAGATACCGACTCATGCCATGCAATTCAAAACAAGAGATTTCTTTATTTTTGCTAGGATAACCCTATGCTAACCCTAACCCTAACCACCCCAACCCTAGGGTTAGTACAATAACTCTAGGGGTTGGGCTTAGCGGTTAGGGCTACCGTTAATATTTGTAGAGTTAAAACAGTAATCGGTTCAACTTCGCTGATTTCATTGTTTCGCGGAACAAAAGGTTTCTTTCGTCAAAGTCCAGTTTTTGCATGCGTAATTTGTGGGAAACAAGGCAGACAACAGCGACGATTTTCATTTTTGCCAAAAAAAGCTAAGGCCCTTTTTCGACCGAGCCCTTCAAATGTTCCATGATCACAATATTGAGTGGATTAACAAGTTAAATGTAAACTTTTTCAAGGATCCGATCAGGAAATCGTGGCGAATGCGCAATACACCAGGTTCTCTGATTATGGATCACCACTGGCTTTGGAGCCAAGACCACAAGGTACTTAATGTCGAATTGAATAGTTTTACACAGTATTATGTTAATACATTTATTTCAGTCCAACTCATACATGTAAATAAGTACTTTTGTTTAAAGTATGAACATTTAACTGAACAAAAAGTTAACCTGGAGTTTTCAAGTGTGGTTATTCTCATTTTCTGTTTTGTTTTGTGCAGTTCGACATCCTGCAACAGACCAGCAAAATGGTAAGTAAAAACTGAATTGCTGTTTTAAAAGCATGCTCTACCAGATCAGAAAATGGTTAAACACAACTAAAGGTGATGTCCAACTAATACAGGCAACATGCAGCTTACTTGCAACGTGCCATACAGCACTGGTGCATTTCATGTGGTCAGTTGTTGCACAGTGACATATCAGTGTTATGGTCTACTTTTATCCTTGGTTCAAATTTTATTTTCCTTTGTTTTTAACTTGCTACCATACATTATCACACTCCCAAAACAAAGGAAAATAAAATTTGAACCAAGGATAAAATTGAACCACAACATTAGCACTTGTCAAGATTCAAGTCATTCATCATATAATTTCTGTTTATAGGATCAGACCAAGTTGAAGCACCAAATGTTGTCCTACAACCTACTGGCGTAACTGCACTTAGGCAACCCAGTTTTATTCCAGAAAGCCCGGCACGGCCAGGTGAATAATGTAACTGACATAGGTTAATGTGTATTAATAAAATTGTTGAATCAATTATTTCCAGTTTTACATTATGAGTAATGTCAAATAGTATAGCAAATTATTTGCTAACCCCCCCCCCCCCCCCCCCAAATTCTGAGTCTGTATGGTATACCTGTTAATGAGTGACCTCCGCAAATTGATAGGTTTCCTGCCGTTACTTTAATAATAATAATAATAATAATAATAATAATAATAATAATAATAATAATAATAATAATAATGTTTTATTGGACAATATATCCTCATAGTGGCTCTTCAGTTCACTGCTAACCCAAGCTTCTGTATAATGCCGTAACATTAAACAGAAATTAAAATAATACGTACATATTGTATAATTAGAAGAAAAGAAAAATGTATGAAATGAATAATTGCTAGCAACTTATATTTGTGATAAGCAGGGTTAATAATTCACATTTTGCTTAAAGTGATTTTTTTTTTAATTTATAGTTGTATCAGACAAGGTTGCTCTTGTCATTGGAAATCAACAATATGAATGCGACAAGTTAAAAGGACTGTTCTACTCTGAGAAAGATGCTTATGACGTGGCCCAAGCTCTTTATACACTTGGATTTAAGGTCAGGGCTGCGCAGCATGAATTGTGATACATTTAATTGTTACATTGTAGCTAATTCTTATCAAGCAAAGGAGAAATTTCTGACCAAATTTCTCATTTAAATTTTAATACGTAAGGTTAAACATGGAGCTTAACTTCTGTTTTCTTTTAAAGGTTGTGGCATTGGTAAACTTAAGTCTCAGTGAGATGCGAATTGCAGTGCTCTCATTTTGTAGGCTGTTAGGTGAGATTATTTAATTCTTTTTGGCGGAGGCCTAAAACTGTTACAGTCAAACCTAATTATTTGGTTATTACATTATTAGGAAAGGGTGTTTATGGAGTCTTATACTATGCTGGTCATGGATACGAGGATGGTGGAGAAAATTTTCTTCTCCCTGTTGATGCAAATCTGAAGTATAACAGACAAGATAGTCTGCGCGCTCAAGAAATTCTCGAAACAATGCAAGCATGCGACACCACACTGAATTTATTGATCATTGATTCCTGTCGTATTAGGTAAGAAGAGACTAGTAAAACATTATGTTTATGTTGTGTTTTCATTTTGTTCTTGGTTTGTTTATTTTCCTTCAACTTGTTTGCACATTCATATGTCATAAACTTCCACATTGGGAGAGACAAAGGAAAGCAAAAAAAATTTAACTTCAACATGCAGATGAAGATGGAGTGTGGAATATTTTAATTAATGTAGCCTAGGCCGACTTCTTTAAGATATTATGTAAGTGCCAATGATACAAAAAACAAAAACAAACATGAGAGATAAGAGAAGCGAGGTAACTGGGTGCAGGAATGAAAGCCATGCAACTTGATTCAGCTGAGCAAAGCAATCAAAACACACAGTTCTATTTACACTATAAGGATGTGACCTCAAACAGGTTGTTTGTGATCAAAAAGCAAATTTGCCATCACAGCGGCCGATCCGGCGGAGGGGCCAGGGGGGCAGCGCCCCCCCCCCCCCCCCTGCCTGAATTATCTTCGCAGAGTTCAACATTCGTAGTCAAGCCTTCAAAAGCGGCAGCCTTGCTTAGCTGAAGGTCTGGATCTGCCACTGCATCTACACATATTTTTTCAAGCTGTTTTTAACTTTGGTGACCTAAAATTGCAGGACCCCAGAGCAGCACCTTTTAGCTTGTGGATGCCATATTTTTTCCTGTTCAGTACCCTAGAGCATTGCTTTCAGTAGGTTGCTATCCTTTTGTGGCACCTGTCAGAAAGAAATTTAGGAAGCTGTTAACACCTCACCTTTGCAGGGAACTGCGACTACCTCAAAACACCCACCAGAGCTCCGGTGGGTGCCTGGTCTTATTGAAAGCACTGCTAGAAGGTAACATGATTGCTCTAACTTGTGGTGGTCAGTGGTCAGCAGTGTATTTTTAGATCTAAAACCTTCAGCCCAAAGATGAAAGGACAATCATCCTGTCCTCTTATATGGGAGTCCCACCCCATCCCCCACCCCCACCCCCCATGGTAGGGTATTTATTTCTCATTGTGAAAACAGTACAGTGTGGAAATGAGCTAAGTTACTTATTCAGTTAATTAAAATACCTGTTTGTCACATTGCTGAAAACAGGTTGCCAAACAAAAGTGGCACAGTGGAGTATTGTAAAAGAGGACCAAAAGGAAACAATATTTTTGCATACTCTTGGTAAGTATTCAATGCTTGAAATATTTTTAAATTTTAATCTGTCATCATTGTCATTGTAAATGTTACTCCAGAGCATAAATTAGCACGTGCATAATTTATGTGCATGACAATAAAGTGATGGACTCTCCTATCCTTCCAACCAGTAAGAAGATAATTATGCTAATTTTTGGTTGTTGTGGGTTTGCATGTGCGACTGTAACCCAGTCCTGGAGGCACAAGACTTTCCAGAAGTGGAATCTTAAGTTGAGCTGGATGTGGGCATTTTCTTTTTCCCATTTTCCTTGAATGAGAAACGTCATGATTAAATAATACTAAATAGAATCACCACTTACACTTCTTAGAAAACAAGCTCTCTTTCAATCTGAGATTTTCTTGTAAGCAGTTAGGGGAGTTGATTATTTTAACTTGGATCTTTGTTTCAGCTGTTCTCAGCAGGAGGCATATGAAGAACCAGCTCAACCCAATGGTCTTTATGCCCTTCATCTCCTGAGACACATTCAAAGAAATGAAAGAATTGAGCTCATCCTCATGGATGTTGCTCGGGGTACGTTATATCAGCTTTCTAGATAGGAAGGCACAGTGACCTAATGACAGTGACCTAATGACAGTGACCTAATGACTCTCTTTTTGCTCCGACAAAGGGCTGATGCTTAAAATGTCAGCTTTTCAATATTGAGCCTCTCTATGGGTACCACCACACTTATTTTTTGTCCCACTGTTTGCAAATCTTTGATATTTTTGAGCAGGCCTTCATTTTATGGATTGAAATCATGGCATGACAGTGACGTTGATGTAAGTCATAGCCAAATAAATGTCTCACAAATAATGTCAAAAAGTGTGAGATGAGCAGAGATGACATATAGCAGCCTACATAACAATGCTCTGTCTGAGAGTGGCAACCCTAGAGATATAGGAGACAATTGCGGGGAATGGGTGGGGGAGATAAACGCTTGAGTCAAGCAGCTAAGAGCTGAATTGAGTTTCATGCAAAGATCAACTGCGATCTGTGAACTCTTGTGTGAACAAGGTGAGATTGCTTGGAGCTGATTGGTTGGCAGTCTGTGAACACATGCAAGCTAATATTTTGATTGGCTGGTAGAAATAGAGGGGGATATGTGTACATTGTACATGTTTACGGTTCAAAGAGCAGGAAATCAATTGCTAGAAAAATTCATCTGTGGGGAGTGTAAGGTTCAATTGAGCTAAGCGTTTACTCCAGTTTATGCTTTTGCAACAAAGCGTATGCCAAGCATGTTATGGATAAGTTTCTGTGTAAAACTGTTCTTTTGTAATCTGGTGCTAAAATGTTGAAACTATATCCAGACATTTCGGGACCCTTCATCAGTTGTCATTCCACTGATGAAGGGACAGTAGTCCTGAAATGTCTGAACATTGTTTCAACATTTAAGCACCAGATTAAAAAAAAACGATTTTACACAGAAACCACCTAAAGGCACTACACAGTTTTAACCATGTTGTGATGTTATGGATAATACTGTTAATATTTCTACAGATGTCAGTAATGCTAACAGGAATAGAAACCTTAACCAGAGGCCCTGCCATGAAAGTGACTCAGTTGTGGATTGTCGGTTGACGGATCCTATTGAACCTACTGCTCGCTCAGATGAGTTTGCGGAACGTATGGAACTGTGGACCCAGGCTCACTGTGAGTATAACCAAGCACACCAAGCAGTGTAAGAAACAATCAACATAGTGGGCATGACACTAGACTGTTCACATATCAATGACAGGGAGCAAAGCAAGGGTGAGTGCAAAGCACAAGGTAGTGAGGGTGAATGACAGAAAAATACAGTACTTACTCCTCACATCTCCTGCATTGCACTGGTGTTCAACGATCAAAGAAAAAACTTGCGGAAAAAGGCCTGTAAACAGTCCAGCATTTGGTTAGTTGGTGAGAAAAAAACTGCAAGTGGGGGGAGGTGGAGGGGGGAATTTAGCGAGAGATTGTGGGAGACCAGTTGAAAGAATAATCGTTTTTAACACAAGTGTTTCATTGAATATTTTGTTCCCTCTCCCTAAACCCCTTTTCCGCTGTCATTGGTGCTTGCTTCCCAGCTCTGCAATAAGGATGCATGTATTTATTTATTTGTTTGTGAGTGATAGTATTGAAGTTCCTGACAATCTCTTACCAATTTTACAGGTCTTCCAGATGCAATCCCACCAATCAATAAAGATGGAGTGATTATTTCCTTTGAGTGCAGGACAGTGTTCTCTAATGTGATGGAAATTAAGATAGCAGCTTTGAATGCAAATCCTGTTCCACTACATCAAGTCGTCATGGAACTCGAAGCACCTCATGTAAGTTCTTGTGCATATTAATTTGTTGGCATTAAAACCTTGTTGTTTTTTCCTTAGCCTGTTGAGCCCAAAGCAAAAAAAAAACGCCCCGCCGTAGAAAAACAAAACAGCCATCGCAAATGCTTTTTTTTTTTCACTTCACGCCTCATGGAATAAGTAAACAACCTACAGCTTGTAGACTATTTTTAAACTTTTTTTTACAATAATTTGCTGTGGTCTTTTTGGAATCCATCCAACTGTAAGTTGCATGTGTTGGTGCCAGTGGTTTCAGGAAGTACGCTTTTCATTGTACTTTGATTAGAAAGCATTAATCGCTAAATCGCCTGATGGGTTTTAGCAGTACAGGTGTATATACACTTTGCTGAAGGCATATATCGCTGCAGTTTGGAATTTACATAGTTGGGTCATTTCTTTGCAGTGGACATTCTGTCATGGACCCAGCTGGCCAGACACACAAACACTGCACTGCAACAAGAGAACTCTTCTCCTGACTCTAGATATAGTGCAGTTATTTGTGTGCCTTACAGGTTCAGATCAAGGAATTCCTGAAAGGGGGAGCTGTACACCTTCAGGGATTTGCAACCCCCCTCAACCCCTCCCCGGAATCCACTTCTGGCCTCATGATACTGAAAATAGTTGACTTTCTTTTTGCTTGTTTGTTTAGCCTGTCAAAGCTAAAACTCGCCTTCTTTCTGGTGAAGTCCTTCCTGAAAATGGAGGCGTGTTGCAACAAGTTGTGCAGTTATCCCATCTACAAAAGCTCTTGGTATGTATCATATTCTAGTTTGTTGTTGCGGATAAAAAATGGAATGTCCCATTGCTTGATATAAATCATATCCGTAAATAATCAGAAATAATGCACGGAGCCAAATTAAGAGAATTGACATTTAGATATTAGAGCTACGAAGATCGACGGATTTGTCACATTCTCCCAACAAATACTATAAGAAATGTATCGGGCAATGTAAGGAGAAATTGCATCTTTTATCTCTTAACACACAGGATCCACTGGTGGTAACTTTCAAACTATATTACTACGTGGGGAATGAGGGCAGAGATTGGCAAGCCCCAGTCCGTCTCGGCTGCCCTTTGGTGTCGTCCGTGTTCGTTCAGTGGGACTGGTGGATAACTTGTGGCAGATTGCCAGGAGTGAAGAGCACTCGAGTTTAAAGAGAGTCGCATAAAGATCTCCTGCTGGACATCGTATGGTGCTCCGTCGCCATCTTGGACCAGTCTGTTGGGAAAGACCGACTGAAAGTCAACTGACTCGGTAGCCACTTCATGTTGACAATACCAAAAAGTCATATTGATTTTTCAGTGGCAGTGCAATATTTGCATTACTCTCAGAGTTTTGTTCCACGGAGGACAAGTCATATATGCCAGTTACTTTGGGGATATTGACTGCAAGCAGTATTTTCTTTTTATTCCCAATGTGAATGACGGATTCCACTGAAAGCTTAAGCAATAAGAGTAAAATTTAATTACCAAAATTCTACTAGCAGTGTAACATTTTGTATACTATTTGAAACATCTCGCTGTAATTCATTTCCATAAGTGACCACGCGGTTCAATTCTAAAGCATTCGCGAGAAAGTTACTGTCAAACGTCGTAAAAATGCTTATAAGGCGTGGTTGTTTTGTTCTGTTTTGTTTTGGTCCGTTTTAACTTAAATATGGAGAACTTCAAATTCATTTTTCTCTTGCGGGGTCAGCCTGGGAGCTAAAGTTTCGATGAATTCTCCTTAACTTTATTCAAACCGCTACCATGAGCACTGTGAGTTCTTTTTGGTACCTTTGTTTTTGCCTTTATTGCTCGAATGTTCAGCAGAAACCGTCTTAACTATCTGCGCATGCTGAACATCAAAGCCGCAAGAATCCCGGGCCTCGCCCATACATTTTGCGGTGCTATTAGTTGTGCATGGCTGAGAGCGTAAAGCTCCCTGTGCGTCTTTTTTGTGTTGCCTTGATATTTTTCAGCTTTGGAGACAACGAAAATATTACGTTAAATCATGTTTTAATTAAAAAACCATCGAATAGTCTCCTTCACAAGGCCTGCTCTCTAAAAAACTAAAAAAAAAACCGTTTGTACGGGGAAGGCTTTGCCGCCAGCCCGAGTTTCAAACCTTTACATCTTTATATACTGTCTCATTTTCGACAAAAAACAAAAACCCTTTCGTATACCTTTGATAGAAAATGGCTCTCGTTTCGCGTCATCTATTTTCAAATCTTTTTACTTGCATATCCCCTTGTGATGAAAGATTTCCTCGTTTTTCGGAGGATTTATTTATACTATTGAATATTTCACAACTATTCACCTCCGAGCAACTCGCGCGCGAAAATTGTAATCGGCGACAGGAATAAATGAGTTTGTTCTCGATCAAAACTTTCAATTCCTCTTCGGAAACGGAGGCGAATCGCTCAGCCATATTTTCAAAAATTTAACAGCACTACACGGACGAGGGGCTTGGAAACTAGGCGGTCTTTGAACTCGACATGATAGCTGATTGAATGCTCTCGACCAATCACATGTTTCAAAGTAATTCTAACGTATAATAACAAAGGATATCCGGAGTTTGAGTAGCCAATCAGCGCGCGCCAACAACGCTATCCACTGCTTTAGTATAAACTTATTCTTACTATTATAAAGAGTACTTTGAATATGAGTATTTTCAATGATAGCTTATTGTTTCAAAGAAATAAAGATATGATTAAAAAATGCTATAAGCAGTGTAAATACAATAGTTTTGCTCCATAACATCACTTTAATATCGTTCATTTTTGTGGAGTGGGATTTAGAGAAGAACCCTACTGAGTTTCCCGGTTCACCCTACAAAATGATTGTATCACGATGTAAACTGCATCGAAAAATTCCCAGTTTTTTTCTTGATATTAAAAGACGAAATAAAATGAGCTTTAATGATGTCTATCATGTCGTGTTATGTGCAGTGTGCACGTTAGATGATTTCATTGATAGCCCATATTTTATTTGGACCACTGGCAGCAATTCGAAGTTTGTTTTCGCCAAGCCTCGTTATTTCTGGCAAGATGGAAGGTGAAAGTGATTCTGCTGTTAAGTTTCAGATATCATTTTCGCCTTGCCTGCATGCGTAGCAGGCAGGATACCGCGCACGCGAGCTTTGTTTAGGCGGTGGAGCGGCAACCAAAACTCCATGCGGTTTTGCGGCTCTCATAGAGGCTTCGCCATCGAAACAAAGAACTCGTGCGTGAAATCCTGTCAGCTACGCAGACGAATTTTCCCCAGGATGGTACCATGCGAACTCTTACTGTTGAGGGCAAGTGACCCTGGCCGGACATATCTAAGACAAAGAGCATTTCTAGACTTGACAACTGCTTCCTATTTTTTACGTCTTACTCTGAGAACTTACCCAATTACGTAGGATATGATGACATGTAGCAACGGCGAAAATTTGAAGTGAAAGAGGGCAATATTAAAGGTGTACCTACGTACAAGCAACTTGAGTTCATACTTGATGGCCCGTAGATTAACACCGACCAGCTAACTGAAGCTTACTAACTGAAGCTAACTGGAAGTGGAACTGAGCCAAGCCTCGTGTCGGGGAAATTACGGCAAGAGGGGAGACTGAGCACCAGCATTCGGCAGTGAGCGAGCAATGATTGGCCCATGGCCGCCTTTGAAGATAATGAACAAATCAAAGATTAGGTTGGTTAGTTGAGCTACCCAAGTGCCACTGGTGCTCATTGTCCCAAAGTCTGAGAGTTCGGAGGTTTGAAAAGCAGGAAAAGACTGAAACAGTTGGTTTCTCCATTTCCAAGAGCTTTATTTCACATTGTTGTTATTGCGATAGACGTCGACCGTTTGAGTTTATTCTCTTGTCCATTGATTAATGTGGGACAATCTTGGCCCCGTTAAATGAACAGCTACATTAATTCGGAGTTTTTTGGTGCGTCCTCGGATTCGCAGTGATCTTTCCCCAGACAAGACGCCAACAACAACCGTTCGAGTCGATCCGTCGCTGTTATCCTTCACCAACACACCTGAGCCAGAACTTCCACGGGCGACATCGCAGTCATTCCAAATCAGGCCGCCGGTCACTTTGAGCGCGCGGCATTTAGAGATCCAGAGACTGCTGGGAGCTTTGTCACCTGGAAATCCTGTGAAAGCAAAGTAAAATTATTTTTGCCAAACGCAAAGAACAAAAATCCGAAAAGTTTTCACCGAAATGATTGAATTAACAGCCCTCGTTACTTATGGATTTAGCAGTCTTTTCCTATATCTTATTTCTGGAGGATCGTAACTGCCCGAGGTGGAGTTTCCCTAATGGTCGCGGGTCGCGGGTCGCGGGTCGCGGGTCGCGGGTCGCGGGTCGCGGGTCGCGGGTCGCGGGTCGCGGGTCGCGGGTTTCAAGTCGCGTGTCGCGGGTTTTAAAGAAGTCGCGGGTTTTGAAAAAGTCGCGGGTTTTGAAAAGACTGCATTATAGGAATATAACGAAGAACAGAATCTACACGTTATAAAATTTAAGCGAATGTTTGAAATTAGTGTTAAGAAAAAAAAAAAGGAAAAAAAAAGAAAAAGTCGGAAAGGAAAAAAAGGTACTTCTCGTTCTGTTCCAAAACGAATTAATCAACCAGGTCCTGCTCGTCAGTTGCACGCCAATGCTTCGCAAACGGACACTGACCCATCACAACCACATATGTTTCTGTCACATTCCTATACCAATCAGCCGCAACAGTGCGCAAATCCACTGCAGCGTTACCCCAACCAATCGCAACAACACGCCAGTTCGTCGCAACAGTGCGCCCATCCGTCGCAACGGTATGCTAACCTAGCGCAACAGTATGATCATCCAGCGCAACAGTATGCCAACCCACCGCAACAGTACGGCAATCCACCGCAACAGTACGCCAACCCACCGCAACAGTACGGCAATCTACCACAACAGTACTCCAACCAACTGCAACAGTACGGCAATCTACCGCACCAGCACGGCAATCCACCGCAAATGAGTGCTTCCCCTCAAGCTGCTTTTCAGTTTCAGCAGTCTAATTTGTGGCATTCTGGTTTATCACCACACCCTTATGAACTTATAGTTCTACCCAACAACGTACGAGTGTGCTATGGTTGTGGTTCTCCGTTTAAAGCGGAAGAGAGGAGTTCCCCGAACAATGTGGTGATTAGACATTTTGACCGCAGATTCATCCGGCGTGACGAATCAACGGGACAACCTGTTTTCTCTGTTGACTTTAAGAATACTTATTACCATCTAGATGTGTCAAATGTTCGTCGTAAAAATCCCTATTTTGATGATAAAGTCACTGTATCTATCGAACAATACCACTCATTCGACTCAGCTCAAAATGCACGCATTTCGTCAAGTAGTGGTTTCCAAATTATGCTAACGTAGACAGTCGTCATTTGTTTTTTGGTTAACCGACTAGGTTTTTTTTTCTATTTCTAATGCTTTTCCAGTGCTTTAACTTTATTTTATAGCCTTGTTGTCAGTTGTTGTTGTTGTTGTTTGAACACTAGAGGAAGTTCAGTTTATCTACAGTAATTAAATAAATAAATGAATAAAGAAATAAATAAATATAAGATATCACCCTAAGCAAACAAGAAATAGGATAGGCGACTTCGACTTCCCTCAACCATCCCCCGCCCCGTAGCAAGAAAACGCGATCATTTTAAAACCGGCGTCTTTGCATCCGGTTTCAACTTGTTTGAATTAATTTTACTGAGAAATGAATGCATTCTATTGAAAACTCGCAACTTTTTAAAAACACGCGACTTTTTTCAAAACCCGCGACTTTTTCAAAACCCGCGACTTTTTCAAAACCCGCGACTTCTTTAAAACCCGCGACACGCGACTTGAAACCCGCGACCCGCGACCGACGACCATTAGGGAAACTCCCCGAGGTGTGGATCGCATCTTTCGGATATAGCTAAAATGTGTAGCATATTGAGGCCCGTTTTATCGTTTCAAAACGGGAGAAAAAATATCTTGTATATTGCACACATCAAAACAGAAAAATATGATAGTACATTCTGATCATGAATAAAGGTGAACTAATACAAACAAATTAGTTCAGCACGTACAGCTTTTATTTATTCTTAAGTTACGTTGGGGGTCAGTGACGTGTCGCTACCTTCGGAAAGTTTCTGCTTCTGGATTTGCTAGTAACTGCGACATTTTATCGCTTTTTTGTTCGAAGATCGTTCCGGAACTTTACAAAACGTAAACAATTCTGAACCCAAGCGTCTGCTATGATTAGCTGGCGGTGGTTGGGCCGCGCTTGACCTACAATAGGAGCGAAATCCTGGCTTATTAAAAATTAGACAAACAATTCCAATCACGGCTTACCCGTAACAGATATCGTAGAACCTTTAGATAAAGCCGCTGGCGCGATACTAACAAAGGATCTTCTAATTGGCAGACCCGTTAACTTCAACACAGCATAATCGTCATCTTTATTGATTTTCCATCGCAGGGGAACGTTAGCTTTGCTCACATCGTACCACTGTAGTCGGCCATTTCGCTCCAGGAAGCCAGCCTGAAGTGTAGCAACGTCAACGCCGTCGATGCAATGCGCACTTGTGAGCACGTGAAGCGGACCAATCAAAATGCCGGAACATGACCAGGAGCAGAATCCTTTGCAGGACACTTTACACGCAGCGGAGTGCGGTGACTTCTGGGCTTTGCCGGAGGATGGCAGCTTTTTCCGTTCATCCTCTCCAAAGATCACTCGCTTGGCCCTCACACCCTGATTTGCGCCCCTAATAATTTCAACAAAATTTTAATAAAAGCATTTTCGACTAGATGTTACAGTAAAATTTCTGAAAACAAGCCCAGGGCTTATATTTGCTCAAGGTTTCCTTCAGGTGGGCTTATTTTCGGGGAAGGTCGAAATACGGGGCAGGGGGATATAGGGGGAGAAATACTCCCACTCGCTTAATTAATGTTACAGGAAACGGGATGAGCTCTGGCGGTATGGGCCACTTGGTTCGAACGCAGACTTAACCCTCTTTACTCAGGTTACTCGATATAAAAATAAAAGAATATACCAGTCTTGTTTTATAGCTCTTCGGTCCATAATCTGCCTGGCCACTTCATAGCCACCCGAATCCAAACCTTTCTCGTCCTCAGTTTGTTCTCTTGCTCTTTTTAATGTTATCGTTCTTCTTCCTTCATTCCAAATTGTCTCGTAGCTAGAGCAAGAAAAATGACGAAATTAACTTTCTCTCTTTATCGCAGAATGGGTAGCCTGTGAGCATCCGACACAGGCCACAATGATGAGAGAGAAGTTTGAGCTCAGGGCTGTAGGCAGACGGGGTGCGATGAGTGGGTCCGCAACCCGTCAAGCGCCGCAAAGGTCCGTTTAATCGGGGAATGAAGGTTAAAATGACTCTCAGAATGCAGGATATGTGGACTTCAACAACGTGATTTTTCAAATCTTCCAAGGGAAAATATCCCCGGACCCCCCTAGACGCTCATGCTACCGGCCCTCGCACCCACCCGTGCAAAATCCTGCCTACGGCCTTGGAGCTTACATACAATAATTTTATATTTCAGTAGAAATCTGTTTTTTTTTTCGGCATTCACATCTAAGATGGTGGTCCGTCTTGTATATCAATCTGCGAAGACCTGAAAGTTGAGTTGTGAAAGATGAAATATTTAGCACTTCGCGACATGCAGAATATTTCGTCTTTCACATTTCATTTACCGAGCTTACAATCTACCATCTTTCCTTATTTATCACTATAACTGAGTTCATAAATAAAGAAGCCAACAAATTTTTTGATAAAGCCTGAAGGTTTTAATTTTGATAATATTCGTGGGCTGAAACCTCCTACGCAGGTCTGTCAGTTTTAAACTTTATTTTAAATCAAATGGCTGTCAGCAGATGTCTGCAGATACTAACACTCGTGGGCCTAATAACTGTCCTGAAACAGTTTTAATGGCAACTTTTTCCGTCATTTAATTGAGTCATCTATCATCATGTTTTAGTTAACCAAGTAGCGCAAGGTCCTAAGACCGCCTACCACTCACACTCAGTTGATATCAAAGTTGTCCTTAAAATTTATGGTGGCGAGAATCAAGATATCGCCAAATTAAGATTATTGACTTGATGTATCAACAAAATCTCCGCACTAACACCTTACGAAATGCATGGGCATGGTGAGAACAGTTTATATTTTGAACCAAAGCTGAAAGCTGGGGGTTGTTAATTTGCGAGGGCACGCTGCAAGCTGGATATTGCGCTTTGCATCTTACCTTAATTCTAATTCTTCCGTAGTCAAGTTAAACGATTTAACTAGAAGCTCCCATGAGATGTTAGAACGGCTTTGCAGATGTACAGTTTGATCGAGAACATCCTTCGCCGAGTTTCTTGACGCCTTATCTTTGAGCAGACGATTTGCATCGTTGTCATTAATGTATAATGCTTCAGTGAGTTCAAGTTCAGACTGTGATGCTACTCTGCATAGAAAAAGAAATAAAGTAAGTGATTTATTTGTACAAATCTTCGCGTCCCAAGAGTCTGATTTACACCTACCTGCGGGCGCGCTGGTCATTCTCCCCCTCCCCCCTCCCCCTTCGCCCACCTCTCTTCGAGTAACTGCATGCAAGGGGAGTAACGTTGCTTCCAAAGAACGCATCACAGTGACCCCGAACATGACTTGAACAAAGCTTCAACCTGATGAGCTTGTTGCCTTATTGTTAAATTAAAATCAAGTATACTTAAAAATATTTTACGAATCTGTGAGAAACTCACGGTACTGGAGTTATGTTAGCATAGTGTTTTTATTGCTTCATACATAATTATCACACGGACACATTCAAGACTTAAAATAGCAGTACAAGGGATGAATTGGCCTGATCATGCGATAAAATGCGTTATCGTTCCAATTCGCGTCACTCCAGGAAACATTTCCAGTATGACGTTAAGCGAGTTTTAATGTTTATAAGCAAAACGGCGGAAAACCTGGGTTTATGCACGAACATATAACAATAAAACATATGAACGCCACAATTACAGCGGGAAATATTGATCTTTTTTATAAAATAATAAAATAGCATTCTTTTTAATGTTGTTACCCAAACTTGAAGAAAATAGTGGTAATCTTGAATTTAATATTCTGCAAACAGAAGTTGCAGAATCTTCTAGTGCGTGATCCATACATTGGATGAAAAGTTAGTTGGGTCCCAAAGTAATTTTTTTTTAATAAAAGCGCAGTTTTCAGCGTGATTAAGAGATTTCTTTTAAAGGAAGCGACGATACTATAGCAACATGTTGCACGTGGCTTGGGGAAAATTAAATATCATTCCCGATAGACAGTTATCATGTTGTCAGAAATCCTCTTTCACATTTTTCAGCAATGCCATGTTTTAGCCATAGCTGACAGATGAATGAAACCTTCTAAAAGCATGGCTTAATTAATTTCATTTTCCATCCCTTGATTCCAACTTACATCTAACGAGCTAATAGCGATGGCCAATGCCTTTGGTGGTTTTTTTTTAAAACTATTCTAGAATTTCTAGAATTACAGTTATGCAGTGGCATATTTAGGAAAGATATTTCCATCTTGTCAAGCCTTTCAAAATATAAGACTTCCTCATCAGTCGATATCTATCTGTATTGACAAAAAAATTAACCTCAGTTAAAAAAAATGCGTGGAACACGGTAATTTTTTTTGTGGTTGAATACAGGATGCTTAGTAAAGCTGCACTTTATCTTCTCTGAAAAATTATTTTGCTTATTGTTTAATTTAAAAGTAAAACCTTCACATGCGAAGTATCATAGAAAAAAAGAAAAGCTACTATTGAATAATATAAATCAGTATTTAAGCCGCCGGGAATTTTAATTATATAACCGCACTGATTTGCGCCCCCTACGATGAAAGAAACCATTAACCACAAGGCATAGGAAATCTTCTGAGGATGGCGTATTTAATTAACGTTAACACAGTTTAACACAGCTAAAACTGCAATTCTAACCGGACTAGTGTAAAAAAAGAATCAGCGGTGCTGGTCAACTTAAGGAAAAATTACCTCACAGCTTGAAACATCAACAGCAACATAAGAATCGTCTTCATCTTCAGAGTCAGATGAAAGGGACTGCTGTTCACCTCCAGTGCGGCTGAAGATTCTGTTTCTTGCTTGACCAACGGTCAAATTTAATACAGAGAGGTGTGAAGGAAGTACAAGAGAAATAAACTATTTCCTTCCCAAACAATTGCGGTTTTAGAAATAGCGTTATAAAAGGCTTTTTCCAAAACCATGTGGACGGGAAATCAGTTGTTATATATCGTCTTTCTGGTGCGAAAAATGTTAAATTTATTTTCTGTTTTTATAGTTTTTTAAAACGTGAATCACCTGCGCAATTTATTTAAGGAAGTCGCCGGAAAGATCATTGATAAAGACTTCATTTTCCTCCATTCAAAGGAAATTTCTTTTTGTTAAGAAGTCGTTAATGAGTTTTAAATGAACGAATGAAAATTAATAATAGAATTAACCGTTGAATTTGTGTTCCTCGGAGCACTAGCACAGATAACATAAAATTTGTTTTTCTTTGACCGACAAAACAACAATTTGTCTTAAATTTTAAAACTTCCTCGCTTATCGAAGAAGGGTAAAACAGTTTACGTAAAAGAATTATTAAAGCTTCCCATATTCTGCTGAACGTGTGACAATTTATGAAGCAGTGAAACTGATTTGTATTAATAAAAGTGCTTTTGCTTGAAAACTGGCCAGAACGCGACATGTACTGCAGAGAGAGCGAGCGAGCGAGCGAGCGAGCTCAGGGAACAAGCCAACGTAAACATGCGGGACTGAAATTGAAGATTTTCGTTCATTTTGCAAGTAAAAAAAATCTTGTCGGCTTAGTTGAGCTGTTTGTTCTCTTTTGTGGCAATCGACCCAGTTGTGTATCTAAACACCCACATTTTAAAAAACATTTGAAGCTAGACAAAACTTATTTTTATAAAAAGCTGCTTGCAAAACTATCGACCTTTCTAGAAGCAATTTCAAAAATAGAACAGAAGTTTGTTTTGTTATTAAGCGTGAAGACTACTTTTCCATGAGTTAATTGTAAGTATATTTTGGAAAAACGTCTGATCCTTCTAGAAATATCTCCACCTGGACAAACCTATTTTTATCATATAAGGTGTTTTTTTATCTTTTTTTGCGGCTATTGTCAAACGTACGTTTACTTTTAGCGACACATTTACAGTCGATGTGCAAAGTTTTCTTCTATTCTGCACTGTAGTTCAGAAGTCCTGCATAACATTTGGTCGCCTGTAAGGATCGACTTTTTCTTGCACTTAATTGACCGAGTAGGAGAGTCCTGTATGTGGGATCATACTTGGCTTGTCAGATGGCGAACGACAAAATAATTTTCTCCTTCACGCCAAGTTAATCGACAGTCAAATAAATACTTTATCCGGTTGTCGACGTTAAGTGTTAACTGGCGTCTTGATGAATACAGCAAATTGAAAGCTACATGAATTACAATGACGTGCACGATAACCAGTGATAAAAGTTGGCGGGTACAGGCTGTACGGGTTTTACCTGACCGCATCACGCTCATGTCCCATGCACGTTAACTTGTAGTAACTGTTAGCTAAAAACCGGGAAATATGGAAACTATTTGTTACCAGCCCTTTCAGATTATTACCAAAATAGGAAACAAGTTTTCTTGTAAAACAAAAGCCTTGTAGATCCAGCCTTTTTTCTGAAGTCAGTTGGCATTGAGTTTGAGAGAGAAAATAACCATGGTACCTTTTGTCTGCTGTGTATACATATTTTTGTGATCGAAAACAGTGGAATTCTCTTTAAGCGCAGTTTTTTTAGCACAGTGTACAATAGTAACGACCAGTAACAGCTTGGTTGTCTTGGCTATTATGTAATTATTGTTAAATTAGCAAGGGGACGGAACTTAAAGCACTAACCTGGCTTCACTTCAATACCAATCGACTTGTAACTGGATTGAGGTACTCTTAGGACAAGTAACTAATCAATCAACCAATCGGATTGCTCCATTGCCGGTACCGGTATTATTGTTAAATTAGCACGGGGACGGAACTTATAGTAAAAACCTGGCTTCACTTTAATATCAATCGACTTGTTACATGATTGAGGTAGTCGCGTATTGTCCCGAACGATACTGCACGAATTCGTGCATTGTAATGGATTCCAAAAATAATAAAAATTAAAATTGACTCGCATGATAAACTCCCTCGTGGTTTTTACATGTATTGGTTTGTGAAACAGCGTTAAGGGATTCTTTTCCGACCGAAACCCGTAGGTTCTCGGTGAGACTCCCGTTAAAACCAAATTGATTGCAAGGCTGGTACTAGGGCAGAAGGGCAAAATTTATTGGCCAATATTTCAACTAGCAGAGCTAGTCTTCTTCAGGGCCAGTACAATGTGAAACTCACGCTTATATCTATAAAAATATTTCTTAGTCGTTGTTTCTCCTTAGGTTCCTAAATTTTCCCAGTCCAAATTCCAAAAAAAGTCCAGAGTTCCCATTGACAAAAGTCCCGTAAAACGACAAAAACATCCACACAAGTTTTTTTCCATGGCGTAAGCGCTCCTCCCCAAAATCCGGGGACTTTTATTTGAAACTGTCAATCAATCCGTGATGCATTTCATGTTGCAGATAAACCTGAGTAATCGTCTACAAACGCGGCTGGCAGGATCGACTTAATTTGAGTAGTTTTTATCAGGCCCTCCTGATTAAATATAACCTACATGAGTGTTAATTTGACTATGTTCTGAATTTCTTTTTTAACTGTAAAATAGGTTTTTTCAGGGTTGTCTTGAACATCTGGTTCTAGGACAGCTAAACTGATGGAGCATTGATTTTCGTTGCAAACGGGCTCCCTGCACTACGTATCTCGGTCTAGCATTGAGAAAGGAAGCATATAAAACTGTATGCCGATTATATCCGCTTTCAAAAATATCCAGGACTATATTTAAACAGAAGTTCACACACCAGCTTCCTATGAATTTTTTTCTAAAAGAATTTAATAAATGATTCGGATGATTGACAGCAAACAGAAAAGGAAACGTTTAGGGCTCAGTTCGACTTTAATTTGTTTTTACTCGAACGCAAATTTTAAAATTCCCGTCAGTTTCTTTTTTCAGCTTCAATTATGCCACTTTCTTCTTTGAAGGTGTAAGGAGGCCATCAGATGCCACTGAAGGAGTCATGTCGGTAAGCGGCAGTTGGCGGTCGTTCAAAGGGGAAGAAGAGGGGAAAATTGCGCTTTGCGATTCGCGCTTCGCACTTTTCACGCTTCTCGTTTCTCCCCTCCCTTCCGCTTTGATCGCCTGCTACCCAAGCTACTACAGAAATAAAAATTGCCCGAGCAGCTCATGCCGTGTGTAGGTGTTTGTGTAAATCTGCCTTATGAAAACTCCAGCTGCGATAGACACGATCAACCCGCCGAGGACTGCTTTGGTGCGCCGAGGGTTTTGGGTGTATACTTGAGAATATGGTATTTTGCATTGAAATTGATATATTTGGGTTTGTAGATTTGTATATGTCGTTACGGTCAAGTCAAATGTTTAAAATCATTTTTGGAAATAAAGAGACTAGATAGATTTTACCCCTGTTTGCTCCTGTTTCAAGCTCCTGTAAGCCCTGTTTTCTCTAACTAACAGACGCAAGCAGTCCGCGCAGAGTCTGGGAAGCATAATACCCTCCATGACGCGTACATAAAGTATGGTAGTGTTTTCTAAGATGGTGGACAAAGATGGTCGAAATTTTCGTGCTTTCTACTACGACACTTTAGGACTACGAAATGTCGAGCAAAGAAAAGCGCTGGAGATATTATTGAAAGATGACCCAATAGGTAATGAATAAGTGACTGTGTTTGTCTTCTGCAGTATTTTTTTGTTGTGGGCGATGCCCGGGATGTAAGCTTATAGTCTACCATTTTTTTTTAAATTTTCAGATGTGGAACGCATCTCAACATTTAGCACACGGTTTAGCTTGCCCGCAGTTTACAGAACCCATGTCTGGAAAGTAATTTTAGGTACAGTCAGAGTTCCGTTAAGCAAATTAGATCATACACTAACGCCTGAATTGATGTTTAATCCCGCTGCCCACTGGCTTTGACATGTTTTTACAAAAACATGTATAAACTGTCTGCATGACTGCTTGCTTCTAAGATTTACACGTACTATCCTTGAATTTGACGTGAAAATCTTTTGAGAATCATTTCAAGACTGAATTTGTTTCGAAATCAAATTGTTCTGCATTTTCGGTAAACGAAGACCCCAAAGACCCATACGAAAACGAAGACATTTTCTGACATTTTTTACCAATCTTTGACTTTTTCGATTACCATTTCAATCCTGCAACTGAAAATGGTAATTTAAATCAACTAATTGTGCATCTTAGTGGAAGTGAGGAAGTCATTTATTATTTTTTCTTTGCAACCAATAGGTATTATTCCTCCATATCGTGATGCACACCAGTTTGCAATACAGCAAAGACGAGAACATTTCAATGACCTCCAACATGCTTTGAAGGTTATGAGGAAGATATCTAATGAAGATGACATACCTTTTCAAATGTCTATGATGTATCTGTTAGACGAAGGAGCCTTAAGATTTGTAAAAATTCCAAAGGTAAATAAGTGGTAATAAATCCTTATAATATATATTAGGGGTGGTGAATGGTCCTTCAAAAAATGCACGTCTCGAAAAATTTAAGCCAAATTCCAGGGGTCTTGTGGTCTTGTATTTTTATGGGGGGCCTTCTCGGAGTCTCAATTTCTTTTTCAATGCTAAGGAAGTCTCGGGCTCGCAGAAAATGTATCAGTCTCGCCGTCTCGCAAAGTCTTGCATTTACCATTCGACACCCCTTATATATTTTCTCCTTTGAATATCCATGCTTTAACAAGTAGGGCGGGAGCCCGGCAGAAAAGTGGCAGGAGGCAGGAGAAGAGAGGGCCGGAAGCTGGAGTCCAAAGGTGGCAGGAACCGGGAGAAGTTGAGGAAATTTCGCAACATTTTGTTATCTTTCGCAATAGAAATGGGACAAAGAGGAGGGAACCACTACGGAAAGGGGCGGGAAGCGGGAGTAAAAGTTACGGGAAGCGGGACTAGAAGATACGGAAAGTGGGAGATTCAGACCCCAGCTGTCCGTCCCCACTAACAAGTGAGTAATTGTGAAGAAGAGTTCCCCGTAACCAGCGGTCGGTCAACTGTCAGCGGACAGGCCACTGACAACCGACAGGTTACCGACAGACAACCGACAGTTTCCCAAAACAGAACTTTTACTTTTAAATTGAGCAGTAAAGGCCAGTGTAAGCCTGACACAGAAAGCAATTAGATCAGATAAACATTTTATTTCATCGCATTGACAAAGCTCTTACAAATGGCTCCTTTAGGAGCCACCAAGTATGCAAACACAATTACCAACAATAAAAATGATATCTCTGCAACATAAAAAATAAGTACACAAGTTAAAAAAAAATTGAGAACCAGAAAATATTCAGATGGAGACTGGGGCCAAGATAAAATTCCCAACATGGCGGACAGATGAAATCATTGCAACCATAGTTTTTGCGTTGATATTTTCGCTGTTCACAGTCATGCTCACGGTAGGTCTGGCATTTATCACAACATAGTAGGCACTACAGTTTCCCATACACTGCACAGTATGCCTTTTACATGCGGCTTTGTTGATGAATAACGCAATTTAACCAACACCTTACCAACACTTCACCGACAGGTCACCAACAGTTTGCCAACAGTCGGCTGTTTGTTGGCTTAGTGCATCAGTTTGGTGTATTGTGATTCAAACACGGTGTGCCATAAGTTACACTGTTCTTGCATTTGACATTGTATTCTGTACAAATCTAATTTGGGTTTTGTTCCTCATCAGAAACTTGAAATAAAAGCAGACATAATGAGAAATGTAGTACAAGTATTTAGTGACATGTTTGAAGATGAGGTTGATCTCTACTGGATGTCTGTCAGATTCATGAAGTGTTTGGACCAATCTGGAACACAGTTAGAAAAACTGGTAACACTGCACTCATTTTGATATCTTACAAGCTTGCAACAGAAGCAGTCAAGTAACATTCATTTAATAAATAATGAAGATGGTAAATTTCAAGCTTGGTAGATAAATGATAAAGATGAAAGTATCATTTGTCACAAGCAAAATTGTGAGTCTCACGACAGGAATTGAACCAATGACCCCCCAGATGCCTGTTGGGTGTTCTAATCACTGAGCTATGAGAGACTCTTGGTGAGCTTGGCCATTAACTAGGTTCATATGTGACATACATTTATTTATTACTTTATCCTTGTTATAAGATGTTGCACCCAAGCATCAGCAATTGGCATTGTTGTGGTTGAACTTAAATTTGAGGTTAAATTTGCATCTTTGAACAGACAGCTCTTGGAAAATGTGTTCTTCTTGAATCTTATTGAAATTGTGTTTTATTATATTGTGTAGGAGAAACTGACTCAGCACTATCTCCAAACTGAGGATGTTCAACTTCACAAGCACCTGTTGAGCATTAATGCAATTGAGATCTTACCACACAGGAGGTTGTGTAAAATGGAATTATTTTTGTCACTATAAACAGCCCTTCTTGTAAATAAGTTCTTTCTCTACTCATGAAAACAAACCCTAACATCTTCATCCAAATGATTTGCATGCGCCTGATCAATGAATAGTAAAGGCAGAGAATGCTATGTATCGATAATCAATCCTCCAAAGACCTCTGAATCTATATGTTGTTAGACATGTTCAGTGATTTTTGATTTCATTTGATGAAATCACATCCTCGGCAAACCAGGGATAGTTAGTGGGGGTGAGGTTGCCTAGTTCCTGTACGGTTTTTTCCCAGGCCACTACTCATTTTGGTGATATATCCTGGCGAGCTGCCACAGACCAACCGACCAGAAACGGGTTGACCACGATGGAAATAGAGGCCTAGGAACTAGGCAAGGGGTGAGGGAAAGTCTAAACTGGGGCGAAAATTTTTTTGGGAAAGTCAAGAATGGAGAAAAGAGCATTCCTCGCTCCATTCTTGACCCACTTACTGTCCCTGGCAGTGGGTCTGTGAGGGTGATGAAATCACAGCTGCATATTTTATGTTTTTGATACTGGTATTGGAGAATGTTGGCACCTCTCAGTCCTACACATAGCTTCATTGGTATTTGCTTTCAAGTATACTTTGAAGATAAAGAAGAGGAAAATATTTTTTGGGGAGAAGGGGATAAAACATGCACCGTCTTGCTTCTTGCCTCCTTTCACTTGAGAACCCCTGCCAGGGAAAATGAAAAAATCCCATCCTAATATTTCGTATATAAGTCCTGGAAAAAAACAAGCCTGAGGAAATGCCTATATTATCAAACAAAAGCCCAGAAAATTTGAATGTGCTTTCTAAAATGTTGCACAAAGAACAAATTACTGGTTATAAATAAGTTGACATGTATTTAATTTTTATTCAGTTATTATAATTAAATTGCCAAGTTGATGCTTTCTCATGTGTTGTGTTTTTATCCAAAGATGGTTTGAAAGTGGTTTTGCAGAAGTCATTCCAGATTCCTGCATGGAAAGGTTGGTTCATGTTATATTGAGTTACTATATCTATGCCCCTAAGTCAACTCAATTTATTTCAGTTATCTTTATTGATGTAAATTGTGCTTTAATTTGATTATGGTAATACCAGTCTTACTCAAATGGAAACAGCAGTAAGGAAATGGTGAGTTCATTGAACTCCTGATTGAGCGGTTCAGGTTTGGTCCCTTAGGATCCCTGTTGTGCAGTGCTTTCAATAAGATTTTAAGTAGGTGGCTGCCCTTGTCCAGTAGCTGTCAGAGAACAAAATAGGAAGCTGTAAATGCCTCACTTTTATAAGAAACTGTATGAATTGTAGCCAGTGATTCACCTCAAAATACCCTCTGGAACTCCAGTGGGTGCCGGGTCTAATTGAAAGCACTGGCTGTGTCATGTTCTTGGGCAAGATACTTCCAGAACGTACTCTCACAGTGCCACTCTGCAGCCACACGGGTATGAACTAAGTGTAGTTATTAGGAAACCTGACAAACAAAGCAGCTACAATCTTGGACAGAATAAAAAGAGAAATTAGACCCCCCCCCCCCCCCCTCCCCCCGAATCAATGATGAATCGCGGCAAAAACCAAAACGCGCCCATTTTCCCATCATTGAAATTGGGGGGAGGGGTGGTCCTAATTTTTCATTTGAATTGTCCAAGATTGTAGATTAGACTAAAATGGATTTACCAGGAGCATTATTGTGCACTGGCAAATGTATTATAGGGGATGTGGTGTAGGGGTAACCAATGATGGACTAATCTGTGATCAGGTCAGGGGTAGATCCAGGATTTTTCTTAGGAGGGGGTGCACATAGTTTTTTTTTGTAGAATACCAGTTGTATTAGAAACCCACCTGGTCATCTCAGGTGTGGGGTGCACACCCCCTGCACGCTCTCCCCTAGATCCACCCCTGAAGGTGTTCTTTTTTAGCAGCATAAGGAAGGAATAAAGGATGTTTTTCCCACTCTTCAGCTACTGCAAAAAGGAATGCCCAATTGTGGGCTAGGTGACTAGCATCCCATCCAATGGGAGCAGAAATACTCCAAGTTACTTCCTGGGATGAAAACTAGAGTTAGCTTGCCAGCTTCTTGACTCAATGGGCCCCACAAATTGTGGCTTGGAAAGGCAACTTTATCCTTCTGTATAAAACACTTCATAACCTGTGCAAAGAATAATAATTCACTGGAGTTGCCGTGAGTTTGTAATCTGTCATTCCTTTCATGTAGGGTTTGGGACAAAGTTGTGTGTGGCTCTAGTAAGATTCTTGTTTTTGTCGCTGTTAGTCTGCTCATGGTCTTCAGGCATCCCCTGCTTATGGAAAAATCCGCTGAGGGCGTGAGCAAATTTTTTAGCAAGGTATGTTGTGACCTTTGTTGTATTTTATGAGTAAATCGTTTGGACTGATAGTTTGGGTACTTTTAAAAAGAGAGGAACAAGTGAGATTGAATTCCAACACAAACCTTATTACTACAGCAAGAAAAAAAGTGCATGAAGGTTATTTTCGTTCGTTCGTTCGTTCGTTCGTTCGTTCGTTCGTTCGTTCGTTCGTTCGTTCGTTCGTTCGTTCGTTCGTTCGTTCGTTCGTTCGTTCGTTCGTTCGTTCGTTCGTTCGTTCGTTCGTTCGTTCGTTCGTTCGTTCGTTCGTTCGTTCGTTCGTTCGTTCGTTCGTTCGTTCGTTCGTTCGTTCGTTCGTTCGTTCGTTCGTTCGTTCGTTCAGTCAATCAGTCTGTCCATAGGTAATAAAGGGAAATGGTTATGAAGCCCGGTAAAGGTCTTTGTTATCGGTTTTTGTTTGCTATTTTGGGGTTGACCCTGCACAAAACCTGACAAAATACAATAGATGGTTATGTGTGCTCATGCAACTAACCAATAAAATCATTGCAATTACATAACTTGCGCATAGTGTATGAGCGCAAAACAAAGGATGTGCACTGTCATGGACCTTACAACCTCAATCCTGGCCTCTTTGTTTGCTCGTTTGATGTTTGCTGAGCTTCATAACCATTCCCTCTATTAACCATGGTCTGTCTGCCCATCCACCAGTCAGTCTGCCAGCCAGTCAGTCAGTCAGTCAGTGAGCCAGTCCGTTTGTCAGTCAGTCAGTCAGTCAGTCAGTCAGTCAGTCAGTCAGTCAGTCAGTCAGTCAGTCAGCCAGTCAGTCAGTCTGTCTGTCTGTCTGTCTGTCTGTCTGTCTGTCAGCCAGCCACCTGACTGGGTAGCCAGCAGTCAGTCAGTCAGTCGGCCATTTATTTAGTTGCTTCGTAACTTTAGTGTGTATTTATTTTCGTCCTCTTCTTAATCTCTTGTCTACAGCCTCTCCCTGAGGACAACTTTGTGACAATTGTCAGTAAAGCCATGGAGCTGTGGGACAAACATGGCACTACAATTATCTCTGAGGCATCGACCGTGCATTGAGCTCATAGATACCTCCAGAGCCGTGACACCACAGGAAACCGACCATGCATTGAGCTAATAGATACCTCCAGAGCCATGACACCACAGGAAACCGACCGTGCATTGAGCTCATAGATACCTCCAGAGCCATGACACCACAGGAAACACTGTGCACCTTCGCGCTCGGTCTCAGGTCGTCCGCGCCATTCCCTTTCGAACAGTCGGTAGAGAGCCAGCCAGTGAGACACGCTGCACGAAACTATGCAGTATACGTCATCAGTATGGAATCTCTCGCGGAGCGTGGAAATGATCGTGCGAAGAAAGGAATGTGCGAGGCAATACGGGGCAGGAAAGCGTGAATGAAGCGGATACAAAACATACTGGCAGCTCTACAATGCGGTCATTAATTAAGCCTGAGTGATGTTTGGACAACGCTGTTGATAAACGGCCAGGGCAGTCTCATGCTATTTCATCTGCAAACAAAATAATATTATGTGACTGGAGATGTTTTGCCTGACTGTATAGAATCCATCCAGGACTTGCAAATAAAATTGTGGAAGAAATGTCGAAAAATGCATCAAGCGGAACACATAACGTGGTAAAGAGACTCACCCTTTGTAAGCATTTTTCTCTGAGAATTATTAAAAGAAATGAACGTAGTTATAAAAATACAACAGCAGCCTCATCGTTTGAATAAACACACGAGATTACGATCAGGGTGCTCTCTATGTCTTACTACAAAAAAAGAGAGAAGGTTGTGCCAAACTTTTGTAACTCTTCAAGAATTAGAACGGTTCTGTTAAATATACAAGGAATTTTAGAAACTAGCAACCCAGTGCTATTGTGAGACGAATTATGCTCGAATGTATCACCCGTTTTTCTCCATACCTCGTCTGGCAAAGACAAACTGAAACGACTTCTGAAAAGTGACAGCCAGAGTTGTAACATGTTTTTGCAACTTGTGTCGACACCACCGAAATCACATCCTCGGAAACCCAGGGCTTCAACGGGGACGGGAAGGCCTAGGGAAGGGAGAGACTGGAAGCCCCTTTGAAGCCCTTGGTTTCCGAGGATGCCGAAATCAGGGCCTCTTCATATGAACCCGGTAACCAGGCTGGCTCGGTTACCGGGATGAATTTTGTCGTCTGTTCATATGGGGAATTTCAGCCCGGTGACCGGGGTGAGATTCAAGAAACAAAACCAAAATGGCGCCACATAAACTTGTATCGTTCGCGACTATCATAGCTTTGTCGACTCTTGTAACTTTACTAATATAGCTTCAATTCGAATACTTTTGAAGTGGAAATGCATTCAAGGCAAAATTATGCCATTTTGGCCGCCCTGTTGCGAAAGCGAAGCTAATCTGTCAAAAAAAGTTTCGTCCCGGTAACCGGGCTGAAGTGTTCAAATGGGAAAATTTCCATCCCGGTTGCCGAGGTCTCGGTTGTAGAAACCCAGATTTCGCTAACCGGGCTGGCTCGCCTTCTCATATGAACACATCACAGTTTTTACAAAGGAAATAGGAGGGAGGCGAGATCTCGGTAACCGGGCGAGCCCGGTCAACCGGGCTTATTATATATGAAGAAGCCCTCAATCAGAGCGTGACAAATTGACAAGATCGCGCTATTTTTGGTAGATCTGTCCATAGTTAGTAGAGGGGAACTATGATCCGTCACAAACTTTCTGGTCTTAAATTGAATCAAAGCTCCAACCAACGATTTCGAAACGATTTGACTCGCAAAAATGAGGCAGCGGAGGATAAGACAAGACGAGATGGTAAAATACATTGTGCAAAATATACCTAGGTTTCTAATCTGCCATCAGGCGTTTTTTTTTTCGCAACGGGAGGAAGAAAGAGAACGCCCGATCGCAGGTTACTTGGTTTCTATCGGGCGATGTTTCTTTACAATCGCCAAAACAGCGTCACTGGTGTCTCACGATCAATCAGAGAAATACAAGATAGGTCAAGATTGTCGGAAAAGAGGAAGACTGGACTTGTAAAAGTTCAAATTTAGGTAGGCTGGGTGCAGACGTCCCCTATTTCCTTTGATTCACGTGGAAAAGGGACGTGAAGCAAAGGAAATAGGAAGGAGACGAAGATGGATTTTTCAACAATGACACGAGCATGGGACAAAGAAAAATTCTGAGTCCCCGACGGGAATCGTACCCATGGCCTTCCAGATGCCGGTTGGGCGCTCTAACCAACGGAGCTACAAGAGATTCGTGATGAATTGGGCCATTTACGAGGTTGATATGTCACACGCGTCCTGCATACTGGACTGCTAGGATCAGCAATGTCGAAATCATCAAGTGTGTAGTGAATAATAAAGATGGTAAATTTTTTAGAAGACGTCTGCACGCAAGCTAAATTTAGGCAGCTACAGCTCATAGATGCACTTGTTCTTGCAACCTCGTTCCCAGGGTCTCTCTCTCCCCGCCCCCAAGAGCGAGAGAAGAGAGACCCTGGTTGGGTCTGGTCACGTGCCCCCCAGAATTTGGGTGGTGACAAAAAATTCATTGAAGGGAGGGGCGGCTTAGACTGCTTTTGTCAATACCAAGCCTACAGGAGAGCGTAAAGTGTTGCCACCAAAATAAACACATCTTTCACGTGGCTCCGGTATTTTGCATTACGGTCATGTCGCAGTGCAATACAGTGCAAACGCCGAAAAAAAATTATCAATCGTCCAATAACAGAAATCCCAGTTGTTGTAGGTTGTGTGGACTTGTCAAAGACATGAATTATTGCAAAAATCTCTTTGCGGAAGCCAACAAGCCTGCCGTGGCTGAAGAGGTTTACGGAAGACCTCTACTGCGCAAAGTAAACGGCTATTATGCAGGCCTTGTGAAAGAAGGCTAAAGAACTTTAAAGAATTTAAGGGCATCATATCACAAAGTCAACGCTACTTCGAAAGGAGCGAACGGGTGAAGCGCTGTATCGATGTGTCGCCGTCTGCACCCCGGACTCTGAAGACCGCGAAGGATCAGAAAACGAGTCGTCGCGGACTGAATTTTCCTACCGTTGCCGACGAAGAGTTAAGCGTCCAGTCTTGTGCAGAAAAGGAGGTTAGAACAGAAAAATGATTTATATTGCTCCGGTTTAAATATTTTACGCGAACGATGGCAGTCCGCGCGTTATGTTTTCTCATGTTGTTGACAAAATCTTGACACCTCAAATTTTCTCTCACTTTCATTCAGAATGACCTCGAGGTACTGGAGATTTCCCAACCCTGGAATCTGCAGGAAAGTAAAGCTCAGCCAAAGGTAAATATAGTTTTTAGCTTGTTTTCATTCATTCAATTAGCTAGGAATTTGGCTGTAAACTTGTGTCATAAAATCAGAATTTAAGCTTATACTGACGTGTGAATTCGCTCCTTCCGTTCGTTGTTTATTTCTTCATCGTTTACTATGATATTTCTTTTTCTGTAGATTGGCCAACCAGAGCCGCTAGATATCCTTCAGGCCAGCAATCGTCAGGAAAGTTTTGTTCAACCAAAGGTACATTTATTTTAAGGAAAGCCTTCTTTTTTTCAGTTCGCTTAGGTCGACTACTTGTGAAATATTAAATATAGAGTTGTGGCCGTGTTATTTTTGGATGGCGTTGTTTATTTCATTATTCACGTTGATTTCTTTTTCTGTAGATCCCGCCGCTATCCGAAGAAGAAGTTCTTAAAAAAGTTCTCGGTGAAGTAGAAAAGGAGTTGATAGAGGTGGCGCGAAGAGTGACTAAATCTGTACTCAGGGAGCGTGGATTTACCGGAATGAGCACTCTAAAGGCTTCAGGATGTGCGCTGCAATCGAGTTCTAAATCCTCACTCTTTCCCTTCACGCTAAATACGGTGGCCTTCACGTTGCCCTCTTTTAGTCTCCTTATTTGATCCTTGATCAGTGCATTTAACGGCGAAACAACAGGCCGCCATTTCGAATAGCATCTATTCAAACATAAATTTCAAATTGAAGCAATTGGTTTGTCTCGAGGCAATCTATCATGGACGCGATGTTGTTGCCATTTTACCGACTGGATATGGAAAGTCCATGATTTTCCATCTTCTGCCTTCGCTATTCCTCGACAAAATTAAGTGTGAAAGTCGAGTAGCGCCATCTCCTGTAATCATTGAAGACTGCTGTAAAACATGGCTAGTTTAATGGCGGTCGGAGCGTGCGAGAGATAGCCTTGTTTTGAAATCGACAAACGACAACGCGACAAAATACTTGGCATTAGTGGACCCCTCCCTCATGTTCTCATTTGTCCAGGAGGCACGTGACCAGACCCAACCAGGGTCTCTCTTCTCTCGCTCTTGGGGGCGGGGAGAGAGAGACCCTGGGAACGAGGTTGTTGTTCTTGCAGGAAAATGAAGCGATAACTGTTCTCGGACAATATTGTTTTGTTTAGAAGAATGACACCGGAAATCCGGTGGTTATTGGACGAGTGAACTTTCACGATTACCCGGAACTAGACCCCGGAACACAACAGCGTTGCGTGACAAAAACCGGAATAGACAGATACCGCTTTCGCGACAAAACCGGAACACGAAAAGATCGCGCTAAAATTTGTACCTTGAATTATTAAATTTTAGATTTCAAGCATTTAAGCGTTTAGTCGGTGTTTTAATCTGTGGATATATGACATTTGGCTGTTCTACTTTTGCATATCACCAAGAATAGGTTAAAAATTAAAACAATGTTGTTTGCGTCAGTTCGAATCTCTTTGTTGACAAGAAAACACTGCATGTAGTTACAGCACAAGTTTCTCAAACTTTTCGCTGATGGAAAACGTTTTGCAAACTTTTTGCATTGTCTTCTACTTCTTTTGCATTTGTGATACAGTGTATCCAATCAAGCTCATCGGAAAATGAGTTCAGTAATGAAGTCGAGAGAGTATTTGCAAACCGTGACAATATTCAGACATACTACACCGGAAATATATCGCTCTCTATATTAGCTATGCATACGTCACTTAGAACGCAGTCATTTACTAATAATATGATAGCGTAAATTAATGTTTGCGTCAATTCATACTACTGTCCTTGTTTTTCTTCAAACGCGAGGAACTTTTAACTTTTAATTGCGCAATTCGCTGAATGGGAGCGTTTCACTACGTTTCACTTTAACCTCCTGTACCCGAGTTGCACCCATTTTCGCAGAATTTGCCAAGAGCAACCCAAGCATGACCCTGTTGTTTCCGCGAAATCAGAATGTTTATATGTAGCAAGGACATCTAATTTTTATTCAAATAAAGATCAAATCTTTTAACCGCGCCACACAACTCTTGTAAGGAGAAATAAATAATTAGGTTTGCCCGGTGATAAAATCCTGATAGAAACTGCTCTAGCTGTGTACTGGTTTAGTCGAAATTATAGTGATAGTTTTGGGCCAGGTAGCTGGGGTTTTGAGAGTTTAAATTACATGTAAATGTCCCGAGGCATTGTTTTGTTTTCTGTGACGTAAAGTTACAACAATTACTCAATCTGTGGATTCTTTTTCCACTCAAAAGGAGATTCTTTATTTCCTACAACTCCTGGTTACTTGTAACCTCCTATTAAGCACTTTGTTATTTTGCTCTACAAAATTTCCATATGGCAATTCTTTTAAATTGTTTGTTATGGAGAGTTGAAAAGCATGAAATTTAATTTATGACGAAAGAATAACTTGACTTAGTGCGCTCAATGTACTCCCTAAAACAAGATCAACATAACAAAAATTTATTTCAAGAAATCCCTTAGTAAAGGCTGAATGTTTCTCTCCACTCGATCGGCGAATAACACTACAACTATCCAGCTCAGTTTACACGTAACATATCGCTTCACTCGGGGTCCTCAAGGGGATTGTAAAATTTGTCGAACAAAAATACCGCATTCTTGTCCAAAACGAAAAGAACGCTTCGAGAAAACGGCTTTTACAAGACACCAGGCCAATGTTAATGTCTTGCCAGTCTGACTTGCTTCTGTTTGTTTGCTTTGCTTGTTTATTTCCCAGAAAGACGCATTTTAATTGCATTTGATTTCTCCGAAATCAGACGTGAAGAACAGTGTGTATTAACTGAATTCTTAGTGGACAAGCCCATCATTAAAACAATACATCCTTTTGATAAAAGGAAAAATGAAAAGAAAACGCCCAGAAAATAATCGATACATCTGCTTTCTATGCAACCTACGCGGTTTCTACTCGTGATCAGCTTGTGAGTAGCGGTTATTGTTCCGGGTTTCAGGTCTCGTGCCTGGGAATCGGTCTTTATATGCAGACAGTTTTGTTCCCTTTAGAGTAAAGTCCACAGGGAACTCCAGTTGCGCTGCTGCTCTCGATTCTACACAGTTGCTTTGACGGTTCGTAATGAATTGCTGTTGTTAATACTTCATTTGTTAGTGTCCTGGGCTCCTCTCGGCGTCATGGTAAGATTTGAAAGTTTATTGAGAACTTTATCATAAGTTTCTTTTGATATTAGCAAAATCGATCATTGGCACTAGTAGATTTTTAAATCGATGTTCTATTGTTGTTGGAATAATTCTGTTCTGCAGCGTTTAAGTAACTTTTTCCGCCGTTTTCGAAGCCCTTTGGGAAACTGAAAGATTGCGTGACACCTCCAAACGTTACCGGAAGTACTTATTACTTATGCAGCTCTTTCCAAGAATTCGCGTGTCCTTCTTAGAAGTAAAAGCGAAAACAGATAAAGCGATATTTACCATAATTCCAATGTTTTGATGCTTAAAATAGATTTGTTGTTCCCACTCGTGGGAGTTTCCCATAAATATAAAGAACTGTGTAAAAAGCCCCGGGAACATGCGTTGCAAGTCACTCGGCGCGAAAACATGCAAAAGGAACAGGTTTGGCGAGATTTAACTAAAACAACGATGTCAACCGATTTTGAGCGAAGGTATCAACACGGGAGTTTTAGACCACAATTCTCGGATAGCTTTAATTACCATCCCGTTTCAAGCAATAGAGTAAGTATCATCCAGTATAAGTAATGTTCGAAGTTTTTCGCCGGGACAACAGATCGGAAGGCAGTTAGGCCATTTTAGAAATTTATCCCACAAGCGATGATGGCTTAATTGAACAGAGCCCGAGAAAAGTTAAAATATCATACGCTGAATTTTTGATGAAATGATTATTTTAGGAGAGTTTGGGAGGGCAAAAGCTTTTACTTGGCAAATAAATCAACTGCCTTCGTTGTCGAGAATTGCCGGTAATAACCTTAGGTTCAGAAGGTTCAGACTAGTTTACTGAAGAGTAAAAACACAGTGTTCGCTTCTAACAATGAGGCTCTACTTATATATTTTCGATTTTTCACGAGTTCTTGGAATTTTAAGATCATTTCAAGAGAAAACCAGTGTGCAAACAAACAAAGGCGAAGCCATTGTAGTGTGAGCGTCGTTGCGTTTCGACGTGTCTCGATGACCAGCCCAAAGTCCGTTAAGTTCCCTTCAGTTGTGCTAACAAGATTGTGTGGTTGAAATCTACTACTGCCAGTTAAAATTACAATATATGCCTTTTTTTTCTTGTTTTTAGTCATTGTTCTTCAATAATACAGAGATAACAGAAGGCAAGAGTGAGATCGATCAGCTAGCCGAAACTACCCAGGCTAAAATGGAAATCAAGGAGAGGATTAAATTAAAATACTTGGCGAGCGGTACAGAAATACCAAAGATAGATGAACAGACAAAAGTTGAACCACCAAAACCGGTAAGTACAGTTATAATACACATGTGAAATAATTTTTTGTCTGGTAAAGAAAAATGTAGATCGCCTTCCCTGAGCGACCACTATAAACCGCCATAAACCGGTATTAAAGTGATCACCTGTCGAGTGCCAAAGAAAAACTGGACGTCCCTAATATAAATTTCTCTCGTGATGCGAAATAACTGCAAATGAAACTCTTTGGAGCGATAATGATCACTGAGACTCGACCGTATACTATCCCACGAAGGTTTTTGTTTATTTTATTTCGCTGTTTTTCTCAAAATATTTCTGAGGGACCATGAAGGGAAAAAGAGCTCCACTATTGAAGCCGCTTTTAAAAAGTAATGGTGCTTATATGAATTGCTACCAGAAATTTACAGTAACTCGACGGTTAAAATTTTTTATGATGATTTTATCACATAAATGTTGCAGAATAATTAATCAGTGTTTTCGAAGTTCTCTGCCAATCATTTTTGACGATTTAGCAATTTTTTGCCATGTCAACGTGCCCCAGAAAATTGTAAAAAAATATATCGTGGAAACTGAAATGTTCTCCGGTTTCTGCGAGTAGTTTAGAAAGGAGAGTGGTCAAAGAAAGTGCAATATTTCAGTTTTTAAAATTCTGTCACATTGAGCTTCCTTCCCACTCGTACCGTGTTTCGTTTTCAGTTTTGAGGGGGACAAGAAATCAACAACCTGCTTTAACTCGTCGTTAATTATCGATAGGGGAAACTGAAGTAATATTTGTTTCTTAATATACGAAATATACCGAATATAAGTTGTATAAAAGAAACTCTTCATATGGTTTGTGTTCCGACAGAAAATCAAAGAAGAAGACCCTGAAGTCTTAAAGAAACGGAGGGAGCGAAACAAGGTCGCTGCGATGAAATGCCGAAGGCTAAAGAGGGAAAGGATTGAAAAATTAGAACAGGTACAACCCCCCACATACAACCTAGCCACTTCCATAGGCTACTAAAAAAAGCAAGAAAAAGGAGTCGAACGCCGGGATAAGCAGTCAAATACCTAAAGAGAGCGGACTCGTTTATTTCTCTTATTTGTGCGTTAAAGGTTACTCGTTTTGTCACAATTTCGAAGCCCGAAAATGGTTAAGAGGGAAACGGTATCGAAAATTAGAAAAGGTAAAACCCCCTTATTTCTTCAATAGCTACAGTGTCACAGGCGCGACACTATGTCGACTGAAATAAAAGGAAGAAAAAGCAGTCTGAACAAAAGTCGCTCGAAGAAGGCCGTTGAAGAGTAGTTTTGAAAGGAAAATAATTTAAGACTGTTAGCTGTTGGTTTTATATCTGGAATCTATACGCCGCAGGATGCTAGATTTTACTTGTGGTTGATTTCAAGCACATCCTCGGGCCCAGTCACACAGGGGCAGCGTTTATAAACTGGGAGGGGACACCTGGGGGAGGGAGAGTTAAAACAGGACGACCAGGACGAGTCTCACGAATTTGTTTTTCGTTTGTGTCACACTTGCGACAAACACCAACCCAAAGGAAATCTTGCATGCCGTCGGAGAGCTTTCTTATTGGTTAAAAAACAACCCACGTGCAGCAACCAATCAGAGAAAATTAACATACTGGATTCTTGTTTTTTTTCTCGTTTTTTTTTTTTCAACCAATCAGGAGTGCTCTCCCGCGTTGCGTGTTTCTGTTTTGGGGGCCCATTACTGAATTTGAATATGTTCAGTCAGTGTTGGCCATCAAAGTGATTACTTTGTTTCTGGTTTTATGATAGTCTGGCTGTCTAAACTGATTAGATAGCCCCGTCTAATAATTATGAATAAAGCTCATTCAATTAATTTATGTTCAAAATTGTTTATAGATTTCTTGCTTTATTTGTAGCGGACAAACAAATTGGAGGAGAGCAATAGAAAAAAACGACAAGAAAAAGACCAGCTTCACGACGAGCTACGGCGACTAACCCTGTGTTTAAGAAATCATTGTTGCAAGCGTAAACCAACAATGCCTGGCGATGCTTGGAGCACAGGCCTATGGGGTCCGCCTGATCTAGACAATGCTGTGAAGCAAATGTTCATGAACGTTGAACAATAGAACAGTCCCTAAACAGAAATTGCCTCCAACACACAGATCATGAACGACTTAAGGAACAGTTTGCTGCATACCGCATGCGAAACACAACCATTAAAACTTATCACTTACATTAAGTTCTGAATTATTTATATCTTAAAGATGTACTTTCAAGCTCTTTGGATTTCCGAAGGTAATAAAAACAATTAAGTCCGTTTTCCGTCCACACTTCCGTTTCTTGTATCGATTTTCCGTTAATGTATTACATGCAACTGCTATGGCCGGTGAATAAAAAACCCGTCGTCATTTTATTTCTTAACTTAAGGAACATGGTGTACTGGATCGGATATTCTTGCGTCATCGTTTTCGCTGTTCACAAGAAATTTCTGATGTGCCCAACAGAAAATTTCCCGTGCAAACGGTCACCTAAACCTTTACATGTTAACTGAAAACAAATAGAACCGTTTTCGAATGACAAGGCCTTTTCTAGACTAGTCTATTAAATTTAGTTTTTCTTAATTAGCAAATATGTGTATGTGCTAAACGCTGCACGTGATTAAAGGCATAATAAAAAGAGAAAACAATGAAAACAGAATGAAGAGAAATGGCAATATCTGATTGACTGTACTCCCGGCATTTGCGTCCAGTTGCCATCAAATTTTGTAGGCGGTGGGACCCACAATCCCAGACAAAACTCTTGGGACACTTGCTGCTTTTTCCCACTTGAAACATGAAAATATCCAAAAATCCCCCTCTCCCCCTTTTCCATGTTGTGTAACCTGAAAAAACAAAGCCTGGAGCTGCTGCCTATATTACAACATTGTAAAGGGGGAAGGGGGATCTTTATTTCATAGCATTCGTAACGAATTGTCACGGTAGAAGAGGTGTCCCAACTACTTTTGTCTGGGATTGAAGGCCGAAGTCAAACGAATCACCAAGCGTAAATTTTCACTCAGCCATGTTCAGAGCCCAAATACAATTTTGACGCATCAAATCAACAAAAATAGTACAATATTTTCCATCAAGACATCAAGAGGGAAAAACAGTTTGATAGATAACCGACGTTGACTCGATTTTCGGGATTTCCACAGGAAGTGTTTTCGCAGGGAGAAATCCCCAAGCGTAAAAAATGATATCTTTAACGGGACAAAATGAGATTACAGCACGCACAAGTTATCGGGTTTATTAATAACAGTCGCTACATCATTGTAAAAGTTTTATTAACCTACATGTGTAGATTTGCATTTAGGGAGCTGTTTAATCGTATTTTATAAATAAACCCATAATTTTTCACACGACTTACTACAAAAGAATTTTACGGTCATTGTTTCCCAGTATTCTTCGCAGGCGGATTTTGGTCGTCTCGCAACGGTTCGTCTAGAAGCGTAACGTGACGTGTGCAGAGCTCTGGTCACTTTCAACCATCGCAAGACGACCGACGTTCAGCTACAAAAGATCCTCTATCGAAGAGAGTAAAAGGAGAAAAGATGGATTTGAAAACTCTGCAAGTTAATTTCGCGAGAAAAACAAACGGAGTTGCTTTTAATATGGCCAGCTTATTTACAAGACGAACAGCTTCTTCAAGCGTAGTACATCAGGTTGGTTTTCTTTTTGGCATTCACTTCCATGATGCCGTCCATGTAATCCTCGTGAATTACCTCTGTTGCTTCACGACGTAAAGCAATCATACCCTGAAAGACAACAAGTGATCAGTAGGGCAAAAGAACAAGTGATCAGTAGGGCAAAAGAACAAGAGATCAACAGGACAAAAGAACAAGTGATCAGTGGGACAAAAGAACAACTGATCAGTAGAAACAAAGAACAAGTGATCAGTAGGGCAAAAGAACAAGAGATCAACAGGACAAAAGAACAAGTGATCAGTGGGACAAAAGAACAACTGATCAGTAGAAACAAAGAACAAGAGATCAGTAGGACAAAAGAACAAGTGATCAGTAGAAACAAAGAACAAGTGATCAGTAGGACAAAAGATCAGTAGGAACAAAGACCAATCAGTGATCAGAAGGACAAAAGAACAAGCGATCAACAGGACAACGAAAACAGAATTAAATTTATCAATATTTAAGAAAATAATTGCAAAGTCGACTGATTTTAGAAGTCATTTAGTACATATAATAATCTAAGTCTGAAATTAAGTATGCATGTGATACCAGAGCGTTCGGAAAGGAATGTGGGCCCATTTTCCCGAATGACTGACCGACTGATTGATCGATTGATAACGTGATTGGTAACGTAATCTCGATTGTCGAAAGATTGCGTGACGACCCCAAAGCATGGCTAGCGTAACAGCAAAATATCGATCAAACGTCTAAATTCTATAACCAAGCACATGAACAAAAGCAACATAAAAAATCCTTTTATCAATAACATATTAAATAGTGCCGTTTTAACTTACTGCTTCGACACAAACAGCTTTCAACATAGCACCGTTATAGTCATCAGTGCACCGTGATAACTCGTCAAAGTTCACATCAGGACTGCAGGCAAAGAACAAAATGCTCCGATTAACAAGATTGAAGCGAAAACTACACAAAATCACCCTCCCCTACTCCCGTAAAATGCAAGACAATCCTGTGAGAAATATCAAGGAGGAAACATTAATACTCCTATACGCTTATGTGTAATCCCTCGTAGAGCTTCTACATCCATTGCAATGAAAAAGCACAAAAAATATATCTTATTTCTAAACGACTACAAAAGCTAATCTAGAAATGTAAAAGTGATGCTTCTAAGGTATCCTGTGGTCGTGGTATCCCTGTGCATTAATTGAAATGTCCATCTAACCTGACGTTCATTTTCCTGGAGTGGATTTGCATGATTCGTGCCCTGGCTTCCTGGTCCGGGTTTGGCAGTTCAATCTTTCTATCCAAACGGCCTGGAAACAAAAAACACAAATTTATGAACACGCTTTCTCCCCCACACCCCTCCCCTAAATTTTCACTTGCTGTTTTTGCGCTGCCTCCCAACTAACCGAACTCCTGGAACAGGCTACAAGAGACATGACAATATTGTAACATTGAAGCAGAGGACAATCTTAAAGGGATTCAGGGTTAAAAATTTCGCTGAACACACTTTTCTGGAACAGGGGAGCAGGAAAATTCTTCATAAGGGACAGGGGAATATTTAAAACACTGTAAAACAAACGGAGAATAATCAAGGCCCAAACCTGATCTTAACAAAGCTGGATCAAGAATGTCCACGCGATTTGTAGCGGCTACAACCTGAAATGAAAACCGTTATATGTAAGTTTTTGTATCAGAAAGAACTAAGTTGTATGTCAACACCTGCTGGTGGAGTTTGAGGTACTGTGAAACAGAAGTGTCTTGCCCTAGAACACAACACTTTGAATGACCCCAGCTGGGCTCACGCCTTTTCACTTCTCTTAGCCGGCAGGGCCTTGACACAAGAAACGAGGGCTCTGGAGACAAAGTATTTCCAGTCCAAGAATCTGGGACTTCTGGTCTTCATGTATGCAGTCATGATGCTTCTATATATTGTATGGGTGAGTCCTGGTGTTTTGACTTCTGCTCAAGATTTTTTTGTTTCAAACAGCCAATTAAACAAATATGAATTAATTAAAAAATCCCATGTCCCCAGAGCCCTTTGTTTCTCATGCCAAGGTCCTGCCAGTTAAGTAGCCAGCGTAGCTTGGCGTTCTAGTCAGTCACGGAGAGCGAGAAATCGCGCGCGCGAGCAAAGCAACGTCGCTTTGCTCGCGCGCTCGTTTTTTCGCTCTCCCTGACTGACTAGAACGCCAAGCTACGCTGGCTACCAGTTAAGAGAAGCGGAAAGGGCTATGGGGACAAGAATAGGCTCAGACTCAAACTACTCCATCAGGAGATCAGCCTGCTAACCATTAGACCATGGTACCTCAAACCATGCATTATAACTACAAACCACAAATCATTCTCAATCTCAAGTCTTTTGACAACAGTTGCAAATACTCCGAATCATTTGCTAATATTGTACCTTGATGTCGTGATGAGAGCTAAATCCATCTAACTGATTAAGCAGCTCCAGCATTGTTCTTTGCACCTGGAATGCACGTAACAAAATACAATGTTCACTGCAAAACACAGCACCCAATATTCATAGCTTTAAAGACTTTTGCATTCCTCATTACAGACAACTGGCTTCAAAATATTTTTGTATAAATAATTTATCCTCCATTCTTTTACAAGTTTACCATAAAAGTACCATTACCTCTCTGTCTCCGGCCTTTTCACTGTCAAATCTCTGTAGAAAAGACATCAAGAAACAAAACGATTCTTGCATTACTTTTAGAATGACAATAGTAATAGAAAGGTGAAATGTAAATTCTATCTTCATGGTTGGGTGACTTGCCAGGCCAGCACTTAAAGGAGTTTGTTGTAACATTCTAAATCATTTTTCTGATAAAATGTACAAATTTTTACGTTTTAATTGAAGTAAACATATAATACATTTCAACGGCAGAGAAACACCAAAGGAAAAATCATACACCAAACATAAACAATGATGATTTATTGATTAGGACTGAGCAACATTAAGATGAATTAAAAATGAAACTTGAAGTGGCCACTTTTGTTTTCGAGGTGCACTGTTGTTCAACTCCAATGCCCAAATCATGAAGTGACTAGGATTATCATTAATCCCTGTGGATGGGATGCATCCTAGTACATTAGGCTACCCCCAGTATTTTTGCCAGTTGGAGCCAACAATTTGCCAGTATTTGTTTGATATTTGTGGGTGGAGAGAGGGACTGTGACGGTGAATGTCTTGCCAAGAAAACAACAAGAGGATGCTGACCACTTACAATACTGACCACCATTCATATCTTGGTTTGTGGGCTATACTGGGTCTTACAGTCAGTGGGTTATCATCAGATGGGTTTTTTTATATCTACATGTGAGAAAAGGTGCTGTTTGTACATGTAGTAACCCATGGTACCATCATAACTCACAGATGAGGGGACATCTGTTTTCAGTAATTTCCAATTGAATGTTGTAAAACCAAAACCAAAATTTATTAATCATCAATGCCACTTACATGTACAAAGACAAAGACAGTCCAGTGAACCAATCAAAATTTGAAACAAATACATGTTGCTGACTCACAGCCAGGAAAATGCATGAGCAATTCACAAATGGCTTTATTTCTGATTGGTTGAGAAAGGGGCATGAGTTTTTCAAACCAATCACTTTGAGTAGTAAAAAAAATGCAAAACCAAAGCAAAACACAAGTTATTAGAGAGCTTAAGCACAGGCGTTTTTGAGCCACGGACGGCAGCCGGAAATGGAACCTTCTCGTCTTAAGCGCTTATTGTCAGCTTTCTGTTCATAAATTCAAGTTGTAAGTGCTAAAATGAAAGCTTTCTAACTTATTTTTGGAGGTAAAAGTTCGCCGAAACCATAAACATTCGACTTCCGGTTGTCGTCCGTGGCTCAAAAACGTCTGTGCTTAAGCTCTCTATTTTTATTCTAACTCTGGTATTGGGTGATGTGAGTCCCAAGAGAGAAGTGTTAAGTGTACATGAACACATGCAGAAGTTGCTTTACCTTTGTACCAATAGCATCGAGTTCATCAATAAAAATAATGGCTGGGGCCTTCTCCTTAGCAAGAGCAAATGCATCCCTCACTAGCTTGGCTCCATCACCGATAAACATCTACATTCAATGAACAAAAAAACGTTTCAGTTGTGGAAACAAAAATAATAATAAAAAGGAGAAATTGAGAGCAACAAACAATGTAAGAAACACAATGCAAGAATCTTTACCTGAACAAGTTGAGGACCTGCCAACTTGAGAAATGTTGACTGCAATAGGAAAAAAAAAATAGAACAGGTTATCAAAAATAATGCTGAAGAATGGAGTATGAATCAAAATATTTTAGCTTGTCTGCTGGCGTAACTCAGTATATGCGGGCTTGTTACCTTTGTTTGTGCGGCACAAGCTCTTGCCATTAATGTTTTTCCAGTTCCTGGGGGACCGTACAGTAATACACCTGAAAATTAAAATTAATAAATTAGTAAACCTAAAGATTGCCAAGAATCAAAACTTAAACACGGAGCGATCCTATATAACGAGGCTGAACTGTTCAGCCTGCCAATCCCTGCCAATCACAAATTCCAATGAGATGATTTCATTGGTTGGGAAATGCAATCAACTGGCTTTTGGTGTGGCGTGATCCAGACTGATCTCGTTTTCCAAACTAAAAATATGAGGGTCGTACAGGGGTATTCTCGTGACGTGTGATTAGCTGATTTTATTTTCCGTGAAACGTGAATTTAATAAATTTATTCTTCCTGACCCGTGACCAGAAGGTTTTGCGTGAAACATGAAGAGCATGAATTAATAACCGATATTCGTGATTTCACCACTTTATTGACTTTATTTTACGTGATTTTGAAACGCGAGACCTCAAATGTGACCTCCGTATAATTATCGTAACGTCAAACACTCTTTGTAGAGTAAGAACAGGATAAAAGGGTATGTTTCTTTCTTATTTTCGTAATTTCTTAATCAATTTTGATTTCTTCAAACACTATTTGTAGCGTAAGAACAGGATAAAAGAGTACTTATTTTTGTGATTCGGGAAAATGAAATTTCAATATCCATGATCTGTGATTTGTTAGTGTTTTCGTCCGTGAATCGTGCCAGAGACCCCCCCTGTACGACCCTCAAAATAGATTCAAAGCAGTACAAGAAATAGCATCAAGATTCTCGTGTATAAAATTCTCTGTTGTGTTGTTTGGGTGCAAACAATCAAAAGCGAGGTTTAGAAATAGTGAAAGATACCTGTAGCTATCAGTCACTGTTCTGCGAAATCACAGAATTTCCTGCCCGCAAGTGACCTGAGCTTAGCGCCGATACTGAATATAATTACATTGGATAAATGTGTTGCAAGTAAACAAATAAATATTTATAAATTCATTTTCTGAAATCTTAATCCGCTTATTGCTGAAAACTAAGGTTTTAGTCAAGGATATGCCACATAAAAGCTAGCCAAAGAGCAAACGAAACTTGTAGTTTTGAATTTTGTCGCTTCAAAATTGAAGTTGGTTATTGTTCCTGTTTCACTATAGTCAGGGGTATAACAAGAAGGTTTGTAAAGAGAGTAGCTCCTAGTTTGCCAAATTTCGAAATGAAGAGATTTTTTTCAAAGCATTGTTATCTTTGTTGTTTTAATCCTTGACCCATAAAAACAAAATACTGAAACGATTGTCACTGATGTGTTCAGCATTATCTGTTCAAGCTTTCATGTCGTAACAGTGTTTGTGCGTGGTGGACATCAATTTTGAATTTTCAGTATTATTGCATAAATTCTGTTTCAATTTTCTTTTAGCTTGTATGGATAGAATTACTGGTAGTTAATATTGTATATTAGCTTGTTAATTCCATATAAATGAACTGGGAATGCATTTAAAAAGCAAAATTTGCGGAGCTCTTCTCTTTCACGACCGTTACTCTGACACGACTTTTTAAATGGGTTCGGATACTTAAACAATAATATTATAATACTAATAAACACTGGCCATGGAGGGCATTTAATCAAACTTGTCAAACTGGCATTTCATTGAAGCCACGGTTCATTATAAGCCTGGAAGAAAATATAGTCTTGCATTTTTACTGCCTTCAAAGACAACACTTGTATTAATAATAGCAATCATTGTAATCTTATCTCCCACAAATCTCTATCTTTACCTTTTGGTGGTGCAATTCCTAAGTTTTCAAACCGTTCTTTGTGCGTCATAGGCAAGACAATGGCCTCGACAAGCTATAAGAGAATGTCATAATTATAATAACATTACCTTAAGATATTTGTCCTACAATATAAGTTCTATCTACTAGCAGGCAATATGATGAGATGAAGTTACTTATCATGAAAATAATCACATTAGAGTAAACAGCAATAAATAGGGACAGAAAAGAGGAAATAATGCAGTTATTCTGGGACATGACTTACCTCCTGTATTTGTTGATCCAGACCTCCAATGTCGCTATACTGCTCGGTAGGTCTCTCATCCACCTCCATGGCTTTCACTCGAGAATCATATCTAGCAAAAGTAGAATATACCACACAATAGTCTTAAGTAATATTTTTGTAACTCACAAAACTAATGTCATATTAGATTAGCCTAAAATTCAGCCTGTTTACACAGCTCTAGGGTTAGTCTATGGTGTAAAAGAAATATTCAGATATAAGACTAAATTTTCTACACTACATTGCAGCAAAAACAAGTGATGTATTTTTATTGTTACTGGACAAAATAATTTTGTATTCTAATTAATTCGTATTTCCTTTTGTCACTTATCTCATCAGTCATTAAAGTGATCACATTAACAAGGTAAATCAGCTTAATAAAGAAAAAAAAGGTTGGGGAAGGAAGTGACAAGATTTAAGGGATGTCAGATGAGAAAATGAGTTAGCTTTAATTCAGACCAAGAAAACTTGCCATTTAATAGCAATGTAGTCATGTCAACAGGGTTGTTGTCAGGCAAGATTCCGCAGTACTTATTTTAAATTAAGTGGTACTTACTCTGGTGGTAATTTTTCAAGTATTAAGTAAGAATCCTTGTTGACACCCTGGCAAAAAGAAAATCAGCATAGTTCACTAGAAGAACTACATTTCAATAACTTCTACTTCTCCCAGCAAAGTGTTGTACTTTCTTATAGTGCATCAAAGTATAAATAAAATATTTATTGTGACTTAAATAGATCTATCAAACCTAACAAACCATTTGTGTGATTTAAATAGATCTATCAAACCTAACAAACCATTTGTGTGATTTAAATAGATCTATCAAACCTAACAAACCATTTGTGTGATTTAAATAGATCTATCAAACCTAACAAACCATTTGTGTGATTTAAATAGATCTATCAAACCTAACAAACCATTTGTGTGATTTAAATAGATCTATCAAACCTAACAAACCATTTGTCTTGTTGGTAGTCAAGTTTCCGGTTATCTGTGAGTGTGGCTTAAATGTGAGTAATTTACCTTACCTTCAACAAACATGTACAGGTATTGTACATAATTGTATTTTCAAAAGGAGGGTTGGTTTAATACCAAATAATTCTCAAAGGAACAGAAATGGATAAAAAGGAAGGAATAGAAATCTTCTATTCTAGCAGTAGCCCTAATCTCTAAAGGTATAAGAGGTTTAATTTGACCTCTCCTTACCACCAAGTCTCCTGGAGTTAAATTTTCTGGTTCCACCAGCCCAATTACTGGTAAAAAGTATGTCTACAATAGCAAGAGAAATATAATTAATATTACAATTAATGAAAAATTACTTGCACTTATCAAAATATAAATTAGCTAAGAAATCACAAAAAAAACCAGTTCAACATTCATCACTAAAGAGGGTCCCCTATACCCTTTTGCAAAACTGAGTCACATAAAAATATAAATTTGGCCTTTTCAGTGCCATGAATAATAACCAGAATGTTTTCACATTCACGCAAAAATCAAGGTGATCCCTGCTTAGACTGTTGCGCTTGGAAGGCATAAAGCTGCAGAAATTTGATTTGAGCATTGCAGATCATGTCTCGATAGCTCACAAAGTTTAACCTGTTCTTTTTTTCCATGCAACTTCTTATAATGGGGAGAAGTTTTCAGCTTCGTATATTACTGCTTGGCAGGTGCCACAAATAAAAGGACAACTACCTACATTTTGTACTTCAAAACTTATTGAAAGCCCTGGTAACAAGAAAATATATTAGTTAAGTCTAGACAATCAGGTGTTGCTTTGCATGTATTTACCTGTCTTGTTGATGTTTTAATAACAGCACATTTCCCTTTTCGTTGTGAATCCAAATCTACGTTAGCGCCATCTTCCTCTGCCTAAAAAGATGTCAAATGTTTTAAAGTGATCACTAATGAAATACCAGTAATTATTTCTAATCAACAAGACAAGAAATTAATAAATACTGAATTTGCATATAATTAATAGTTGCTTGTGGGGAGAAAAATTGCAGTTCTGTAGAACATGAAGCTATGTGTAACTGCTGATTAAGAATTAATCAGAGTACACTTTGAGTATTTAACAGGACAAAATTTGCTCTGGCATGGACCTCAACAGCTGCTTTTGATCTTGTCAACTCCAGCCTAAAGATTAATGATTGAAGTACAGAAACTTCCAACAAGCAACTTTTTCAAAAAGAAATGGGAAGGATAAGAATGGCAAGGAACATCCTAATTCCCCTTTTTCTTGCCCTTTTTCGTAAGCAGTGCAGGCTAGCCCTTCCATGCCAGCAAAAACGACATAGCAAAGGCATTGTGTCTTTGTGCTTGCAAGCGCTCTCATTGGTGGGAAATTTTTTCTTTCTCAGAATGTAGCTAGAATGTTAACTTAACAATTTAACACAGAAAGAGCTCACTTAGGAAACAAAACAATAAGACTGACAAGTAAACAGTTGGAGATTTTACAAAAGAACTAACAAGATGAGCAACTTACATTGTCTTGAGGATCGACATCAAGGAGCTGTAAGGCAAGACATAAACAGTGACTGATTTTATCATTTGCATTGATATGAAAAAAATTGAATGGGCAGCATCAATAAATTTAGAGATTAAAGAGTGTAAAAAAAGAAACAAACTGCCTGTGGACATCCATGCAAAATATTATCATAATTATCCAAAAAGCAAGAAATGCCACTTCTGTTAGATGTGAGAAGTTAACAAACTGAGTCATTCTGTTGCACATTTTAAACCTTTCTTATCACCTTACCTAGCACTAAAATGAACACAAAAATTTAAATGACCATTTGCATTACTGAAGTGTTGAATACAATCCACTATACGCAAAAAGATGGCGGCTGCTATATTTACATGTACCTATAATGCTAAGCATGTAAAAACCGTAAAAATGCTCATAAAAATGCACAGAAAAGCTCTAAAACCTTGAAACCCAGCATGAACAATAATGTTAGAACAGGGAAATTTTCGCAATAAACATGGCTTTCTATGTGTCATATGGGCTGGGTTAGGTTCGCAAGGTACTGTGGTTAAATGTAATGCCGCCATCTCATTTCTTAGAGAGAATTGAAGGTGGTTAAGTTTTCTTACCTCAATTACATTAGATACAAGGTATGGAAGTGTTTTGTTCACTTTAATTTTTTCTGCATTTTCCTGGTAAGTAAATGATAAACTTTTGTTAGATTTTATAACTCAATGTATGGTATTTCCAGAATGACTGCATTGAACTACAAAGTGAGCCAGGCTGCATTCTGTGCAAGTGATGCCAAAGATCTTCAGCTTGGATCTTTGCCTTTTTCAATACAATCCTTTAAAATTTTGGCGTATACTTGGCAAATCTTTGGCGTGAGCAGCTTCAAGTGGAATGCACCTTAGCCTACAAGCAAAGTCGCCTTTGAAGGGACCTTCTGCACTCCTCCCTCCCCCCCCCCCCCCCCAAAAAAAAAAAAAAAATTGAGAAAATCAAAAGGGGAATTTGTTCACAGGCTTGAGTTGATTTAATTGTAACTTGAGAAAATACAATTTTTACCTTGATTTTCTCCTTCATTGCTTGCTGTTCATGATTAATCCTCATTATTTCACTTTTCATTATCTGTAATTAACACATAAGTAACAAAAAAGAAACAGATCAAATAAGTTTATACCTTTGACTAAAACTTTCAAATTGATCGCTTGCAACCACGTGACAAGGCGGCCATGTTGGTGGTCAAAACAATAAAAAACTTTTTCGCAGAATTTGCATGATAAAAAAGTTTAGTTCCCAGCGGAGGAAAACGCTTTGTTGTTGTCCCCCAGCATGGCTGCCGTGACGTCAGTTGCAAGCCAGCAATACTGAAACATACAATGATGACAAGACGAAAAGACCGGATTCTTCCGGCCTCAGTTTGAAAAAAGAAATATTATAATTAGAAAAGTTGATCGAGTCTTGTAAAGCTGTGATTCTTGATTCTTAGGAAAAGCAACGGCCATTCATCGTTTGTGATTTTTGTTACAGAAGACTTGAAAACGTTAATAAAAATCTTACCTTTATTTCATTGTCTAACAGTCGAGCACGGCTGACAATTTCGTCTGTCTGCATTCGAAGAACTTCTTCGTCCATTTCCTACGGAAAATAACAGTAAAACCGTTTCAAAATATACTTGAATATCTTAAGAGTAATTCTGAAGTGTATCACGTTCTTAACAATAAATGGAAGTGGTTAAATTACCTCGCCATCTTCCCAAATCGCTTTGTCCTCGAGGGCCGCCATGTTGTTTCGCTGAGTAATCGTACTTGCCCCAGTCCATCGCATCGTTGGGACCCAGGCCCTGCCGCTCCAGAAATTCGCGCGGCCAACGCTCTGTCAGTCACGCGGACACTTGTTCATTTATTTACCAAAAAAAGCCTCATAAATCAATCAAATGAAAGAAGTGGTTTAAGTTAAAACTGCTACAGAAAGAATGCAATAATAGCGCAGCGTAAAAGAGGCTAAAATGCTTTGTATTAAAAAGCGGACGGGTGGGGTATGCACAACGCGAACTTTTGTGGTTGTTAAATAAATTGGACTAAATGTCTAAGCAAGTTTGATATAATTGGGTAACAACAGAAGTCGAGAACATCCTATAACAAAATCCAGGAGGATTTTATTCTGACCAGGACCGAGATTGAATTAGACTGCGAGCAGTCTCTCTTTTGCTGAGAAATCGACGATTAGATTACTCTTTGAGTTTGGCTGTCGCTAAACCCCGAGAAAGTTGAATCTTAAAAGCTCACAGTTTTCCTGATTATCTTCTGTCCTTTAATCTATCCAGGGGCAAAGAGAGTAAGAAAGGCAAAACGTCCGTGAAACCTTTCAGAGAAAAATATGGAGCCCTTTCAAGATTGAGATCTTTTTGCTGCGGTAAGTAATAATAATGACAATAATTTTGTAGTTGTGATAAAAACTAACTACAGCTCGATACAAACAAGTTGTTGGTTTCATTGTGCACTTACCAAGAGCACATCACCTGATTACATACTGTATTTAGGAACTACAGTTGTTGTTTTCACTGTTGTATAAACCTGCAATTATTTTTTCAAAGTTGACTTTCTACGTTTAGCTTGTTTTGTTTCGATGCAGTGCACATATTTGCTTCCAATAATAATGCTTTGCATTAACATAGACTTAAGTGCTCATTTGGTAATAAACAGTACTGTTTGGCCTTCGAGTCAGTGAATTTTACAGTTTATTCTGGCAACGTTTTATTTCTCTGCTCAAATGTATTTTAATTTTGGAACCTTCTTCTCCAGGTGTACCAATTCTAGCTTTGACTGGTACTGCTGATTCGAAAATGGCCAAAACAATCAAGCAACAGCTGGCTTTGCAGAAGGATTGTTTATCCATTGTTGTTTCTCCAGAAAGATTTAATATCAGGCATGCAGTGATTAATTCAACTCGACTGAATTACATGAAGCATTTTCAGTGGATAGTGGACATGGTAATCAAGAATGGTCTCCAGACGCCGAAGACAATAATTTTCTGCAATTCATTAAAAGATGTTGCCCTCATGGTGAGCTTCTTGTTTGAGAAACTAGGATCTAATCTGTATCCCCCAGAACAACCAGAATTACCAGCAAACATGCTTGTTGGAATTTACCACTCACACACTCTGCAAAAGTATAAGGACAGAGTGGTTGATGCATTTAAGCACAATAAAGGGAACATACGTGTAGTTGTTGCAACATCAGCCTTGAGTATGGGTGTGAACTTTCCAGACATTATGTACGTGGTGCACGCAGGGCCAGCTAGAGCACTAGTTGATCATATTCAGGAGGCAGGACGTGCTGGAAGAAATGGAAACAAGGCCCACGACGTTACAATTTACCATGGCCAGCAACTGGCTCAGTGTGAAATGCGTGTAAAGGAGTTTGCGAAAGAAACTGATTGCCTAAGAGTAAAGCTCTATGGAGAATTTCACAGTTCCACAGAGCCACTTGAACCACTTCATGATTGCTGTTCAAACTGTGCTACAGATTGTTCATGTGGTCTACCTGACTGCAGCATTGAACTACCTTTTGACCAGCCCTGTGGAAATGACGAGGACAAGCTGCACACTTTAAAAAGGGATGTCTCCCTGGATTCGAAACAAGTGTTGCATGATGCTCTCATGGATTTGAAAGGCCAATTTGACAAAGGGCAGCCATCAGTTTTTGACTCTGTCAGTACACATGGCTTTTCAGAGTCACTAGTTGACTTGTTGGTACTTAACTGCGAGTACATTTTTACACTTAGCGACCTTATGGAGGACTTCCCTGTGTATAGTGTGGCACATGGCATTGCCATTTTGGAAGTGTTTGATGAACTTTTTGAAGATATTCCTGGAGTTGAGGATCTGTTGGAGATAGTGAAGTACTTTGATGATGGAAATTACACATTCGATTTTACAAGCTTTGACTTGCTCTCCTTTACAGATCAGTGTGACCCTGAATCTGATAGTGATAGTTGTTGAGGTAACTAATGTGTCATTAATATCCACACACTTCCCTTACTTAAGGTCTATTTCACAACTCCGTTCCCCTCCACCAGCTTTGAAATTAATTGAATCAACACTGAGCCATTAGTTTTGAAAAGAGCACTCTCTCTCCCTTTGCATATTCATTGACTGATTTCGGGGTGTGTATGGATATTACTCTAAGAGTTTTAAATAATGTAAATAGGCTGATGACATTTGAATGGCTGTACAGCAAACAGTAACAAGTACTCTTAAATTTATTTTTAAACACACCATGATGGGAGTAAAATGTCTCCCTGGTGAAATAATTTATACATGTAATCAATTATTTTGTAAAAAATTATTCAAGTTTACAACATTTTGCCATTGTAATATTTTAAATTTAATGATAATGATTTATTGATTTTGTTTCGGTAATCATGCTTATCTGTTTGCTCAATAGTGAACTACAAGTAACTGTTACTTATTATTTACAATTTTTAAATGTAAATATCTGCCTTGCAGTTGTAGTATTCCAGGGTTAAACATTAACAAGTCTAGCTATAAAAATGTTCTTATTAGGAATTACGACCTTAATAAAGTTGTTTGTTTTTATAAGCAAACACTACAATCATCATTTTCTGTTCAAAATTATTCAAAACTGTCTTAATATTGAGAAATTATTGCACGTGATAATTTATGTATAAAAAAGATTGCAGAACATATTGCATTCAATCAAGAAAAAAATAAGAATTTTTGTTTTCATCCTCAAGCAAGCACTTGAATTACAAACAAGTAACAAACAATGCAATGTCCAGTGTCGAAATACAGAAGTCTGGTATGAAAAAGCAAATCTTTTTTTTTGGACTGAATTGGCCTGTTAAAACTAAGCTCATGCCTCATACACTTTTGCCCAGACAGCCAACTTCTCCTTGATCCAAGAATAATAGTCACGGTAGTCAAGCTTTTCAATCAAATTGCCACTGAACTTTTCAAAATTTGGATGACCTTCTCTGCCAGGAACTTTGTTAAAAGCACAAGTGTTAATTAAGTCTTCAACAATTTGAGACACTGCCTCCTCTTGGCCCTTTACAGCTCTGTTCTTCTGTCGTTGGAGTAGATGGCATTCTTCATCTAGAGAATCCATTATAGCCTCTAAGGTATTGAGGCATCTTGCCACACGCTGGGCACTCTCCTCAGTGAGATTTGCGCCAAGTCCCTTAAGAAATGTTTTCAGAAGTTTAATAAACATTTCCATTCGATGGTCGAGGGAAATGTTGCGTCCCGGTTTCCCTGAGATGTTAAAGAAGCGGTTCCATACCAATCTGAAAGCTAGGGATTCTGGCAGTAGGGCAGTTACTTTAACCAACAGAAGTAATACAGAGTAACTGTACTTTGTGCAGCCATGCACCTTGAAAATTGGAAGCATTATTTTGTATAAACGCACAATGCGCTCTCCGTCACCTTCCTTAACTGCGTCATTGAAATCTGTCAGGATGAGGCCAAAGACCAGTTTCGCCCGATGATAATTGAACACATGGTCTTCCTTTACACTTTCTTGCACAGGCTGGTCAATTTCCATAGGGATGAAGTCTTCATGCTTCCTCCTCTCATGCCTGAGACATTAAAGGCCAACAATTAGAAATCTTGTTTACATAGGTTAGGATCAGGTAGTGTAGAAATAACTGGTGCACCTCTTTAAAATGCCTGGCCAACTAAATATGCCTAACTTCCGGTTTTTCAAATGTAAGATAAATGTAGCCTTTAATAAATATATCACTATATAAATATGTATAACTTACTCCTTTCTTGTAGGAATGGTCCTAAATACAAGGCCACAACCAGCTTTGCAAAAGAAGTATCCTTCTTCATCGCGATCGTCAGAAGGGCCCCCATGAGGATTCTTCAAGCCATGTTTTTCAACTTCGTGTCTGTTATCAATGAAAACAAAATTTTACAATTTTGCTTTATTGCGAGTTTTGTACAAGATAATCTTTTACCTTGATTCAAAGTTAGCAGGGTCTAACAGTAGAAGGGAAGTAAATTATTATCAGCACCAAGAGAGACGTTTTCAAGAAAATAGGAAAATAGTCTGGGAAATGGTCCATTTTTTAATTACCAGTAACATATAAGAATATTTTTGTAATACATACCGCACTCTCCAAGGATGGGCAACATAAGTTTTCTCGCAACCATGATGCCTGCATTTGTATCCTTCTTTCTTGTTTTGATCAAGTCGCTCCACATTATCACTCACTGTAGGCATCTCCTGGTCAAACACGAACTCCTCCAGAAATTTTTTAATGTGGCCATAAAGCCACTCCCTACGCTGCAGGACAGGTTCAGCTGCATCTGGCATCTTCCCAAGGTTAGCTGGCTTGTCTAACAAAAAAGAAAAGAACATCTTGAAGAGTTAAAAGTTTTAAAAGCATCTATCATGACATCAAAAGAAAGACTTAAAAACATACACAGCCTCATCCAAACTTCTTGTAATTAATTATGGAAAATATGGCATACAAAATATTATAACTATAATAAATTGTAGTTTTTAAGTTGCTATAATGGCTTCTAGCACTGTCTCAGAGTAATGTGAATGTTATTTAAAATAAATATTTTACCTGTTTGTTTTTTCATTCCTGAAAATACCATAAATGATGCAAGGATGTGGGCTTGAAGTTCCCTGTCATGAAACTCTCGATAAGCGTTGAAATCTTTATCTGGGCCTTTTTTTGAATTGGTCTTGCCAGTGCGATTCATTGAAGCACAAGTAGTTCCCAGGGCACCAGCAGAAGCTTCATTAAAGAATGTTTTGAACTCAACCTGTAAAGAAAGGATTCATTGTTATCAAAATATGATCAAAATATTGATTTCTTGATCTGCACAAGGGAAGATTATGATGAGCATATCAAGTTATTGGAAAATGTACTTTAGGCTTTGTAAAACACTAGCTTCTGCATCAGTCATCGTTATAAGTAAATATTTCTTCAATTATTTTATAAACAAATTCTTCTAATTGTTGTTCCCTGTGATCACAGTTGATAGACCAAGACAGCTGATTCGGAATGATGCAACATTACCTCATAGAGATTAACTTTAGCATGCCAGTCAGCATGAACTGGGTTCAAACCCTCAACTCTGTCAAACTCATTATCTCCATCTTTAAAAATCAGCTGAGAGTTACGAGCCCGTTCTTCTTATATAAATTATGACAATTAAGCAATATTTTTTTTTTCAGAGATTGTTGCCAAATTAATGCATGTGACCATTTACTGCGAGCAGTCTCTCTTGCTGTGAAATCCTTAACCAATTATTAGTGTTTATGAAGAAAACTTACAACTTCAGATTTTTCCTTTTGCTCCTGAGAGAAAGGATGAGGGATGTGATGAATATTGGTATCCTTCAAGTATTTAAACTCTGGAAGGAATCTGGTAACCACACGGCTCACCAAGACAGTACAATCACTCTTGAAGGCATCCTGAACATCTGCTGTTGGTAGAATATTTTTTAACTCCAGATCTTTCAGCTGGCACTGTGGGGTCTTCTCATCAAGATTAGCATTGGTAGCCACACGATCTCGAACAGCATACTGATGTGTCCAATGAATAGACTGGTTAGAGTGCTTCTTTGTCTGGATTCGGGCTTTAACACTTAAATCAATATTATCAGTCACCAGCCTGACAAAAAGGTTAAAATTGAACAAAAATTATGGCCATTATATTTTCATTATTTTATTAAAGACTCCCACTACTTTGGTAAACATAGACACCTTTTAATAGTTAAAGCACTGGCAACTGCATTTGATTTCGTCAATTTCTATTATAATTAATTCCTAACTTCACATCAGTGAAGTTGAAAACTCTACATAAATCAAATAAGTTAAAAGTCAAATGAATTTAGTTTAAGGTAAGGTACGTTTCTAAATATTAAAAAAACTTCTGGTAAGTCGTAAGAACTTTTGGTAACAATTATGCATGCAATTACTAGTAGAGTTATTATTACATGAGCACAAGTTTCCACGGAGGTCCGCATGATGTAAACATTGTCAAATTTTGCAAGGCTGTTCTGGACATTTTCAAAAGCACATCATAAAACAATTATACGAACATTTATATATTGTAATCCATCTTTAAAGTACCTGTAACGTTTGAAACTCGCTGACTGCTCAATGTCATCAACTTCCATAGAGTTGCTGCTGCATGGAATAGGTTCGGCTGCGGGGGGGTTGTCACACACAGTCGCATTGGTGCACGCTTTTTCTGTTTGGACTTCTTTCTTCCATTGAAGAACCTTGGCATCAAAATTTTCCCCCATTTGGTTTTGTTTTCTCACAGTCTCCTGGTGTGACATACAGATTCCAAGGCGGTTGAGTCTAGTGAAATCTGTAGTTTTCGCTCCACTGTGAAGAAGGATTGACGATATCCTGTAGGCAAAGGCGGACATTTGCGCATTCCTTTTTTTCGCCAGTACAGCAGTGGCAGCAGCTGTTGCGTTCACCGTTTTCCAATCCATTTCCTTCTTCTTTCCGATCAATCCCACAGTCCCCAGAACACACGAATAATAAATGGGGCATTTCCTGGATGTTTCATCCAATAGTGATTTATTTGTAAATTTCACTATTTGCTCTGGGGATTTCATCGCCAGTGTGCAATTAGAATTACAAAACCACTTGAACTCTTGGTTCACTGCTTTTCTTATGGCATCTTGAAGGTGAGGGCGCGCTTCTTCGACTTTAAACAGCATGTTTACAACTTGTTGCCATTTCCGCTGCACGATGTTCTTAACCATGCTCGCAGCAATACTGCTTTGAGGTGTTCGAACAGTTACACGGGAATCTGAAATGACAACCTTCACGGACGCTTTTGTCTTAACGTTAACATCGCTCTCTAACGTTGTTAGTTCGTTTCTCAACATTTCATCCAGCAAGAAGTCCTCGCGAACATTCTTCACCTTGTCGTCCATATCTGGCTGCATTGCGAGTGATCTTCGGGCGCCAAGTGCGGGTCGCTTTTTCCTGTTTTCTTCGTTGTCTTCGACGGTCTTGAACAGCTTTGGTTTCTGGCTTCCGTGTGGGGACTTTGACATTCGCTTGAATCTTTCTTCTGTGTTTTCTTTGTCCTGGCCGGACTTTCCCTCTTGCTGTTTCTCTTCGAAGAAGTGATGCGGGCGATTGAGTTCTTGTCGAATAAAGGAAATCGACGGCTCCGCGTTTCTTACTTTGATGGCACATTTTCTGCACACACGAGAGGAAAGCGTATCACTCCGCAGAACTGAAAATCCTAGTCTTTCAAGAATAGAGTTCAGTGAAGGCCTTTCTTCTCCTTTTCGACACGAGACATTAAAAATATTTTCCGTGCTGATATATGAGGTCTTGGGCTGTCGTTCTCCGGCACCAGAGATGTTTTTCGAGGGAAAATTCCCATAAATTGTTTTAAATGAGCATTTACAAAGACGGCAAAAATCTGAAACAGACGAAGAGCTTTTGTCCTCCCTGTTTAAAACAGGTTTCTTTGGCGTAGAACCGCTCATCGCATCTTCGACATTTTCGTAGACTGCGGTCTTTTTTGCTGTGAAATCGACTACTATTTCGCGGGAAAATTTGACACCGCAGTATCATGTTCCAAAGTGGGCGTAGGTGCCAATGATGTATCTGTCAAATCGCATCAGAAGTTTAATATGAAACCATTGCAGTCTCTCTTTTCGCTGATTGCCGATCGCGGCTTCGCCGCTCTCTCATCGAGGCTTCGCCGCTTACCGTTCGCGTTCGTCGATTTCTCAGCAAAAGAGAGACTGCTCGCAGTCTAAGATTGAATGAGTCGCGCGCGCTTTCAACGAGAGGTCCCAGCGGGCATTTCGTTATTGTCAACTTGTCTCCATGGAAACTTCAGTGACTTCAAGTGTAAAGCTCATTTTCCACGCGCGAGCAACAGTGGCTAGCGCGGCAAAATGGAAGATAAAATAATCGTCACCTCTCATCCTCGATACGGATATTACTATGATATCAAGACCAGTGACAAGCTTGTCCCTGTTATTCCGAATCTCGGGGTTTCACGAAGGAGCGTCTTTGATGAAGTCAAAACACCAGCTTACAAGTAAGTTGAGAACAATATGTGCTTATACCCTGACCTGTTGAAATCAGTAACTATCGCCGCACTTTTATATCTTATGTACATTTCCGCTAAATCGCTGTTAAGACATGTAGCGATTGCACAGCATACGATTCAAGAAGCAAGGATCTTCGTGACCAGATTTGCAAGCTTCAAGCAAGATCGTTTTAAGAAGCCCTTCGGCTTGTATGGTTAAAATATTTTGAATAGCTATATATGATCAATTTCTAAATAAACTTCTTTTGTTTTGGCATTCCTAAAAGTTCACCAAGGTCATGCGTTCAACTGATTGTCTATATATTCAGTAAACATTTTAAAAATCAAGTCTAATGAAAACTAATTGAATAGATTAAAATAAGTGAAGTAATGAAATCAAGGTCTTGTTTGAGAACAAATCAGGAATCCTTATATGTCTAGAATTTCGTTAAAAGTTTATCGAATAAAAAGTTGCTTAAAAGAAGTTAAAAAAATTAACAACAAAGCTTCGGCGACCATCATTACTTTTCCGTCGTTGACTTAAACTTTCTCTCGTCTAAAACGTGATAAATACTTACTGAAACAAACTGTTAAAAAGATAATGTATTTCACAAAGTATAGGTTGTTTGTAGTAAGTTAAGTTTACTTTGCTCTGTGTTAAAGAAAAGGCAAGTTTTTCAACACAGAAGATTGTCATGTTCGATGCCATCTCAGTTCTTTCGTACGCGTCGCTAGGTGGACGCTCTCTGACAACAAAGATTTGTATGCATATATTGTAGTAAAACAGTTGGAAGCGTGACTTTTCGTTATCGGCAGTCCTCTGGGAATTTTATAACACAGTCATCGTCTTTTGTCATTATAACATAGTTTGTTTTCATCTGCAGCAATTAAGCATCTCTGAAGAGCCTTTAAGAGACAATAATATTACAAAACATAAAAAAGTAAACAATTATGAGTACCAAATTTAAGCTGAGGTTTCGGCCGGACCCGGGTCTTTCGGTGCAAACTCATAATTTCGTTGTGATAATGTTCCGATTGCTATTGCGAGGTTTTATTCGGATAGCAACTTTCGTAGTCCGTAGTTTATCGAAAAATGATCAATTTGAAGTAATTTTGTTTCACTAGTTATGTTGACCAACTGTCTCGCCATTATTAGCTTGCAGATTAGAAAGTTATAAAAGTTCTCTCATTATTTGTTCCCGCTGTTTGTCCAAGTATCACTTGAGCAATTAAACAATATTCGCGGTTTCGGTGTAGCCTCTAAAAGTGACAAAAATAAAACAACAAGTAATTTGTATTTGTTCCAGCTTTGTTTTGTTCTCATAAATTAGAAGACTCAGCAGAGAAAACCATTTCTTCGCGCACTCGCTCAGAAAAAGAAAGTAGCAAAGTTATACAGTAACTGGCTCTAAAGCATCTCTCGCGAGTTCCCTTAGCAGATTATCTCTTCGAACATTAGCGTTTCTTTCTAAGCACCCTTTTTGAGGACTTTAGTTTTAGGACTGGTAGTCAACTCTGATCCAAGGAGGTGCTCACAAGAATTTCAATTCATGTTCCAAGTTAAGTTTAACCGACGCTAGAATCGCGCCAGCCTAGTGACCAGCGCTCCCGCCACCCCCACCTCCGCCGCTCGCCATTTTCCTGGCATGAAAACAATGTTATAAAATCGGAATATACTTAGCAAAAGATACACTTTTTGAGGTAAATTAGTATCTTGAGCCTTAAACCAATTTGATTTTCATCTCAAGTAGCAGAAATTACAAAACTAACTGTATTTTTTTCGTAAATCTGTAGGAAACAACACAATGTATTCCGTGACTACACCATCGGTCGCTCGTCTCCTGTGTGGAATGTGACCAATGCTGCAATGAGAGCGGCAACGAATGAGCGGCTTTTGCAACTTTCACGACCCAAGAGGTTTCACTCAGATTACGAGCCTTGTAGACCAGTTCGAACTTCTGTGTCCCTTGCTGCACAAAAGGCGACTCCTTCACCTCGAATAGAGGCTCTTTGCAACCCCAAAACGAGGCCCAGCATTGAGGGACGTGAATGGACCGTCAAAAAAGGTGCGCTCTCGACGCGGGCCTCACAGAGAGTACAGGAACTGTCCCACGCTAAGGGTGTTCCCTTAGGGTTTACGCCGGATAAGGTCGAAGTTTGGGAAGTCTCGAAGGCCGCATTGAAAGCCAAACCCTCCAAGAGAATTGACGATCTGGCTTCGCCGGTAAAAAGAGAAATAGCAACTAATTTACCCAATCCTGATGCTTTTGAAGTCTCGAAAGCTGCACAGAAGGCGAAATGTTCGGATAGAGTGGCAGAACTAGCCCAGCCCATCATAAGAGGATAGCAGAGACCTTAACTAAACAACTTTTGGAAATATTTCTTATTTTTCAAACTATTTATTAATTATTAATTTATTGATTAATTATTTATTAACTCTCTCTTCGCATTGTTTTGCTTATCAAAAGTTTCAAATACCTTGTGCCTGGCAACAATGAAGAATTTGTTTCCGTTGTACATTTAATAAAAATAATTTTATTTGCATTTCAAATATATCAGGTCTTCCAGTTGTCTTTTACACTAGAGTGAAGTCCCCCATATTCCTTCGGCTTTCACGTTTGACAGAAGGCCCACGTTTGTGACATGAAGGCGGAAGGCGTACGCTCGTGGTAGGCAGGGGGCGGCAGCCCCCCCGCCCCCCTGAATTTTTTTCGGGTAAAACGCTCACGATTCGGGCAAAAGCATTTGGGATAAATAGAGTCCGGCTTCCGATCGCTAGCATTTACTGTAGTTCGCGCCAAACTTTCGCGCCAATTCGCGGAAGGCGGAAGAACGCGTACATTTTGTGAAATCGCTGTTGTCCAGTGAAGGTTTAGCTTGAGGCCTTCATGGAGTCTGTGGACTGCTTCAAAGTAAACGTTGTTACCTATCAAGAAGACAGGACTGCCAACAAGGCAAAAGGTAAATATTTGGTTGTAAAGGCATTTTGTCGGCTTCTACCAAAGCCTGGAGATAAAAAATTTTAAAAAAAGTGCATGAGACAATCCGTTCGGGTTTTTGCCCGAGTGTTTTTATTTTAAAACTTCTATTAGGACAACCACAAACCAAATCCCGCTGTTTTAAGTAAATAGAATCAACGAATAAAAAAAACAGCAAAGAAAAAAACGACTAGAGAATTTGTTTTCCCGATATTTCGGACAGTCAAGCCGTCCTTCTTCGGGGGATTTAAAACGGTTTTTTCATTACCGTTGTTTTTATTTTGTTCTGGGTTGTAATCTTTAACGGGGTTATCTGAAGCGTTAAACCTGCTCGAACTCTCCGTACCGTCATTACGGAAACAGCCAAACATTACCGTCATTACGAAAACAGCCTCTATGAAACCCCCGAGTTGTTAGAGGTCGCGTCCATTCTGGCCGTCATCCCTGCAACACCATGCCAGGGCAGTAAGACACTATCTGAAACCTCTATTTTCATTCGCCCGCTGTAAACACTACCTCTATTGTTATTCAGGGATAGGGGCATTGTTATGACCTGTTATCTATTGTTTTTTAGACTGCATGCAGTCTGTTTTTCTCTCGAAATTCAGAAAGGGAATGCTGTAAAGTGAGGTTTAAGATGCGTGAGGGGGAACTGAGGCGAGACAAGAGCGTGCGAGGAAAAATAGACGCTTTTTCTCGTCTCGTCCCAAGCCCCTCCCGTCCATACCGCCTGGTGGTTCGCCCAGTTCCCGATATAAAAGCGCTCCTCTGACCCTTAGAGAAAAAAAGACCGACTACAAGTAGTCTAATTGTTTTTAGAACCAATGAAGTAACTCGTTCCGAGAGGTAGTGGGCGACCCTGCCAGGGCGCCCTGACCATGCTCAGCGGAGCGCTCATTCAACGGACACCATTACCTTCGGAGCACGATGAGATAAAATAAGCTATAAACAGCCTAGCTATCCCGTGTATTGAGCGCTTTTTCAAGTCATATGGACAAGATTATAACTGTTTTCGGACAACGCCACGGAAGGAAGAAAAAAATTTTTATTTTAACAAGTTTCTAATTTCAAAAAGCTGAGTAGAATTGTCAATGGAGGCCACAGAGTATGCAAGATCCACTGGATAAATCACTATCCAGTAGATTGTGTAGTTTGTTTTGCCAACACCTATACACTGGATAGCGATTTTTCCGGGGTCCTGTTGAACAACTGGGCCCAGAAGTTCAAGCCTTCTTCCTTCCTATATGATCGAAACGCCTCTTCTTAATAATTTCGCTAAACAGCAAAAAAGATTCATAATTCCCAACTTCATTCAGGTCGTGTTTTTTCAACTTTTGGAACCGGATAGATTGCTGGTCAATGCAAAGGAAATATGAAAACAGCTTTTGTCGACTGAGTATTTTTCCGCACAGTACGTGGTGTCGCTCTTACAATTCAAGTACTAAACTCTAGCTTTGCCAAGTTCTGCATGCTTACTGAGTACTACTGAGGTTTTAATTTACCGTACACATGCTTGCATTTCACTTCAATCGGTTCAAAATCGCAGAAAAAAAACAAAAACTGGATGCTCAGCATGATTGCACTGGTAACTACTGAGCCTATAATTCCCGCGCAAAGCTCAAAAGTGCAAAAGCGCGCGCAAATGGCGATTTTCAACGTCACCATAAATGTTGTACGCCTTTTGTAAAATGTCACTTGGCCGAGAAAGTTTTTCTGGAACACAGAGTTATGCGCTTTCTTTGTCAAAACTGAGTTGATGAATTACTCTCGTCCACTTGAACAATGAATGCTGAAACAATTATTCCCTGTGCTTTCAAGGAACGTGTTGAGTCGAGAGTTGTTGACGAGCTTCGCACAATTAGCGAGCAATGCTGGGGATCCGAGTGGAGAAATACCAATAGAAGAGAAGTTTTACAGGAAAGCAGGGAGGATTTAACCAGCCTTGCTTACAAAATGCTTGTTATTGAAGATGATAATACATTCTGCTCAAGTTCCAAGACGCCTTTTGCGGCATGGCAGGTTTGTGTTTCGGCCAAGCAGCATGAAGGGGGCTATCAAATTGATCCGCAAAGTTTTGATGCTCACGCAATGAACAGAACCGCGACTTTCCGACAAAATCCGCAGTTTTTCACACCAGCACGCTGTTGTTATAACAATTTCAAGCCAAAAGAAGATCAAAACGAAGAGAATGGCTGTGTTGATCGCGATAATATGAAGGTAATAAGAGCTAAAAGTTCTTTGTTCGTCGACCAACTACCAACTTCAAACAACATTCAAGATGGCGGGAGGTTGAGCCGAAACACATGTTCTCCGCACAGTGGGTTTAAGTTTTACCATTCTAAACACGCTGATTTCTATATCAATAATTACCGGAGACAAATCACTGACGACAATATCAAGAAACATATTCAATGGCGTTTAAGGCAAAATGGTAGGAATGCTGTAAGGAAACTGCCGAGAAAAAAACCGCCCGAAGAGAAAAGCAAAACCATTCCAAAGCCCTCGTTCACGTTTTACAGTTTTCATATTCCTAAGAAGAAAAGCACTTGCGATACCGGTGTTTTGAAAGTTGGCCCTTGCCCGAGAAATATCCCTGAACAAAATGACTCGAAAAAGGTCCGGTTTGGTAAAACTAAAACACAATTCAACACATGCACAGCGTCAACGGTGGAGAAAAAGGTGGATCAGCGAAAAGAAACCGGCAGATGTCAGATTCTCACGCATCTGGCATTTCAAAGCAGACCCGAGACGCGTATAGAAAATGCCGAGACTAGTTCTGGCCTAGAAAGAGAGGCAACCATAAACGACGCTACTAAAACAGAATCCAGAGAAAGAAAGCTGAAAAAAGTTCAACTTAAAGTTCGCGACTGTTCCACTGATGAATCACCTCGTATTGTGGCCAAAGGTCGTTCAAATAAATCTAAGGTAAGTTTATAGAAGCAGCAAATTATATATTTACGGTGTTTCGCGACTCTGTTTTCTTATTCTTGCCACTGTTTCTGTTTTGTTTCTTTCTTTTTTCTCTCTGTTTTTTTTAGGGGAAACTTTTAGGTGTTTGTATGAAGCCCTCTCCGCCTCCGCAACCATGTTATAGAAGTTGCTCTGAGATGCCTGTAAGTTTCTCTGGAAATTGGCCTCGTATAAATTGTCTAGATGTTAGAATTTATCATTCTAATAAAAAATTTAATTGTCATCGTCATATCCAGCCCCTGATTTGACTCAGATTTTATTAAAAAAGCCTCTATTAAACTTAGTTTGTACAAAGATGCACCAGAAGTGCAAGGATTTACACTTCTGCATTCAGTGGAGAATTGTGTGAAAATTTAGAAGAATGACTAAATGACAAAACTGCTTGAGCCTACCCAGCCTTTACATAAAAAAAAGATAAGCAGATTTTTATCAGATAAAAATTCCGGCTGTTCCAGTTTGCAGCCGAAAAGCTGGAAAAGCTTTTCCTTGATTCAACTCATCAGTTGTTCAAAGTAAAAGGGTGGACAGGGTCGGTGAAAACTCTATCCAGTGAATGGCACTGTTTTTGCAACACTAATCCACTGGATAGTAAATTTATATTTGGAGGACAGCATTATCCAGCCTTTAAACAACCAAAGCCTTGAATAAAAAAAATTAAAATAATATGTTTTTTTTTTTAATATAAATAGTATGAAAGAAAAGTGACAAGAAAACCAACATTTGGAGAGAGAGAATTTCTACGTATTACCACACCTAAACCGCTCATACATTGCCAACGTTTACTAAGCAAAACACCAAGTGACTTTGGCGAGTCACCAGGGTTTTCCCCAGAGAAGAGTGTCGACGTGAGTCCCATGAGAAGCCCTGTACCTTCAGTGTCTGGCACAAGTCTAAGGAGCCAAGTAATTGCAGAGATTTTAATGAAGAGAGAGCCTCAAGTTGTCTTCCCCAAAAACAGCAACTTTCAAGCTTGCATAACTCCATCCAACTACTCAACGAGCAGTGTGGAGTCTCATATTAGACACAGGAAGGATTACACACCTGATGGCATTGCACAAGACGTAGATAAGGAGCTAGAGGGAAATCACATTGAAAACCATGTGCAAAGAATTCCCTCTAAACCTTCAATTCCAACAATTGGTCCTTTTATTTCTGGTTAAAATGAATTGAGCAGAGCAAAAAATACTTGAACTGCTTTCAGTGTTGAAGGGTTGCCAAAGCAATTTTGAGATTCAAAATGAGTTTTATAATCATGCAATAAACTTAGAGCTAATATTTTTTTGTAGAAAAGCATGATTACTACTTGAATTTTTACAGTACTTGTTTATTTGAAAAGTCTAACATTTTATAGTGGTGCAAAATGACTGCATTATTCATTATGTTATTATAAAAGTGTCCTACATACTGTCAGCAAGGAAGAAAAATAATATTATTGTTAAATTCTTCTCTATCATCAATGGCAATTTTCAGAGTTTAGATCCATTTAGATCCCAATTATATTTACTATAATTAATTTCAATTGAACTGTCAGATGCTTCCAATACACTTTCTAATTTTTCCTGTTCTTCTTTTGCAAGATGCTGTGAAATCCACCTGAAAATATTGAAAAGATACTTAAGAAAAAAAGTATTCATCTCATAGATGAAAATATAAAAAGAAACTATGAACTACGCATAGAAGACAAACTAAGATAGAGCAATATTTTTTTTGTACAATTATTTGAAAAAAATTTTTTTCCATACCTTAAACATTCTTGCTCAGTTGATCCAAAATCTGTTTTGTACCAGAGAAATATTCTTGACAAGGTGACCTAGTCAAATGGTTGGAAAAACAGTTACCATGAAGTTATAGTTTTTTGTGAGGGTTTAAGGACAATTTAGCAAACTTCATCGTTAAAAGCTACTGGGGATCATGGAGTTGGAGTGTTTTAGTGAGATGAGTCCTGAAATAATAAAATTATTGTTCTCAATTTTTTGCCCAAATTAAGTTGTGATTGCTAATGCTGTAACAATTTGTAATCCTGATGTTACGAGAAAACCTTTTTTAACCAGTTTCTTTGAAACAAAGTAGAAAACAAAAAAAATTGCCTTGGACAAAACACAAATTAAAATATTGTGTTATACCCCATTGTTGTTCACGCACACTTCTTGGGAACAGAAACTCTTTGCAGCTGCATCAAGTCCCCTCTCAAGATTCTCTGCAGAAAACACCCTGATTGCTGGACATGACTGCAATGTTCAAAAAACAAAAAAACTATAGATGAGAGATGCTAAATTCACTAAACAGCACAGTTGTTGAGAAAGTATTTGGTACCTTTGCTCCACACACTAAGGCAAAGTGTATCCTTGGATCAACTTCTGACACTATGAACTGAAGGCGAGGATCACCATCGGCAAACAATGGCTTTCCTCCTGAAGGATGTGCTCTGTTCCCTAAAGAAGGAAAAAAGCCTACACCTTTACTATGAAACACGGAAAGGGAAGGCCAAAAAAAAAACTATTTTGCGAGTTGCGTAGTATTTTTCCAAGCCCTTAAGGGGCGAGGAAAAATACGAGCAATGAGCAAAATGTCCACTCGTATTATATGTTAGACCATCGAATACAGGATTTATTATTCCACTAATAAAATAAAGTTTGGTTCAGCCATTTTGTCGCTCCACTTTCGGTCCGTATTTTTGCCCTGTTCTAAAGTGTAATAACGTGGCATATTTTGCGCGTTCTTTTGCCCTAAATATATGGTAAAATGGTACAATAGTGGAATAATAAGGGTCATTAACCGCGCAGCTATGGGCCGAGCGCGGTTCTTGCTCTGCACGGGATTTATTAGTTGTCGTAGTAGTAGTAGTATTTTTTTTGTCGGTGACCAGACCCAAACCTCCACTCGGCCAAATCGTGATCGTGAGTTTGAATCATGCAACCTGTGATGTTTACTCGCCAAAAGCTGTTGAAACATTAATGTACGGAAAATGTTACGGATATTGTTTTCTTTATTGTGTATATTTTCTTTTGGTTTTATCGAAGCGTTGGACTCGAAGCTAACATTAAATACACTAAAAAAGGTGTTACGTCAGCCATGGAATGCGCTGATGTTGCAGGTTTCACTTTCGCTACGTGACAAATAACATTAATGATTGTGTTTTCTTTGGAAGTTTATATCGGCAGAAGCAACGGTCATTAATTTGTTTGCTCTTTTGCGAGTATTTCTTGTGGGTTTTGGCAATTGAGGTGAGATAACATCATAGCAATTGAAGTGAATTCTTTGATTGTTTCATCGAAGTGAGTTCAATGATTTAAAGGGAAATGAAATACTTGCTAAAGTAAACAATCGAGCGTGCCCGAACGTGCAGGGGTTACGTCATTAGAAGGGGAAACCCCCCAAGCTAAAGATAGCCGGGGATAACGTAAGCCTCGGATTGTGTGACTCGCGTGACTACTTTGCTAGTCCTTTACTCATAGTGCAAACAGCTTTAGTTTAACTGTGACTTTTGAGAAAGAAAGCTGTTATTTATCAAAAAATATAAGCGCGGTTTTAAGTTGCTAGCAACTTCTTGTTAATATATGGCAAATCTGAGCATTGTGATTGGTTCTTTCTTGGTCTGGATTTTGCCATACGAACCATTTTCCGTGAAAATGGTTGTAAGCCATGCATTTTTTTGTTTTCAAAAGCTGGCAAATTCAGAATTTGCAGCTAAAACAAGTGCCATATATACACACCTTATTCGATGGTTTAGCATATAATACGTCCGAATATTTTGCGAGTTGCGTAGTATACAAGCAATGAGCAAAATGTCCACTCATATTATATGTTAAACCATCGAATAAGGGATTTATTATTCCACTAAAAAATATAGTTTTGTTCGGCCATTTTGTTGCTCCGCTTTCAGTCCATATTTTTGCAGTGTTATAACGTGGCATATTTTGCGCGTTCTATTGCCCTAAAATTATATGGTAAAATGGCGCAATAGTGGAATAATAAAATAAAAGACTTCCTAACCTTGTTTGCACAAGCTGTACAGGGAAATACCGTATTGGCCTGAGGTTGTGGCAGTTTGGACCCAGCGCAGTGAGGCCCATACCAAAATGACCTTGGGCTAATATTCCCCAGTATGGCCCTCTTGCCTGGTTAGTAAGTGGTTAATATACAATACTATGGAAGTCCATTACCTCTGAGAATTCCATGCTCAATATCATCTAAAGAAAATATATAACCACCAATGTTATAAGAAGTTCTTCTCCAAAAATTCTCAATTTCCAGGACCGAGTTTGGTAATCCATTTTCACACATTGCCAAGCCGTGAATTGTGAGGGAATTATAGATATCTATATGTTATTAAGGAATTCTAAACAATCACCAGACGGGGAGGGACTTTTCATTCTACCTTCCTCACACTGAAAGAGAAACCGTATTGAAAGAACAGAAAACTAGTTGGGAGGGAAAAGGGAAATATGGCCATTAAAATTGGGTATTGCTAATCTTGGGCAAAACTCAGATTTTAAAAATGTATATAGGTACACTATACCCCTCTAGGCCCAGATGTTTGAAGGGTGGAGAACCCTATCCACAGGATAGCAATTTATCCATCGGGCCAATTTTTTTTTGTTTTGTTTGGGGGGGGGGGGGGGGGGGGGGCTGGGGTTTAGGCGCGTTGCTCTTGTCCTCTGTCTTGGGCATGTCAACTTGACAATTTTGCAAAAAATATAATAATCATAAACAGTCAAACTCACTTAATGAAAGATACTCAGAAAGAAAGCTATTTTCTCCATCCTTTCTAAACTTCCCAGATCGACGGCTTGCAAGGCTTGAGTTCTGTCCACATATTCTTGAAACAATTCGCTTTTTTTCAACGCAGTATAGTCAACTGCTCGTCCCTCCTCCGTGATGAAGCTCCCTTTGATCTTTAACATAAGTTTCTGAAGTTCTTTAGAGAGATCAACGGCAGAAATTAAATTTTCTTGCAGTTGTCCGCCAGCATTCAAAACCTGTGTGGCCGACATGTTTTGTTGTTCCAAATGGTTGCTTCGGAGACTGGGCACTAACATGGACCAAAGAAGCAAAATGGCGGGCGTGAGTAGTTCGGTGGAAATAGATCCTGTGTTTATCAAAGCGTTAAAGCTTCTACACTCTAAACATCCGGATTCGTTAGACCAGCTTCGTGCTCTACGAGATGATGTCATCAGGCAGCACAGCCAACAAGTTCCCACGTCTACTAAGGTACGAGATATATCACAACAATGATACAGTTTTGTCATGAGCTTACTGCGTATCGGCCGAACCGAAAAATAGTATTTTTTCTGCCCTCTCTTAGTAGTTTTGACATGGAATGTTTTAGTTACTGCCTAAAAAATGTTCCTTTGTTGGGTGAATGTCCAGTTTCTTTAATACAGAAATAATTTTCAACCGAAATTGTCAAATTGGGGCTCATCCTCGGTGTAAGAACCCGTGAAACTCACCAGTGATTTACAACTGTAAAATAAAGACAAACAAGACAACAAAGTACCTAGAAACAATATAGAGCAAGTAAACAATAGCTCCAAAACAAAGAGAAATTTTACAGGTTCTTAAACTGAGGTAAACCCGAAATAGGATGCCCATAATATTTTTTTTTATCTGAACTCCAAACCCTACCCCCCACCCTCCCCCCCCCCCCCCCCCCACTTTCACTTTCTCGCCTTAGTCCCCTCACCATTTTTCCACTCACCGCTCATCACGCAATCCTGAATTTCGCGCTGCTCCCCACTAACCAAATGCCTGGAACAGTCTGATTAGTCTGCAGAGAGTGACAGTAACATATTTCAATAAAACATATGAAAAATATTTAATCCATGATTTAAGTAAAATATTGTTAATGATGATTTTTCATAAATAAAGATACTGTGAGGAGAACTCCTTTGCAGACAGCATCAATTGACTTAGAAATGTACCAGTTACGGTTGTTAAATTCTATATTAAGATCTGTGTAAGCCAAAGTAAATAACCACGTGTTGTTGCTCAATTATCATTCTATTTAATTAACCCTCCTCCCAAAACTGACTCATAATTCATTGACAGTCTGTAAATATCATTATGTTATTCAGTAACTTTTCCAAAAGGCTTAACATATGATCTCTAGCCACAAAGGACCTGATGTCAAGGGGTATTTCACCCTATGTATTCTCCACTAGGAAAAACCCAGAGAAGCAAAATCAGGGCTTCACTCTGAAAGAAGACCAAGTGCAATAGTTTCAACAGCTGAAATTAAAGCCAAATTAACAGAGAAAAAACATGACACTGAGACCAAGCAAGCTACTCCTGTAAAAACAGATCATGCCAGCAGAAACTTTGCCGTAGAAGAGGCAAGTGTTGAAACACTGGAGGTTGGCTCGAGTTTGATAGAAACTGTTGAGTTGAGTTCAAGTTCCTTCTTGGACCACAGTGCGGCAAAGAAAGCCAAGCTTCAATATGATGTGGAAGATGTTTTGGACGAGGGAGACTTGGAATCTCCAAGTGCGCTCCATCCTGTGCCAGTTGATGACTTGATGATTGACTTGGGCTCTGTCTGTAACATTTGTTACAGGTTAGTTGAAATGCTTTTGTTTATTTAAAATCAATAACAAAGCTTCAAGATTGAGATTGTTCCTAGGTGGCTAGTCAGTGATGCAAAGCCAAGTTAACTATCACTTTAATTTATAGAAAACAAGAGTAAGTAGTTTTGGTAATTTTAGTGCAAATTTGCTTTATTCTGCCACACAAAAGTGACATTAAATCTTTTTCTGCTCAAGCAAATTTGAATTGAATGTTGCAAGTTGTGTCAAGCAAACTGTCAATCAATATTGAAACATTGTGCCACAACATTGCAGAGTTCCCATCAAAAGAACATCTGGTTTGACTGTAACTATTACAAGTGTTTAGATGGTAATATAAGCATTGTTGTGTGATCTGTCTATTGTTCAAATGTGATTTATTGGTAGCTTTCTGCTTCTTTTACTATTCTAGGGAAGAGAGCAAACTTCCAGGAAATCAACTGGTGGAATGTCATGAGTGTCATTCACTATATCACCAGGTACACAAAATATTTCAAGGATTATACAAAATATTTTTTCGATCCTGTAGTGAATCGATACAAATAATGTGCTGGATCATTGGACGCTAACTAAAAGTTGGTGTTTTTTACAAACTCAATAATGTTGAGTCAAGGATGAATTGATTATTGTAATAATTTGAAGGGATCAAATTTAGAAACAAAAGAATAATACTTATTATTGAAGCAGGTTAGAAAGTTGAGTTAAACACTTTATACACCACCAGTACCCTCCACAGGAGTTCAATGTCATCAGGACTTTTTTAGATTGTTGATTTGCGATTTTACTGTCAAATGAATATGCCTTGGTATATATCATTAGATTCCTCTCTCAAAGCTTACTTCTAAACTTTGTGAGTCGCATTTCAGCACTGGTTGTCGTGGTTGCACTGCTTAGATCCAAGGTCCTTAGAAATAATGAATTAATTATAGTTTTTAAAAACTGTAGGCCAATTGATACTAGAGTTGTTACTTTAAACACATTTCAAATTGTTTTTCTGAAGAACAGGAATTGGTTTAAGTTGTGATAGTTATCTTTTAAAAAGAAAAGTAGCCTCAATGACATTATTTAATTGGACTGCCTACAAGGTTTTTATTATTTTCTAGAGAACTGTCATTTTACAAAATTGACATCTTGTCCAAAAATGGCTTGTAATTCTTTTCCTTGTCTGGTTGTTTTGTTTTGTCTGTTTTTAAGCTTTGTGGGTGTAGTTATCTTTCTCTTTGTGTGCTTGTAAGGTAAACCTTACTTACAGTGTAACAAAGAAAACAAAGGCAAGAAAATCTCTCTGCTGCTTTCTTGCTCAGAAATCGTTTTACCAAAAATTTAACAGTCATTGAGGCTTACATCTTTTAAAATGTCTACAAGCAAGCCACAAAATTGCTGGCCAAATCTATGTCTTAATTCTTATATTCAAAGGTTGTACAGCATCGAGGCGAAATTAAACAGGCACTGCGTGAGTCAGTTTTAAACTATAATACTTAATGTTCTGATGCACATTTCGAAAGATATTTAGTAATGGAATTGGCCAATAGGATGTTGTGATGATTATAAGCTGGTTGTGAAGCCAGAAAATTTGCATCTGACTGAACAGTGTTACTTTCTTTGTTGGCAGAGGTGTCATGAGCCACGTGTGACGGACAGTGAAGTGAATGATCCACGGCATGTATGGTACTGTGTACAGTGTGTCCGAAGGATGAGAGAAATGGTACTTGTAGACCTACATTACATTTGATATTTCTGCTTCTCTGACCAACTTGGCTATTGATAAGAAAATTGAGAGAAAAACCTTGGAACATATCATAAAAAAAGATGTGAATTGAAATTTATTGATTTGTAGTTATCAGGCAGATGTCACTGGCTAAAATTATCTAACCCTGTGCACCAATTGTGCACCTATAGTGCTAGATTAGGAGAGGCTAGAGGTGATCAATCATGTAAATTCACGATAACCACATTACTATTTAGAGCTCTGGAAATATTTTGAATGAATAATACCAGTAAAACAATTATTGTAGTTGGCTTATGAAGAATTATGCAGATCTTGGAGGGTGTTATCCGCCAAAGCCAAAGGCCTCGATCTGCATAATTAACCGCGCGGCCATGGGCTGAGTGCGGTTCTTGTTTTACACGGGATTTTTTTTTTTTTTTTTTGTCGGTGACTAGACGCAAACCTCCACTCGGCCAAATCGTGATCGGGACTGAATCACGCAACCTGTGATGTTTATTCGCCAAAAGCTGTTGAAACATGAATGTACGGAAAATGTTGCGGATATTGTTTTCTTTATTGTGTATAAAGTATATTTTCTTTTGGTTTTATTGAAGCGTTTGATTCAAAGCGAATGTTGAATACACTGAAAAAGGTATTACGTCAGCCATGGAATGCGCTGATGTTGCAGGTTTCACTTTCGTTACGTGACAAATAACATTGTGTTTCATTTGCATGTTTATGTCGGCAGAAGCGACGGTCATTAATTTAATTTGTTTCCTCTTCTGCGAGTATTTGTTGTGGGTTTAGGCAATCGAAGTGAATTCTTTGGCTATTTCCTTGAAGTGAGTTCAAATATTTGAAAGGAAATGAAATATTTGCTTAAGTAAACAATCGAGCGTGCCCGAACGTGCAGGGGCTACGTCATTAGAAGGGAAAAATCCCCAAGCTAAAGATAGCCGGGCACAACGTAAACCTCGGATTGTGTGACTAACGTGACTACTTTGCTAGTCCTTTACTCATAATACAAACGGATTAAATTTAACCGTGACTTTTGAGAAAGAAAGCTGTTAATTAGCCAAAAATATAAGCGCGGTTTTAATTTGCTATAGCAACTTGTGGTTAGCCAAAAATTTAAGCGCGGTTTTAAGTTGCTATAGCAACTTCTTGTTATTTTTTTTTTTGTCGGTGACCAGACGCAAACCTCCACTCGGCCAAATCGTGTTTGGGGCTTTGAAATCACGCAACCTATGATGTTTATTCGCCAAAAGCTGTTGAAACATCAATGTACCGAAAATGTTGCGGATATTGTTTTCTTTATTGTGTATAAAGTATATTTTCTTTTGGTTTTATCGAAGCGTTGGATTCAGAGCGAATGTTGAATACACTGAAAAAAGGTATTACGTCAGCCATGGAATGTGCTGATGTTGCAGGTTTCACTTTCGTTACGTGACAAATAACTTTGTGTTTTATTTGCATGCTTATGTCGGCAGAAGCGACGGCCATTAATTTAATTTGTTTCCTCTTCTGCGAGTATTTCTTGTGGGTTTAGGCAATCGAAGTGAATTCTTTGGCTATTTCATCGAAGTGAGTTCAAAGATTTGAAAGGAAATGAAATATTTGCTTAAGTAAACAATTGAGCGTGTCCGAACGTGCAGGGGTTACGTCATTAGAAGGGAAAACCCCCAAGGTAAGCACTTGCAAGGATTACATCACTGGTAGGGAAATTACCGCCGTACACCGCCCTTCTAAATATAGCCGTGAACATTGTAATGCTTGAAATGTTAGAATCGTGTGATTACCTTCCTGTGGGCTCTCACTCACGGCACAAACCAATTACATTTAATCGTGACTTTTACCTAAAGAAAATAACAGTTATTACTAGCATCCAAGTAGTGGAATGCTAGTTTTCTTTTTGTTTAATTCATGCCCATTCATGTCTTCAGCGAAGTTCCAGATTAAGACCATTACGTCATCATAAATCTCACAACGGTTATGGACGATGGTGCAACATTGGATTGTGTGACTCGCGTGACTGCTTTGGTATTCCTTTACTCATAGTGCAAACAGATTAAATTTCGCCCTGACTTTTGAGGAAGAAAGCTGTGCATTAGCAAAAAAATATAAGCGCGGTTTTAAGTTGCTATAGCAACTTCTTGTTCTTCATATCATACTCAGCCTCATCCAATAATTGCTAATTATTTAAAGTTCATGTTATTTCTTCAACAAGAGTCATTTAAACCTTTAATTTCTGTTTTATTGTTATTTTAATCAGGCCAGCAGTGCATCTCCTAAATCACGCCCAACAGAATCAGCAACCTCCAGTAAATCACAGCCATCTTCTAACAGACCCATTCCACTGGCTCCCTTCAAAAGGCAGAGCTCCATTTCTGATACCAAGGTAAATGTATTGCTTTCTGGTAATTGTGAGAAAACAGACCTTTTTTGCCGAGTTGCATTCCATCCCTTTGAGGAGGCGAGCATGGCCTTGTGGTTAGGGCATTAGATTTAACTTGTTATTATCTGAGGGACGAGGATTTTTCTGCTGGGCAAGTAACTTTTAAGCGAATCATCTGCCGACTTAATCATACTCAAAGGAAAACTAAGGCATGCAACTACCCTGGGTGCCCAAGCAAAATTTGAGAGCTGTTTGTCTCATGGTCAAGCTGAAATATAAGTTTTTTTTTCAAGTTCTCAAGGTTAACTAGTATATAAATGATAGAGCAAGAAAAGAAAGTAATTTTAATAGCAGTATCATAATTCATTTCAGCCTGTTTCTTCTCCTACAATGCACCAGTCATTTGCCATCCCAGCCCTTAGTACGGCTTCCTCATCGTCGTCGTCATCAGCTGGGACAAGTAAGCCATCATCAGGAAGTGGATCATCCTCTTCACAAAATGTTGCCATGCAGTCAGCACTAAAAAGGCTGCAGATGGTCAAGAAAAAGGCACAACAACGGGTGTATAATCATCAACAGATTCGTATTCCAAGGAGATAAACTGTTTTAATATTACTGACCATGAGACAGTTTGACAAACCAGTGTGCATTCAGAAAAGGACCACAGCAGTAAATTATAGATCATGTGCAAGGTGCAAAGATAAATAAATGTAATGTATCACTGGTCGATGATACACAATGTGCAGTGCACCATTTACCATCAGCGCAAGGCCAATAAAAAATAATGCTTTCCTGTTCAGGGCCTCTCTGTTTTTTTCTGGCATTGGAAGTGCAATGAGCAACCTTGTCTATGGGCTGTAAGACCTATTATAGTTTAATAAAGTGAATGAGGTGTGCATTCATCTGATCTGCTTCATTCAGTTGACTGTTTACCCCAGGGGGGTACTTGAAGTATACATGATGGGGGGGGGGGGGGAGGGGGGGGTCCGACAGAGCTTCATATTGCAAACCCCAAAAAATACACAAGCCTGAAATTTTAGACCCAAAAAAATTCCAGACTTAAATACCTCAATACTGATTAAGACCCAAACCAGTATGCGTATGTTTTTAAGACCTAAAAAAATACATGACATCTCTCTTGTAAATTTTCAACCCAAAAAAATATGTCGGACCCCCCCCCCCCCCCCCCATTATGCATACTTCGAGTACCCCCCCCCCCGGGCTGTTTACTTCAAGGTCCTGCTTGTTAACACTTGTTTACTTCAAGGTCCTGCTTGTTAACACTTGAAATCTATTTAACAATATAATTAGACAACGAACCCAAGTATTCTATGAGGGAATAGTCAACAAGGTGAGCAGTCTAATTCTTTTAGTTTACATTCTAAAGAACTGCAGTCCAAAAGCTTATACCGGTAAATAAACCAAATAATTCAGCTTCCTTATTAGAAATGTCCCAGGACGCGTACACTTCTGTAGCACTTCCTGGTAACTCCTCTCACATGTTTTATGTGTTACAAGTTCAACTGAGAACACTGTTCCATGTAGCAAAACAGGATTTTGTGTGGAATTTCATTATTTGGAAGAGTGCTTGAATAGTTCTGACTGTTATATTCAGGATTTTTATAACTGATAGATTCATAGCAGATTCTAATTTTGACAGCAATAAAATTAAAAAAATGTCCTCTTGCATTAACAGAAGCTCATTGTGATGTGACCCAAATGACTGACTGTTTAAGTATTCTGAATAGCCTCTGAATTTTTTTTCTCGTTAACTAGTAACTGCTTAGTACTAAGGTGACATTATGTTATCCTGGGTTTGTGACACCACTCAGTGTATTCTCAGATTTCTTAAGTTGTTTATGTCCACCAGTCTCTTCAATATTTGGTAATAACAAATTCAAAATCTCAGAGTGCCTTGCTTTAGAATTAAATTCAGTTCAAATGGTTTTTTCCCTTGCAATTTTTAAAAGTCTCCCCGCCTCCCGTACCCATCCTGTATTCCGTCTTGGGAGATATAGAACAATAATTTATTTGTCATTTATTGAAAAGGCTTTTTTTATTCATTTTTAATCTGAATGACCAAAAAATACACAGAATGGTATAAATAACTGCTGTTTACAGATTTATCAAGTGATAAACAAACTGGAACTTTTTGATGCTGCCCCCACGTGATAGACTATCATGAGTAGCATCCAATCCAGGGGGGTGATGGAGTACTACTACACCTAGTCACTGTGCTACAGAAACTGCATGTAGATTCACGTTCTAAACAATTATTGCATGAGGTTTTTGTGATATCTGTAATAATCAAGGTCAAGGTAAGTGTTATCAGCTGCAGTGTGCAAGATGCCACTTGAACTTGACATTCTCTTGGAAATCATGCATTGCATGAGCAACCTACACATTAGTGAACAATCTGCTAGCAGATTAGTGAATAATCTGTAGGTTGCGCTGATTCCCAGAATTAACTGCAGGCTCTTTGCCACTGAGAAGACAGATAGTGACTACAATGTATAATAATTGATTACACTTCAGATCTGATTTTTTTTTTCATTTAATTATGAAGTTTGTTTTACACGAGGGCTTATATCAACGGGTACAAACAACTCTGTGGAAATGCACAAACAATTCTTTCTACAATAACTATGCTTGTTAGTCATATCCAGAATTATCTTCAACAGATGGCCGATATTACAAGGCCACTGTTACATACATCAGATGTATAATAAATAGACTGCGAGAAAGCCCTTTCTTCCTCAGAGATTTTAAGCAAGAAGTGAAAAATACACTGGGATATATAGTTCCCCAACATGTGTTTGTCTTCGCCAACAATCCCTGAGGATACAGGGTACTTGAGCCTAACAATAACTAATTAATTATCTGATCAGCAACGTAAGCTCTTCTTGACAAACAGCTGTAAATAATAGTTTGAAAATCTAAAAGAAACATTTTGACAAATTTACATTTGCTGTGGTAAAAAGATGTTTTCAAAATGACTTCGTAGGATAAAACTAACTCATGGGAACCAGAAACTGAATTGAATTCTATTCAAATCATGCCCTAAAATGTGTTACAGCTTCAATTATGTAACAGGCAGAGAAAAAAATTACTGGATCCCAAGGTTTAGTCAATTTTTAAAAGATGAAAGATCAATTACTACAGATCAAGTCAACAAAAACGTTAAATTACTTATAGTTATTGTAATTTTGTTTGGAAGATATCACAATATTGACCTATGTCTGGTCACTCTATAGAATACTGTACATTAAACAAATATTTCATTGTCATGTAAAAAAATAATGATTGGAGACTTTTAGTAATAATTTGCTTAAATAACAAGTAGTGCCCTACCCTGCGAGCAGAGTCTTCTTCGATCTTCCTAGATTAGTCCTCTTCCTGACTAATCTAGGAAGATCAAAAAAGACTCTGCTTGTAGGGTAGTAGTGCCCCAATGTTAGGCGGATTAACACGTGGCTTTTCCCTAACAGCAATAAATTTACAAGCAAGTGGATGAGGAGAAAATCAACATCAACTAAAGGATGCTACATTATTTTGATTGAACTTCCAAATCCTATCATATGACATTAAAGATAGGTATATTATCAGTAAGGGGAAAACCTATTTTGATCTTAACTTGGAGGGTTGATGGGATTCTCTGCGCAGCCTTGCATTTCAAAGCTTCACTGTCATGTTTGTCATCACTAATGTACCACATGCTCAGAGTTTTGTACAGCTATATAATATACCCAATTGCCTCTTGAAATCTTGACAGCTTTGGGTTAATTTTTGGGTGGTATGTCGATCTCTCCTTTATTCGCATCTTACATTCGTGCATCTAAATATTAAAGCATTATTATTGACAATCTAACTTACACTATCTACACTTATCGATATTAGTCTTGAAAACCCATTTTATATTATGTGTTCTGCTTACTGAGTGTGATGGGTGAATGCATGGACAAACCACAAAGTTGGTAAGACTTCAAGCTCAAGGAACCAGGAATGGTCCCTAAAAAGATATGCATCTGCCAGAGTGATAGCAAAAATTTGTGCCTCGCCATCTTGAGTCTCGCAAATTCTTGAATTTACCATTCACCTCAAAACTCCTCTCTTACAATGGCAAATGCTAATCTTGTGTGATCAGAACTTCAAAGGTCTATCTAACCTAGTTTGTTAGGCCTCCTATTAAAGAACAGTATCGTATTTGGAATTAAATTTTGGCAATCTTTTTCCACAGTTTTTTTTTTCATTTCATCTGTTGAAGACTGTAGTTTGGAAGTACAGCTATAAATTCAGTCAGACACTGTTTTTACAACTCTTCTATCGAGACTCATTCTAGCTATGGCCCTTCAATGATTTTAAGAACTATATAATTAAATGATCAAGAGCGCAGACAATAAAAATATATGAATATTTAAAAAGAGGTTATTTCTCAGAAACGTCAGTCTGATTAACATTGAGCACTACATCCACCATCTGCAAAACTGCATAATCTAAATGGGATTACATTTCTCACTGGTTATTTAATATTGTCTGGATCATGAAAAATAACAACATTCACGTTAAAAATCCCGGGCACAGAAAACTCTTGATCAGATTGTTTTACTAATAATAAACAAGCTATTGAAAAATTGGCACAATTTATTAAGGTTTATCATAATATTTCATGTACTTATTTGGTATTTTTTTCTAGAAAACTATAATTAATTTTGATCAGAAAAAATGCCTTAAAACATAGAGTCATAGCTCCCTTAATATCCCTAGAGGCTGCTGTCAACTGAAAACTGTATGCTTCTGCATTCAGTAGACCTCACTACTACATTTTGACACCCAATAATGTTTGCATAATTATCTATACATGAAACTGTAGCTTTTGAATGTGCATTGAATGGTGCATTCGTTGGTACTGCCTAAGAAATTTTATTTTATGATTATAAAAGAAAATGGTTGATCAGATGATGTTGTTAAAAGAATCATGTTCACATTATATTCAACCTGCCAAAAAGACAGCAAAATAAATGAAGAATAGATCACAGAATGACCACAGAAAACACTTTTTCAGTGTCAATCTTTTTCTCGAGTTCATCTCAGACATCTGATGAGGGTACCAAACCTGCCTGCGCCATCATTCCTCTGTACGGCCCTTGGAGTCTCAGATACTGAAACAGAAGCACTTCATTATCAGAGAGAAACAACCTTTCAAGCACCACTTTAGAAATAAGCGTCTAAGAAATCTGTACATCATAACCTGAAACTTGGGAGGAATAAACACTACCATCTTAAGGCAACTGCACAGGATTTCAAGTTGAAAAGTACAGTAGTTTTAATGCTGGCATTTCCGAGATTATTAAAGACCTTTTCTCTTGCCTCAAGCTTTCCTGTGATCTGTTTTTAGCGGGCTGCAATTCTCAGTTAACAATATAACTCTCACTCTGCATGCTTAATTATATCTCTGCTATAAATTCCTTAGTCTATGTGCAACCTAAATAACTTTTGGAGCTATCAGCATCTAATTTCCTTTTAAAATTATTTCAACATTGTCAAGCAGACCTGTAGGTTGCAAGAATAATGAACATATAGGAATAAACAGTTAGGGAAAGTTCTGTTGATCTACCATTAAATTCTCAGAATAAACATAAAAAGAAACTTAATACAATATGCAATGAGAATTGAGATTTTGAGGTTATACCTGGATGACTAAGGAAGGTCCACCAGCTACAACTTCAGCAGGAAAACTGCCAAGCGGACAATTCTCAATACTCATGATCTGCAGAGCATTGCACAGTGCCAGTTCATATGGAAGAACCTGAAGACTGTCATTATCATTGAGATATAGCTGTTCCAACGATTCCATTTTACCTAAAAGAAAACTTGTGCTATTACTCAAATAAAAGCCATGGAATATGCTTAATTTATCAAACAAAGCCAAAGTGCAAGAGTAAACCAAACAGCATAGGACATGAGGGTCCCTATTGAGAGAAGTGCCATAAGTTTTTAAATAAATTTAAGCAGATTGAGCAACTAGGAGTCTGCAAGAGCAGTGGCCAGCTTCATGGGCATACTGGCTAGGGAAACAAAGGAAAAAACAGAATGAAATAATATTAATAATAATTACTGTGTACGTGACCTTCTTACTGTACAGGATTGTCATGAAAGCTGACGAGATCATTAATATTATTAGTGGTACAAGAACCATGCTCACTCAAAGCTGGTTCCTGTCAGCTTAGTAGTGAATGGGTTAAACTGACTTGGATCACTCACAGCAGGAGGGACTAGTACATTTAGTTTCATACCTATTTCATCAGGAAGCTGCGTAAGATCATTTTCACCTACACTCAGATATGAAACATTGGTTAGGTATCTGAAAAAGATATGATTTGTAGAGCAATCAGTAAAACCCCAGCATGGCCATAAGCGTATCCTGTAATACTACAGTGAGACACAGGAAGACAAACATGGCTGACCTGCTAAATATAATACCATAGCTACAATTTTTAATTATTTAATCATCAACAATCGAATACTTACAAGGATAAATGACATGTACATGTTTTACAGTAAAAACCAGCATTTATAAGAACCTACAATTTTCAAGGTCAGGTTGAACAGGTTCTTATATTTTAGGGTATTTTTGCACAATTCAGGCTGATAAGGTTCTTAATAGGACTATAAGATTCCTATTTTTCAGAGGTTGCTATACCATTCAAATGAAAATGAGTTTGATTTGCATGAAAATTGATGCGCAGGTGATACACATTTTCATATGTCTTTGAATAGTTTTGCACATAGACTTGTTTTAGGCAAAAGGTAACTCGTAAATTAACTGTGTATAAAAATCCAGAATTTTGACCATCAAAATTGGAGTGATTTTTTTGGTATAAGAACCTATATTTCTTTGCCAGGCTGAACAGGTTCTTGTATTTTTGGGTACGTAAATGCCAAATTTCAGCCTATAGGTTCTTAAATCACTAGGTTCTTATATGCGGGTTTTTACTGTTAGTATATACCGTAACAATTGTATTTACCCTATTGATTTTGGAAGAGTAGTAAGATTGTTTGACTGCAACACTAGTCGCTCTAGACTCCTCAAAAAAGCTGGAAAAGAAAAGAAAAACACTCAGTTTATTTAACATTTTAAACTTTGAGTACTCAAATTTTAGGTATTTCTACTTGTGTCCATACCAATTTCATTAGGAAGTAATTCCAGTCGGTTTTCTTCCAAGTCTAGCACCCGAAGTTTCTTCAATTCCCCCAGACCTCGAGGCAGTCTCTGCAAAATCAGATTGCATAATTTATTACCAACAAAATATTAAAAGTACAGTCAGCAGGGCTGTGCTCTAAGGGTGCCCGGGTGCCTCAGGCGATTAATTTTTGCCTTTGGGCGACCAGATAATCTTATTTCTTTCATATAAGCTTTATGCTGGGCACCCTGGATCTCATAGTTTGGAACCTTTGGGCTCCTTGTAATTTTTCTTAGAGCACAGCCTTGGTCAGTAAAACCTGATAACTAAAGGGACTTAACAGGCTTTAAAAGATAACACTCTGTCCAGGACAGCAGGTGAAGGAGACTGTAGAGGTACTGTGCTCTATTTAACATCCCTGTTGGTGGAGGAGGGGGCACAAAATATTTCCTTTTGTCTTACACAGTATAAAGTCTGTCCTTCAATTTATGGGATGTGAATTTAGTGCTTTGGATTTTAGCCCTGAATCATACAATCACAAGCATGATTTGACCTGACAGAGCAAGAATATAGACAACATTTGTCCATAACAGGTTGGGTGAGCGATTGGGGGTACTAGTGGCACCACCCCACTCAAGGTCTACTTTAGGCATAGTGTACTGTAACCCATTTCCCCACCCCCACCCCCTACTATGGCAATATAGCTACCTCAGAGTTTTATAAAAAAAGTTACTTTTTAATAGCTACTCACTCTAAGAAGATTATTGCTAAGGATCAGAACTTCTAGGTTTGTAAGCCACTGAATATCCTCTGCAACAAGAAAAATAGACACCTCAACATTAAGTAACACTAAACTTCCAAGAGCAATCAAAAGCCTAATTTCTTGTTAAAATATCAATACCTAATTAAACTTACAGGTTAGGAGAAGTAAAGAGATGATTGCTAAGCTAGAGGCCATGCCACACATGAGCTGACAGGCCCACAGAGCTTATCCCAGTACGAAGAAAATAGCTTCTATAAATCCCCCTAGCAAGTCTATTACAGTCTAGAACACACACATTCTGTTAGGTTTCTTTAACAGATTGCTATACTAATTTATATTCCTGAGGAAAGAAAGGCACTGTGCAAATAAGTGTCTTGCCCAAGAATGCAACACAACAAAATCACCTGACCAGCGATTGAACCCAGGCCATTTGATCTTTAGCCCCATGTGCTAACCATTAGGCCACTGCATTTCCCACTAATTTGGCAATTCCAGAAAATATCCGTACAGTACGACGGACGGCTTTTTGGAATTCCGAAGGCAAGGGGGGGTTCTTTGAACTGGAATTCCGAAGGCAAGGGGGGTACTTACGATTGGAATTCCGAAGGCATCGGGGGGTTTCAGATCTGGGATTTCCAGAGGGTACAGACAAGTGATTTTGTGGGCTTTCCTTTTCCTATTCAGGGAACAAGCTTGAATGAATGTTGTTAATACTCCTATGCACATTTCTGGAATAAAGAGTTGACATTTCCCGATAATAAAAGCCATAAATCTGCTTGGAGAAAAACATCGCTTCGAACTTCGTAGCTTAGTAACCTGGCAAACATGTAGTTATCAATGACCAGTCCTCCACTGATTTCGTAGCTTGGTTACCAAGTTCGCAAAAGCTTTGTTTGTCGAGTTGTTTTCGAAGGTTTCGAGAAGGTTCTTGTGTTTTTTGGTGTTAACTTTCCTTGTCTTCTAAAGCTGCTTTCCGGTTCCCCACAATTCAAAAGGTTCGTTTGCAATAAGTTCAGCCTATTGCTTAAGTTATGGACAAAATGCCCTCGTATACATGTGTATCTAAACCCCTCGCGTACGCGCGGCAATAAACATCACGTTAAAACTTGCCGTGTCTTTTCAATGTTAAAAATGTTAAAAAGTCAATGATTAGTTTAAAGTCAGTCTTTAGTTTCTTGTTTATATTGTAAGTTCCAGTACAAACTGCGATCATTAGAAGATTTTGTTGCGTGAAACTTGCCAGGGAAAGAAAATTTTGTCGAAAAATCTGTGCGCTTTTTTACTGAAAAACTACAGTAGGTCTTGTCGAATTCAAAAGGTAAATCCTTAGGGCTTGGCAAAAAACGGAAATTCCGAACGGGAGGGGGGGTTGACGATTTTGGAATTCAGAGGGCATGGGGGGGTAATGCATTTTGGAATTTCTGAAGGCAAGGGGGGGTTAAAATATGGAAGCCGTCCGTCGTTGTGTACGGATATTTTCTGGAATTGCCCATTAAAAGGTATTACAAACAACACACTCTGGTTGTAACATTTGAGTACTATTACATATTTTATTTGTTATTATTTGTCTGACAAGTTATTGTCAACAGTAACATACCTGGAAGTCTTGAAATCTGATTGGTTCCTAAGTTTAGCTCAACCAAACTCACCCAGCTACCAAAATCTGAAAATGCAAAATGAGTGTAATCTATATAAATTATATATTAATTTCTTGAACTGGCAATCTCTCAACATTTGGGACACTGGTACGGTACAGCTGTATGTCTGCATGTTTGCCCAGGGATGACACATGTTGGTTAGGTTGGATCTTTTACCATTCTGTAAATTAAACTACAATCATTATAATCAGGATAATGTTATTAACAGATTATTTACAATGAGATATAAGGTCAGTGCTGTGATTAAATGCTAGCAACACTTCGAACATGATGTTTGACGTGTCGGCTGCACCAAAAGGTCTCTGATGAGTCTCATGGCAGCAATGAAACATGCAGATTTGCCATGAATAATTTGGTGAATTTTTAAAAAAAAGCGGAATAAGAACTGCAAAATTGCTAAGGAGTTCACTCACCTAGAGGTAATGCAGCTATCTGATTCTCCTTCATGTTTAACTTTGTCTACAAAACCAATGATTGTTAAAATCAACTGAAGTCATTAATAAAATGAACAAAAAGTCCAGTTCAGATGAAGGTGGAAAAGAGTGACAAAGTAAAAAGTTTGAAAAAACGTCTGGAACTTTGAGTTGGGAAAAAGTTAAAAAATAAACACGACCACAGGAATTCAAACACAGGCTCAAAATATTGAACTCCATTATATGACTTTAGGTAGTGTCTCATTTAAGAAGAGAAAAAATATTATAAAAATTAAATAAAGTAATATTTTAACACTTACCAAATACTTTGCTTTAGAAAATGCTCCAAATGGAATCTTTTGTACTTTATTATGCTCCATTATAAATGTCTGGAAATTAATCAAAAATATATTGTTTATCATCATCAAAAGCCATTTACAGTTGTACAAGTGATACTACAAAATGGTCTGGCCCCAGTTGTTCAAAGGGAAAATAATGCTATCCACTGGATAAAGTTTAATCACTATCCACCCTTTGAGCTTCTTAGGCAAGGCACTTTATTCTCAAAGTGCCTCTCTCCACCCAGGTGTATAAATGGGAACTGGGGAATTTACTGCTGGGGGTAACCCTGTGATGGACTAGCATCCCATCCAGGGGGGAGTAGCAATACTCTCAGTCGCTTCATGCTACGGAAACCGGGATAAGCTCCGGCCTGATGGGCCACTAGGCTCGTCAAGTCAGAAAAAGGAATGTTTGTTTTTCACCTACTCCCTCTCCACCCTCCCTGATCTATTAGCTTCACACCAACTCCCTTGACAAACATGTACGTTCGAATGTGAACCAACTCTTCTTATTGCATACCAGAGAAAGTTGAAATTATCCCTTAAAAGAAATGACAGCACTGCCAACATCTCAGACAAGTCATTTTTCACTTGAGTCAAGTGTGATGATTGATACTCTTACCTGAACTGCTGCAAACTGCTTGGGAGGTCCCGTTGGAAAGTGTTCAAAGTTATTCCTGGACAATGTGACATTGTTCAACATTTTTAAACAATGGAGAAGGTTGTCCTTAGAAAAGATAAGAAAAAACTGTTAGTATGCAGCAAAATATACACATGCAGGAATGCAATTACTATAATATCCAAAAGTGCTGGGATTTGATCACGATCACCAGGTAAGAGGAAGACATGTTATTAAAAAATAAATAACAAATTGGCAAGATTTTTTGCTCACCAAAGCACATGCAGTCAACCATAAGTTACTTCCCTGATAAGTCAATATTTGAAATAATTTTTTTAAAAAATACTTACAGGGAGTTCAGACACATTGTTGCCTTCAATATTAAACTCATCAATTTTTGTGCAATTTGCTAAAGATGCTGGCACTGCAGACAGCTGGTTGTATCTGTGATGAACAAGACAGTATTGTTTATTTCAACCATATTTCAGTGATAGACCTACAAAATACAGTGTGAATTTTTATTGTCAGTCCAGGTTTGAGGCAGGATTTTGCTTGGGTAGGTGCGAGCACTGGAAGCATAAGCATCTAGGGGAGATCCAGGGGTATATTTCTCTGGGAAATTTTGAAAAATTAAGTTGTTGAAGTCCACTTTTCCTGCATTCTGAGAGCCATTCTAACCCTCCCTGTCAGAATTAAACAGACCTTTGTGGCGTGTGACGGGGTGTGGATGCACCCATCACAGCCCCTGCCTATGACCCTGTTTGCTGTAGGTATGAGGATTACAGATGAGGATTAACTTGAAGATCCTCAAAGATCCTTTGGGAGATGTCAAGATCCTGTGAGATTATTTCACCTAGGATATCTATTTCTCACAAGTTTGACATGCATTTATTTTGACTGTTTCACTACTACAATCTGAGATGTGCAAATCAACCGAACTCTCTGAGGCAAGCATCACACAGTACTCACCTTAGTCCTAATCTGGTCATTTCTGTTAGGTTGCCTATCGTGTCTGGTATTTCAGGAATGTCATTGTGTTGAAGGTCAAGTGATGTCATCTGGACACAGTTTCCAATCTCTGCATGCACAAAAGAATTCTAAATTATTCTATGGAATTAGCTACATGTCAAGCAGGACAGACAGTATTAACAGGGATAGTGACAAGAACAGTCTACAATGATTCTCTTGAAAGTTCTTTTACCATTATAAAAAAAGTTATTGAACAACAACTTTTTTTTAATAGCTCTTAATGGTAAGAATTTATTTAGAGAAAACAGTAACCAACAGGACTGACATTTTACAATCGAGATATATAAGCATTTTAACAAGCATAATTTTGTCTACTGGATTGATTGATTCTGGCATAATATTATTAATTAAATAATGTGTAAATATTAATTTAAGTAATGATCCGCATAAGAACTAGGCAGGCCAACGGCAAAATCGATTAAAAGGTGTTAAATCTTAATGATTAATTTTAATTAAATCGGCGCATGTGATTGGTCAATATCAAAAAATCGCCGAAAAAAACAAGAAAATCTCGACATAAACAACATTTTTTCACGTAGTTTTCCCCATACCCATGTTATCCCCCTCACGGCCAAATTTTAGCATTGTCCTATGCGCCAATCAAAAGTTAGAACGGAAAACTTGTAGCAAGCGCGACCTTCGTGCGGCGCCATCTTGGATTTGCGATCGGAGCTCTGAACTTTCTGGCCCTTTTATGAACGAGTCTTGTCGTATTTTTCAACAAACCTATTTATTATATATTTCTCGAATACATACATATTATATATTATAATTGTAAAGTATATTACGTCGAAAGAATCGATGAAACTGCCCTTCAAGAGTGACTGCTGCTATCCACGACACGAGGGGCGACAGATTAGGAAATGTTTGTCTGCAACAGTTGTTTGCTGTCGCCTACCGAGAAGAAACGTTTTGTGGCACTGGTAGTTGGAGTGTAACTGGAAACAAGGAGTGAAAGTAGAAGATATCTTGCTTTTGCAGGGAGAGAATACAGCTCCAAACAAGATGCGAATTAGCACTTGAGGTAAGCTGAAGGCAGTGGAGTTATTTTGTCACGTCCGCACGTGTTACTTCTTACCTCTGGCTTGTTTGTTTCTTTCGAAACATATGTCGATCTTTACTCTTCTCTCATACGATTTTATTATTTTTCTAGGCTGCTTCTGAAATTTTCAACTGCTACGCCACTCCAGGAATTGAACACACAGGCCTGGTGCCGGAAATTATTGCAGAACAAGCGCTGTTCAAAGCTGAACCGTCGCTTCTATTCCTCTTCTTCGATAGACAGTATAAACACTGTACAATAACGAACATTTTGGCGTTCTCGTAATCGCTTGTATCTGTTCTTTGGAAAGTCTGAAATAAATTTGTGCCTGGGAAATCGATTTGGAGTACACAGAGTCTGTTTTTATCAAAAACCTTCCATGGCTCGGAAAATATGGACTCGACCTGGAAACCGACACGACAGGATTGTTAGTTTTTTTGATGCGGTGGACATTACTTCGGCATTAGATGTATTAGAAGACTTGTTTTGAATGCATTATTGAACGTTTACATCGAGGTATTTTTATTTTCTGTATTTAGAATGTATTTGTTGCTGTTGGTGATATTTCGCGCGACTTTGGCGCGTTCCCAATATCCGCGTGAGTTGTTGCTGTCTTGGATCACAAATTGACAGTTTCTTTGTGAAATCCGACCGAAATGTTTTTCGCAAGGTCGCGGATTGATGTATCGCTGAGCTAATCCCGAGGTCATTTTATATCATTGTATCTTTCTCCCTTTTGGCACGTAGAAATTGTCCAAATTTTAGGTATGTTACAGTTTTGAATGTATTGAATGAGTTGTCGAAATAAAATGTTGTTCAAATGGTTTACAAGTTATCTTAATTTAAATTGTAAATTCAAAATTCGCGCTTTTAGCATATGGGCCAATCAGTTCGTTCAGATTTAATTTGATTAGAGAAATTAGCGCCTGAAGCCTAACTGACGCTATTTCCCTAGCCTATTGTTCTTTTGCCTAGTTCTTACACGGACCATTACTTAATGCTAAAAGCAAAATTAGTTACCTCTAGGAATACTTGTGATATTATTGTGAGAAACATCAAGAGTTACAAGATGAATAAGTTGACCTGAAATTTAAACAAAAAATGTACATATTGACTCAACAAGCAGGCAATAACTGTATTTACTTATCACTGGCATTTAAAAGGTCAATGTAATGTCACAAATAAATGCTCTCTATACCTATTACAGCTGGCAAATCTTTAATCTTGTTTTCCCTGAGGCTTAATCTTTCAAGGAGCTGAAAATTAATGGGCAAATAGCAAATATGCATCAGAGACACATACAGGTACATGTTGTGGTTCAATTTTATGTCATGTTTCATAAATGAGCAGCTGCCGGACCCCTGCGGTGTTTTATCAAGTTTAAAACATGTGGTGCAGCTGAGTGTCTTGATAAAATAGAACTGCGAATTTATCGAACGGTTTCAAAAACTTCTGATGTAGATCAACTCATTCTTGCAGTAATATTTAGATTTGGGGTTATTTTGGCCTTGAAAAATAGATATTAATAGATATAAAGACACTCAATTTAAGACACTTAATAATTGCTTTTGTTTTTTATGAATTACTACTGAGTTTTTTAATCTTGGTTCAAATTTTAATTTCCTTTGTTTCTGGGTATGGTATGATAATGAGTTGAGTGTAAAACAGACATGACTGTCAGTGACTAGTTGACATATGACATTGTTCTTATGACATTGTTCTTATCACAAAGGGAGAAGGAACATGTTTAAGAAGTATTTTAATGTTACAGAGTACGAAAATAACATATACTTGTACGGAAAATAATTCTTTTTCTGTTTTGGATATAGTTTGGCATGCCCATTCTGTCAGCTGTGTACACAAAGCTTACAATTGATATCATGACTTACTCTTAAGTTTCCAATTCCAGCTTCAACTACAACTAGTCTGTTAAATCTAAGGTATAGAGTTGTTAATGACGTAAGCTGATAAACCACAGGTGGAATCTGAAACAACAATTTTACATCAATATAATCACGAGAAATGTATGCCACATTTTGTTTGCAACAATTAAAAAACCTGCAATTTTATATTTAGTTATAAATTTAATAGCATGTAAAAACTGTGGTAGCATTTTGACAAGTTGATACAGAAGTCCTGATATCAATGTGGCCTGGGTGAGGGAGTGGCACAGACTTGGACTGGAAGGGGGGAAGGACAAAAACTCCTGGGCCCAGTTGTACAAAGGGTGGATAATGCTATCGACTGGATAAATCAATGTTCAGTAGATGTTGTAGTTTGTTTTGTTGATACTTATCCACCGGATAGTGATTTATCTGGTGGATAACATCATCCACCCTTTGAAAAACCTGGCCCAGGTCTTGAATGTCTCTCTGTTGCTCTCTGAACAAGTCTGGTTTCATACAGGAATCCTAGAAAATAACTGTCTAACAACATTTGATATCTATAAAGTGGGTAAACAACTGGATGGCATAAATGGTTGGGCAGATGGAGTGATTGACAGGCAGACAGGTGGACAGACAAATGAGAAAAAAAAAACAGAATAACATGTTTATTCATGCAGCTTAATTTTAAAATATCACACAAAGTGTATTAATTACATTAAATCATGCAAAATGGTTAAAAAGATAAAATACCTCTTTCATCTTGTTGTGTCTCAAGTCCAGCAGTTTTAAATTCTTTAACTTTACAAGAGTATCTGCCACAAAAAACAGCCACATGCCGGACATTAAAAAAGAAAACAAGTCACAAAACTTATACTTGTTTACCGCTTTCCCAATGGGGTTTTCCTGGACTAATGTTACCAGCACTGAAACAATTTACATTATAAATGAACAGAACATGACAGGAGGTTACATTGCTATTTAATACTGCTGGGCCAAGGTGTTGAACTCGGAACAACCAAGAACAACACAGTCAAGCTCATGGTCAGAACAGGATTTGAATGTGCACCCTCCAGAGTCCTGCACATTGAAAACTTAAGATAAACCATGCTGCCTGCCTCCTCCATGCTGACATTAAAAGTACCTTCTTAATTGTAAAAATGTACAGGAAGAAACCTCTTTTTAGTCAACTACTCTATCAGTGGTCTAGCACCACCTATGAGGAAAATGTGTCTGTCACAAAAGATGCAGCTAAAGCCTAGTTCACACTAGTGACATAACAACATACATGTAACAGCAAGGTCACGCAAACATAAAAAACACCTTATGTTGATGTTATTTGTCACCAGTGGGAACAACATAACATAACGACATAGTAGGAACATAATGACATAAGCATAATGACATAAGGAAAGAACTGAACTTTTCTTTATCTCATCATGTCCATGTCGTTATGTCGTTATGTTGCTAGTGTAAACCAGGCTTAACATTTACAATTACCTGGTAAGTCAGTCAAGTTATTCTCATTTAACGCCAGTTTTTCTAAGTGTTTTAACATTCCAACTTCAGGTGGTAGTGTTGCAATTTTGTTGCCATACAAGTACAGTTCCTTCAGTTGGGTTAGCTGTCATGAGAAACAAATAAACAGAAAAAAAGACAGAGCAAATTAAAACCTGACAATAAAACATCCAATCATTAAACCACTTATTCACCCCGTCACTCTGGAAATTGCTTCCTTGCTCAATTTCTCACTTACTTGCATGTACTCACTAATTAATTAATTAATTAATTAATTAATTAATTAGCTTTAATTAATTAATAAAGCCATCAGAGAGTCAATTAATTAATTAATTAATTAATAACATTAATAAAAAAAATACCTCTTTAAGCTCCTTAGGAAGTGCTGTTACCTGAAAAAAAATGCAGAATTTTGTGGTTATTTGTATAAATCTATTTATTTCTGGTTTGAAAATATTGTGGTCAGCCAGATGCTGCAGCCCAAATAAACACACTATTCCCTTAAATTTGATACTTGGCGCTTGATGGTTATTTTGTGCAGGCCCATATATACAGCTACAGTTAGTCTTTGCAGTGTTTTGCTGGTACAGTGGAACTTCTATTACAATACATGACCCCACAAACTTCTAAGCTTTTATTTTGTGTGTAAATGAACATTTACTGTCCTTGAGCCGACTCAACTCAACTCAACTCAACTCTACTCAATTCTACTCTTCTGTACTCTATAAGTATGCAAAGAGTTGAGCAGTGTCAATCTCAGGCTTAAGTGTTTTGTGTAAAGTCAGTGTAAGAAAGTACCGGTAAGTATTGGAATGCCTGCCCCTTTCCACTGGCCAATGTTGGATCATAATTTTATGCAATGAACGTGCATTCTTTGTCTAATGTGTTTTAGTTTATAAACAACAATAACACGGGAGGAAGACAGGATGAAAATAAAAGTTACCAACAACTCAGACTTCAGTGGTCGCCATATACAGACTGACAATGTATAAAAATACTACTGACTTGCAATAACAGCAATATAATTTCCACAATCGCTTTGACTATACTCGGTGCTTTCAATAAGATTTTAAGTAGATGGCTGCCCTTGTGTGGCACCGGTCACAGAGCAATATAACAAGCTGTATATCCCTCACCTTTATAGTGAGCTGCATGAATTTTAGCCGGTGATTAACCTTAACATTATACATGCCGGGGTTCCGGCAGGTGCCAGCTACTTCTCATTGAAAGTACTGCTATGTACAATAAAATCCAGTCAATAACTTCGTCAATTGGCAGCTGTATGGTACACATCACAGCCATTGTAAGACTTTTTTCGTTTGTTCTTTCTTTATGAAAGCAGCTCATAATTATTTTCCATAAAATTTGAATAGGGAATCGGGGAATCAAATAAAATTTGGAGGGGTGGGGTACAAAAATTTCCTTCAGTTACTTGTTCTTTTATTATAACTACAAATTTAATTTTACAAAAATTGATGCAACAAAAAAGCTGGATATTATTTCAGCCTCATGATAAATAGATTGAAACATTTTCCATAATTAAATCAGGAGCAATTTTTAAATACAACCTCTCATTTTGTAAATACACCTTGAATTCTGTCTAGACTACTCATTTTTGAAATCACAAAATTAAAAAGCTTTGATTTCCCTAAGTCAATTTGAAAATGTCAATAGATGTACTCGCACGATGACTTTTAAAAAACATTATTAACTGCATTAAAATTGACTTTCTGATTAAAATCACTCCATTGCACAAAGAGCTTGTAAATTAAAAATTCGATAGGAATTGTCATGCATGCACGGTGAAAAGACCAAAAGCAAAATAACGTATTATTTCATCGCCAGCATTGAGCAATAACCCCTAATCAGCTATTTATATGCTGAAATATCAAAAGGAGCTCAGTTTAGTTTAACAAAACATTCTTTGCCGATAAATAAGGCGTATTGGATTCGGTGTACACAGAATCAATTCATGATACGTTTTGGTCAAAATGACAGCTGGTCGTAAAGATCAACACATCCGAACTGTGTTGAATGCTGTGAAATTAGGAACTCCCGTCAAACGCCGATCTTGTTTTTTTGTAATTACGCCCTTGCACACATTCCCTGCTAGCTAATTGTCCTTAAAGAAAATTTAATTCTCGAAAGAAAGAACTCACAATAAATTTAAACCAGCTGCAATCGAGAAATTCCCCACGGGCAAAATCATCGTGACAAATGAAGATTTCAATCCCGGAAATGTAAAAGCACTCCAAACCTTCCAGCTCACTTTGTTGCAATTTTCGTTACCTTGCCTACTCAGATTATATTATGCTATTATACCACAACACTGTAAAAGCATTTTTTTTTTCGTTCTGTTAGACATGGGCGTTCATTAAATAACCGGGCAATACGCGGCTGTTCAGCTAGTGCAAAAACAATTCAATTTCAAATAATTTTTCGCAAATTCTCACCGCTGCTTTGCTCAGATCCAAATGAGTTGAGCCCTCCTCTCGACATTTTGTGATTGCTTTGTGGATATCCTGTCGAAAGAAATAAAATTGCAAGTAAATATGCGTAATGACCAATATATAAGCTTGCCTAACAATGTTATAAATTCCCGCTCCCCTGAAAGAATGCAAAAGTTTGCTCGTACAGTGAAAAATATAAAATTGTCAACTTACCAAATCCGGTGTGGATTTTTTCTTCTTGGCAGCAGATTGAGCTTTCTTCGCTCCTGGCAGGGCAACTTTGACCACCCTTTCTTTCTTTGAGTCGCCTTCATGTTTGCCACCACTTTTCGAATGCGACGCCAGGGGACTTGTTGCTCCTTCATCAAGCATACTCGTACCCAAAGATTCTGAGGCATCATTTGCGTGATTCATGTTTGTAAGATCTGGCGAGTCCGAATCAGATCTTGTTTTCGTTCCTCGTCGCATAACTTTGAAAGATGTCTTTGCTCAACTCCCTCCAGTTAAGCTTGTACCCCGGGTCGCCGATAGCTGTTCATATAACTTAAAAATTTTTCGCTGTCTGTTCCGACGAAGTATTTTCAAACGCTTCTTCAAGACCACATCTTGCAATGTAAACGTTTCAAGGAAACTGCCAACGAGATAGTCATCGTCCCGACCGGAAAGAAAGCTACTCCGTGTCTGTTCAAAACCAAATAAACACAAAATTATTGTGAGAACTGCAGTGGGAAGACATGACACTTCTTACAGCCACTCTTCCAGTGGACTGGAGCACAACTCTCGTAAAAGGACCCATTTAGTGAGGTCACTTTTTTGCACTCCGCAAATGGGCCCCTTTCAGGCCCTTTCCAGAATGGTCTACCGCCGGCTACATCCAATCGGAGGAACGCTTTTCTGCTGTTTCCGTTAATATTCTCTCGGAACGCTGCTAGAAAAGCTGCACCGGACTCGGTAGGTATCGAGTTTAATTTGTTATTTTACATTCATATTGTAAATTTAGTCTAATGAGTAGAGTACGCATTCGTATAGTTCTAGACCATCCGATCTCAAACTCGCCATGCACGCCCGCTTTTCGACCTGCCAAGCGAGAATCTGCGAGAATGCAGCCGGGAGGAATCTACATGTAAGCGAGCGCGCGCATATGTTAAATAGATCAAACAGAGAACCAGCCATTTATGCATGGCCTTCAATCACAGTAAATTACAACAGGCATTTGGTGAAGCATTATTAAAGAACACTTATTAAAGAATCTTTGAGAAAAAACTTGCCAACAGCATGCACAAGTCTTATGATATTAGCTTTGTTAAGTTTATGCATTTGCTTTGAAACTCATCAACAATAGATGAGCTTGAGAGATGGTGTCTAAAGCTAGCTGGTGGAGTCAGCTAGCTATCATGCATGGGGAACAGGTCCCAGAGATGCGAACCTAAAATAATTGAAATCTGGGAGACCACCGATTTTGCGTCAAGATACCCTTTCTCATTCCTTGAAATGCAGTTAAAAAATAGAGCACTGCCGATTCACCTCTTAAATGTGAAAAATATTTTAAAATTTCCTCCCAAAATTGGCCAAAATTAGGATGAAATCTCACATTTTGAGAATTTTCTTTTAAATCCAGTAGATTCTGTGACCCATACGGGAGAATGGGGAGGTTCATAATTTCTGTATCCTGGAGACTCCTGGAGATCCGTGGGAGTTGGCATGTATGAGGGCCGTAGGCAGGTTTTTACTTGGGTGGATGCAGGCACCGGAGCTTCTAGGGGGGATCTGGGGGTATATTTCCCTGGGAAATTTTGAAAAATCAAGTTGTTGAAGTCCACTTTTCGAGCATTCTGAGAGTGATTTTAACCCTTCCTCTCAGGTTAAGCGAACCTTTGGGGCGCATGAGGGGGTGCGGACACAACCATCGCACTCACTCTGCCTATGGCCCTGGGAAAGGAGGTATCCATGGCCTGCAACAGCCACCACCAAAAGCACTAACACACTGAACCAATCAGTGGAATACTTACCAAACCTGATACTTACCTATGGGAGGTATAGACTTGGAAAAATTATGGTTTTAAAATGGCTTATATTTCAATTTGCCTGCTGGCAATGCTCATAAAAATTGCTTTATCTGCTCAAAATTCTGCTCAGACACCTAAATTCTGCTTGGTACTCTGACTTACCATAATTGCTTATGAAAAATGAAAGATGACAGAAATATTCATCATGTCACGAGCATGGGACAAAGAAAAAGTCTGAGTTCCTGACAGGAATCGAACCCATATTTCATTACTGAGCTTAAAATTTACCATCTTTATTTATCACCTTACAGGATGCTATCAGCACTGCCAATCCTAGTGGCTAGCAGTACGCAGGACACATCACATGTGAACCTGTAAGTGGCCTTGCTCACCACGAGCTCTTGTAGCTCAGCGGATAGAGCACCCACCCGGTGTTTGGTAGATCATGGGTTCATTATACCCATTGAATACTCACTCAGATTTTTCCTTTCTCTCACGCTTGTGACATGTCGATTATTCCTGACCATCTTTCATATTTCACCACAAAGCTAACATTTTTCCGTGAGTTGTAGTATTTTTTAAAAAAGAGTGATATTTTGTCTGATATGGCGTGGTTGCGTGAGATTGGGTCGAAAAGTGTAAGTCTCATGCCAAAAGCATTATGACTTGTTATCTATGTAAATTACATTTAGCTTACATTATAAATATTATACTGAAAGCTAAGATTCATATGGCATAAAAGTTGTAATGACAAAGATATTTATGCAAATTAGTGGGTGTGATACCCAAGACATCAAATATAAGCCTGCCCGGCTCCGATGGGACAACTGTTTGAATAAAACCCCTTCAAGTGGATTTCCACTAACGCATAATTTTACTTATGTTTTAAATGGGCCTGCATAAAATAAAATAGAGAAAATGTATGGACATCTTGCATCTGCGAAAAAGTTGAACATATTCACGAAATTAACGGCAGTGGAATTCACATTAACCGAACATTACTCTCTTAGAATCAAAGATGTCATTACAAGAGAAGCATCAAAAGAGCCGCAGGTCATGGTTATGTAGTACTGCTGCCAAGCGAGAATTTTTCCTCAGCAACAGCGACTTGGAATCAATAGCCCACAGATATCGCCAAGTGAAAGGGTTAGCACCCTTGAAGGGTAGACCAGTTAAGCTCTGGAACTCTGAAGAACTGAGACAAGCTGCAGAAAGGAAGCATGGAAAGGAGGTGTTTCAAGCCAAAGTTGACAGCCGGGCTCAGTGGAGGCAGATTAGAAACATGCCAGTAACCAATAACACAAAAAAGGTGAGAAATGCTTGGAGAAAGAAGACAAAGGGCAGAGCAACTCAAATTAAAGCCAAGAAACTCAGGCCTGAACAGGATGACCCAAACTCAACTGTTGAGCTTAAAGCTCTTTGTGAGTGCATAAAGAAGTGCGATAAAGAACAACTGGAGCAGATTATTTTACTTATCGCACAAAAGGACACTGCTTACATGAGCAGACTTTTGAAAGAAGTGAAACAAGTTGCATTTCTGCCCAGATCAAAATTCCAGCTGGCTGAATCAAACCTTGCTAAGCTGCTGTCCTCATCAGATGATGAAACAGATTCAGAGAATTCAATTTCCAACAAAGATGATGAAGAAAGAAGTGAAGAAGACAAAAAGAGGAGATTGAATATGGAACTAGAAGGCACTTGGACACTTACCATTGCCGCTCCGCAATGGAAGAAGGGTGAAAAAGGGTCATTAGAAGTTATCTTCTTTGGCTCTGGGCTGAGTGTAAATGGTGACATTTCTTTCCCAACGTCACACATCTTTGGTGATATTGTGGGATTCAAAACTAACAGTTCTATTGAAGATGCATCTAGAATGTGTTTTGAAACCAGAAGCAAATTGTGCGATAAATGGTACACTGGTGCTGTGCAAGTATTGATTTCAAGAGGTGATGAAGGACTGTTTGTTTCAGGGTCCTTTTGGCCAGGTTTCCAAAAGCAGGATGTAGTAAATACTTTTCAGTTTACTGGAAGGAAAGCTGATATGTCATAATACTGACTAAAAATCAGTCTGACTACATTTTGGAGAAATTTTAGAGAAGTTCACAATCATTTATGCTTGGGCAGTGCTTTCACAGGAAGCCAAGAAACAATCAACAGTGGAAAAGACGAGTTATTATTTTGTGTTAAGTTGTTGAAATTTATATCATGGTGAAAATTATTTTTTATTTAATCAAACCGTTTAGGTGTTGAGTTGAAAGCAATGTGTAGCAGTTGCCATTGTATTTGGTTGGGGTTAGGGGCATTGTTCCTGTTGTTTGTTCTATTATTACCTTGAAGGGTGCCAAGCCATTTGTGTGACCTCCTTCAAACGCTTCTACCTGGCTGGGCTTTTCACTTTTTATCTTCAAACTTTCGCATTTGCTTCATATGATATGGTAGCTCTTGGTGTACATTTTTAAAGAGAGCTTGCAATTAACACTTACAGGAGGTGGAACATATGATATCGTAACTCTTGGTGTACATTTTTAAAGAGAGCTTCCAGTAAACACTTGTAGGAGCTGGAACATATGATATGGTAGCTCTTGGTGTACATTTTTAAAGAGAGCTTCCAATAAACACTTGCAGGAGCTAGAACATATGATATGGTAGCTCTTGATGTCTACTTTAGTTCCTCTTACTGGCAGATATGTCTAGAATTGAAACACAGAATGCTTCTAAGAGACTATCAAGGCTGCTGCCTAAGAAAATTTCTAAGGAGCCCTTCGCCACTATTGCTTTTAACCATCACAGTGTCCTCACTGATAAACATTCACCAAAGCACACACCATTCTGTCATATATGAAGTACCTATTATCATTATACTGCATTCAATCCTGATAATTGCTAAGGGGTAAAAATGAACTTGGACTATGTTCTAGTGAGCTTTTAGCTTAAAAAGATATGATGAACATCCCATCATATTTATATGCGAGTCCACCATAGAATTCAAATGACAAAGTGAATGTCGGATCAGTTACCATTTAAGCAAAAACCCACAGAATTTTGTTCAAAGCAAATGGAGCAGTACTGTGATTTTCTGAAAAATTATTTCGGAAATTGTGGACTACATTTTGAAGTAGTGACCTTGATTCATATTTCAGCTGGTTGGTATGGACCACTGGAATATTAATTATTATTCAATGGCTATTCCAACTGGTCTATTTTCCCAAAATTTTGTAATTTATTGAATTGTTTTGTTCAAACCTTAGACTGTCCACAGCCTCTCGATTTTTCAACGCAAAAAAGCAAACGAAGCGAGTGCGAGCGCGCCGAGGGAGGGGGCGGGAAGCGAGCGAAGCGAGCGAAAGAAAAATAGAGAGGCCCCTCTATTTTTTTCGCTCCCCGCCCCCCACCCCCTTGCTTGTTCCGTTTTGCGCTGGCATCCAGTTTTCTAGTCGTTCTCACCGCGCGCTCATTGATCGAAAAAAAAACACGAAAAAATAGAGGGCTGTGAACAGTCTATTCAAACCTGAGTGAAGTTTTGTTTTGTTTTGTTCTATTTAAATCATATTCAAAACTCTCAGATTGGCTTTTATTAACTAGCTGTGGCATAATGTCAGTACTATTTAATTACTATTAAAGTTAAATATTAAATAGTTCTGAAAGTCATACCATAATCGAGGTATTAAAAGAGGAAATATATATCTCATATTATTTTACAGGTATTTTTGTAATTAAAATTTTCCTACTCCGGGAGGTGATTAGCATATTTACCTCGCCGCTCGGTAAATATCCACCACTATTCACCTCCAGATTCGTCCCCCACTCATAAAACACCCCGACCACCACCCCCAATTCCCCCCCCCCCCCCCCCCTCTCTGGAGAAGAGGAGGGGAGCAGGGTTTGGGGGTACTTTTTCTCCTGTTCTCCCTCAAGGGTATGTGGAGGACTTCTCCCACTCAACCTCCCCTAGGTAGTTCAGGACCGTACGGTTTTTTTCTAGTTTAGGTACGAAGTTAATTATTTCAGTTAATTTTTAGTCGATTTTTGTCACTCCGTTCATTAATTTGCTCTTTACACCTTTAAATCTTGCGAGCCATAACTTAAAGTAACGCTGTCGAACGAATGCCTCTGCATGTGAAGTAATGTTTTATATCAACTACGATAAGTGACGAAACTTGTTTAAAAGCTGGCAACTTGTAGTATTGATTGTTGCCCAGAACTCTTCAAAGTTGATTCCAGAGATGTTACTTGGGCGATCATTGCTTATAATTCTGCATACGAGCCTAGTGTCCATCATCCCGGTTTTCGGGAATTTTATAACTCCACCCTGGATGGGATGTTAGTCCATCGCAGGGTTACCCCCAGCAGTAAATTTGCCGTACCCATTTATACACCTGGGTGGAGAGAGGCACTATGAGAGTAAGGTGTCTTGCCCAAGAGCACAACACAGTGCCCCGGCCAGGGCTCGAACCCGAACCACCCGATCCGGAGTCCAGCGCACTAACCATTAGTGTACTGTGACGTTATATAATTCTCTTTTTGGCTGCAGTATTTATGTCAGAAATTAAATAGTGTATACGTAGGGTTAATTCTATAAGATTCAAGTGTATGTAAATGAAGTGTAATTTACGTAATAAAGGTATTGAATATAGTCATTGCATTGTTGTTTGTCATCATGGTAGCTTACTATTGTACTCTATCTTTGGTAAGCTGTGTTAGTGAAATTACATGTAAAAACAAGAAGAAGAAATTCGTAAATTCGTCTTTGTTATACTTTATATTAATTACTTATACATATACAGTTGCCGACGCATGAAGGGACTTGCTGCGGGGGAATGTCGTAACGAAAAGATCAGCTGTAGATATATTAGCCAGATACATTTTTGTCAAAAGTAATGAATAAAAACCTTTGCTTAATGAAAACCGGGCTCGAGTAAACTACAGGATTTAAACAAACGCCGGGTCCAACAGGCCAGGTTTGAAATAGACGCCTGGGGCGTCTAATCGAGAAACTACGGTACTTTGTCCCTGGGACATGTCCCTACGTCTGCAGGCAGCTTAAAGAAACAATTGTGTATTTTATCAGGTGATGATACATCAGATGATCTTGTGAGCCGTTGCAGGGGTTGCGGACGTCAGCTACTTTGGTACACATATGAAGAAAGTCAAGTTTTGTTCCCGGTTGCTCCTTTAGGAGGGTCATTACTTTTGAGGTTTGGACCTTTGCAGTATTTCCCGTCACAGTTGTCATTTGAAATCCATGTTGTTTTTGTGTGACCACCAGAGGAAGCTGGCTCAGCATTCTAAATCTAGATTTTTCAACTCATACCGTTGAGGAGGTGAACTCTTAAACTTTTTGATGACAAGTGAACATATCGCGCCATCCTTCACCAACGCGTCACTGAATTGGATACCAGCTTTAAACTGGAAACGAATGGCGTTGACCAGAGGCCCTGCCAGGGTAAATTCCGACAAGCGACATGGGCCAAAAAGTGGCGGCAGCGCTCAAACGAAATAGCGACAAACGACTGACAAAGACAAATGTTGTCGCTAAATTTCCGACAGCGTTGTGAAGCTTTGACAAAACGCCGACACGAGACATTTTAATACTCCGACAAGCGACCTGGGATCCCCCCCTGGCAGGGCCTCTGACCAGCATATGAGCATCTAATTCCGTCGGCTCCACATAGCCCGCTCGGATGACCAAGTATGGCAGTCGAAAAGTAACAGAAGAACTTGCTGGATAGCGTTCTTTAAAATACACCCAAAGAAATTTCCTGCGGGGATTGCGCGGGTAATACAAATCAATAATTGCATCATTTTTCTTGAATGGCAGGATAAGTTTGGGAAGTTGATCTGAACCGTGTGAGACGATGATGGGATAATCGGTCATCCACGGGGTGATTAGTTAGTAACTTTATTTCAACACAATTTTACCTCTTATGTATTTATTTCAACACGATTTTACCTCTTATGTATGTTGGGAATCGAAAATGATCTGATCGTCGTGCGATTTCTTAAAAATCAGCCTTTCACATTTGTGGCGGTTTGACCATCCTTTAATCAAATCTCGCTGTTGGGAATCTTTAAGACAAACTTTTTTATCAGCGTCCTTGTAGAATTGAACGTCGCTCGGAAGAGCGATTAGATTCGGGATTCGGATTAGTGTGGACTGGACTTAAATCACACTCCTTTAGTTAACAATCCTTGTTAATCCTTGCTTATTCCCTGTAGTAATTATACAATGTTTTCCTGCTCTCTTCTTTATTGTCCGTCAAATAAATGTCGGAGGGTGCTTTTACAATTTGATTAAGAGTTTGTATCCAAACTCTACATGTTCTATTAAGCTTGGACAAAATCAAACACGACCCTTTCAATATGCCAGAGGTGTACGACAAGGTTGCATTTTAAGCCCGTTACTGTTTAACCTTTTTATTAATAATATACCATTCTCTTTCGAAGAAACTTTGTCTGAGCCCTTTGTCTTACCAAACAGCGCGAAGTTAAATTCTCTTTTATACGCGGACGATCTAGTAATATTATCAAGATCCAAAATGGGATTGCAAAATTGCCTAAATATGTTATCCTCCTACTGCAATTCATGGATGTTAAGTATCAATCCTAAAAAGACTAAAGTCGTGATCTTCCAAAAACGCGCAAAAAGATGTACTGAGTATAGTTTTCATATTGACAATGAAAACATTGAAGTTGTTCAGAATTACACCTATTTAGGAACATTAATCTCTTCAACAGGAAACTTTTCATTGGCGCTTGACAAATTGAAAGAGAAGGCTCTCCACGCTCTTTTCAGCCTTAGAAAACACACACATGTTAGCAATCTGTCCCCATTCCTTGCTAATAAACTTTTTGACGCTATGATCTCTCCCATTTTAACTTACAACAGTGAAATCTGGGGAGTATATACCAAACCTGATTTTAAGTCTTGGGACAGTTCACAGATTGAAAAAGCTCATCTCCAGTATTGTAAACGTTACTTAGAAGTAAGCAGTAAGGCATCGAATGTAGCTTGTAGAGCTGAGCTTGGAAGGTTTCCTCTTATAATAGCTATTAATCAAAAAATAATTAATTACACCTTATATCTCCACAATAAGGAAAATGACTCTATTGTTAAACAAATCTTTTTAATGTCATATGATCTTCATAACACCAGCAAAAATAGTTTTTACTCTAATGTTATGAGGATGTCTGAATATTATAATCTGCCTGATTTTGACCCTACTTTCTTAACTGATGCTAAGATTAAACACTATATAAGTCTTATGCAACAAAAGTATATTTCACATTGGCAACACGTTGTTCGAAATTCTAAGAAATTAGAATTCTACAACACTTTTAAAGACGAATATACGCCTTCCTGCTATTTAGATCTTACAAGAAAACTAAATAACAGGAAAGAGTTAGTGAAACTTAGAATAGGTAATCACAAATTATTAATCGAAACTGGCAGATATGATCAAATCCCAAGGGATAATAGACTCTGCCATTCGTGTGGATCAAACCAAATTGAAGATGAATTTCATTTGCTTTTCCACTGTACTAAATACTGTACTTTTAGAGATGAATTTTACAAAAAAATAGAGAATCAAATACCAAATATAACACAATTACCTCGTATGCAAGCCACCAAAAAATTAATGAATTCTGATAATTATCATTTAAATACTCAACTGATGAAGTTCATCTTGAGATGCTTATCTTTAAGAAATAATCTTTTATCGAATGAAAGTGATGGAACACACACGTAATTGTTTTTCTCCTATTACATAATTATGATTGTTATAAGTTTCATTTTACGCTTTTGCAATACTGTATGTACTTTTATAATATAGATAGGAGTCTGCGCGCGCGCTGATTGGCTAAAAACCTATGTTTTATCAGAGTATAAAACATAAAAAAATCATGTTTTATTGTTTTTCGTCAGCTTTCTTCGAGTGCTTCGCGCCTCGTTGGCTACAACCACTCGTATCCAACAAAGGCGAATGGAACATTTGTTTTATTAAATTGCTTTTTACTGAAGTATAAATCCACTGGACATTTCATTTTGATGTAAACGAAGTGATATTATGAGGAGGCGGGAAAAATTGTGGCTCGGTGTTCACTCCTTGAGGTGAATGAAACACGCAACGACAGCGAGCAAGAGAGTTTTCTTTCGAAGATTTTGCTCGACAATCTCCTCTTAAATCGTCTATTCATGCTGGAAAATTGTGACAACAATTAAGGTTTACGGGAAGATCCGAAGCAATAGCTTTTCTGGAAATTATACGCCTTGTGCAAGACAAGCGAAGCAAGTGTTTACATATTGTACTTGTTTACGGCTCCACGGCTGTCATCAAGACTACTACATTATGCCGAGACGAAATTGCACTCAGAGTCGGTGAAGGTTATTGAAGTTCAAAAAGACAAGATCAAGATTGAAAGGTAACAAACTTACGTCGAACAATGAATGAAATTGTGTCAGTTTTCTGGTCTTCCCGTAAACTATTTGCTGCCTTTCATCTTCGTTCAGTCGCTCTTGTTGTACATTTACAAGTATTTTAATTTAACTTTTCACTCGCGGCGTCTAAAATCTATATCATAAAGCAAAGAAAGAAGCCTAAGCCATGTTTTATACTGTCATAAAACACTCCGGGCATTTGAGAACACTCGAGAAATGTAGAAAACATTCGCCTGCGGCTCATGTTTTCTACATTTCCCTCGTGTTCTCAAATGCCCGTCGTGTTTTACGACAGTATAAAACATGGCTTAGGCTTCTTTATTTGTTAAATAGTCATGCAAATAAAGCTTGTTGTTGTTGTTGTTGATGTGTTAGCTTTATTTTGTAATTTGTAAAAGCAGTATTTGTGCATGTTTTCTTCACAGAAATAATTTTTTGATCTTTTAAACATATCTACCATATATTGGAAGACTGGAAATTACTTTAAAAAGATGCAATTATATTATATTTATATGCCTTGAATCGTAACAACATTCATCATTTATTGTTTATGACAGTATACTCTGTTCAGACATGAATCAATGCATTCTCTTAACTCATTATTTTTTGATAATTTCCGCAATATTAAATTAAATCTCCAACGAACAAACCCATGAATTAACCCGAGTCACTAAATATGCATTATTTCATCGACATACCTTGCGACCTCAATATATAACGAACCTCTTTACAACGTAATCCTTTGTGTAGCAAGCGATATTCGTGGCCAAATTAACTAACAGTAAGACCTATTGGAACGGAACTGCTGTGTAACCGATCTCTTTTATCAGTATTACATTCCAAGACTCTTGGCACTTTTTAATATTTGGAGGTTCACTGTTTCACAACTTTAAATTAAACTAAAACGTTTGTGCAAAGTTTCCTGTGACACTGTTATCCCAGAAATGTTTCGTTTTCTTTTATCTGGTCTCTGTCTAGTAAATAAAGCTTTTTTCTTTCGTTCATCGTATTTTTTTTTCTTAACGTTTAGCTGAGTCCTTTTTTAAACTAAGTATTGTGACGTTATATAATATTTTTTTGGCTACAGTTACAGAAAAAGAACACGGTTTTTAATGTATTTATGTCAGAAATTAAATATTGTGTACGTAGGGTTAATTCTATAAGATTAAATGTATGTAAATGACGTGTAATATACGTAATGTAGGTATTGCAATATAGTTATTGCATTGTTAGTTTGTCATTAGGTAGGTTATTCTACTTCTCTGTTTTGTAAGTTGCGTTAACGAAATTTAAAACAAATAGAAGGAATTTGTCTTTGTTATACTTTATAGTATTTTAAAATATAGAGTTCCCGACACATGAAGGGACTTGTTGCGGGGACATGTCGTAACAAAATATAGTAGGAACAAGACCCCATCATGTGCACACACAGGAAATCTAGCCGGCACACGTTGCAGCAACGCGTCTGTTGAAAAATATCACCTGTTATCACATGCGATGGGTAGTCTGGTTGCGACATGCCCCTGCTATATTAGTATGTGTATACCGTATTTTTTCGATTAAACGCCGGGTCTCGAAGGTGGAGTTGAAAGTAGGCCACTCAGGTATTTATTTTAAGTGTATTTAGCTGTAGCTAAATTACCCAGATACATTTTTGTCAAAAGTAATGGATAAAAACCGTTGCTTAATGAATATCGGGCTCGAATAAACTACAGGATTCAAATAAAGGCCGAGTTCACAAGGCCAAGTTTGATCGAGAAAATACGGTCCTTATTATGACTTTGTCCCTGGGACATGTCCCTACGTCTGCCGGCAGCTTAAGGAAACAATTGTGTATTTTATCAGGTGATGATACATCAGATGGTCTTGTGAGCCGTTGCAGGGGTTGCGGACGTCAGCTACTTTGGTACACAAAAAAAGGAAGTCACGTTTTGTTCGCGGTTGCTCCTTTAGGACGGTCGTTACTTTTGAGCTATTGGTACTCTTGGGCCTTTGCAGTGTTTCCCCTCACAACTGTCATTAATTTTAAATCCGTGTTGTTTTTGTGTGACTACCAGAGGAAACTGGCTCAGCATTCTAAATCTAGATTTTTCAATTCATACCCTTGAGGAGGTGAACTCTTCAACTTTGCGATGACAAATGGACAAATCGCATCGTCCTTCACCAACCCGCCACTGGCGTCATTGAATTGGATGCCAGCCTTAAACTGAAAGCGAATGGCGTTGACCAGCATATGAGCATCTAATTCCCTCGGTCTGACATAGCCCGCTGGGATAACCAAGTAAGGCTGTTGAAAAGTAACAAACGAACCTGCTGGATGGCGTTCTGAAAAGTAAACCCAAAGAAATTTCCCGCGGGGATTGTACGGGTAACGCAACTCAATAATTGCATCATTTTTCCTGAATGGCAAGTTAAGTTTGAGCTGCTGATCTGAGCCGTGTGAGACGATGATAGGATAATCGTTCAACCACGGTGTGGTTTTTCCATTTATGTATCTTGGGCAATCGAAAATGATCTGAGTGTTTTGCGATTTCTTAAAAATCAGCCTTTCGCAGTTGCCGTTGGACCATCCTTTGATCAAATCTCGCTGTTGGGAATCTTTGAGACAAAGTTTTTCATCAGAGTCCCTGTAGAATTGAACTTCTCTCGGAAGAGCATCAGTAATGATGACATCATGCGGTCCCATCCTGAAAATCTCTACCACTCCACCCGATCCAACTCCAACAACCACTGCATTGAGACTGTTTGGGTCATCGCCACCTGTAATAGTGACCTTTCCTGTGCCTTGTGTGAATTTATTAGCCACGATGATGCTTCCAGACGATTTGCTACCAAGCTTGTAGGTTTTTCCTCTGTTTTTTGCAAGAACAATATTCTGACCATTTCCAACATCAATTTCGTCGCCGACATCAGAAGGAAGAGATGTGGAATCAATGATTGTGTCGTAGTCTTGTCCAAGGGAAGTCTCAATGTGTTTCAAATGTTCGTACAGGAATTTTATTGTATCTTTTGCCACTACACGACTAAATTCTTGGTCATTTTTTCGAAATAGCATTAACGGGAAACGTTGGGCAAAGTCAATAATAAGATCGAACAAATTTGTTGATATTCCTGTCTTGAGCTTCCTACCCCATTCGTGGTCGATGAGTACAGTTCGTGGAGGGTTTGATTTATCCTTGAAGACCAGCTGATCGTCTTCAATACTGGCTGCAAATTGGTCAAGACCATTTATAGACTCAAAACGTAGTTGATTTCCATAATCGTCTTCCTTTATTGTCGCCATGCTCCCTGTTGTTGTGTATTTTATTCTCAACACTTTCGCTTTGTTCCTCTTCAAGGAATTAAAATTTGATCCAGGTTCAAAGATGATCTTTCTATTAGCGGTATCCTTAGAAATGGTCCCCAAGTTCTTCCCCTCGTCACCTTGGGCTGGAATGATCTCAACAGTGTTTAAAAGCACGTCGCTATGATCATGCTTTAACACGTCGATATAAAGTCGTTTTTCTGCTTCCATCCATTTGCCATAAATGGTTGTTTTGCATCGGATCGTGTTTCCGTCATCTCCCATACGAACGGAAATTGTCAAATAATCCACCACATCAGGACCATGGTACCTGGACCACCAATTAACTCGTGTCTGCCACGAGTACTCACGAGGGTGTCATCTCCATCTTTCGCATCAATAGTTGTTTCTCCGCCGACAGCAATCAGAAGGTTCTCTTTGTCGTTTCCAATGATATTTTTGCAGGATGGGAAACTGACCACGTTCATTGCATGAACCAACCACAGGCGCCCTCTAGGAGGTTGGAAACTTATGTATCCTTCGTCGTAATAGTACTTTTGGTATATGCTAATGGTATCGATCTGGTATCTCTCGTCTTCATAATGCTTAAAGGAAATGGTGTTTTTAGTACCTCTACCAAATTTGATACTATAACTGCGATATCCGTTAACAAGTCTTCTTGGCAATACCGTCACATCTTTCTCAGTTGAAAGAGGGCCACTGAAAAAGTCTGTATGGTTCAGAATAAACCTTCTTGCGCCATCATAGTGTCTAGCATCTATATAGATATCTTGGAGGTAGTTTTGACGAGGTTCTGGAGGATGTATTTCAACATTTTGAATGTTTTTCAAGTAAACAACGTGTGTAGAATACTGGGGAAAGGACCCTGGATTATACGGATTGTCTATGTTTCTAAGTTGCCATCGACCGTAATAATCATTTTCCGTTAGAAGTTCTGTAGGAAGATTCATATATTGGATAACAAGGGTATTTTCTCCACCGCCTCCAACTATGTATTTAGCCCAACTGTATAAACCACCATGCCGACTCCCACCATGAGGCTGCCTCCTTCGGTCTTCGGCCATACGGTCTGTGTCATAAAACCAGTTGATAGTCGATCCTATAGAAATAACGTTATTCCCTTCACCCGTGTAAACTACATCACCAAGGCCATAGGACACATCGATAACATTGTGGTCGTCGCTTCCAATGACAGTTGTTGGTATGTAGTGAGACAGGATTTCCAAATCATCTGGTCGTGCAGCAGAGATTTTTTCAAATTCGTCAAATATGAAGCTTCTTCGGAAAGCAAATACCAAAAGCGCTTCTACTTTCCTGTTTCCGGAGTACTCAAGTCGTCCATGGCGGTATACAGCAGAACTGGTTGAAATACTATCAATGGCACCTCTAGCAACTCGCACCGATGATCCGGAGACTGCATAAAAGGATGTTCCATCACAGAAGTACTTCACGTCATTTTTGTCTGCAAGAAACCACAGTATTTTGCTTTTCAATTCTTCTCCATTGCTAAGAGATACAGGGTTTTTGCGATTGAAAAGATTCAAAAAACTCTGCTCCATGCTGCTGGATGATTGAAATGCTGGCTTATGAATAGCTTGGTTGAAGCCGTCTGGCCATCCAGGAAAGCAAGACCCCAGATTAATTCCTGTTCGCCCTTTTTTTGCGTTTGATCCACTTCCTGACGTATATCCAATATCCAGATAAATTCCTTTTACAGGTGACATCCTTGGATTACTTCGAGTCATAACTTCCCATACTGGCCCCATTGTAATGAATTTATCAGCCCAAAGGCTTTCCTTGAATCTCAAAGATTCCCCTGATAAGGCTAAGGTATCATCTCCCCCTTCTCCTTCGCAACGTAAATCAACACCGGGCTCGCAGACAAGAACATCATCACCTTCTCCACCGAGGAGAGTGTCTCTTCCAGTTCCACCATTAAGATAATCATTTCCTGGGCCACCATATATGGTGTCACTTCCGCCTCGTCCGAACAATATGTCGTCACCCTCTTCACCATAAATACGATCTGGACCAAAACCAGCCAAAATCTCATCATCATTTGCTCGGCCCTTCAGTGTCTTGCCAAACGATGTTGCGTCTACTAATGCTACTCGCAATTGTTTATTATCAAAATCTTCCTTTGCTTTGTCAGTTAAACACTTAGTTATAGTCTTTCTTTCAGCTTGTAATGTTTCCTTGTCAGCTTCTATCCCTGCCACATCTGCGTCTACATAGTACTTAAAGATGTCAAATCCTCTGCTCTTATATCCATCTGCCAAATTATTCACATACGTTTTAAATGCTTCCGAGTTTATGTATGTATCGAATTCATCACGTACCCGCTGTGCAGTCGTTCTGAAGTCGATCAAATCGGCAAAAAAGCCAAGAATTGTGTTAATTACTTGCAAAATCGTACTAACCAGATCTATGATTGGCGACAAGGGCGGGAAAACAAAATCCAATACAACGCTTACTCCGTCCAAAATAGCTGTAACCCCATCAACAGCTGCCATGACTCCATACATAATAGCTTTGCCAACGATACCTTCTTTTGCAGCGTCACTTGCGGCGATTGCATTCTTTGCCATAGACACAACACTTGTACCAACTGAAATGGCACCGCCAATAAAAGACCCGAACCGTTTGGTTTGCTTTAGTAACTTAACTCCAGCTTGACCTGCTTTTTTCAAAATCTTTTTTTCCACTCTTTTTCCAACAAATTTCACGACATTTTGCATTCCATTGGCAAGACCAAAGCTTCCTTGAGCAACCCGAAGCCGACCGTTTCTCATCATTTCGTTGTATTCACCCTCTGAAATTAAACCCTCAGCTCGTAACTCACGGGCTTTCTGAATCATGTCACTTCCAGCTGCACTGTCAACTCCTCCTTGAGCAATAGTAAAGGCTGTAGTGGCAGTCTCGACACCGTTGCCAACCTTACGTAAAATTTTACCAGCTACCTTTTTCGATGAAATCCTTCCATTTTGCTGTGCCAATTTCTTTTGAGTATTGAAATTTTGTTGAGCCAATCTTTGCTCACCACCCACACCTTGAAGAACTTTGATTTTGTCAAATGATTCTGACACCACCATGTCTTGAAGATCGTTCACTCCTGTTCTCTTTAAGCGAAATTCTACTTCAGGCTCTATGTTGGCTTTTAATATCGTTTCAAAGTTTTCATCCCTGAAAACATCAACGGTGATTCCCTTTTTCAATTTGTATTGTAATGCATCATATTTGTAATTCAAGCTTTTCATTGTTCCTATAAAAGCAAATATAAAAAACAACGAATGCTAAATAACCATTAAATACCTAAAGCTGTTTTCCCCGGACATTTCCTATTTTGTCTGCTAGTGTAGATAGGCCCATATACAATATATAATTAGGCTTCATGTTAGCGGGTCTACCACGAAATCTTATAAATTTAGACATCCAACAATACACTGACGTCTCAAATTACCATAAGAAGCATGGTGGCGAGCGCGAAAACCGAACACTTTACATTCGAACCATTTACGGTGATATCAACTTAAAACCCCAAGATCAGTTAAAGAGGAGAATTAGGTATACTTTGGAGCTTAAGACGGAATCCACCAGGACGTCGAGTAATATTTATTTACGTTGGACAAAAATCGAGTACCAGAATAATTTAAATCCTATTGCGTTATTTTCTACCCTAAATAAAAGGTAAAGATGTAAGTAATAATCCCTGATAACACCGACAACAACTTCTTATCAGAGTCTTAGAAAATGAATTTCAAAGTTCACAAGCTATAGGCAAATTCTCACGTGCAGCCATTTTGTTAAATCGTCTTTAAGCGATTCAGTGGAATTCAGTGGGAAATTCGAAATTTGTTTTCGGTGTTTGGTGTTGTTAGAAAAGACTTCTTTTGATAAGATGTTTGAAGCAGTAACACAAAAGTTTGTAATAAGGTGTAAATAATTTTGGTACAACAATTTCTTATCAGAGCCTGAGAAAATGAAATTCAAAGTTCACAAGCTATAGGAAAAAGCTCACGTCTTTTAAGCGATTTAGTGGAATTCAGCGGAACTTCGAAATCGGTTTTCGATGTTTGGTGTTGTTAGAAAAGATTTCTTTTGATAAGATATTTGAAGCAGTAACACAAAAGCTTGCAATAAGGTGTAAATAATTTTGGTACATAATTTTGTCCAATAACTACTCGAAGTCCTGGCGGATTCCGTCTTAAACTGTTTTTCTTTCAAGATTCCCTTTACGCCGTGTAAATGTATCACCGTGGCGGAAACATAACCATCATGATTGTGTGTATCATACCTTTTGTCAAATCTTTAACATCTTGAGGAAGACCAGCCATAAATCCCCCAAAGGTGGATCCCGCACCTGACATGTAATTGCTGTATCTTATCAAGTCGTTCTCTGTTTCACTCTCCTCTCCAGTAATCACCTGACCTTTGAGCCCGACGTCTTTGATGGGATCTGATTTCTCTTCTTGAAGTTCAGGTAGATCGGTTCCTGTAAAAATGAGCATGCATTTTCACAAACTATGAAACAATAACACGAATCTAAACGAGTAAGGAAGTTAAAGAAAAGAGACAAGAGCCAAAAGCAACCACCCAACATACCTACTGTCATCATATTTCTGTTACCATTCAGTGCATCTTGAAACTCCGTCATAATTGTGCTAAAATCAGCATCATCCTTCAACTCTTCTAAACCTTGATAAAAGATATCTTCCACTTCCTTCCCGTCAGCAGCACTTTCCTCTTTTAATAAATCAATCATGTTCTGTACAAGGACCTTTGGGTCGTGAACTCCATTGCTATTTTTCATGGAACCTGAAATGTCGTTGCACAGCGTGTTGGACAAGCTATTGAACCATTTGGCTTGCAATGATTTGGTGAACACATCATCGTCCTCTTCTCCGTCATGTTTAGCAGAACTATTTCTGGCAGCCTCGATACACTAAAAGAAAATAAAAAAAATATTGTTACAGTTGTTTAACCTAAATCATGATCATCTTGTTAACGCCTCGTTTAACTGCAATCACATTTTTTATAAGGCCGCTCCTTTTAACAGGGTACGAGGGGCGAAGGGGGATTCGTAAAACCTGCGTTCAGTCATATGAGGACATTCTTATCATTCTTATCACTTTGGCTGCCTTCCCAATTTTTGCCGTTTTCGCTCTGTAAAATTAACACAAATCCATAGTTCTTTCACATCTACTAAAGGTATTGTAACATGGCATGCGTTTCCACGTGTCAAGGTAAGGAATACATTAACTTTAATATTCAAGTTCGTTTCTGCTCTTAGCAAAACTACAACAACATGAAAACTTGAGCAACAACTCACACTCGCGTGAGATCCGTAAAACTACATGCGCGCATGCGCATTCGCTATATGCTAATTTCTCATGACATCTTACTCTATCAACTCTTTAGGGAGCAGATAATAAGACTGATGTACCAACTTACAGAAGTAAACTGAACAATTACAACACTTGTATCAAACTGTCAATGTCTCAAATGAATCAAATGTTGATCAATAATTAAAATCAAGTGTCCTCTCGCAAATGGATTGGTTTCCTGACAACTCGACCGCTCGAGGTTGAGACTTGTGCCCCAGACGACTTAGTAAGTGTTTAATGAGAACTCTTCAGATCAGGGTGTGGCTGTGTAACTAGTAGTACTTTGCACTGAGTCACAGTTGGAGGTAGCCCTTGCACATCAGCGATTGAAGACTTAGGACAAAGATCCTGTTCTGATTCTATCTTCAACAGGGTTTGTCGTCGGGCGCAAGTGTCTCCTGTTTCGACGTACAATACTTTGAGATGTTTCGATATCGTAGGATCTTGGCGTAGAACCTTTGGCGATGACTGCCCCTGGGGTTTTCCATCCCTTCTGCTGACTTAGTTTCATGTGGACAGCATCTTCAGGTTGAAGTTCTGACAGCGTTCGCACACCACGTCTCTTGTCAAAGGACTGTCGGTAACCTGTCTTGCTTTTCTCATCGCTTTCAGCACTGACGACTTCGTAACTTACTGAGATTGGCTTCAGGTTAGACTCCAATGTAGGAAGGAGAGTCCCGATTTCTCGTCCCATCATCAGTTGACTAGGGATTACACCAGTGGCTGTGTGGGGTGCAGCTCTATAGTTCGTCAAAGCAACAAATTGATCACTGCTTAAGGATCTTCTTGGCGATAGGGACACCACTTTCGGCTTCACCATTTGCTTGCGGGTGATACGGGCTTAATGTGGTATGTTTGAAGCATACTCTTGGCTGAATTTGTGGAATAGTTCAAAAGAAAATTGTGGCCCATTGTCACTCACGACTTCCTCAGGTATTCCCCATCGGGCAAAAAAGTCTTTCATTTTGTTGATCACATGATCACTTGAGGTACTAGACATATAGGAAATTTCGGGAAATCTTGAGTAATAGTCAATAACGACTAGAAACTGTTTTCCTTTGTGTTCACAGAGATCTGCAACACTTTTCCTCCATGCTGTTTCAGTGACTAACAGCTCTTTCCTCTGTTTGGGTAGATTCTCTTGGCACAATTCGCATGTGTGGGCACTTTGTTTTGAATGTCACGGCTAAAGTCTGGTCACCATACAGCCATGTTAAGTTGGCTTTTTCACGGGACTTAGTCACACTTTGGTGACCATCATGGATACGGTCCAAGACTTTTGATCGTAGAACTGAAGGTACAACAATTCGGTTGCAATAGATCATTCTGCCATTTACTATGGAGAAGTCACCACGAACTGTGAAGTTACTGACGAATCTGTTCTGGACCATCCTTTGCATACTTTGGCCATCCATATTGATTGTGTAATTAAGTACAAGACTAAGTTCACGGTTGCATCAACATAAGATTTGATATCCTCTTCTGAGTCTCATCCTCTGTGACATTTACAAGCGGGTTTCTGGAGAGGGTGTCAGGAACTACGAGTTCCTTTCCTGGCACGTGTTCTGTCTTAGGTTTGAATCTCATCATTTGCATGAATTGCTCGTGCTTTATCTGGATCTGGGCTGACTCCTTGCTCGCTGATAACACTTCCAAGGTAGCAGATTTTGGGCTTGCGGATTTCACATTTCTTTTCATTGAGCTTCATGCCTGACTTGGCAGTGATCTCGAATACTTCCTGCAGTCTCTAGTCATGCTCTGTTACACTTCTCCCATAGACTATGATATCATCTTGAATAGCCGCTGTTCCTTCTTGGTAGACCCGTCTTTCTGTGCTGAAATATTTCGAGCGCTGAGGTTATCCCGAATGGCAGTCGGCGGAAACAGAAGCGACCCATTGGAGTTATAAACGTTGTGAGCCTTGTGCTGTCAGGGTGCAAGGGTATCTTCCAATAGCTACTTGAAGGGGCACTGTCACGAGCATAACTTCAAAAATTCAACAGCCCAAAAACATGTTTACACCACTGGAAACCTATTAACAGTGGTCAAGTTTTCTTAAAATTACTATACCAGTGTACTGAAGCTAAATATAGAGTGATATCACTGTGACATTATCGGGAGCTTTTGATTTCAACTTGAAAAAGTCAGCCTGACTTTTTCAAGTTCTGTCCTTGTGGTTTGGAAAAATTGATGAAAACTATTAACGGTCACCCTCTTCTTTAAATAATTTACTAGATATCCTTCCCTTTACGTTCTAGAAGCATTTCCTACATGGTTGAAAGTACGTAGTCGTAATTTTGGTGCAGTTTTACTAAAAAAGTCAAAAAATGTCCGTGACAGTGCCCCTTTGATGCATTCGACTTAGAGAATACTTTTGCTCCAGCTAGTTTTTAGCGCTACATCTTGTAAGGAAGAGAGAATGTATCTCTCTCGCTTCACAGCTTCATTTAGTTTCCTCAGGTCGACACAGATTCTGATTTTTCCATTAATTATATAGCTGTCAGGAAATTCTTTACTGTCAGCACAACTATTATCTTGTAATTTCTGTGAGCTGTCCAATTTAGGATAAATTTGGGTAGTTTCACTTAGGACTTTCGGACACTTAGGCCCGGTTCAGACGCCGTACTTTTCATGAACTCAATTCGAATTTGGACCGACCCAAATTAACAAAAGAAGGCTCTTGATTCAGACGCCGTACTTTTTGGCCGTTCCTAATACAGTTCCAATAAAACCAGGCAAAATACATTATAATAATTTATGAATTAGGATCGGCACATGAAAAGTACGGCGTCTGAATCAAAGCCGTTCGAAAGGCGTTCCACAGGCGAAATTCTCGGCCAAGCCAGGCGGGAAGAACGGGTGAGCCGTTCCAAATTGAAATAGCCGTTCTAATTTGATTCAGACGCCGATCTTTTCATGTACTTAATTCAAGGAATTAGGTTCGGCTCATGAAAAGATCGGCGTCTGAACCGGGCCTTACAAAGTGTCACTTTGTTTACGACTTCCATCGATCGATGCTTTTCACCCTGTAGCAAGCTTCACAAACTCAGGTGATTGAAATTGCTCTGTTTTATTAAGTTTTATTTGTGAAGTGAAGACAATGCTTTCACTGAGTTGCAGATGCAATGCTATTCTTGCTATTACTGTAGGCTCTTTCGGTTATAAGTGTTTACGCTGGATTGACTGTCTAGCTATATAATTAATAGGTAACAGGACTACATGCTTGTCCAATTTGGAAATAATTAGATTCAAAAAATTCCTCTGACAGCCAATTTTGGCTGTCCTCGGAATTTTTTTCATCCAATTATTTCCAAATTGGACAGCATGTAGTCCTATTACATATACTAACTTTCAGAATTTCTTGTCAGTTTCGACTGACTTTTCAGTAAGGTACAGAGTAAGGCATAGTGTTTCCCTGTACGGACCTTCCGGCTGGTAATGTAAATTACACCTATATATGGAGATGACAATCCCTAATAATGATATGATTACCATGTAGTAAGACACCATCAAATCAAAATAAAACAAAGAGGAAGATAGCGGGAAACGTAGGAAACAAATGAAAAAACTAATCAAAGAAGGTCTGATGGTGTTTATAAGAATTGTAAAGTTATTACTGTTACCTTTTGTGAAAAATAAAAAAAAAACTCACCTTAACTATTTTATAGAACTATCCATAGGAATGTTTTCAAAAGTGTCGCTAAATGCAACATTTTCCCCACTTTGGTCTCTTGGAACAAAGGAAGGAATCCAAAAGAATCACTTATATTCGTGCTCGATAGAAAACAGAAGAGTTACTCACATCAGGGGTTACCAGGTGTTTTTCTGTTTCATGCCTGGTCTTTGTTTGGTACCTGTTTACAGCTTATGCCTTTTTCTAGCGACCTTATGTCGAGTGCGAAGAGATTTTTTACCTATCCCGAGACATGGGTTCTTGCTCACAATTTTGTCACCAGGCTTTTATTGCGTTCAAAGATGGCGGGCACTCTTCTCTCGTGGCGAAACTTTCTCTCCGCTTTACGAATTTACAATTTTGCTTTTCAAAATTCAGAAATTACTTTGTTTAACATCATACGGCTAACTTAAGCAAATGCGTCACATTGATATTTGGAGATTAAAGCCGAAAAAGATAATCATAATGTTCAAGTAATTATGGATTTCAGTTGTGTTTAAGGTTAAAGCAGTTTTGAATTAAGCAACGAATTAAAAAGAATCCTGACTGCATAATAATGATAAAACGGCTTTCTTCTTAATAGGTAGGATAAAAGAAGTAGAGGTTAAATTGCAGAAAAACAAACACTTTTATTCTAAATATACTTTGAATGGTTTTTGTGCTTAATCTGGGCAATCTCTTTTTCGATGCTTGGCCGTGAAATTTAGGTCCCCATTGTCTGTCCTTCTCAGGGCTTTCTCTGTATTACATAGTTTGGTGTAAAAACGTATTTTCAAAATTTCTTGTCAGTTTCGACTATAATTTCCATTAATATAAAGTACAGAACACGCGCACATTCGAGACCTCTGGCACAGTTTTTCCCTGTACGAACCTTTCGGCTGGTAAATAGCACAAATGTATGTAGCTAGCAAACCCTGATAACGATATGATTTCAATAAAATGGGATAAAATAACAAGTTAAAAGAAAACAGACAAGAAGCGAGAAAACAAGAAACTGAATGTATCAATTACGTATAACAAAGAAGGTTACAGTGTTTATAAGAATTACAAAATTATTATTGTTATCTTTTATGACAAAAAATTAAAAAACTCACCTTAACTATTATAAAGAAAGCTACTAACCACCGAAATGTTTTCAAAAGTGTCGCTAAATGCGACATCTTCCCCACTTTGTTCTCTTGGAACAAATGAAGGAATCTAAAAGAGTCGTTTATAGTCGTGCTCGATAGAAAACGGAAGAGTTACTCACATCAGGGGCTATCAGGTGTTGTACTGTCCAATGTCTGGTCTTTGTTTGGTACCTGTTTACAGCTATATGCCTTTTTCTACTGATCTTATGTCATCCGCGAAGAGATTTTTTTATTTATCCTGAGACATGGCTTCTTGCTCGCAATTTTGTCATAAGGTCTTTCTTGCGTTCAAAGATGGCGGGAACTCTGGGAAAAAAGTTACTTTTCTCGTGGTGAAACATTCTCTCTGATTTACGAATTTACAATTTTGCTTTTAAAAATTCAGAAATTTCTTTTTTTAACCTCACACGGCTAAATCGAGCAAATGCGTCATGCTGATGTTTGGAGATTAAACCCGTAAAACATATGCAAAACGTTGAAGTAATTATGGACTTCAGTTGCGTTTAAATTAAGCAATTGCAAAGAATCCTGACTGCATGATAAAACTAAGATGGCTTACCCCTATATAGTTAGGAAAAAAGAAGTGGAAGTTGAATAGCAGAAAAACAAACACTTTTACTCTATCAATACTATGAATGGTTTTTGTGCTTAATCTGGGCCTTCTCTTTTTCAATGGCCGTGAAACTGAAGTCCTCAGTGCCTGTCTTTCTCGGGTCTTCCTCGTATTACATAGTTTGGTGTAAAACGAATTTTCAAAATTTCTTGTCAGTTTCGAGCACATTGGAGACCTCTGGCACAGTCTTTCCCTGTGCAAACCTTCCGGCTTGTAAACAACGCATATGTATGAAGCCAGCAAACCCTGATAACGGTATGATTTCAATAAAATGGGATAAAATAACAAGTCAAAAGAAAACAGACAAAAAGCGACAAAACAAGAAACTGAATGTATCAATTACGTATAATAAAGAAGGTTACAGTGTTTATAAGAATTACAAAATTATTATTATCTTTTGTGAAAAAATAAAACTCACCTTAACTATTATAAAGAAAGCTACTAACCACCGAAATGTTTTCAAAAGTGTCACTAAATGCGACATCTTCCCAACTTTGTTTTCTTGCCAGAAATGAAGGAATCCAAAAGAGTCGCTTATAGTCGTGCTCGATGGCAAACAGGAGAGTTACTCACATCAGGGGCTATCAGGTGTTGTACTGTCCAATGTCTGGTCTTTGTTTGGTACCTGTTTACAGCTTATGCCTTTTTTCTAGCGACCTTATGTCGTATGCAAAGATATTATTTTATCAATCCAGAGACATGGCTGCTTCCTCTCGATTTTGATTTGGGCCTTCTCAGTTTTGATGAGTTTAGTGAAATTCAGGACTTCATTGTCTTTCTCAGGGCTTTCTGCATTTACATAATTTTTTGTAAAAAAATCGTCAGAGAGTCTTTTTTCAATAAGGTACTAAATACGCACTCGTTGGAGACCTCTGGTGCATTTTTTTTTTCTGTGACCTTCCGGCTGTTAGTAACCATTAAATGGGACACCATAACGAATCAAAACTTAACAAAGAGACGAAACATGCAGGAAAAAAAAACAAGAATAAAATGTATCAATAGGCCTTTTGCAACAATTTGTCACGTGACCGATTTTCCCTTAGCAACGCCATACTGGAGGGCAAACAATGTAGCTTTTCCTTGGTAACGAACAAAGCGCGAGTGACCGGAACTGTCATTAAGGTGAGATAAAAGCTTTTTAAATGTTTTCTTTGTTACGATGCCACAAAAAAACACTAAGACAATATCGCTTAGGAATTTTTACATACATATGAAGTAACTTCGGACTGAATCGGCTTCTAAAAGTCGGGCTTCAGGCTCGTGAAGTGTTAGCACGTACTCGCTTGAAGCGACAGTAATGGCGGCCGCTTACACAAATATTGATTTGATTAGTTCGAGGTGATCTTTATTTGATGCTGATATTTAAGTCTTGAGAATGAAAATATTGAATGATAGCTTGTTTTGAACTTCAGGATGAAAAGTGTTACATCATGGCTACGGCTGTTGGCGACGCCACCTCGAGTGAAGCTGAAGGTGAGTTTCTGAGTTGAGTCGCATGTTGTTGTTGTGTTTACGCACAGCATGCAGCAAATAGTAGCACATCCAAGTGTAGAATCTCCTTTTTTAAACGACGTAACCTTAGAGCGAGCTCAAGTTAGTTTTTCTTATATTCACAGGCATGGAGTCAAAAGATTTAACCAAGTTCCCAGATATTTCTTTCGCAGAAGTCGAAGGTTATGCTCAGAAGGCGTCGGGCTGCGAACATACTCGAAAAGCTTACAAGCTTTTCGCTGAACCCGGCTACCTTCACGATAAAAAAAGGTACATGCAATCTGGGATATCTCAGCTTTTAAGTGAGGAAATGTATACAAAGGTGTTTTGGACATTTCTAGATAAAAAGGACCTAACGTTTACAACAATAAAAAAAGTATAATAGACTTAAATGATGTGCGAAAGAAATATCTGGGAACTTGGTTAAATCTTTTGACTCTACGCCTGTGAATATAAGAAAAACTAACTTGAGCTCGCTCTAAGGTTACGTCGTTTAAAAAAGGAGATTCTACACTTAGATGTGCTACTATTTGCTGCATGCTGTGCGTAAACACAACAACAACATGAGACTCAACTCAGAAACTCACCTTCAGCTTCACTCGAAGTAGCGTCGCCAACAGCCGTAGCCATGATGTAACACTTTTCATCCTAAGTTCAAAACAAGCTATCATTCAATATTTTCATTCTCAAGACTTAAATATCAGCATCAAATAAAGATCACCTCGAACTAATCAAATCAATATTTGTGTAAGCGGCCGCCATTACTGTCGCTTCAAGCGAGTACGTGCTAAAACTTCACGAGCCTGAAGCCCGACTTTTAGAAGCCGATTCAGTCCGAAGTTACTTCATATGTATGTAAAAATTCCTAAGCGATATTGTCTTAGTGTTTTTTTGTGGCATCATAACAAAGAAAACATTTAAAAAGCTTTTATCTCACCTTAATGACAGTTCCGGTCACTCGCGCTTTGTTCGTTACCAAGGAAAAGCTACATTGTTTGCCCTCCAGTATGGCGTTGCTAAGGGAAAATCAGTCACGTGACAAATTGTTGCAAAAGGGGCGTCGAATTATTGTCATCTCTAGTGAAAACAAAGATATTAAAAACTTGCCTTAATTATTATAAGAAAGCCACAAACCATCGAAATGTTTTCAAAGTGTCGCTAAATGCAACATCTAGTCCATGGGCCCAGACCCCAAAATTAGGCATTTGGTACCATTTTGAGGGACAAATGCTATCATATATTTTTCGAATCCTTGAACATTCTAGTTCCTTTTGGTATGTGATAGCAATTCCAGAAGAGTAGCTTTCTTGCTTAAATCACGTGATTTCTGACGTCATCTTTCCAAAATCAATGTTGCATTTTAATGCTCGAAGGGTAATGAAAAATCACTTTATCGAAACTTCAAACACGTAAATGTTGTGGGAGAGGCCTGACAAAGTACAGGAAAGGCAGCTGATGCTAGCCAAGGGCTTTTGCCCCACTTAAGGGTTTTTCTCTGTATGGTTTCCATGGTAACAAAGCCGGATTGCAATATAGACCTCTTATATATCCAGACTGATGTTCGAATATCAAAATATGGACCGAGTTTTTAAATGAATCAGGTAGAAAAACACAAGGATTTGTATTTTACAGTATGGACTGGTTATTTGAGGCTAATAAGAGTTATACTGATCTCTCTTTCTTACAAAAATGAAAGCATTTCGGGCCAACAGATGCGCGCAGGAGGCGGCCTCATTTGACTAAAGCGAGTGGAGGTTTTTATCTAACGCCATTGAAATTAAAAATCTTGCCAGCGTATCTTTTTTTTAAATTCTATCTCAATTTTAGCCTCGTTTTCATGCAGAAGGAGAATTTTACACCCCTAAAAAATCCTACTAAGCTACTCTTTCGTGATTGCTATCAGCTCAATTTTGAAACCCCTTCACATGAACTTAAATCTGATACCACTCACAATTTGTCCCTTTGAATGGTACCGAAATCTGCTCGGGCCCATGGACTAATCTTCATCACTTGTTCTCTTCGGGAACAAATCAAGGAATTGCAAACGAATCGCTTGTAGTGATGCTCAACAGAAAACAGAAGAATTACACATCATCAGGGGTTATTAGGTATTCTACTGTTTCGTGTCTGGTCTTTGTTTGGTACCTGTTTACAGTTGTCGGCCTTTTTCTAGAAATATTGCAAAGAAGTCTGTCTGAAAATGCTTCAGGACCGCCCACTTCTTAATAGATGGGATAAACATGTTTAGTGTACTCATTGTTTTGTTTAGTTTGCGTAACAGTGTAATAACTCTCAATATTAGGACCGTTTACAGATTGGATCGATATAAACAGTTATAACCTGCTACTGCTCTATACAGTTCAGCTGTAAAAATATTTAACACCTTGTAAAATAAGTTTGCGCGAGACCTTGTCGCAACTTAAAACCCTCTTTTCAGCTCGTACGTATTGTTTCTCTACAGGAAATCCCTTTCAAATTTCACCCGAGGAAGATAACCGACCACAAATCCCATCAACTGTGACACTGAAAAGCAAAACCTTATATAATCTCTAAGCTTTGAATGGATTTTGTGCTTAATTTGGGCGTTCTCAGTTTTGATGCTTTTTAGTGAAATTCAGGTCTTCGTTGTCTTTCTCGAGGCTTTCTGCAATTACATAATTTGGTGTAAAAATATTGTCAAAGTTTCTAGCTCGTTAGTTTCGACTATTTTTCAATAAGGTACTGAATACGCACGCATTCGAGACCTCTGGCACAGTTTTTTTCCTGTGCGACCTTTCGGCCGTTAGTAACAAACTCTAATAAAAGTATAGTAACAATTAAGTGGGTCAGCATAGCAAATCAAAAGACACAAAATATGAAAAAAATCAAGAAACAAAATATATCAATTACACTGGTAGAAAAGACGATTACACTGGTTATTAAAAGGCGTCAGATTATTGTTATCTCTATAAAAACAAAAGTAATAAAAAACTTGCCTTAATTATTATAAAGAAAGCCATCAGCCATCGAAATGTTTTCAAAAGTATCGCTACATGCGACATCTTCCCCACTTGTTCTCTTGGAACAAATCAAGGAATTGAATCGCTTATAGCGATGCTCGATAGAAATCAGAAGAGTTACTCACATCAGGGGTTATCAGGTATTTAACTTTTCCATGTCTGGTCGTTGTTTGGTACCTGCTTACAGATGTCGGCCTTTTTATAGAGATATTGCAAAGAAGCCTGTCTGAAAATGCTTTAGGACCGCCTACTTCTTAAGAGATGGGATAAAAACGTACTCATTGTTTTGTTTAGTTTGTGTAACGGTGTAATTATGTAACTCTCAATAAATGGACCGTTACAGATTGGATTGATGCCTCCAGCAAATTTAAAGTTTAGAAAACATAAGCAGTTTGTAATCTCAAGATTCTTCAACCATGAAAGTTGTGTTGGTGTCTTTTCCCAGCTTTTGATCGTTTTTTGGATTGCGATAAAGTGTTTTGTTGAATTTATTTCTATTTTAGGGCAGTCGTTTATCAAAATAAAAAGATTAAACCTTAAAGTATAGTGTGCGCGTTGAACTATCTAGGTTTCGTTTTGGTACCTTCGAACGTCTTCCTTGGCCGAATGCGCACTAAGCTCATTAGCCAGAGTTTTTTTTTCTGAAAACACTGATGTTGTTTCGAGGCACAACTTTCTTTTCTTCTTACGAATTACAGTTTCGTGTTCAGAAACGAGAAATCGTTGAAGTGGAGGTCATATGGGTCTCATATGGCAAGTCAGAGAAACATGTTAATGAAACATTGGAGAGAACAAAACAAAAACATTTGTACGTCACATGATTGTGATTAAGATAAAATGTTCATTTCTCTTGAGCGTGGGACAAAGAAAAAAATCTGAGTCTCTGACGTGAATCGAAACCATGGCGTAAACATCCCTCTTTTTCCCAGCTCTGCAAAGTTAATACAAATCCACAGTTCTTTCGCACGTGAGGTGTTGTAACATCCTGTGACATTTCTGCAAAACATCAGATAATAATAAAAAAAACTTTAAAAAATTGAAGATTTTTACTGTCTGTGATTAGTTTCTATTTGCTTTCGTAAAAGCAAATCGCTGACAAGTTTCACACAAGAAAGATAACCGATTACAAATTAATTCAACCAATTTTAATGACGAAAAATTGATTAACAGGATGTGATGTCGAAACTGCAAGATGTCAGAGTATCAGTCACGAGGCATTATCTGGCCTGGAAAAAGCACAAGCATATCAGAGCAAATTGATTGTAGTTGGAAGTGCTCAGTCTGTCTCGCACAAACAGAGACAACTCCCTTACAATTTAGCCCAAAAAGGTGCACAAGAGGAGGTGAAAATACGGGAACAAGATGTATTAAAAACAGTGCCAGACAATCAACCTACTAATTTGTGTATTCCATGATAGCCCCTACGCCTCACAATCCAGAGGCCTTTCGTCGCACAAACAGAGACAACTCCCTTACAATTCAGCCCAAAAAGGTGCACGAGAGGAAGTGAAAATACGGGAACAAGAGGTATTGAAAACAGTGCCAGACAATCAACCTACTAATTTGTGTATTCCATGATAGCCCCTACGCCTCACAATCCAGAGGCCTTTCGTCTAAGTTTAGACACAGAGAGTACCAGTGCAAATACTGCCATTCTGCGACCTGTTACAGAAGTACTAACTGTGGAAGACATGAGTTGAGATTCGACGGGTGCTACTGTTTTTCGTGTCCTAGGAATGAATGAGGGCTTCCACGTGCACCAACTTGAGGGTAGACGAAAGTAGCAGGCACACGACTACCTTATATGGGGCTGAGTGTAAGAAGAGGTATGGTTATGGAACAATCTCTGCACAAGACATTTTTGACAACCAAGGGACGACAACGTCGTTGGGCTAGATGGTGTTCTCCACTTCCGAGATGGTTTCATAGTGTTCGGCAAAGACAACAAGCATCATGAAAGAGCTTTTTAAGACCTCTTTCAGCGGCTCCGAGAATACGGTCTCACCTCCAACTCTGGACAGCTGTTTCGACCTGATTGGGTCTTCAGCAGAGTGTATGCCGCACAGAATACAATGTACCAATTTCAGGCCTAGCAATCTAAAGCCATTTTTCTAAAGGTGAAGGTTTCCTTTTCTTTTAAGATGCCACGGATAAAATTGCGGCTGAGCTTTGTATTGTTGCATTTTATTTATCAATGAATGTGGCATGAGGCGTGGCATGTTCATTTCCAGGTGCCAAACAACCTTGAGAATGCGGCAAGTTTGAATAATTTACTGTAACACGAGGGTTTCCAAAGCGCTCCAAAATAGAAGACGAGAAGTAACTATCTTGGCAAGCAAACTTCGACGAGTTTCATCGAGACTAGACACACGAAACTTATTACAGCTTTTTGCATATATGCTGTATGTTTTCATAATTCGAAACGATATTAAGATTTCAAAATTCACAGTTTACGCACCGTAAACCTCTTCTGCTTCATTTGCTTCATCTGCTTCTTTTGCTAGGAGTTTCCGATCTTTCCAGATATTTCAGATATTTTTAGCAACGTTTAAGCTGGCATTAAGCTTTCAAATAATCCATGGGATCTTAGCATTACTAAAGCGTTGTTGTAACAGCTCTCAAAAATACACAAACATAATATCATGAAGCAAAAATTCCACAGTCAACTGTGCAGCAATTTTTCTACCCAGCCGATTTCGTTGAAATTTGCCCACATTAAAACTTGGATAATTTGAACTTGTTGACAGTAATTAGAAAAAAAACCTATCGTCGCGTTTGGAAAATATTCGCGTTTATTTCATAAATATATTTTTTTCAAAAGCGCTTATATCTCGTGATCGTTTATTTTGTTCCCTCGTAAATTTAAAGCTTTATAAAATTTGAACATTTGTTGTTTCGATTGCCAAAAACCAGAAAAATCGGTTGAGGTTTATATGCCCAAAATTCGATTTAAAAAAGAGCACATCCTTTCCCAGAAATAGCCGCGGGCCACCTTAAGCGTAAACCTGAAGCCCGTTTTTGCACCGCTTAACTTGGACTTAATGCGAATATCTCGTTCGCGTTTCAAGCATTCCCAAAACCCTCTGCTCATTTCACAGAGCTATGTTTAGCGGTGTTTTGTAAAATTTTGGGTAATTTTTGGGGATGTAAGGGAAGAGATAGTTTTTCTCAAAGGATTAGTAAAATTTGGAGAAATAAGAAATGTTAACGATTTAATGTGATTTTAAAATTAGAATTTGAAGTTAAAAATTAGTAGATGGACACCCAAACAGTCCCCTGAAACCTGGGGTGCTCTTGCGTGGGGGTCAACTGTCTGGTGGTGTTCCAAAAATAATTTGTTTTCTTCTATCCCTTCTTCAAACCTCTTAAAATTTCACTCAAATTCACCTTTACGCGCCCCCACCTTAAACTGCCCCACTGTTTTGTTTTGTTTTGTTTTGGTTTCACAACTTTATTCTCCTCCCCAGAGCCCACCTGTGTCTCGATCCTTGGCGCATCGCGAGCTCTGGGGACGAGAATTAGCATTCCATATATGGCAACCAGAGTTGCGAAAGAGTTGCTCCCACATGGCAGAAATACTGCATCGTGATTGGCTAGAGCCACGTGGGCTCTGAACACGGCAGAGGAAACCTTGGCGCTATTCGACGGAATGCATTGTTCTTGAAAAGGTTTTGAGAAGTAAAATGCATTTTTGAGAAAGTTTACCCTTTAGTTAACACGAGAAAAGATAAGGCCATGATGAGGTTGTCTCAGTACGTGTGTTTAGAATGCTAGCAATCCCTGAAGAGCCCGGCGAAATGAGGTGAGATGCGCTGAAAGTCGCCATGGACGCTGAGATGCGAAATGGTTGTGAAGCGATTGATGTGTGTTCTCTAAGCTTACGTGTAACAAGGATGTACAAAGAAAGTTCGAAATTTTATCGTGCTGTTGTTTAAACTTTAAATGTTTTTATCGCATGATGATTTTTAGTTTTTGTGTGTGTAATTGTAAACGTGAAACCGAACCCTTGCGTAGAAAAGCATTTTTGATCACGAGTTTTGAAATACTCTTGTTTATACGAAGCAATTTTACGTTTCTAGACATAGGAAGTTTAATTGATCGTTAAAGTGTTATGAATTTTTCTTATTTCTTTAACAAGTCAGTTGCTCATCTGTCTAGTTAGCAATATGATTGTTAGTCTGAGAGATCATTTAATTTGGGATTGAAATTATACTTAAATTATTCATCTAGATCATTCGATGTGCCATGTTTTGCTGTAGAAATTTTTTTACCTTGTAGCATTCTTTGGTTTCAGATTAGGAAAAGACGTTTTAAATCATATAGTTGTGGTACATGTAAGACACATGTATCCAATCTTACTATATGGGGGTTTTATTTAGTCATGTACAGTTGCTTGTTGAAGTGATTTGATTGCTTATGAACAAAATGTGAATTAAAGTCCTGGCCCCAGTTGTTCAAAGGGTGGATAACGCTATCCACCGGATAAATCACTATCCACTGGATAGCGCAGTTTGCTTTGCCAACACTTGTCCACTGGATAGCGATTTATCCGGTGGATAGCGTTATCCACCTTTCGAACAACCGGGGCCTGATTGTTAGGTTCTTTCATTTTCAAGAAAAGCCAAATTTTCGTGTATTTGTGTTAAAAGCAGATGTCCTTGTTTTTGTGTTTTCAGACTCTGGGGGAGTCCCCCTCCATTTAGCCAAGATTCTTTTTTTGATGGTTATTGTCCATCCTTCCTGGAGTATGATGTCGCAGCAGAGGTTGAATGGTCAGTAATTAAATATTTTACATAGTTTCAAATGAAGCATTGTTTTTCTTAGCAAGCAAACTATATTGGTAATGAGATCTTTACCTGTGGGTGTTTTCATACCAGTGTGAAGGTCGGTGATAATAATATTGCTATAAACTTAAGGACAGATTGTCGTTAACCTGGACAATCTAATATTATTACATGTATCCATAAATCATGGCTAAGGAGCGTGGCAAGGAAGCCTGTAAGCATTACAGGATGTTACTTGCAGCTGTTTGGAAGGCCACTATAGTGAAGGTGATGCAGTGTACTTAAATGAAGTAAACAAAATGGGGAGCAGGGAAAGCACAGTGGTGAGAGCAGTCATCTCCCACCAGTGTGGCCTGGGTTTGGATACAGGACTCGGCATCACTTTAGGTTGAGTTTGTTGTTGATTCTCATTCTTGCTCAGAGGCTTCTAATCCAGGTTCTCCTGTTTTCTTCCCATGACAAAAACCAATGCTCTAAATTCTAATCCTTTGGAAATCTGAGGGCCAGTGGTTTGTCGGTCGCAAGACTGTTAGATGTGACCCTTGCTAAACAAAGAGAATAATTTATTTATCCATTTACATTGTATTCATTCAGAAATGTGTTTGTCCCTGATCAAGGATTTTCTCTTGATCTTCAAATACTAACTTGAGGCTTGATGCTACATTGTACTTGTAGTGGTCAAGGATTTGACATAGAGGAGGATAATGACTGCTGGTACAGTGAATCAACGTCAGCTGCGTCTTCAGTTGATTCCTCAGAATATAATTCAGATGATGGATTTATAGACATTGAGAGTGAAGATGCAAAAATTTCATCTTTTTCTGTAAGTATTACATTATCTACATTGTCCATGTGTGTGTTCGGTTGTTAAAAGAGGTGTCTTTTGGTAAACATGTACTTAAAGTAATTTACATGTAAGCTTATGAAATCCATATTTGTGGCAAGCGACACAAACATCGATGTAATGTAGTGCGTGATTGATAGCTTGCCTTGCTTGGATTTTTGTGATTTTAAACTACTTTTAATTGCAAACTCTGCGCTCGAGCCTAGTGGCCCATCAGGCTGGAGCTTATCCTGGTTGCAGTAGCATGAAGCGACTAGGAGTATTGCTACTCCCCCTGAATGGGATGCTAGTCGATCACAGGGTTTCCCTGAGTGGTAAATTTGCCATTACCTACTATATGCCTGGGTGGAGAGAGGCACTGAGAGTTAAGTACAGTATCTTGTCTGAGAACACAATGTAGTGACCCCGGTCAGGGCTCAAACTCTGACCGCTTGATCCGGAGTCCAGCATACTAACCATAAGGCCACCTCGCCTCCCACATTTATCTGCAAACATACTAATTATTATTGTACAATCATTCTCTTATAGGGTTCATATTTAAATATTGTTGAATTAGAGAGAAAATGTAGAGGTGAGAGTTTTTATGTCCTGTTAGTACATGTAAATGTACATTAAGTGTAAAATAACACAGGTCAGATTGGTTTTCTGGTTAAATTGGTTTCTTACCTACACCGTGTACATTTCAACTGAAAAATATCACTCTCACAATGACATAAAAGAATTCAAATTCCTTAAAAATATAGCCCAATTAATTATCTCAAATTTTAGTGATTATTAGTGCATGACATGTATCTTCAGGCTGAAGCCGATTTATCCTGGAACCTAATACATGTATAACCTAAAACATAAATGAAAAGAATGTTTCTCTTAAGGTACATGTATGTACATTTTGTACACTACTGAAAAATGTCAGAACAGGATGTCTTCACTGTACAACAAAGGAATCTCTGAGTTCCTTTTTTGCTCCAAAACCTAGCGGTACATCATAAACAACAGCTTGCGTCTTTCTTTTCCCAGAATTAAAGGCTGTAGACAATAGCCCCCTCAACTGGAGAAGAAATTGCAGCCGAAAAAGAAACCAAAGGAAAGGAGATTCCACTAAAAGCACATTAGTTGGTGATATTTTGAGGAGAAGCAAACAAGAAAATAAGAACAACGACAGTTCAAAGTCAAGAAGGAAATTCATGTGTCCATGCCAGAAATTAAAAGATTCAATGGAGTTTGGTTTGAGCTGGTATGTGGAATACATTGTGCAGAACTGTATTTAAATTATACATTTTGTGTGAAGTGAAGAACATGTTTTATTGATGGTTAACCTTGTAACCTACTTGTAACATCCTCTAATTGTTGCTAGTGGCTGCGTAACAAAATGCGCAGTTCCACGATAGAATTGGAGGTAAATGAATGGATGTTAAATCCCAAGCATGTTTAGTTTATGTAAACTTGCTTGCTATGAGCTTTGTCCAACATCAATTGCTGCCCAACTGTTAGCTCTCGTGCATTTATTCTTAACAATAATGCCTCACGGCTCTAATCTACTGTGTACAGTTCATGTAGAGTAGATCACATTTACTTATTGTTGTCGTTGCTTATTCATGTGTCTGCTTAAAATTTATTAAGGGACAACATGTCATCAGATGATCAAGTCGAGGCAGTTGAGTTTCTGACGAGAGTTGCTTCAATGACCATGGGCCTTGGAGAACAAATGGACATCATTAGAATTATTAATCCTGAGGCAACAGTACTTCCTACGGACACAGAATTTGAAATAGGTATATGCACGTTGAAACAGCACATTTAGTTAAAACATTTCTATAGATAATTACATTATGTCCAACAAACATGGTCAACTTGACAAAGATTCTCTTCCAAAAGACCAGAGGGGCAGAGCTGTCAAGACTCTCGTTTGTTCTCCGATTACTGTTAACTTCACCTCTCCCTTTTCTTGTATATTTTTGGCCAGTTGAAACAGACGCCACAACTAAGTTGTTAAAAAGATGCCAAAAGTCAATCTTTTTTTTAAAAAAAATTAAACATTTGTCAAGTGTTTGTGGTACAGAATGGTGCATTGGCAACTCTGTAGTACTCTGGGATATTTTCACAGTTAACTTGTCTAGATGTTTCCGTGGACTCCTATATAGTGTTGACAAGTTTGAATATTAAGGTGAAAGCCACCAAAATCAGTGCAAAATAGCAAACTATTGAACAGACCTTGAAGCTGTGTGCTTGACAAAGTAATAACATTGCATTTATTGTAGGTCTTGATTACTCTTTGAAAGTACAGATTGAAATAGTTATATGTGTAAGGGAGTTTACTGACATGTTTTTTTGGTTTATCTTTTCACAGATCTAGATACATTTGATGATGCCAAATTTAAAAGAATACACAGATACATTCTAGACCATCTGTCCAGAGATTCCTGCCCTCTATGTGAAGGTAATCTTTTTACTGTCACACAAACCCACTCCTTTCACACCTTTCTACTTTTGTCATGCCTCACCATAGTCACAACTGTCTGCTACTGTCGCACCTTCTTACTTCTGTCAGGCCTTTTAAACCTGTCAAACCATACCTTCTTGTGAGTCACACCTTCCTACTTACTACCATCACATCTTTCTACAACTTCTGTCACATCACATCTTTCTACAACTTCTCACCACAGTCACAACTACTACTGTCACATCTTTCTACATTGTACAAATTCTGGCACACATTCTCACAGCAGTCACGCCTTCCTACCGTCTGTTCCAAGGGATCAAATTGTATGAATTTAACACTGTTAATCATTTGAGAGTTAACAATTAATAACTGAAATTGTGCCCAGAAGACGTCGATACAACAGAAATACACAAGGGTTGTAACTTCATATGTGAATCATCGGTTGTAACTTGATTTGCCATTTGTCAGGGAAACATTCACTATTTCTTAACACAAGACTTTCCTTTCAAAAGAATTTTCAGAATACATGTACAGTTTACTTGATTTGTCATTTTTCCTTATTCTTTCAGATTCCCAATCAGAATCATGTAGACAAAATTCTAATTTCACACACAGAAAGCATTCAAAGGTAAGAATTTGAACAAACATCTCAATACAATTGCTGAAATGTTCCCTCTTTGGTTTCTTCAAACTTTGTTTAGTAGGTCACTTATTCCAAACAAGATTTTTAAGGGAAACTCTAATCATTGGGATGTAGAAGCCCTGAACTAATTAATATATATATTATTGCAAATCACTGACGTTTGGGTATTTGTTTGAAACTATTGCAACGTCAACTGATAAAGAGTTGTATTACTGTAAGAGCTGCAAAGTGTGGGGGATTTTTACCAGCCATCTTAGGTTTAAGGGTTTGAACAAATTCACAGAGTCACTGCAGATATTGTTTTTATCATTGCAGAGAAAACCTAAAGGAACTCTTAGTATGAAAAGAATTTCAAGAAAATCCTCAAAACATAAAGGTTTATTGAAACGAGTTCAGAGACAAATGTTAAAGGAACAGAGGAGTGGCCTGTTCGAGAATGAAGAGGTGAGGAGCAAGTGATTGGTTGAACAAGTTGCCATGTTAAGACATCTTGGGTTAGGTTGGTTGAAAACTATTCAACATTAATCCTGGATTTAAGGTCATTGCAGATTTTACTACGATTTTCAGTTCAGTAAGGCACGGGGGAAGTTGGGTGACAAGGTTTTGATGTTGAAACTACGTCGTTTTCATGGGTAACCAGCTTAGTATCCATTGGTGACATATGCGCCACATGCCAAAAAAGCCAACCAAATCATAGAATGGCTAAGTTTGACAAGTTGCTATTGGAAACCGAGCCAGTTGTCCATGGTAACAATGCAATTTTAACATTTTAACTTTGTCGCCAAACTTTCTTCATGCCTTACTCAACTGATAATCGTAGTACTATGTCGCTGCCCTACCCACTTTCTCAGAAAATAGAAAACCCCAATGAAGGTTGAGGTTTTCTTCAGCATTTAAGACATGCTCTGTGTGAAATATAATGCTGAAATTCCCATTTGTCAACATGGCTTACTAGGTTTCTTTGTATTATTAAGATCAACATGTTTTACATAATGCAAACATTGGTCATGTGGTATAGAGAGACAAACCACGTGATGTTCTTTAAGCTGGGATCTTTGCTTTTGGGACAGACTTGACATTAGACTTGAAACCAGCTAGATAAAAAGTCACAAATAGCAGTCTTTTGTAATTTGGTCAATTTTGATTTTTTTTCCTCCCTGCAGGTAATTTCATTGAGCTCAAGAAATAAAGAGGAAGCCAACGATGTTGAAATTGACATCCTTTGCTAATTTTTTTGAAAAATAATCAATAAACTTGAGTAACATATTGACTAAGGCATCGTTATTGTTCAACATGTGTAATGCAACCCCCTGCCTCTGCCCCAGTTGCCTGCTCAGAAACTTGAAAGTAAAAAACGAAAATAAACGGCAGTCGCCCTTCACCCAATTATTGTGCTTGTTCCCCGGTTAAGATAAAAAGTTAAGTTTCTTTTCTTGCTCTGGTTTGCAATTATTGTTTTATTCAGGGACCGCGGAGGGGGAGGGGCTGGTAGGGCTATAGCCCTACCACTTTTTTGCTTGGGTTAATTTTTAGGGCTCCGGATGACATGGATATTTTATGAATTTTTCCACTTGAAAGCAAGAAACAAGTATGCTCTTGCATATGCACGAAGTCGAAGACTCGGCAAAGCAGCGCGGCGGCAGTTATTTTCACAGGCGTTCCCACCGTGCCTACAGTACCTACGGTACTGCCAAAGATCACTTTAGAAGGGTGTACAGTCAACTCTCGTTATAGCGGACACGCTTGGGACTTCGTTAAGTTTCCATATTAGCGAGAGTCCGTAACAGCGGGTGTTATTTCCAGTCAAACCTCTATAGCTGGGGATCTGAATATTGTCCGTAATGGCGCGTTTCCGTAATAGCGGGGTGTCCGCAAGGCGAGAGTTACCAAGACCCACTCAATTCTCCTTCGTTCGCGCTTGCCCGCTTTTCGCCCCACTGACCGAGAGCCTAGAATAGGCCATAAAAGTCTAGCCGTTTTGAACAGCCACAAGCACAGAACAGAGACCAATGGGGCCTCAACAACAGTGCCGGCAAAGCTGACGTCGCACAAGAGTTTGTTTCTCGCAACGAGAATCGCAAGAGAAATTTTTGAAACTTCAAAAGACATATTAGGCAGTTTTATTCAAAACATTTACAGTATTGGATGGTATACCGAGTGAGGACAGCTATGCTACATTTATTGGGGTTGTATATATGATGGCATGCAAATGCATGATAAATGGCGGGACAGTGGCCTCTAATACTTGTTTGTCTTGGCCAAAATTTTTAAAAATTGATTGCCTTGGCTAGATTTTGTAGCCCTACCACTTTTAAATGGTCTCCGCGGTCCCTGTTATTATGAACATTACCTTTGCTGATCTTTTTGCTTTGCCTTTTTTAATAACAAAAAGATTCTTATTCAAATGGGCGAATCAAAGAGTTGCGCCCCTGAACTCCACAATCTTGTAATGCACTTGCCAAGGCAATCTTGAGCCAATCTTATGTTCATTTTGAGGTAGAAAATTAACACCAAAGTATTCGTACATTTCATTTTTGGGTACAGATGGTCACCAAAAGTATGTGATGGCTTCAAACAGGGTCATTGCTGAATTCACAATTGAGGAAACACGTCCATTGCATTGGCGCGTTGAAATATGACTGAAACATGTTAAAAAGAACGCAACAAGTACTGTTCGTGGTTTTATAATTTATGCGGTTTTATGGCACAGATTTCAGATTTTTTTCAGATTTTCCAGGCACTACCATCAAATCTTTAAAACTACAGGAGTGAGAATCGGAAACGGCTCGGCTGTTTTCTTTCTTTGGGGCTCTGGTGGCACCTGATCCCCTCCCCGCTACCTCCTCCCCAACCAACCCCACCCCAACGCGAAGCATAATCGAATCATGTTTATTCCAAGCAAGTCGATAACTCACGAGGACGTTTTCTGAGGTTTTTGTTTTAGAATTCAAAAAAAAGGTAACAAAATAAAAGGCAAGCCCGCGTTTGCCCGTTCAGTGCCGTATAAGGAAACAGGAAAGGGAAAGCATTGGCCCGAAGGAAGTGCCAAGCTAAATGAAGCCACACATTAAAATAATGTAACAGCAGTTTGTTTCAATCTTGAGTTTGTGGTGGCAGGGGCTTAGCCAGAAAAGATTCCCTCTATGTGGGGCATAAAGCCGCACACTCCTTGCTCAGCGGCTAACGCCCCATGTTTCATGCTGGGGGGTTGGGTAGGTGTTGTCAGCGTTTTCAGTGACAGGTGCATAAGAAAAAGACAGAACATGTGGGAATTGGTATGATCCGACTCTAACAAGATATTCTGAAAGAAAGAAATTATACAGAACTGGTGCAAGTCAAATTCAACCCGCACGGATAAGTACGAATGATGCAGGTTTCGCTCCAACCGAGTTCGCACCCACCGAGTTCGCTCCCTACCTTTTCCGAGTTCGCCCCCACCGATCACTAACGTGGTCACGCTTTTCTCACGCTTAAAGAACGAGAAACATTCTAGATAGTTTTTCTCACACTTAAAGAACGAGAAATATTCTAGATAGTAAGCGTACTTGGGAGCGAACGCGGTAAGTGTACTCTTAAGTTGGGTGCGAACTCGGTGGGTGCGAACACGATTGGGAGCGAAACCTCCTGCTACCATAAGTACATATAGAGTATAATCCAACGGAAGCTTCCAGTGTCACGCAGATTCTCGCATAGTGTGCGTGTCAGTAAACAAGTCAAAATAAACTGAGACTTTTTACACACATGTAAATGCAGCATAATTCAATTTTAATTACGGATTCTACTTTCGTTGTGACTCATAATTAAAACAATTTTCGTTGTTTTTTTACCTACTATAGGTACCAAAATGTTACTTTCTCTTATCTGAAAATAAATGAATTCGTACTACAAACAAACTATTTAAAAAAATAATTTCGCATTTGATATCAGCATCATCTTCCCCAATCAGTAATTCCACTCGTGTCGACAGTACTTGGACTGGACTCCTGGTTCTGCAGGAATTCCACGCCTGCAAAAAATATCGACACAATTACATACACTGCAAAATTACCTATTGATAGGAAATTTTAAATAGTTAACAGTAAATTAATAGTAACAGGACTGAGTAGAGTCCAACTCGGTTTGTAATCATGCGAGTGATAAACAAGTTAGACAGTCGCTTTCTTTTTCTGCGGAAACACGAATGTGAATTATGCGGATCGGGATCGAGCGAGAGGAAAAGCCGCGAGCTGCAAGGAGAAAGAAAGAAGGAAAAAGAATGAGACTGTGGTGGATTTTTTTTTAATCTTTTCGATTTGCCGCCTTTTACACTTATTCGATTGATAGTTTCGCCAAGTTTGCAAGATAATATCATTTCACAGCAAATTATTGTTGTATTTTTCCATGCCTCGCCTCATTCCCTCCTCGTTTTTCATCAGATTTGCATAATTTTAACTTTTTCGCGCAGGAACAAAAACCAGCTGCTCGGCTCACAGTCTATAAACAAGTCCGATTTGCCTGATTCGACTGAATTGAACGACGCGAAGTACTATTAAAAATTTATTATAAATATAACAAAAATCGAGGAAAAAATAGACAAAGCGAAGCCTGTTAACGATTTAAAATCTCTATGACATCTCACCTGATGTAACGGCATCGATGTTCCCACAATCTATTGTCCGCATCTGTTAGATCTGTCACAGATTTGTCACTCCACAGTCTCTCACCCACAGCAAGCGCACGGGGCCTGTAATGGTCAAACGAAAGTAAGCGTTATTTCAAATTTTCAATTATACGGAAGAATGCTGTTTTGTGTGATACTTAATTCTAGCTAGCCTGCAAGTACAGCCGCCTCTCATCACTCTCGGTCGGTTTGGCGTTTTGCGAGACGCCTAACCGTCCGGGAGCGATGCGAGGCGGTTGTCTTTTGCCAAAAATGTCGTGATCTCCCAAGATGTCTCTAGTCCTTAGGAAAACTGTATTTGTAAACCTTGAAACTGAAAAATAAATTGATGTTAGGGTTCTCTTGATACACTAGAAGTAAAAGGAAGAAAACGAACTTTCTTTGGCTTTAGGTTAACATCATTCAAAGCAATATTTACCGTACAGTTAACAACGCTCTAGCATATACTACCTTATTGTTACTTTTTTTCCCAGGACTTTATTTTCGCGATTTTAAAAAAATCGCGAAATTAAAGGCCCGTTAAACGTTTCTTTAATTGTTTTTTTCTGTGCGTTTTAAACGTATTCTTTGGGCAAAGAGCGAAAATCAAGTCCCACAAAATATGCCCGTTTCATTTTCTCGAAATTAAGTTCCCGCGAAAATAAGTAACAATAAAGTACATTACGCCATTACGCCTCAAAAAATTACTAAATTGAATGAAAATAAAAACGCAACGCCTACCAAGTTCTGGAGAGCACGTTTGTTGCATCTACAAATTCTCCCCACATACAGCCGGTTCCACCCATTACCAATTTTTTCTGTGCATCAGTTCCTGCAAAAAAAAAATCCACTTCACTTATAAACTCATCAGGCTTTGGCTAAGAGTTGACGCTTCTTGTTCCCAGATCCTACACGCAAGTGAAGATTAAACTGTTATCAGGGATCGTACTCTTTTGAGCTTTTGAAATTCCATGATTTTCCATGACCTTTCTAAGTTTTCCATGACCTTAATTTGAACATTTTCTTCTTTTATTTTGGGTACGTTTTTACCATTTTCTTCGCGAAAAACCTAAATTATTTTGTTCTTTTTAATGAACTTCATTTTCCATGACTTTTCATGACCAACACTTCAATTCCATGACTTTCCAGACCCTGTGTTATGCAAATCAAACCAAAAATCGAAGGAAATTGCACTGGCGATTCTCGCAGTCCACTCAGTGAAGATTATCCTGAATGTAAGTACTAACAGTCAGGAGACGTTTTGTGCAAACTTGCAAGTATAAAGAGTTTGAAACATCCAAAAAATTAAGATGCAAAATAATATTCTAAGCAAATAGTGAACGGACTGACATGGGCTAAAACTTACTTTTGGGTGGGAGGGTGGGGATGAGAGGGGAGGGGAGGGAGGGGTATTAAAAAGTGTCAAAAGTGCTGTCAAGCAAGCACTTTGCAAATGGAGTTCTTTAGCAACTAAAGTGCCAGTCAAAACAAAGCTGACAGTCATCAGTATGCATCTCGCTTTCCTTCATGTCAGTGTAAAATGAATTATGAGATGGCCAAGCGCAAGCTATCAGTCGTAACGTTTCCCGTTCCGCGCAACGAGTTTTCTCGAGACGTGATTTTCGTATCAAGACCTGACATAAACGTGACAAAAACGTACCTGTAAAGTCTTGCGGATCACATGTATAATACTGCACACAAACACAGAAAAAAGAAAAATTAGAAACTGAAACAACGTAATGACATTGAGATTCATATTACGGAGCTTAATATCTTAATTACTACATGTATTGTTACGGAATTTTATGATATTTGAAATTATTTTCTATATCAACCTCAAGATATTTTTTTACCTTATGCCAATCAATTCCATAGGAAATGTAGTTTAGGTACCAACAGGAGGACAGAATGGCCTTATAACCCTTGCCTGTCACTTTAGCCATCTCATTTTGCCAGCCGCCCTTCCACACATTGACCACAGTGTCCGGCAGCACCTGTACATTGTTATCAATAACCTCCTGCCAGATGATATATTCCTTGTCAAGACCGCCGACTATCTTCAGAAGTCTGAAATAAACACAGGTTTTGCAGTGATATGCAGGGATTTTTTGGAAAATCTATGTTACGATTGGGAACACTGTTGACAGCAGTGCGTTACGATGGAAACTATACCCCAAGCACCCCTTAAATACCTAAAAAGAGTCACTAAACATCGCCAAAAATATTTTTAGAAGGTCCAAGAAAATGGTCAAAGCGCCACTGACATTATGGCAAAAAATGTATTCAAATCAAGATCAAGTCAAATCCACAACCTATGCTTGGCCTTACCTCCCCCCCCCTTCCAGCCTGCCAATCCTCTGGCTTAACATTCATTTCATAGGTGCATTACAAAATTTCTGAGAATGCTGGTTGGTCATCATGTTGATAGTTATTAATGGAACAGTTTTCTATCAATACCAGGTGTACAATTTATTTACTTCTCAAAACATTATGTGATTTAAATTCTTACTTCTGTTCATAGTACTGCTCCAGCAGTGAGTAATTCTTGTCGTAGCCCATTTTAGTCATGAACTCAGTTATATCTGGGTTACTTTGCCTACAAGAATAATTATGATAATTAATGATTGCTTCAGACATCTGACAACAAAAATTAAAATTAGAATGGACTAGCCTGTGAACAGACATGCTAGTGGCATCCAGGGATACACAGGGGAAAAAATCGGCTAGAAGAGCATAATGAAAGGGGTCTAGGATGCTCTCATTCTAAGTTCTATACCCCACTAGTTTATTTATTAGCTATCTCAGAAAAAAGAGCCATGCAATCAAATTCAGTATATGTAAGCGTGAACGAAATCAAATAGTGCATGCTTGCTTTACTAGATTTTTTTTTGCACGATTGTTTTGGCATGGGTTTTGATGAACATTTCCACCAGCAATGTTATAAACAATTGCTTTATGTTTTTAGCCAAGGACTTTTCAAGTTATGATACAATTGAGAAGTTTGGAGAGCTCTGAAGAAGCTTGAGTTGCTCTTTCTTATCACCTCAAGCAATTTTTATGCTTAATCCATGCTCTCCAAACTTCAAGCATGCACAGTAACTGGATAGTGCACTGACACTAAAGCATGAACCAATTGTTCACTTGAATGATCCCATGCAAGTAATACACACTCAGCAAAACTGTGATGCTATTAATTGCCACTGATGTAAGAAAAAAAACAAAACAATACAACTATGGCTTTTAGCTTTCATTCCATTGACATATTTTCAGCTCAGACATGCAACTAAGGATTTTAACAAGTGCCATGTTCACCTCTGAACTAATTAAAATGGAATCCTGTCCCCAAACTTTGATGGCACCCAGTGACAATCTCTGGCTGGCAAATTTTACATGTAAAGGAAAATACCTTACTCTTCCCCGGCCCCTTCCCTGCCCCGGACTCCGTTTGTCTAAGTGATACTGACCTGTAGGAGTAATTCTTGTCCTTCGTAATTCTCGTAATTCTCGTAATGCTTACAATGCCTTATTGACCCAAAGACTGTTACACCACATTGCACATTTTTATAAGTCCCAACCAGAAGAATGCTTAACTCACCAACAACCAAAAGGTACTTCATCGCCACCCAAGTGAACGTATTTGTCTGGAAACCGCTTTGCCACCTCTCCAAAGAATTTACTCAGGAAGTCATAATTGGAATCTATGGTTGGGTTAATAGGACCATAAGACCTGAAAACACAAAATAAAATAAAGACTTGCAATCATTGGTGCATTTACTTTCCCTTTGCTTCTACACAATCAAAAACAAAATAACAATTATTTCATGGCTTCCAATGGGTTGTGCAGGTGCAGGTCCACACAATTCAGTCAAACCCGCACAAAAACACACAATTCCTAAAAATCCACAAAATCCCACCCAATACTGAAAGATTTACTCAAAATTGTAATAAATACAGGTACTAATGATTCCTAAGACTGCATGATTTCTACAAAACTTTTTAGGCTGTTTTCAGGCAATTCACCTTCAAAAACAATCGAGAAATCCCTTTATTTCCCACTCAAACACTCGTTAACTCATGATCAAATGCCCCTCAGGCATTTATCTCGACTTGGTCTTGCGGACCTGTCGTTTCAATGACTCATTCCGTGTAATGGCATTACATTACATTACACAATGGCATTATTAATTGGGATATTCCTGTAAATTATCAACAGGCCTATTAAGATTATTTTCTTGATTAACAGGTCAAAAGGAATGATCGTTGTTTCAACTGAGTCTGAAGTCTGTGATCATTAAGTTTCAATGTTAATTTGAATTGTAATTCCCACTGTTTAGTGTTATTAACACCACGTTTGCATCAGAATAGTCCAGTGAGCCTAAAATAGTTGGCCAGTGAAAAAAAATTGCATGCTGAGTAATCTTAACCATTAGGGGTAGCTAGGATATCGCACGCATCCAACTTCCACTTTGCAATGCAGTTGTTAAATTATTTTTGTTATAATTGTTGTTGTTATTATTATTATAATGGAAGATACTTTAAATTGTCTAAATGCCAATGCTTAAGCCAAATTTTCTAGATCCAGACAAGCTGGGTTAAGCTCCAGGTACTTAATTAATCTTTGGTAACAAAAAGCAGAATTGCATCTATAGTTATTTAATAAAAGGTGATACTTTATCAGGAAATTTTTTTTTTCAGAAATTAATAGTGTGCAAAAATACAAGGTGTTCGTTTGAATTACATTTATTACTTACCCCGTTGGTTTGCCTTGTGAATAACAAGGTGTCAGCAATTTAGAAATACTCCTCCATGAAAAGGTGTGACCCTATTTACGGCACATCAGAACACAAAACATTTTAATAAATTTCAGCTGCTTCAAGAAAGGTTGTCAGGAAAAAAGCACAAAGTGAGACATAATGGCGGACTTAAAAACTTTATGTATGCTATTACAGAAGTGTCACATATCAACAAATTCAAAAAAGAAGTGACAACAAACCCTGAGACAGTGCAGACTGGAAATCAGCTTAAAACCTTACTCTCAAATAGAATTAGTAAAATGAAAATATAAACAAAAAATAAAAATAATTAGCTAAAAGGTATTTTTGTTATCAATAAATAATATTAAAATAACTCACTGGTGTGTCAAACTCAGGCACTACTCGAATTCCTCTCAACCTTGCATGCTCCAAGATCTGTTCAACATCATCTTGAGTGTAAACATGTGTTTTGTTATTAAAAGCACCCTAGAAATTAATCATAGTTAAAAAAAACCTGTCAACAAAACAATTTTTTAACAATATTGTTTAAGCACCATGGGAAATGCCAGTGCCAGTGCGTAATGGTTAGCATGTTGCATTGCAAACTGAGTAGTCTGGGTTCAAGCCCTCAGGCCTGAGAAGAGGGACTATATAAGTTTGTGCAATGCCAAAAGCTATATGGTTTTAGAGCCATTTTGGTCTGAAATAGGGTACAGGTTTCATTCATTATACCTAGTTTCTGTATAATTTAATATAAAGATTTAGCCAAGCCTAGAAGCAGAGCTCAACATATATACATTTTTTGCTGGTTCTTAATAATTTGTACAAATACTCTCATTGAAGTTATTATGCAACTATACTCAAGAAAGACTCGATGGCCTAAATAAATCCTCAACTTCAATCACAGAAATTCCAGTTGCAAATTGCTATTAGTACCCTAGACCTGAAAAAAAGAGGACTCGAGCCGCGATGCAATGGAAACCACTATCTGGCCGCAGTTAACTTAAAAGGCGACCTCAATGAGTTCTACACCTGAGCCTGCAGTATGGTCATGTGATACTGGTCAGCAGATACCTTGGTTTGACAGCTGTCAATTGACCATAATATAGACGTCTAATGTCAAAGATGGTGTCATGCCTACGTCAACCCATTTTCTAGAGTATGGCCGCCGTAATGACCATGAAAACTCCAATGCATAAGTTCTGCAATTTTTATGTGAGCATGGTTCTACTATTTCTATGGTCAGGGGGCTCTAGTGGCCCATTAGGCAGAGTTTATCCTGGTTTCCATAGCATGAAATGACAAGGAGTATTTCTACTCCCCCCTGGATAGGATACTAGTCCATTGCATGGTTGTCCCCATTTTATACTCGTGGGTGCACAAGAACACAACGCATCACCCAGCTGGCTAGTGCTTGAACCGGGAACACCTGAGTTGGAGTCCAGCACTCTAACCATTAGGCCATCACGCATCCCACTACTAACATTTTACTAGCACATACCATTCCACTCAGCTGTGGGAAAGTTTTACTGACAAATGGAAAGGATTGATCATCAACAACATGCCAGTGAAGAACATTGAACTTGCTGTAAGACATGGCATCCTAATGTACAAAACACAGCATATGTAATGCACAAATTGTAACGAGCTAACTATGATTTTTAACCTACAAAGTGTAGGAAAAAATATTGCATTTAATTTATTAATTTAATATTACATCATTTGACCGTGTAAGGTTCGGAGAACATGCAAAAATGTGATGTATGATTCCGAGACACTGTTAATAATAGTAGTGGTAGCCTGATATTGGAACTAAATGACAGGCAAAAATGTAGTGGGATGAAAAATCCCTTATTCCATGGTTTTAACAAAAATGCAGTACTCGTGGATATTTTACTCATTTTACGCATTAATGCTATGGAGCTGGTAAAGTAGCAATGCATATTATCTGCAAAACCATCCTATGTGTTATACCAGGAAATATCCAAATTCCCCACCCATGAAAGGTTTTTTGGTTTGTTCAAAGCCCCCTCCCCACTTCTTCTGAAATTCCAGCTTAAAGCTCAGGGCTGTAGTCAGCTTCACATTGACTAGGCAAGATCTGCGGTCGCTGAATGTGCAGGCTGCTACAAGGGGCAGAGGGCTTGCCACCCCCCCCCCCCCCCCCAAAAAAAAAAGGTTTTGAAATCTAGAAAATCATGAGGTATGTCTTTGGAAAATCCATCTCAAACTGCAGATTATTTTCCAACTAAAAGTATCTGTTTTTTAATTTGGGGTTAAAATCTACCCAGGTCAAGTGGCTTGTCTTGCCTTTTGCTACAATGTAGCTAAGGCCCTGCAGCTTCGCGCTTTCCTTTAAAATTTTGGGCTTTTGAGCTCTCCCCCCCCCCCCCCCCCCCACCAGCCACCCACCTCACAATTTGGATATTTTCCAGAACCACACAATAAGGTGTAAGTAGTTTTACACCTTGAAACAGAGGGAAAAGGTTTTATTTACTGCATGTTAGGGCATAAGTTATAAAGTTGAGGCTTTTACATACTTACCATGAAGTCAAGAATTACTGACACGTTCAAATAGTGCCTAGACGTATCAATCATGAATCCTCTGTGATGAAAACGGGGATAGTCTACAATCTTTGTCCCATTTGCAAAATACTGGTAAAATAAATGATACAGAATAAAATGAATAATAGCAATGCCTTCTTCACTAATGTTATGTTTTATTCCATGGTTATTTGACCCTATCCAGACCGGGGGGCTGAAAGTGCCCGGGCACTGAGTTTGAACACTTATAACTTTTTCAAGATTCAACCAAATATGCTCAGCTACCAAACTTTGCGACTTAATCTAAAATTTATCTGGGAATAATTTGGTAGGGTAGGTTGTTGTATCAGGAACTTGACGTTACCATGGCAACTGCATTTTGACAGACATGTTTTCCCAAATTTGTAATTTTTGTGTTCTTATTAATAAAAATTAGCTTTAATACAATTAACTTCACCTTTTTTAGTTTTTTTTGCACCGTTTTATAGATTTTGAGTACTTTTCAATAAGTACTCCCAGCTGGAGTCCTGGCAGGATTCTCGGTGAGAATGAAAATCCCAGTGGCCATAATCTGGCCTGCTGGAATCCCGCTTCCCACTGGGATTCTTTGCACGATTCTGCAGGGATTCTGGGGACACATTAATTATATTTTACAATTTAATTTTTTATAAATACAGTTAATATGCATTGTTGAGTCCTATTTTGAAGCCATTAGTAAATGAATGGAAATGTATATCTGGGTGGGAATGTAATGATAAAAACTTTTCATAACATTTACACTGCCTTTCCTTGAATGTAATAAATCTTTTACTTACAAAGCCATTAGGATCCTGGTGAACAATCTGGCTGAATGTTTCAAGTCCTAAAAAAGAAATTAGACAACATTTCATAACTTGTCCATAAACTAATTTGGTGACCATTTACAGAAAGTTACACTTGTCCGCCATCCGCTGGTCATCATACAAATTATCATCCATTCAGTGGCCGCCCAAAATTTGCTCATTTCCAACAAAATCACAACTGTGGTTGGACAATGTGTTCGGCCAATTTGTTTTTATTAGCTAGTTATCATACATATATATATTAAGTCCAAGATTGAACACAAGTTGTTCAATAAGTATACTTCATTTTTGACAAAAATAAAGTGTGTTTGGTGAACTTTAATTATGAGTACCGGCACTTTGTGATGCCTATCATAAATAAGGAATGTGTATCTTATTGAGCCACAATTAAAATCACATGTAAGAAAACCAACAGGAAATACATTATAATGCAACAAATGTCCCCAAACAAGATGCAGATACAAATGCGATGTGTGACCAAAATGGTGCCCTAGCTTGTTAGACATTGTCCTTTTATTATAGCAAAAATAATTATTTGCAGCCCTGTAAACAGTACCTGTAGTTAATGAAAATAACAGCACAATGCCTTACCACGCAATGCTCCCCATACAGTATATGCAGTGAGTGTGGACGTTGGAGCAATAACACTCAGATTATCTACAAAAGAGAGAGTTCACGAACTTAAGTCACTTTTATTAACAGGCTTTGATGATTATACATGAACAGCAAAAACACATTGTAACATAGAATAATATGTAGTCACCATAAACACTTCAGCCTCCAAAAAATTTTTGTCAGTTATGATATCATTATACTTGATTTGTATTTCTAAGCGGATTTAAAAAAAAAAACATTTCGAAACTTATAACTTAAAACCAGATGCATTTTTTTGTTTCCAGGTGGATGGACCTATAACTGGGGGGCTTCTAAGTGGGGGGGGGGGGGGGGGGGGGGGGGAGAGGGGAGGGGCATTTTAAGGTATTACCCACAATCCACAGTGCTACCAACTATACAATATTTATAAAAAAAAAAGGCAGGTTGAAACAACTACAGCAGGTGTTGGCTGTTCAATTTTTCGATTCATACATGTGAGAAGGTCCTTAAGCTTATATTCAAACTACAGTCCTGTGTAGATCTATGAAAGGGAAAACTTAATTGATAAATAAAACAGCAAACTACCATGTTAAAAACACGAGAATAATGTTCAACGATTAAGCTAATATGTGATCACGAATCTCAATATCAAACACGAATTAAACAGTCATCATTGTTAACTCGGATGTAAAAATTCGCGATGAAGCTAGCTAGATTGTGGAGTGAATGTGGACTCGGATTCTGCAAATTAAACACCATTGAAAAACGGAAAACCAAAAAAAGTCGTCTTAACTTGTGGCAACTGGTGGCAATTTAACCTTTTCTGCTTTAGGTGGTGGCTGTATTTTTGTGTGTAAATATTAGGTATACAAATACACTTGAATCTTGATAACTCGAATCCTCAATAACTCTATAAACCTCCCGCTAACTCGAACCTTTCTTGATCACCCCTCGAAGTCGTTTTGATACTAATTTTACCCTCGCTAACTCGAACGTTTTTCGATTTCCCTTGAAAGACGATACAGTTATCGGGATTCAACTGGTGCGAAGTAAAATTAAATTAGCTATAGCAAGATAGAAAGAGAACATTCTTAATTGATGATGTCCAGATAAACTTAAGCCTACGGCAAGATAATTTGGTCAGTTTGAGTTCTCTTAATTCGTTTGTACTTACACGACTCGTCCGACTCCAGTGTAAGATCTTCATACTTGTCTATAACCTTTATGGCGAGCTGTGTGATTTCTGACAGGTTCTTCTTGCCCTTCTTCGACTTCAGCTTGCCAACGTTGTCTGGAAATGTCAAGTCTTTGTAGCGTGCTATGGCATCTTCGAGAACATCACTGCTTTGACCAACTATAGCAAATTTGAAATCTTGCGGTGTCAACTTGAAAACAGTGCCAGAAGGCGATTCTTTTTGGGGTTTCGGCCACACAGAACCCTTCACATAATCTTCTACCTCTAGTTCTTGTAGTTCCCATCCTAGTCCTCCAAGACCTAATGGATCAGAAAGCCTTGCAATTCTCTGAAAAGAAGAGCATGCGAGGCTGACAAGCAAAAGAACAAGAAATACACGGAGCATCATGAAAGACCGCGATCTCTCCCAACTTGCTTTCGCTTTCGCATTTGTCATGTGATTGTCATACCAAAGCGGAATCTCGTGGGCGGTTGAGCTGTCTTTGTTGTGAGGCAATGTGTGACTTGCGTGACGGGATGATGTTGTATTTGTGAATACAGTTGGTTCGGAATTTCTGTTCGGGAAGTTCCATTTAACAGCTGGTTGAAGTTGACCAAGAAATTAAGTCAATATTCCTGAAGTCCCTTCGCAGCCGTATAAATTTTAGACTGCGAGCATTTCCTCTCTTTTATCCTGCGAACGGTAAACTGGCGAAGCCGTGATGAGAGCAGTCTACCGCGAAATTTGAGATCAGCCCAAAAGCAAACAACAAACAAAATTTCTGTTGAAAATCAAATGAAACAGAGGAGTACCTATGGGGGTGTTCACAATTTCCGAACGGATTTTCCGGACAATTACTGTTTCATTACAATTTCAACCGAAATTTCTGGATTTTTTGGCTGAATGGAAAAAGACTTTTTGCAGCTCGGCCATCACGTGACCTATTTAAAAAAAAGAAGAAATGGACAAAATGGCCAAGTTTGTTAAAATTCTAAAAAATTAAGTAGATTTCTTGGAGGGCAAGAAAACCTTTCGCCCTCCAAAAATTCAAACTGTCGTATAAATTTGTATTAGTAAAAATTTGGACACCTGACCCCAAATGGCCTCACGTACGTTTCCGAAAATCCTTCCGTTCTGAACGTAACGTTGGGAATTTCTAAGGCTGGGGTGCTTACCATTTGTCGGAAGGAACCGGTTGGGATGAACATTGAATAATGGTAAGGGATTTTCCAAAATCAGCAAACCAACAGAACGAGATGGCGCTTACCATTTGAAATTCGGTTTTCTGTTATTGTTTTCCGTTGATGAAAGACTGTAACTTTAATTTCCGGATTTTTTGGCTAAATGGTAAACACCCCTGTACAGCCGTCACTACTCGACCTACTCTACCCTCAAAAATATCGATTTCTTTGAGGGGAGAGGGATAGATGTACACAGGCTGGGAATTTCCCATTCCAGTCTCCCATCAACGGAAAACAACAACAGGAAACCGAATTACAAACGGTAAACTAAAGCCCCGGCCAAATGCATCCTCGGAAACCCAGCGCTTCAAAGGGGACGGGAAGGGAAGGGAGAGACTGGGAGCGGGAAAAACGGAGGGGGGAAGGGAAGGGAAGGAAAAGGGGAAAGGCCAAACTATGAAAAACTTGCGTTGTCTAATTTGATCTCAACCAAAGTGAACGCAAGTCATCGCAAGTCGTGGTCAAACGGAGACGCAAGTACTGTACACACAAGATTTCCGTTTGGCAGGCCTTTATGTAACGAACCTCTCCCATCTACAATACACCACGATCTTGAATTCACCATCCATATAATATTTCAACTGAAGTAGATACTCACAATCTGTGCAGACAATAAAGGAACATCAATACCGAACGAAATACGGTAAACTTCTAGCAGTAGCTTGCATAAGCCAGGTAACTTTGACTTGAAGGCGAAAAAATCTAATTACAAGAATATTTTAATATTCTTTATCTTTAAAGAATATTTATATATCCGCAAAGTTACCTAGCCCCCAAGAGGATTACGTAATAGCTGGTGAAAACGAAATTCAATTGTAGGCGCTACAGGTTGGTTTGCTGATTTTGGAAAATCCCTTCCTATTAATCAATGGTCCATTCCAACCTGAAGGATTCCGACAAATGATAAGTGTGGAACACAGATTGTTTGCCATTACACCTATGTGGTTCATTTAAAGTTTTCCCAAAGAACTGGACTGAGTTTTAGGCTTTTCTAGCGGACCTGTCCTACGTTCCTACCTTAATATTGAAGATGAAACTCATTTTTATTTCATTGTCCAAGATGATCAATTAGAGACAACTTTTCATTAAAATAGACCATATAATACCGAATTCTAAGCAGTTAACATTTTTAACCTTGATTATGCAGTTAATGAACTCCACTGATTATTTATGTATCAACATGCAGACGATGCAGTTGGTGTAGTTTCATCCTATATGAGAGACAAATTATTGTCAAACGCTTGATTGCTGTTTGTTTGTTTTTCTTTAAAATAGTCTTCTTCCAAATGTTACCTTTTGCTTTTGCAATGCTGTAACGATTTTTGGCCATGCAAATAAAGCTCAAGTCATGTCAAGTGTTGTGTTGTTACTTTAAGGTGGCTCGACTGGGTTTTTTAGGGGCAACACCGCTCAAGTTTGAGAACTAACCAGACTGTCATTAACAATGCCATCGAAAAACGATCACCACAGCTGAATTAGGTAAAGATGAAAATTTGTTATAACCAGTGTTATTTTGACATCGGAGTTGTCATAGCAACGCAATGACGTCATCACGTTTATCAATTTCGTTCGTATTGCTCGGCACCAGGAGATTTTTTCGGAAATCGCTCAAGGGAGCATGTACCGAGGCCCTGCCAGGATAAATTCCGACAAGCGACATGGCCCAAAAAGTAGCGACAGCGAATAAAATAAAACCGCGACAAACGACAACCCTAATGCAAAACTTAAATTGCGACAAGGACAAGCAATTTTCCTTCAATTCAACTACCGACAGCGACGTGAAGTGCGATAAAACAGCGACACGGGACATTTTTAAATTCAGACAAGCGACACGGGATCCCCCCCTGGCAGGGCCTCTGTAACTCCTACACCTGCCTCAATGTTGGCAAAGTTTGAACAAATTCTGTGAGAGCGTTATCGAAATTTTTGGGGATGAAGTTTCGAGGGTCATAAATACAGTAAAAAACATACTATTGAGATAATAGGGTAATATCTGAAGAACACGACGCGCTTTGGGAATGCAGTTTCATCTCATAGTAGTTTGATGCCATTTAAAATTGTGTATACAAAATTATGGGGATCGCCACGACCGATTGCGAAAAAAACGGATTTGATGAGCGTGCATTCAGGTGCTCTTGTTGCCACTTTTGTAAATAATTTGGTCTACACCTACAAATGTGATAATTATTTGGAAACCACTCGATGAATTTTTTTAAAAACTTGTCAATCTCGAGGTTTGTCATCAGTTTATATGGTCTGCAAGTTTCAAGGTCATTGAAAACACGTAAGGCAATAAAATCGGGGCTCCAATGTACTACTTTTTTCTCCCAGATTTTGTGTTTACAAGTGAGTGTCCTCATTATTTACGGGCATTGTATTCAACTTTCATTTTCACGTGCACAACTCAGCAAAAAATTCATTTGCATATTATCAGTGAGTTTGAACTTTTTTCCTGATCTGTTGTTCTACACAAAAATAGCTTTTCGTTTCCTGGAGAAAGAGACCCTCGGCATTGCTGTATTACAGTCTAACGGCGTAACAAATATTACAGTTTTCAAGTCATATAAGCATGTTTCCCGAACATTTTTAGAAAGCAATTGAGCGTTCTGTTTAATGCAAATGAATTTTTTGCTGAGTTGTGCACGTGGACATGAAAGTAAAAAACAATACACGTGAATAATGAGGACACTCACTTGTAAACACAAAATCTGCGAGAGAAAAGTAGTACATTGGAGCCCCGATTTTATTGTCTTAAATGTTTTCAATGACCTTGAAACTTGCAGGCCATATAAACTGATGACAAACCTCGAGATTGACAAGTTTTTAAAAAAATTCATCGAGTGGTTTCCAAATAATTATCACATTTGTAGGTGTAGACCAAATTATTTACAAAAGTGGCAACAAGAGCACCTGAATGCACGCTCATCAAATCCGTTTTTTTCGCAATCGGTCGTGGCGATCCCCATAATTTTGTATACACAATTTTAAATGGCATCAAACTACTATGAGATGAAACTGCATCCCCAAAGCGCGAGGTTTTCTTCAGATATTACCCTATTATCTCAATAGTATGTTTTTTACTGTATTCATAACCCTCGAAACTTCATCCCCAAAAATTTCGATAACGCTCTCACAGAATTTGTTCAAACTTTGCCAACATTGAGGCAGGTATAGGAGGTACATGCTCCCTTGAGCGATTTCCGAAAAAATCTCCTGGTGCCGAGCAGTAGCATGGGAAAGAGAGAGCTAGGACATTTCAATTTTTCTATTTTGATTTTTTTGATTTTTGATTTTTTTCCTTAAAATATGTAAAGGAAAAAATGGGTTAAAGAATTGAATCATTCAATATAATCAATGGAGAATCTTAAAGTCAAAGATTTGAAGGCTCTCGCCAAAGAGCGAGGCATCAAAGGGTATTACAGATTGCGCAAAGCGGAGCTTATAGAGGTGTTAACTCCGGTGGGTGATTTGGTTGACCTCGGGGAGAACACAACGAATGATCAACCAATTAAACCTAAAGAAACGGTAAAAGAGATCACCAATGATAAGAGTGAACATTTATTCGTGATTAGAGAGATTGAAAGTGATCTGAGTGTACCTTTTGAATGGACAGGTATACGTTGTAGTGATCCGAATATAATCCCATACAACGGTTTTCCAAGATGCCCTCACGGAAAAGATAAACCTCAATGTAAAGAGTGTGGTGGGTGGAGGATCTGTACTCACGGTAAATTTAAACCTTACTGTAAGGATTGTAAAGGATCACAGATCTGCAGTCACGGAAGAAATAAACATCAATGCAGAGATTGTAAAGGATCACAGATCTGTCCTCATGATCGAGTTATCTATAGTTGTAAAGACTGTATGGGGTGTCCTCACGGGAGATTGAAAAAATATTGTAAAGAGTGTAAAGGCAGCAGAATCTGTGAGCATAATCGAGTAAAGTACACATGTAAAGAGTGTGGTGGAAAAGGCATCTGCACTCACGGAAAGAATAAAAGATACTGTAAAGACTGTAAAGGAAAAGGCATCTGTCCTCATGGTAAACAGAAATCTTTCTGTAAAGAGTGTGGAGGGACACAGATATGTATTCACGGAAGATTTAAAAAATACTGTAAAGAGTGTGGAGGGACACAGATATGTATTCACGGAAGACAGAAGTATCATTGTAAAGAGTGTAACGCAACACAGTAATTAAATATTCACAATACTGTTAACATCAGTATTCATAACGCGTATCACGTTATGAACACGTGAAGAACAAAAGATTACATTCCTCTCTTCCCTAACAACATCGAAGCCTCAGAAAAAATTTTAAAATTTATCTCTGGCCCGTCGGTTGTTAGGGAACTCAGGAATGCAATCTTTTGTTTTACACGTGAACAGTGATTGTATGTTAATCAGTGTCCACGTGAAATGATTACATCATCACATGCTCTTAAACTAGATCTTTAATCTATGCAAAGTATGTGATTATTCATCGAAACATATACCAAGCTAATCCGCCAGCGATAATTGTCAATGCCGCAAGATTAATCTCATGTTTTGTTGTGTCGGGCTTAGCCGGCGTCGGTTGAGGTTCTGTGTCAGCAGCTATCGTCATAGCAGAATCGCTTGCGACCGGTTTAGGCGTCTCTTTCTTTATTACCTTCTGTTTTACCGCATGAGGTAATAAAACCTTACTATTTCCGAGGTTATGTTTTATACCGACCGGCGCGCTCTTAGAATTAACATCTGTATTCACTCCCAATTTCATGCTCGGTTCAACACGTTTCAGTCTATTGTTATAACCTATTGTACTCTCTGTATTGATCACCATTCTCGAAGGCATTAACCACGTACCGGGAGAGACGGCAAGATCTAACTTAACTTTCGCCTCCTGTACAGCGAGTTGAAATCTCTGTACACTCTTACTTATGTCAGGCTGTTTAATCGCATCCTCCAATAACACGAGAAACTCTTGTCGAACCTCCTGCGCACTTCCTGTGTTTCCGAGAATGCTGCTTCTTACGTTCACCTGCGCACCCAATACACAGTAAACAAGCGCTTCGATAGATTGATTAAGTCGAGCCTGACCGGCGTTAGTCAATCCGTTAGATACGCGAGTGAGAAAGTATTCGTACTGATCCTTTGTCTCATCATTCAATATATACTGCAGAAGATTACCTTTAGATCCCTCTCCTCCCTCTTCGCTAAATTTAAAAAATCCCGGATAGGAAGATTTATGACCGGCCTTTGACGGACCTACGTAAGAGACCCAAATGTAAACAGATCCTAAACCGTGATTCTCTCCTTTATGACAGCGAAAGTCAGAATCGGTCGAAACATTAAACTCTTTACAGATTCTCTTATAAGAAGGAATGTCGTATCTGTTATCTTTTTCATTAAAGGGTGGATCACCGGGTAAAGCGATCGAACTCTGTATTCCCCCCATCTGAAACAGGATTCGTCTGATTGTAAAGTAGACGTGAAACCAGAGAATAGCTCGTATCTGCGGTGGAAGTTTGAGTTCATGGTCAGTCGTATCCATCCCCCCTATCTTATCTTCAAATAATGAACGCAGGCTCACCCCACAACCTGTCGTCGCACACCAGACAGCGAAGTTAAGCTGCTGTGGCCAATACCTCATATTCGGTCCTGCCAACCACTCATGCGATTCTTTTGAAGAGGTGTGTTTAATCACCGTATTCGAGAAGATGTCTCTGACGGGTACAGAGAAAGAGTCTGTGGGCGTAGCGAAGATCTGAAGTTTACTTAGCTTCTCTCTCAAGTTGAGACCTCTCAGCGGTTGACTCTCATCGAAATCGATCGCAGGAATGGGTAATGAGGGTTTTGGATTAAGTGTCAACTCTTGCGGAAAATCTGAGGGAAGACCTAACGCCTTTTTTAACTCGTCAGAGAAGTAAAGACTCGGTTGTAATCTTTTCTTAAAGAACATATCAAACTCTGAACCATCCCTTCCGACAAATTTTACATGCTCTTCTTTATTCTCTCTATCGTATTTTTCAAATACTCGTCGGAATTTAGACAGGTCGGCATGGGGATACCGATCGAGAAATCTGTTCCACAGAGATTTAGGTTTATCATCATCTTTCTTATCATCATCTTTCTGATTGCTCATTTTACTTATCAATCACATGTTTTTAAATAAAGTAAGGATTATACGGAGGATCTCTAAATGTCTCATCTAGAGACTCATCTCTAGACAGGACTATCATGCAATTACAGCTCACTCTGACCGGGCGAGTTTTTTTAACATCTCTGCACGAATATTTTCCTCCATCTTTTTTAAATCCACCTGCGGAATCGGGGTGGGAGGAGGCTGTTTCTCATTCTTTTCTCTTATCGATCTCTTCATCTCATAATACTTTTCACACTCTTTCTTTACCAAAAGAAACTCTTCATGGCTTATATTATTATCGGTTAACGCTTTAGAAACGACGTCTTTCACTGTGTTTATCTTCGCTTGACAGATAGAGACGGTCTTCTCATGCTTACTAACCTTCTTGGAGATGATCTTTGCAAGACTTGCTGTCGCCACACTCGTTAAGGCACAGACAGCCCCGACAGCTCCCAATGCGACAGAGACCGGAATACCGACTCCGGTAAGTCCTGTACCCAATCCACCACCACAGAGAGCGACAGACAGAGTTCCGCTGCCTGTAGACAGATTGAAAAGATAACTCCTTGCCCTCTTATACTTTTTGTACACTTTTTCACAATCATGAAGATCTTTCTCTAGAAGGGATAACCAATCTGAACACTGTTTTAATCTGAAGCTCTCTCCGGTGCCTTCGGTTGGCAACTGAGGGTATATCTCATTGTAATTATCCATTTACTTTCTCTTATTCTTATTTTTAACCTGTTCAACGAAGTAGACAACAACAGCGACTATCAACAACCACGCATTCTTTGCAAGAAAACCGATCGCCTCACCCGCTGTTTTAAAGATAAAACTCGCTATCGCACCGATCATTCCGGGAAGTATCTCTCCCAACTTCTTTCCTATAGCTTTAAAACCCTTACCGACTCCTTTACCCAATCTAGACAGACCGCTCTTAAGATTAGATACGATCACACCGATCACTGCGCCCACGGCGGAGAGAACAGCGAACGCTGTGAAACCGTACTTTTTAAAGATGGCCTTCACTCTGTCCCGAAGAGATAACCGTTCCTCTATCGCTTCATTATCTCTCTCTAAATTCTCTATCTCCTCTCTCTGTTGTTCAATATCGTGATCAATGTTCTCTCTCTGGTCTTCTCTTACCTCTTTACGAGAAGACTCTAAGGTGGTAATTTTCTCTCTTCTCCTCGATATCTCTCTCTCATTGGTCTCAATCACCTCCTCATAGGTAGGTCCGAGACTATCTTTTATGGTCTTCGGTAATTTATCGTTTGGTTCACCGTCTGTTTTGAACAGTTGGTATACCTTACCTCCCTGTCTTTTCAGTCTGACTACCACTCGATCAAACTTGTCAAGGGCGGCTGTGAAAGAGGATTTAACGGGATTAACCTTAGGATACTTTCTCTTAACTCTTTCCCAAGCTTCATCTCTGTTCTCTTCTCTCTGTATAAGAGAAGTGTTATCATCATCAATGAAAGAGGTCTCTTCATAATTGGGATTATCGAAACCTCCTCTATCTCTTCTCGATGTGGATGTCATCGGTATCATCTCTCCCTCATCATCGTCATCACCGGGATCGTCCGGTTCAAAAGGATTATCTCTATCAGTCTCTGTCGGGTCAACTTCCATGATTCTTTACTTGATAAGTAAAGAATCTTTAAACTTATTATCTGCTTGATAATCTTTTTTTAATTATCTATACTTACCAGTCAGAATAATCTACTCGCAACGTAACCCAAAGCCAACATCCCTCCTCCGACGTAGACCATCTCACCCACTCTCTGATCATCACTCGGTCGGTAGTAATCAGTGAGTCGAGGTTCTTTAAGAGAGTAATCAGGATGTGTCTGAGAGTAGAGTTTAAAAGCCTCATCAGTGTTCGAGAGATTCTGTGAAGCCTGATGCTCCTCATCTCTCTGCTGATTATACCAATCTAACAGTTTCTGTCTCTTCTCTTGGTAAGCTGCGTAATCTCTTTGGTACTTCTCTAAAGCTTTATCGTGTCGAATTCTCTCCGTGTCCCTATCCGTTCCGCTCAGATACTTTGCCAAATACGATCCACCGACGAACGCTGTCGCGTTTAAAACTGCTCCTCCTATCATTAACGCTATGGTCGCCATATGAATATTATTGGTGAAACCTTTATCCTATTTATTTATTAATACTCTTTACATGGTGAAACCTTTAAGATGGTAAAATCTTCTGTTTCTCCAAATACTCTTTCAAGTACATACTTCCGGAAAGAACGGCGACCCATTTACCGTAGTTAACAATGCTTGATGAGGGGTCGTTTATGAACGATTCTTTCATAGCCTTCTTCGCAATGTATCCGACTCCCGCCGAGAGGCCTATAAGAACGGATGCATCTGTGACGGTCTTCACAAGTTTATTCTCTGACATTTTTACTCTTTGAAGATTATCTTTAAACAGTTCTCACAAGAATGTGTCGTAATCATTCCCATTCTTTTTCTCATCTTCGACCTCCTCTACTCTTGTTCTCTTCTCTCCTTATGTATGATCATTCGGTGATTATACTCTCCACAATCACACATTCCCCCTCCCTCAGGTATCTTAACTCCGCAGGCGCAGTGTTCTTTTGGTGAACGAAACGTAAGATAAATACCGAAGGCAATGATGGCCATTATTAAAACCTTACCCCACATTTTATAGAAGAGAGTAAATCTTTAATCGATCTTATTTATAAGGATCATGCCGAACTTTTTATACCCCTCTCCCAAACCGTCAAATATGGTTCTGGCATCTGAGGTCTGTATAGACAGTTTTGTGTCTCTGTAAATATCTAAAACGGAGATGAAATTATACGTTTTCCAACCTTTGCCTGTGTTGGGTACCGTGATGTTAATATTATCGCTCAGACTTAGAAAGGGTGCGGGATTCAGTATGAACTGAACAGTTCCGTTATCGTCTTCCTCATCGGGGGTCTTCAAACCGTCGATCAGAGATATCGAGTAGACTCCCGGATTCTTGATCATTATTCTCTCTTCATCATCCTCATTCACGATGAAATCGGAGGGATCACTCTGTCTGGTGTACCGAGTAAAATCCTCTGTTCCGTTTGGAAAGAATCTGATGAAGCTATCATTGTCGTGTTTAAGATAACCTTTATAAAAGACTTTTTTGGGAACGGATTCACTGATCTTTTGCAGAGTGATCGATTCTCTCTCATCGACGGTATTATTAACGTAATTGACAGTTGCCGCGTAATCAACATCTTTAGTTTCAGGGGTCTTAAGGTTATGTATTGAATTCCCTCCCATGTCGAGATCTCCCTTCCTGATAACCTTCTCATCGACGTAACTCTTGTTGACTGCATCTCTGTCACCGACGGGATTGGCGAGGTTTACGATTCTCTTTGATTTAAGATCAAGATTCTTTTTGTCTTTTTTTAAGTTAAGGTTATCATCCTTCTTCGAATTAAGGGAATCGATCCTCTTCAGTATCTCTTCTCTCTGCATATAATCTTTCAAGTAAATACTTCCGGTGAGGATTATAACCCATTTAAGGTAGTCTGTAATGCTTGTTGAGGGATCGTTCATATTGATAAAGTAACCGAACCCTGAGGAGATACCTATAAGAACGGAGGCGTCATATATAGTCTTGAAGATCTTCTCTTTCGACATTATCATGTGATAGCATATCTTTAAATCATGAAGTTCATAGCATCCCCATCTTCGGTACGGGAATCTTTGATTGTTGTGGTCTTTCTATCGCAGGGGGAGGATCAACCTTTGTGTCTTTTCTGTAACTCATAAACAGATTGATCGCGGCCAAACCGATACCGACAAGATATATCGCGGTTGTGAAAGAGATCTCAGGAATCCATCCCTCTGCTGTGAGAGTCTTACTATTCTGTGACTCTCCTGTCTCTCTCTCCTCCGGTTCAGTTGCCTTCTCAGCCTCACGTTTCATCTTCTCTTTCAACGCCTCTTTCGCCCTTCGGTTATACTCGGCGAGTTTCTTTCCTGCAGCGACCTTCTTGGGATCTTTCTCTTTTGTTTTGACATTACTCTCAACAGGGGTCTTAGTGATCTGTTCAACATCTTCTGACATGTTTTAGTAATGTTAGAAGATGTCTTTAAACCTGTTTAGAGTCAAGTTTACACAATGCTGTTTATTTACAACGGTGAATAGAAATAATCATCCTCATCAACGATTTCGTGTCTCTGAACCTGATCCTTACTCATATTTATGGTAACTCCCCTTCCTTTGTCGAAAGCGCTTGCGATTCTTTTAAACTGTTGCATAGTGAAAGCGATGAGATCATCACCTCTCCCGAGATCCTCGTGTCTAAATCTTATGGTTACGGCTTCGCTGTTATCAATGGCTGAATAGAATCTCTCTCTCTGTTCTTCAGAAATGTTCACTCTGTAATCAACGTAACGCACAACTTTAGGAGAGATATCGAGTACCTTCTCTTTCTCAGAGTTGTTAATTTTGCGAACTACGTAACATGCGTTAACATGAGACATTTTAATAAGTGATGCGAATTCTTTAAATAATTTTTCTACATACTGATTAACCTTTATTAGTCAAGCTTAACACCCTCTATTACCAATCTTCCGATAATGAAAGGCTTTAGTTCCCAATAAGGAATGTAGTGAGGTATTCTTATTAAGAGAACCCCTTCATCTCTACACATCTCATCCTTCAAAGAGTCTTTCATCACTTGATACTCGAAATCTTCCGCACATGAGTGAAATAGGGGAGTGAACCTTGAGTGCTGCGCACCGTCATACTCGAATGCCAAACCTTTACCTTTAGGAGTTAACACGTCAGGGTTATAACCGTCCAACTCGAGGTTCTGGTAAGTCCAAAGATTCTTCAACCAATCTGGTCTAACCTTTTTAAACTCTTTTTTGAATAACTCTTGAAATATCTTTCTGCACTTCTCTTCATATACTCCGAATGACATCTTTAGTTGTTGTATAGTTATTGTTTAAATCAACCTAGTCAGTTGATTTAAACAATATTAACAGTCTTATTCAATTACTCTTAAGAGTCATTAGAAACCTCCTCATTCTCCTTAGAATTCTCCTCACTCGGTCTTAACTTTACGTGCTTAGCGACCTTGAAGAGTCCGCTAGCTAACGCTACCAATCTTCCTCCCTTCAGTACCAAGAGACCTGCGAAGTTCGACAGTTCACGTTTAACAAGATCATCGTTCTTCAAGTCTTCATTCAGTGCCTCCACATCATCCACGGGAATAACATAGGAGATAAGAACGGATGCCGCAGAGATGGCTGACTCCACCAGACCGGTAGACACCTTCTTACCCATGACAGTCTTATAACGATTGAAGTACTTCTCCACCTGTTTCGGTGTTAGTCTCTTAATATCTCCAAGACTCATCGCTTTACCTAGAAACTCCTCTGTCGATCCGAGAGATGCGAGTATCGCGAGTGATTCTCTATGGGTCTCCAGATCATCCTCATCGTAGGTCTTAATCTCCTCTTTAACCTCTGGTATCTCTTCAATATAATCTTCAACGTTTGCCATACCGAAGGTTAATATGATTTATGATACCTTTAAATTCTTAATCTCACACTTCTTTTAAATCGGTATCTCAAGATAACACTCAAAAGGATATCTGAGGCAGAGACAGAGTCGAGCGTATCTCTCTGTTTTTAACACTCTGTTAAATAGTCTCTTCGTCTCCGTGTCTAAATCTCCCCCATAATCATCGAACAGTGTCTTCATACCGACCTGAGAGGGATTGTGAAAAGTTACCACGCAGGCGACGTTCTCTCGGAAGGGTTTCGCGATCGAGGTCAACTGCTGTGTTAACACCCATACACTCAATCCATCATGTCTCCCGGAGAAAGCGAGATCGATGAATTTATTAGATCGATTCTTAAGGTCTTTGGAGACGGCGCAGTCGTCAAGAATTAACAGGGTGTTTGTTCCGGAGAAGATAAGTGATACGTCTGTAAGAAGGGAATCGATCTCTTCAGAATTTGATGCATCCGGAGAGAGGACATAGAAGCGTTTGTCATTCTGGGCAAAACCGTGATAGGTCCTGTTCTTGGCGTAGGTCGGGCAGATAAGAACAATGTACTCAAAGACCTTTCGAAAGGGGCCTCTGAGCTGCTCTATTAGGTACTTTGTTTTTCCACAGTTTGTCGGTCCCGTGATTATCATGTGAAAGGGAATTTTGTCTCGTAACTCTTTCATTTATCATTATCTTTTCAGTCTTTTATACAAATATATTTTTAGTTTAGTAAAAAATATATTTTTACAATGAACAAAGTTCATTATCACTATCTGTAAATGCGAGAGCCCTCAGTATACGATTGACTTTAAATCTTTGCTCATGATCTCCATCACCGCGTCAGCTACCAAGAACATATGACAGGTGATGTTTCCCGATCCTCCGGTCATTCTCTTGATCTCTAATTTCACACCGTCTTTTGTGTTGCGCAGACCTCCTCCATGAATACTGTTATCAAAAAAGGTTCTCAAATCAATCCAAAGACCGAACTTATCACCTGCGTAAAAATCTCTCTCTTTTACTGATCCCGATCCTCCCATTCGTCTCTTAATCGCTTCCCAGAAGTCAGAATGAATCATTCCCTTTGAGTAGAGTTGATTCGGCATACCGTTGATATTGATGCTTACCGATCTGATGTCGGGATTGACAAACTTCTCAGAGTCTCGTTTAGTGTCATAACTCTCTTCAAAAAGTAAGAGTATACCCGTCATCGACCTCCTTGATGTATCGACTTTCTCGTTAATTATACTGTCATTCGGTTTTGAGATTTCAAAATTTTTGAGATGATGAACGTTCTCATAGTAAAATCCTTTACCTGTTTCGTAAGTTGCCATCGCCTCAAGAGCCAATTGGTCACTTTTGATGCAGTGGTACTCTAACTCAATGTTTTCAAGTTTATAATTCGGAGGTGTCTTCTTCTCTTCCGCTTTATCATGATTTACAATGTCATTCACTTTCGGCAGAGTGATCTCAAAGGTCAGATCATGAGTAAGCGCCCTCGGATACAGTGACCCGTTATCACTGATAACAGGATGGTCGAGAGGAATTTCATACCTTTTGCTATGAACTTTGGAGAGTGAGACCTCTTTTGCATCAGATTCAACCTTATCCCCTGCTTCCGTTCTGAGTTTTCTCATATTCACTGATGAGATTCCCTGTCTTAGTCTGTCCTCTCTGTCCTCAGTCTCAAGAAAGAGGTCATGGTAGGTTTGAAAGAGATCATATCTATCTGTATCCTGTAGTGTCTCACCACCGAAAAGAACCTTGAGTCTTTTAACAAGGTTTCGGCCGATATTATTTACGACGGTGTTGTTGGCATGACCGCTGACTATCAGATCGAATATGAGTTTAACACTTCCAGGAACAATCACCACATCATCTGCCAATTTAGGTATGACCACTCGTATTGTATGTCCGGGATTATGAGATGAACGATCGAATGTTATTCTGTTGAGAGATGACTCTGCCTTAAGACCGAGCGGTTCTCTCGGTACTCGGTTCGGATTGATATTCTCAGGTACAGAGTACGACGACATTTTAAAAGAGAGAGATGTTATTTTTAAATGGTTAACGAGAAAACTAACGTTATGAGAAAAATATACTACAGCCCGAAGGTTATTGGAAAGGGTACTCCGCAGTATCGAAGTTGGCTTCCGCGGCAAATGTTGTTGAAAAAGAGGCGAGAGATTGGTTAGAGAGACAGGCACTTTGGCAGATCTATTTACCTCCGCCGAAGTATTTACCGAGACCTCATTGGAGTGTTAGTAGACCGAATGAGATTCACCAAGCGGATCTTCTCTTTCTTCCTCACGATAAGGTGGGAAGAAAGACTTATAGATACGCGTTGGTTGTGATCGATGTTGCAACGAGATATAAAGATGCTGAGGCGTTAACATCAAAAGAGAGCCAAGAGGTAGCGAAGGCCTTTGAGACTATCTATAAAAGAGAGCTTAAATGGCCAAAGACATTAATTGTCGATCCCGGTAAAGAGTTTATGGGATATGTTACAAAGTTGATGGAGAGACGTAATGTGAAGATACAGAGAAGTGAAGCGGGTAACCATCGAGCTCAGGCATTCGTTGAGAGAGCGAACAGAACTTTGGGGGAGAGATTATTCTCTCATCAGTATGCGCAGGAGATGGTGAGTGAAGGGAGATCAAGAGTCTGGGTGAAGAGGTTGCCCGCCGTTATGAAGGCCTTAAATTCTCAGGTGATCAGAATCACAGGTAAAGAACCCGATAAATCTCTCGGTTTAAAAGAGGTAGAGATTAAACAGGTTAATTACAAAAGACCTGTCGGATTAAAGGAAAAGAGATTACCCTCAGGTGTTCAGGTAAGGTATCTTCTCTCTCCCGGCGAGGATGAGGGAGGAGAGAGAAGGAGAGCTACTGATCCGATCTGGAGTATTACGGTCTATAATATAAATCGTGTGGTGATCTCTCCCGATCAGCCTGTTTTATATTATCTTCTCGACGGACCTAAGAGATCGTTTGTGAGAGAGGAGCTTCAAGTTGTGCCAGAAGATACTGAGTTACCTCCTTTATAATGACCGTAAGCGAAGGTGTGAATGTTATCCTTCTGTATGATCCTCTTATCATCGAATGGAGAGAGAGCAATCTTGTTAACTGTCTCTGTATACATTGTGTGTAGATGACTTCTGATTACATTCATCTTTCTCATAGCGGGTTTATTATCGAAGAGGCAGTCTTTGTAATCGTTGAATGTTATGGTCTTCTTTATCACCGCCTTCTTCACTCCCTTACACTTTTTCTCCTCGTAAGACTCCTCTACTCTGTATGAGTAGAGTTTTGCCCTCAGACCGACAAACTCTGCGATCTGCTTTCCTGAGGCCTCGTCTTTGAACATGCCGATGACCTTCTTATTTACACCTGTGAGAATGCCGCTTGGGTGATCTTTTGGGTAATTACTCGTGTCGAATCTTAATTCCACATCGGAAGAGATGTCTCTGTAAAAATCTTCCGTCTGTATCTCATAGGCCAAGCTATCCGTGTCTGTGAAGAGGAGTTTAGCGCTATCACCGTACTTGGGTTTGATGTAATTATAATGAAAATCGTACATCAATGTCTTACTCAAGTCTAGGATTGACATACCGAGGTATACAGGTTTATTGAATTTTAGACTGACCTTCTTCATATGAACTGCGGTGAGATTCTCACAGAATATTGTGTGATGTTGGTAATTCGGTTTACATGTTAACTTCTTTGCCTGACTCTCTCGAGTGACCAATCTTATGTCAACTCTGTTTCTGATGTTCTCCATAGTCTTTCCGAATACGGAGTTATTCATCAACTTGAAAAAGTCTTTCTCAAAATCGTTCTGTGCCTTCGCCCTGAGATTCGTGTTAAGATCTATATACGGCTTTAGCCACGCTGACTCTTTGAATGTTATCCCTCTGTGAATCTTGGTGAGTTTAAGACCGAGAGATAGATAGAGTTTGAGAGTTTCGTGATGAATAACGTACTTTTTCTTATCGTTAAGATTGGGAATTAATTTCTCAACCTTATTCACGATGAGTCTCTCCGGTGCTAACGGATAATCGTTATGAAGGTCATGGAGTTTCTCGGGATAGGTGAGACTAACCTCAAGTATGCAGGACATACTCTTCCAATTCTTCAACTCCTCTTTTTTCATCCATTTAAAACCTTTAGTAGGTAGAGGTTTACACATTGCCCAACCGTAGAGATTGTTCGCATCGAGATAAGAGATGTACTTGGTAGGTTGATCGGGATCGTAATCTTTCATGTAAGGGTTGTTTGCCTTTCCATATCTCGTCGAGATCATTGAGACACCCCCTCGAATACCTTTCTCAACCATCATTAACATTTCATAATCATGCAATAACTCCAGTCTGACCTTGGTGATTTTTAAACATGCATCCCAAGCGAGCCCGGGCGCTGTGTAATAGAATGCTGGGTCAAGATGGTAATTATCAAGGCAAACATCCCTGAAGTTTTCAATTACGTCTGAGAGAAGGAGAACATCACTCTTGAGATAGAGGTCATGGTAATCTCTCATGGTCTTCATATTGAATGTTTTCCACACATTCTGTGCGTGTTGATAATCCTCTTCTGAGATTCTGCTGTCATTTAATATGGAGTGGAATGACTCTTTCGGTGGAAGTGATGTTGAAGACAGTTTACCGAAGTTATCGAACCAATCGTATGGAAATACACCCTTTCTTTTTATAAGGTCTAACTCATCACCTTCATAAAATTCTGTAATATTTTTAAAAGACTCTTTTGGTAGATTCTTCACCAAACTGTCGAGGCTCGCAGCCATGAATTTAAAAGAGTCAATGAATCTTATTTCACGCTTGACCTCTTTCTCTTCTCCCTTTTTATTAATGAATTTATCAACCAAGATATGTTTTGTGAATGAGATATACTTCTCCTCGTTGTTGGGTATGCAGTCTATCTTTCCCTCTGATTTACCGAGGTTTTTAATGAATAGATGACTGTCGTAACCGGAGAGATTATGAAAGATTACGGGATAGAACTTGGGTAGTCTGAATTTTAAATTACACATGTTATGGGCTGCACCTCTATACTTTCCTGTGAGATGACAGTGGTCACGGACTATTCTATAGTTTTCATCATCAGTATCTTTTAACTCTTCCTCACAGATGTGGCAGTGAGTTGCCCTTCTAAAGTCAATCTTATCTTCCTGTGTCATCACCATCTCCTTTGGTTTTTTAAACTTGTTATATATCTCCTTGATATCCTTCTCTAAAGACTCTACAAATAACTGAGGGATGTCTTCGTCAGTAGATTCAGCTGTGTACTTTACAAGTTTGGGATAGAAGAGGTTATCATCGAAGCATTTTATCAGATAGCAAAAACCTGAGGGTTTATGCTTTTGGTACTTATTGGTGAAGCTTTTACCATCGTCAGGTTGACATGTGTCTATCTTCTGTGTAAAACACTCGAAATCAGCATAGACCACAAATGGAACTCTCTGTTTTTTATAATGATTTTTAAAATAGAGTCTCCCTCCAGACATCTCAATCTTGACAGCCTCGTTATTCTGGCAGTACTCGGTATGTTTATCCAGTGATTTCACCGAGTAGAATGAGTTTAGACATCTATAGCAGAAATATATCTTACCATTATGATTACTTTTCTGCTTTGATAAAAGTTTTGACATGTTTTTAATCCAACAATAGTGATTAGTCTCTTCGTTTGCGATAAGGAAAAGGTTTATCACCTGTTCACAAGAGTGTTCATCTCTCTTGCTTATTCTCAGAGGGTACACAACCTTTTCATAACCGAATACATTGATTGCGTAATTGTTCTGCTTTTCAAACTTATCAATCTGTTTAAGTGATACAGGAAACTCAATACCTGCCCAGTCAAATTTCTTTGAATCCTCTCTCATCTGTTTACTGAGTCTCTCTCCATGTTCTTTAGCAGGAAACACTGCTGAGGTTACTGCCCACTTAAAACACTCATGATCATTCTCATTCTTTACGTTTATTATTGCCTTCTTATCTGCCAAACTACTTGGTAACTCAATATAAGAAGAAGCAGATAGTGGATTGAAAGGGTTAATGTTTATGTCTAGATGTTCGATTCGGTCGAATTGCCAACCGGAACCTCTGTTATTAAAATTCTGAATCAATTCAAAGATTCGGCTCGTAATCGTATTATAGATATCAGATAGATCGGTTGACTCTGTTATTATCACCGGGTCTGTGGCAAAGTAGCCCATATTGATATCGATATTGCCTGTTGCGGGATTCTCTTTGGTAAACCTTATGGTGAGAATTAACTTGACTTTTATAGATCCCTTAGTTTTTATGAGATTTATTACCCTCGGTTTTACAATGTTAATAAACGTCTTTTCATCCATACCGTCTACTCCTTTAACTCTGAATGTTTTGAAATAACCCTTTATGGCTGTCTTGTGCTCTTTGGGTGTGAGGTTATCATACCTCTTAAATATACGATTCACTCTCTCTTTAAGACTGTCAACTCTTTCATTCACAGTCTTTTTAATCGGTTCTGGTACTTTAGATATTATCCAGTCTGCAAACTTGTTTATCTCTCTCTTCACCGGCTTTGCAGCATTTGAGGCAAGATTCTTTAGTTGTGATACTTTTGAGGTATTTGCAGGTTTTGACGGTTCGAGAATGGGAATATCGATCTCAGGTATGGGTTGATCGATTATGTTTTGATGTATGGGAGGATCACCCACCGGAGTTAACACCTCTATAAGCTCCGCTTTGCGCAATCTGTAATACCCTTTGATGCCTCGCTCTTTGGCGAGAGCCTTCAAATCTTTGACTTTAAGATTCTCCATTGATTATATTGAATGATTCAATTCTTTAACCCATTTTTTCCTTTACATATTTTAAGGAAAAAAATCAAAAATCAAAAAAATCAAAATAGAAAAATTGAAATGTCCTAGCTCTCTCTTTCCCATGCTACTCGAGCAATACGAACGAAGTTGATAAACGTGATGACGTCATTACGTTGCTATGACAACTCCGATGTCAAAATAACACTGGTCATAACAAATTTTCATCTTTACCTAATTCAGCTGTGGTGATCGTTTTTCGATGGCATTGTTAATGACAGTCTGGTTAGTTCTCAAACTTGAGCGGTGTTGCCCCTAAAAAACCCAGTCGAGCCACCTTAACCCTCCCCTAAGGCCGGATACTCAGGCTACTAAAGAACTTAACCATTAAATTTGGAATGGCCGTAAAAAACCGAAAGGTCTGGAACTACTTGTGGAAAAGATCAAGAGATGGCCTTCGGACGAGGTTGGAGAGCGTCCCGGTACGAGCGGAAGTTTTCCATTCGTTCCGATTTTCCCAGCTCCGTTTACTTCGCGTCGTCCCGACTCACCTCCCCTGGGCCTACGAGGATGCGTCCAACCGGGCGCGTGCGTGCATGATCTCTTTAATCCATTTTACCTAAATTTCCAGGTTTTTAACGTCTGCTGCATTTCAACGGAAGATATTCTGCTGGTTTCAAAGAGTTTCGGTGTGTGGAAGTTCTAAGTCGGGAAATACGTGTGATTATCCGATAGTTTGTGTTTTCCCCACACAAACGATAAATTGGCCCTTATTGTTTACAACCATACACGTCCCCAGAGCTGCAGCCTGGTCCTCGATCGTAGCCGACAGGGCCTTCACATGTGATAAACAGGTGACTCTGAAGACACAGTTTGATTGACCAGATTAAAACAAAAGGAGCTTAAATTAAGCCAATCATATCAGCCGTTTTAAAATCCTTTACCATAAACAGCTGACAAGGTTTGATTTGATTGGTTAGATTTTAAAAACCTTTTAAAAATGTCCTTTGTTCAAATTCAACCAATCAAAGAGTCACCTGTGTCTCGTGCAAAGGCCCCGCTTGCCAAGATGGACAGCCGGCTCTGGGAACGAGAGTGATAATGTTTTACCCTTGGAGACTGGAAAACGGCGAAATGAGTAAATGGTACAACATTTTCCGACTGCAATGAAAGTATTACCTCAAAACGTAGTCCACCTGATTTCGACCGGATTTTCTTTTGATCGCCAACCGAAATTTCCGGGATATTTTGTTAAATGGCAAGCACCCTCGGGGATTGTCTTTTACCAGAAAATCCATCGCATTTCGGGTGGGAAAAAGTTTCTTTATCCTCTTCAAGGCCTAAAAGAAGGCGAAACCCCCGCGGGGGTAGGGTTTTTTCACCGTTCTATATGCCTTATATGTGGACCTGCCACTGAATAGGATATGGTTTTTGGCCCCTCTGCGCTGCATGGTACATGATTTCAAACGAGTCTGTCCTTATCAGGGTCTGCACCCGCCATAAGGCTATGGCCGCAAGTCTGTCGTCAAGTGTTTAGCAATCCAAAACTGGCTGAGGGTTGCGCAGTCTTGTCCCAGATTCCACACGGTCCAACAAGTTCACTACACCCAATCAGAATCAGGAGACTCAAGATAACCTAACCAGCGGATTACACAAGGAAAATGGCCAAGTTTTAAGTTTTGGATTTTATTTTCTGGGTTCGAACAAAACATCGCGACCACTTTTCCAGTACTTTTCAAGGACCAAATTGAATTTTCAAGGACCACTTTCCAGGAATATAATTTCACAGATGGTATATAAATGCAACATTCCAAGTCCAAGCTTACACGTTTCTAAGGATTCAGGTGTTTGCTTTATCTCCGTCTCTACATTTGTCTTTTTTCTTTATTAGCTGCTTTTCCACCAGGGGTTTGAAGGGTTTGAAGCTGTTTTACACGGAATAGAATGCCGAAGTCTATGCAAAGCAATTTGCTTTCGACCCCACTACATTCAAAGTTGAAAATGCAAGGACTTTTCAAGGAAAAATGGAATTCAAGGACTTTCGAGGACTCCCCTCTAAAATTCAAGGACTTTTCAAGACTGTGCGAAGCCCGTATTTAACTAATAAAGCAGGAATTCGCATTTGACAGAACCTTTTGTAGCAAAGTGTGGCTGGATCCGTTAACCAAAAGTTATGAAAATTCAGATCCCGGACATTTTTGCCGTGTAGTAGCACGAGAACCTCTGCGATTGAATCTTTTTTAGCTTCTGGCACACCTGCCCAAACTACAAATCAGACTTTTCCATTTCACATTTGATTTCCAAAGATTGTCTCCCAAAACATCTATCGCTATTCGAAACATTTTTTATTTCCACAAACTGTGGACGAAAAATGCAGGCTGGCAACAAATGTCAAGAAAGAGAACGAAGCTTAAAGAACAACAGAGACGGCAGGCTGAAAAGTAATGACATAATACAACTCTTACAAAGCATGCAGTTTAATCAGTATCATTTCTACACTTGGAAACCTTTCAAAAATAAATAACTCGACTACACGAGTCCTACATTCTTTCGTACTGCTGGGTTGTTGCTAGTTGATAACAATATGTACTACAGAGTAGCGCCTTCAACTAGATACATATAACTGAGAGACCGAACGTCGGTATTTTACCTGACAATATAGCGTCGAAAAAATCTCAATATTTACATGTTACATCTGAGGTGCAAACACTTCCCAGTTTCAACCTGGGATTGCCTTAGCGAAATCCAAAACCAAATCTTAAGAAAACAAATCGTTTGACAATCCTAGCTGGAGAAGCCCGGTAATGGTTGCAGCCTAAAGGCGCTTACCACTTCCAAGATCTGGCCGGCCGGACAAACAGCGCGAGATAATATACAACAATAATAGTGTCCATCAAAATTTCACGAATATAAGTCAATAAGTCAAACAAATTAATGGCCGTCGACAACTGAACTTCGTCCAAGATTGTGAATTTTCTAACTCACAAGCATGCACTTACTGAGGTACTAAGTGCAATTCTCTTCACACTGCAAAGGTTCCACATGGTACGAGTCAGTCCTTGGAACTAGTTCCGTCTCTTCCTGACTAAACTGCTGTGCTCTTAGCATCTCCAACCTCCTACTTATGACGTCAACAGAATGAAAATCAGTTCATCCGTAGGTCTCGTTGCTTTGTTGTCAGTGTGAGTTTTAGGAGGAGTTTAAATTCCTCATCTTCCTAGATGAAACCGTTTAAGTTCATTCAAAGCGGAAATAAATATTTTTAAATACATTTAAACTAAAAGTCTTCTCAGAAGTCTCTTGGTAAAAAGTAAGATAGCCGCTAAGAACGTCAGTAGTCCAGAGAGGGAGGGGAATGATCAAAGATAACAGATAAGTAGTCAAATCACATCGTATGACACTGAGAAAAATCAGTCGTGCCTCCATAGATTTCAATCTCAGGTAGCGCTTGCTGGATGGCGTCTCGAACATAATTAAAATCTTCTTCAGAATGATCTGTTTGGTGAATCCTCAGAAACCGAAGCTTCCGCAAGTTGCTGACGTGTGGCACGATAGATCTCACTGCGTGACCCAGTGGATTGAATGATAAATTCAGTTCATGCAGATCACGAATGAATTGAAAGCTCTCAAGCAAACCACACAAATCATGTTCATCCATATTTAACTTCTCAAGATTTAAATATGTCAAATCGGGGAAGAACCGGAGACTTTTGGTAAGTGGAGCAAGACAGCCTGTCACGTTGAAATCACTGAAATTAAGCTCGTTCAAAGGCAAAGTTTTGTTAAGTTTGCCAAACAACGCCTCCATTTCCTCGGTTTGCAAAATGCTTCCAACCACCCCAGTTAAACTAAGTTTCAGTAATGACGCCATTTCAGGAAGTGACCGACCGAATGCCGCGGCTACTGTTGGAGTCAGGCTTATTCCATAAAGATTCAGACTCTCGAGAAACTTGAGTGTGAAACTTGCCGTTGTGTTTACTTTCGCTGAACAGCAATGCGAGTTCTGCCGGCCACATAGGTCATGTTCATCCATGTTTAACTTAACAAGATTCAACTCTCTCAAATTGGGGAAGAAATGTAGCATGTTAGTAAATGGAGCAAGAAATCCTCTCACGCTGAAACCACTGAATGTAAGCCTGTACAAAGGCAACGTTTTGTTTAATCCGCCAAAGAGCGCTTTCATCTCCTCAGCTTCCAAAATACTTCCATTCTCCCCGGTAAACTCGAGAGTGTTTAAGGACGACATTTTAGAAAGTGACTGACCAAGCACTGCGCAAACTGCTGGAGTCAGGGCTATTCCATCCAGATCCAGTCTCTTCTCAACTCGTTCGTGTGTGAGACTAAACGTTGTGTTCAATTCTCTCGTGAAGTAATGAAAGCTGAAGGAATCCCGCTGTTTCCCCCGTACGTTCATTGCTGTCAGATTGCAAATGAATCCAAAGTTCTGCAGCAGGCCACACTGGTCATGTTCATCCAACTTTAACCTGGTAAGCTTTAATTCTTTCAAATTGGGGAAGAAGCGAAGGGTTTTATTGAGCGGAGCAAGACAGCCTGCCACGTTGAAACCATTAAAAGTAAGCTTGCTCAAAGGCATTATTTTGTTAAATCCTCCAAACAGCGCCACCATATCCTCAGCTTCCAAAATACATCTACCCACCCCAGTTACCTCAAGTTCCTGCAAGGACGACATTTCAGGAAGTGACCGACCAAGTGCCGCGGCCAATGTTGGGGTCAGGCTTATTCCATCCACGTTCAGTTTGTCGTGAGTCCGGTGCGAGAAACTACTGGCTGCATGCGAATCTGTTGTGTAGCAGCGTACAGGCCCCTGATCTTCAGCCCGTACGCTTAGTGTTGTCAGGTTAGGAAGAAATCTCAAGTTCTCCAGTAGACCACACTGGTCATGTTCATCCATTCTTAGTTTTTCAAGCTGCAACTCTCTCAAATTGGGAAAAAAGCGAAAGCTATTGATGAGTGCAGTAAGAGAGCCTCCCACGTTGAAATCTCTGAAAGTAAGCTTGTACAAAGGCAATGCTTTGTTGAATCCACCAAACAGAGCCTCCATTTCATTAGCTTGCACCACGCTTCCGTCCACCCCAATTAACTCGAGTACTTGCAAGGACGACATTCCAGGAAGTAACCGACCGAGCGCCTCGGTTACTGCTGGAGTCAGGCTTAATCCATCCAGGTTCAGATGGTCAAGAGTTTTGTGCGGTGTAGCTGTGTTTTCCTCCGCTGTGCAACAATGTGCCTGGCTCAGTGGTTTCCCCTTAACGCTCAGTATCTTGAGATTAGGAATGAATGTTAAGCTCTCCAGCAAACCACACAAGTTATGTTCATCCATATTGAATTCTTCATTGAACCCTCCAAGATACAACACTCTTAAACTGGGGAGGAAGCGAAATCTTTTGGTAAGTGGAGCAAGACAACCTCTCACGCTGAAACCACCGAAAGTGAGCCCGTGCAATGGCAACGGTTTGTTAAGTCCGCCAAACAGCGCCTCCAGATCCTCAGCTTGCAAAATACTTCCAGGAACCCCTTTCAACGTAAGTTCTTTTAAGGCCAACATTTCAGGAAGCAACTGGCCGAGCGCTGCGGCTGCTGCTGGAGTCAGGCACATTCCACTCAGTTTCAGTTCCTTGAGAGACCTGTGTGTAAATCCACTGACTGTGTTTACTTTCGCTGTACAGCAATGTGGGTTACAACTCAGTGGTCTGCCCCATACAGTCAATTCAATAAGATTAGGAACGTATTGTAAGCCGTCCAACAAACAACACAAGTTATGTTCATCTACACTGAACCCACCAAGACGCAACATCATCAAATTAGGGAAGAAGCGGAAACTCTTAGTTAGTGGAGCAATACTGCCTTCGACGCTGAAATCACACAAGGTAAGATCGTACAAAGGCAATGTTTTGTTGAATCCTCCAAACAGTCCATCTAACTTCACAGTTTGCAAAATGATTTCATCCCGCGCCAAAGTAAGCGCGAGTGTCTTTAGGGATGACATTTCAGGAAGAGACTGACCGAGCGCTGCAGCTGCTGCTGGAATCAGGCTTATTCCATCAAGGTTCACACTCTTGGAATTTCTGCCTTCAAAACTATTGGATGTTAATGTTAATTTCGCTGTGCAGAAACCCGAGTGATCCAAACGTTTGCTTTCTACCCTTACGTTGGTAATGTTTGAAATACATCTTAAGCTCTCCAGCAGACCGCACTGGTCACGTTCATTCATGTTGATCTTTTCAATCTTCAACTCTCTCAAATTGGGAAAGAAGCAGAGGCTTTTGATGAGTGCAGTTAAGCAACCTCTCACGCTGAAACCACCAAGAACAAGCTTGTGCAACCGCAGCATTTTATATAATCCGCCAAACAGCTTTTCTATGTCCTCAGCCTGTAAAGTGCTTCCATCCACTCCAGTTAACTCGAGTTCTAGCAGTGACGACATTTCAGGAAGTGACCGACCAAGTGCTGCGGCTACTGCTGGAGTCAGGCTTATTCCATCCACGTTCATTTTGCCGTGAGTCCGGTGTGAGAAACTACTGCCTGTATATGAATCTGTTATGTAGCAGCGTACAGGCCCCTGATCTTCAGCCCGTACGCTTAGTGTTGTCAGGTTAGGAAGAAATCTCAAGTTCTCCAGTAGACCACACTGGTCATGTTCATCCATTCTTAGTTTTTCAAGCTGCAACTCTCTCAAATTGGGGAAAAAGCGAAAGCTTTTGGTGAGTGGAGCAAGACAGCCTCTAACGCCGAAACCACTGAACGTAAGCTTGTATAAAGGTAATGCTTTGTTGAATCCACCAAACAGAGCCTCCATTTCATTAGCTTGCACCACGCTTCCGTCCACCCCAATTAACTCGAGTACTTGCAAGGACGACATTTCAGGAAGTAACCGACCGAGCGCCTCGGCTACTGCTGGAGTCAGGCTTAATCCATCCAGGTTCAGATGGTCAAGAGTTTTGTGCGGTGTAGCTGTGTTTTCCTCCGCTGTGCAGCAATGTGCCTGGCTCAGTGGTTTCCCCTTAACGCTCAGTATCTTGAGATTAGGAATGAATGTTAAGCTCTCCAGCAAACCACACAAGTTATGTTCATCCATATTGAATTCTTCATTGAACCCTCCAAGATACAACACTCTTAAACTGGGGAGGAAGCGAAATCTTTTGGTAAGTGGAGCAAGACAACCTCTCACGCTGAAACCACCGAAAGTGAGCCCGTGCAATGGCAACGGTTTGTTAAGTCCGCCAAACAGCGCCTCCAGATCCTCAGCTTGCAAAATACTTCCAGGAACCCCTTTCAACGTAAGTTCTTTTAAGGCCAACATTTCAGGAAGCAACTGGCCGAGCGCTGCGGCTGCTGCTGGAGTCAGGCACATTCCACTCAGTTTCAGTTCCTTGCGAGACCTGTGTGTAAATCCACTGACTGTGTTTACTTTCGCTGTACAGCAATGTGGGTTACAACTCAGTGGTCTGCCCCATACAGTCAATTCAATAAGATTAGGAACGTATTGTAAGCCGTCCAACAAACAACACAAGTTATGTTCATCTACACTGAACCCACCAAGACGCAACATCATCAAATTAGGGAAGAAGCGGAAACTCTTAGTTAGTGGAGCAATACTGCCTTCGACGCTGAAATCACACAAGGTAAGATCGTACAAAGGCAATGTTTTGTTGAATCCTCCAAACAGTCCATCTAACTTCACAGTTTGCAAAATGATTTCATCCCGCGCCAAAGTAAGCGCGAGTGTCTTTAGGGATGACATTTCAGGAAGAGACTGACCGAGCGCTGCAGCTGCTGCTGGAATCAGGCTTATTCCATCAAGGTTCACACTCTTGGAATTTCTGCCTTCAAAACTATAGGATGTTAATGTTAATTTCGCTGTGCAGAAACCCGAGTGATCCAAACGTTTGCTTTCTACGCTTACGTTGGTAATGTTTGAAATACATCTTAAGCTCTCCAGCAGACCGCACTGGTCATGTTCACTCATGTTGATCTTTTCAATCTTCAACTCTCTCAAATTGGGAAAGAAGCAGAGGCTTTTGATGAGTGCAGTTAGGCAACCTCTCACGCTGAAACCACCAAGAACAAGCTTGTGCAACCGCAGCATTTTATATAATCCGCCAAACAGCTTTTCTATGTCCTCAGCCTGAACAGTGCTTCCATCTACTCCAGTTAACTCGAGTTCTAGCAGTGACGACATTTCAGGAAGTGACCGACCAAGTGCTGCGGCTACTGCTGGAGTCAGGCTTATTCCATCCACGTTCATTTTGCCGTGAGTCCGGTGCGAGAAACTACTGCCTGTATATGAATCTGTTATGTAGCAGCGTACAGGCCCCTGATCTTCAGCCCGTACGCTTAGTGTTGTCAGGTTAGGAATAAATCTCAAGTTCTCCAGTAGACCACACTGGTCATGTTCATCCAAGTTTAACTTTTCAAGCTTTAAGTTCTTCAAACTGGGGAAAAAGCGAAAGCTTTTGGTGAGTGGAGCAAGACAGCCTCTAACGCCGAAACCACTGAAAGTAAGCTTGTACAAAGGTAACGTTTCAATAAATCCGCCAAACAAATTTTCCATGTCCTCAGCTTGCAAAGTACTTTTATCCACCGCAGTTAACTCAAGTACTTGCAAAGATAACATTTCAGGAAGTGACCCGCCGAGCGCCGCAGCTGCTGCCGGAGTCAGGCTTATTCTATTCAGCACCAGTCTCTCGAGAGTCTTGTGTGTGATACTAGTAACCAGTGTGTTTACCGCTGGAGAACAGCAATTACTCAAATCAAGGCCAAGAGTCATGGTGTTGTTAAATCGTGGTAACAAACTGGCAAGCTCTACTGCTCCAGCCGATGTAAGATGGACACCGACATCAGGTTGAATGCACCAATCGGAAGTGCCAATTGTCAAAGAGCACTTACTGGGGTATGGTACTTGTTCCAAAAGATCACATACGGAGTCATCGCTCTTTTGAGCTTCAATCCTATTCAAATGCTTACAATTTTGAATGACTGCACCAAGATCTTTCACTGTTTGGCCAATGAGGTTGTAAAAACGTAAAAAACTCAAGAATTTGAGACTTGACTGCTCTGAAAACATACTTGCAGTAACCGATGGAGCAGAATCGGGAGAAGATTCCGTAAATAGTGTGACATGGTCATCACACTGCAGGAACAACTCTGTTATGTAAAACTGAAATTGACCATTACGGAAACAAAGTATTGAACTGAAAAAGCACGGTAAACGTCCAAACACGTCTTCATCTGAGAGAACTTTAGAACTATCTGGTATTGTTAGTGGCATCTGTAAACAATTGAGAAACTTCAGTGACTGGTACATTACTGAGTCTTCTCTGTCATCAAACGGAATGAAACGAAAAAGAAAAACACAACTTTGTGCTAATTGAGTCGGGATTTTGACTTTGGGCATGAGTTTATAAAGTGGTCTATTTTCGGTTACAAGGACGATTCTACCAGTGCAATCAAATAAACAAGTTAAGAGTTCAGCTTTAGAGCGAACTTCTCGAAAGGAATCGAAAAGAAAGTCTGTGAACCTCTCATGCCTATCAGTGATGTCAGACAGTGGCACGCCCGTCTCTTTTTCTACATCTGGTATTGTCTTTGAAAAATCCAATGTTGGGTCAGAGATTCTGACTGACGACAAGTGCTGAAAAACCTTCATTGCTCCTTCGTCAGACAAACCACAAGTGAACTGGAAAACATTTTCCAAGGCCTCACAATCCTCCAATGTGCTAGCACGCTGTTCAACTCCACCAAGATTTCCTTCAGGGACACATCTGTAGGTGATGTACCATGCCGCTAAGTATTCTTGTATGCTCTTGTGGATGAAGGATACCATCTCCATTGGTTCCAGACTTGGTCCGTACTCAGATAGTTGAAGAAGACCAACAATGATACTTTCTTCACCACGCACTTTCTCAGGCAGTTGATCAAATTCGAACATCAGATCACCTTTAAGAAGACCTTCCAAAGCAACCTTTCCTACTTCTGCGAGGATGTCCTTGTAATTCTCTTCATTTAGTCTCGAGACGTGAGAGGCAGAGTGCTTTCTGTGGCTGTGCTGTAAAATGTGTTTCATAATTGCGCGAAACAATTTAGTTTTACTTTCAGTAAGTTCCATCAACTTCTCCTTTTCTTCCTTCCACAGCAAGCAAAAAAAGAGAGTCAGTAATGGAACTCTTGCTAGGTCTTCCATGTTACTTTTCCATAGGAAATTTACCAGACCATGCACCTGAGTTTGGTCATCCAGCATTTTTCTCATAAAGTCCTCTCTATCAGACATATTAAACCCGGTGATCTCAGCTTGTACGCTGGCAGTTCCTCGTATCTCATCTGCCCTTGAAGATCGAGTGGTTACCAAGACAGTACAGTCTCTCAGAATATCTCCGTGGAACATCTTGAAGACTGGAGAGTTGCTTCTGCTGCCATACTTTTCTTCTGCTTCGCTGCCGGTGCGATACTCATCATACCCATCTAAGACAACCAGCACTTTCTCTTGGTTGTTACGGATATAAGAGAGGAGCTCATCTATTGATTTTTCTTCTTCCTCTGGAAACAAGCGTGAGTGACTCATGATATCTCTTAACGTCTGGCACTTGGAGACTTCTTTGAGGCTAACAGAAACAACAAGCTCAAATTTCCTCAGCGCGTCCTTCCGTAGTTCATCACTTTTTGCCTCTTCAAAATTCCCACCATCTGTACTCAAATCGTCGGTACCTTCAATAACGTCCTCATCTTCTTTACTGAATGTAACTTCATCATCGTTGAATTTCTTCATTGCATCTTCCCGTTCCTCGGCTTCTTCTGCCTTTGCCTCTTGAAGATTCGACCAATCTACAAGCAGCCTTTTAACGAAAGTAGTTTTTCCAATCCCAGTCTCTCCTTGCACGAGAATTCTCTTTGGCACGGTTCTGCCCTTGGTTTTCGTACGGAAAAGTTCGGTGTAATGGCTCAGTTCCTCTTTTGATGACCCAGCTGTGGTTTGTTCTTCTTTCACCCATGACAGTCGAGTGTAGATCTGTTCAAGGTCCACTTGAAATGCTGAGGACCATACAGTGGTGGGCACCTTGGCTGTTTTTTGATAATGCTCCGCAAGCATCCTCTGAGAGCATTTCACATCAAAAGTATCCACAGAAAAAGACTCTGATGAAATAAAATGTAACGGCGAACTAAGAGAGTAACGAGAAGTAAACTAACAATAATAATAATAATTAACATTTATATCGCGCAAATTTCATGTGAATATGATCAAATGCGCGTTACAAAGAAACATGCAAACAAATTAACATCTTAAGGATCCCAACTGGCAGGAGGCTGACCAGTTGGCTATTTACAAAGCGTGATGGAGTTGAGTTCTGGTTTGGGAGACACAGTTTTGAAGTTGCAAACCCCAACTGCAAACCCTACGAAACAAAATTGAATTGGGGTAGAGCGGGACAAAACACTTTTTATCCGCTTGAAAGCCAAGACATTTTCGAAAATGCTCGAAATATGTTTGTTTCAACTAGTTTTGAGCAAGATTGTAGCTTCACAAAAGGTTGTGTTCGAAGTTGAGCAATCTGTTGATTTCCAAAGGATCTCAAAAAACAGAAAACAGCGACAGATATAAATGTTATGTAATACTCATTTATTTTTTCGTGCATAGTATAACGACAGCCAAGTAAAGAAGAGTAAGCTAAGCTTTTAAACATCTTTTTTGAAGTCGCGTATATTATTGTCTATCAAAACGAAAAAGAAAAAAAAATTTTGATGGATAATTCTGTTCCAAGTGAATATTATTGAAGCTATCTATCTTAAATTATACACAAACTTTAACCTATAACAGAATTGTATTTTAACAACTTGAATAACAAAATTTCAAAGAGTAAAATTTGACTGTTTGATGTTTTAAACTTAAAAATGGCCTTAAACTAATATCTTAAATTCTCATTGGTTTATGTTAACTTCTACACTTTGTACGTTAAATTGATTTGTTTACTCGATACGGCTGCGTCCTTATATACATGTACAATAACTACTATTTTGCCTTGTGAGCAATGCGACTGTACTAACTCGAACTATAATCAGTGGACTGACGTCTAATCTACATTCATTGAAATGTCTTGTAACAATTAATGAAAGGTGTGCGTGATCTACACCTCTATCAGAACATAAATTATTAGCCCAGTTTCACTAATGTCATCTAAACTGAATACATAATCGGTTGTCACATGCAGTTAGCCTCTGATTGGTGCTTATACGACAAACCTTTCTATGGCCAGCTACATTCCAAGCTAGCTCAGTGGTCAAATTGATTTAAACTAAATTTAGAGCATTTTAGTGTGCCCCTCAATGACAAAAGAATTTTTTTTTCTTTGTAAAAGGAATTAAAAATCTAACTAACCTGGTTTGATTTCTTTCACTCTCTGACTTTTTAGTTCTTGTTCCAGTTGTTTGACTTTGTTGCTTGTCTCAGCCACGTCATGTTTTACTTTTGCAACACCATGCTCCAGTTGTTCTACTTTGTCATCTGTCTTAGCAAACCCTTGCTCTAGTTGTTCTACTTTGTCATCTGTCTTGACAAACCCTTGCTCCAGCTGTTCTACTTTGTCATCTGTCTTGGCAATCCTTTGCTCTAGTTGATCCATTTTGTCATCTGTCTTGGCAATCCCTTGCTCTAGTTGATCCATTTTGTCATCTGTCTTGGCAATCCCTTGCACTAGTTGATCCATTTTGTCACCTGTCTTGGCAATCCCTTGCTCTAGTTGATCCATTTTGTCATCTGTCTTGGCAAACCCTTGTTCCAGTTGTTCTACTTTGTCATCTGTCTTGGCAAACCCTTGCTCCAGCAGTTCTACTTTGTCATCTGTCTTGGCAAACCCTTGCTCCAGTTGTTCTACTTTGCTTTCTGTCCTAGCAAGTCCCTTTTCCGCATCTTCCACTCGGATTAACAATTCTTCACTAAAGGTTTTCTCAATTGACGCAAGTTTTTCCAATATTTTTTCATTCTCTTTCATCTGTTGGTCTTTCCACTCCAGCACTTCTTTGAGCTGTTCATTGTGTTCCTCCAGTTGAACGCTTGTTGCCGATTGCTGCTCTTGCATGGAAGTCAAAGTGCTTTGGAGTGAATTAACACCATGCTGCACGAGAGAAAGAAGATTTTGATCCACGGCATGTCCCATAACCAGCTGGCAACCTACAATTAGACAAATATCTGTCAATGACTCCACAAAAAGGGGATTCATGCTAGTTAGGGGTTGGTATTTAGTTTGGCTGATTGCAAAATTTTTGTTGGTAGAGGTGGCTATGAATAGGATGCAGTAGGTTGACACTTAGCAGGGAACTGTGTGAGTCGAGGAAGGTAGAGGATGGAATTTCACAGGGGTTGGTAAGAATTGGGCGTGGTGAGGGTGGAAGACGATGGGGTGTGGTAGTGGCAGTGGGGATGAGTTGTGATTCCCTAGGTGCAGAGTAAATATAGCACAATAGAGGTGCATCACACTATTAAAAACAAAACTACTACAGTAGCAAACTGATGGGGTGTGTCAGATCAACGGCGCTTTGGTGTATAACAACACGTTATAGCCTGCGGTTTTCTTGGCAGCTATTACTACCAGTAAATCCATACCAACCATGGGGCAAGTGATACTTTCATTTTAATTTTTATTTAACCTTTTTGGGTGCCTTGTCTTTTCTATACAGCCTGATATAATAATCTCGTTTCCCATTTATTTCTAGATGCCACAAGAAAGCATGATCCAAATTATCAACATTCCATGTTATGGCTCTGAGTGGTATTTGTGTATGCCCGGGTAATGTGATCATGGGAGTTGCAGACTATTGAACTCTCAATGAGTATATTTCATTATAAAGATATGTGATAATTTAACTATGCAGTGCTCATGCAAGCAACAACTCTCATCTGAACTCTTACAATTATTTGATGAGAGTACCTGAGCATTCAGGTGGTCAGTTGATAAAAGCACACAAGAGTTGGTGACCAAACCAGAGTGAGAGTTTGGACTTTTGTCAACTCTGATCTCATTTTAATTGTGCTCAGACTTTGATCACCATATCTATCCTGCAATTATCATGCTGTCATCAGTTTGAAGGTTTTGAGTCAAATTTCAGACATTGCCTTCGTGGAAGAAATGAATATGTGCAAAAAGAACACTATTTTCTCAGGTTTTGCTGAAAGATCAGATTGTCATTCATAGTCAAAATGCATGAATCATTCTGCTGAATAGTAATTACAATCCAGAGTGGTGATTATTCTTTGATTGAAATTGAGTAATCTGGTCATTCAACCAAGGCCCCCAAATTATTTAACAATTAGACCCATAGCCTGCAAGGGCTATGGGTCAATAGCCCACAAGGCGAAGCCGAATGGGCTATTGACCCATGGCCCTTCAGGGCGAAGGGTCCAATTGTTTTAGTATCACCCAACTAGTCGGACAGACAAAGCAATAATAAAGTTAGCAAATGCAAGTTGAAGAAAGATTTATTTGGGAATGTAATGAAAGAAAGCGTCACAAATTTTGCTACTCGATGACAATTACTAATAGTCCTCTAGTAGCGTAGCCAATCAAAATGCAGGATTTACATTAATATTAGTCCACTAGTTGGGTGATACTAATAACAATTATTCACTGAAGGGAAAGCAAATACTGATGAATATTTACCAGAAGAAAGTCATGGTAAACTTTCGCCAATCTTCACTGAGCCTGAGGCAAATAATTCCAGTGAAGCTTAGCAATAAAAAAAACCTCTACAGCTCTTCAACTCTAGCAGGGTGAGTATAGTATACCTCTAGCTCCAAGTGTACCAACCCTGAATAGCACACAGCTAAAAGTATAAACCAAAAACATTATTGCCAGTGCAAAAGAATTCTGGCAAAGTGATTTGCTCACACTATCAGCATGCACTATTTGATTATGGTACACACTTACTAATATGCTGAATTTGATTGTGGGGCTTGGCTAGCAAAATTATACAATTGAATGATTTCCATGAATCAGGTGATCATTCAAAAGAAAATCAGCTATTTTAAATTATTTTAAATAAGCTATTCTAAATGGTTACCTTTTGTTATCCAGTCAGAGAGTTGATCTAAAGTGGTCTTCTCCATACCACCAGTCAGCCCCAGGCTTTTCACCAAGGTCTCCAGCTTGGAGAAACAATCATTGAAGAGCACTTCAGTCCAGTCAGTGACATTACAATGGCCCCATTTGTTCCTGACATTTTCCCTGACATCATCAGCTGAAGTCTGAATGGAAGTCAGTGGATTTGGCGAGTGGAAAATAGGTGCAGGATTGTTAAATCCCAACAGGCGAAGGATGGCACTCATGTCCAGTGACTCATCAAAGGCTGAAAACTCGGCAAGATAATCTGGCAGAAACAACTTGGCCAAGTCTACTGAATTGTTGACATTGTAGTTGTAGAGGTTTTTATGCTTGCCACGCAAATGAAGATTGTTGTTAACATTTTGGAATTTCAAGTGTTTAAAGCTTGGATCAGTATTGACATGATGGTATGTCAGTGTCTTTAGGGTACAAGGTGTGGTCAGACCACTGCAGTATATGTCCAGGTTTGCATAATAAGTGTCCATTCCTTGTTTGATGAAATCTCTCAATACTGGAGCTGCTACTTTGTTCATGGCAATTCCAACCACAAGCCATCTCTTCTCCTCATCAGAGAATATCATCTTCAGTTTAGAAATTTGCTTTAATTGTTGTTACAGGTATGTAGGTTATACATGTAAGGAGCTGGAAAAAGACAAATAAAGGAAAATAGGGTATAAGCAAAGTAATGTAACTAATAAATATGCCTTTTTGTGACCAGTTTAGAAAAATGCAGACATAATAAAGTAAACAAACTTTAGTGTGCATTGTAGGGTGCAATGATATTCCAACTTGTCCTTGGGGCCGACAGAAGTAAGAATTAACCATTGTGTGCTAGCCGGATTTGCTAGCCAGATGGCCTCAGTGGCTTTATTTCATCTGCCAAGCAAAAAGTCTCAAGATGTTGCCCATAAGGCAAGTGATGGATAAAATCCACTAGCCTGACAGCAAAATTCACTAGCCTTGTGGACTATTGGACAGGACTTTGTTTGCACACTGACCAGTATGGCTCACAAATATTCAGGAAAAATGAACTAGCCTTTAAGAATCATTCAAATGATGACAAAGAACTGACTTGCAGCTCATAAGCTATACTGTAGAGATAAAAAATGTAATAACAACATAATGTATAAGTTCGTGCATTTATCACTACAAAAATTTAATAAAACTGAAATGCAGTTCTGAACCTACATGTACCTTTTTAAAAACCATGTTGCATTAACAAACTGTTGGTTGTGTGATTCAAACAGCAGATAATTGACTTGTTGGTTTAAACCCTACTGTGAAGAAATGAATAAAAAATACTGTAAAATATATAGTATAGAAAATTAGAGTCTTAAAAGACGAGAGTTAAATTGCTCCATTAACCTGCAGGTCATATACTGCACTGGGAAGATACAAAATTTTATATCTTAATTTAATAATTAAAAGGTCCTTTACAAATTTTGGTAATAAACAACCAGCAGCAGGAACTGAAATTTATGTAGTTCTGAATTAACCTTAAATGTGTTAAACAACTGCTGACTGTAATGGGTCTCCTTTTACCCATTGACTCCTGAGTTTTTAAATGGACATTTAGCACTACACAAGCCTTATAATCTGTGGCTCGCTTTATTTTTTCCAAGATGGTACAGCGAAATGACTCAGAACTTCATTAAATTTGAAGATTGAGGCTAACATTCCTTTTAATAACTTTCAGGCAAATTAAATAGCTTGGTTGTTTAGTTGTGCTTCTAAAAAAAATCTGCAATCTTTTAGTTTGCTTGTTTAATTACTTTTTTTGCATATTTTCTGTTAATTTTTTGTGATTTATTGCTTTTTCAGTTGCCTTTTTCATATATATATGGGAACATTTTCTGCTGAAACATCAAGGGAAGTGGTAATTTTTGACTGAGATGTCATTGGGAGGGTAGGTCAATTCTTGGCAGTGATTTTTGACAAGAGCAATTCAATTCCTTAGTTTATTGCATGCAGCTATGGCCCAATCCACCCTTACATGCCTGTTTAGGCATTCTTCCAAAGACTATTTCCAAGTTCATCAGTTGATTAAAAACACCTTCTGACATGAAGGGTGCATGATGGCCAAAAGTGTTGCAAGGTCAGCTACTACAGTATGCTTGGCCAGTTTAAAGGTCAATGGGTTACTCTAACATGCTTTTAAAGATTTAATGAGCTTCACTGCAGTCTGTTCATCTGGAATTCACACATACACAAACACAAAAATGTTATTAAGCTATCATCAATTGATTACTGATTAAAATTTGAAAAAATATATTCTTAAACTAGTCAATAACAATCAGTCAATGATTACAACATTTGCTCTGTTGATTAATTTTCATTGATTGGGCACACGGTGACACAGAAAAGGTCATTCCATTTGATATCCACACACCCTCCCCCCGCCCAGTAGATAAGACTTCTGTTGGGCTTTGGAAGTCAGTTCTGAAGAGCTGCTCCATCAGCATCATTTGATCTTTCAAAAAACAATTATTATAGGAAAAAAGTTGGCTTTTTCTGGGGAATGAAAATAATCAGGTTATTTCTGAGGGGGGTGGTGGGGGAAGGGAGGCCATCATGTTGGTAATGATATTTTTCTTGGTGGGGAGGGAGGGGGAGGAATATAATTGACACATTATACCGGAATCATTTCGAGCATAATACTATAGGTGGAGCATCGAGCATAATGCCAGCATAATAGTGCCATTTTGCCAGTGCCATTTTGCAATGTTCATAACAGTTATTTCATTTTTTAGAGCTACTATTGTCCATAGTAAAGACTGCAAAATTTCAAGATAGTTACTGTTCTAGGTGGTTTCCTTTACTATTGAGCAGGTTTAGCTCTTTTAAGGCCTGGTTACTATCATTATGCCAGGCTCCTAATAAGGGGGCCTGGGGGGGGGGGGGGGGCACTCCCATATTTTATATAGGTATGTGGTGCTGTGAAGGGTGTGGTTTTCAGGCAGTTTTGTCTGGGAAAGGGTATAGATAGCAGAGAGTTTTGGTCTAGAATAGGGTATCATTTGCCAGGAAACTGATCAGTGGTATGAAGAATTAAAGAATTAGAAACTCGGAAGAGAAAGAGGCTTTCCTAAACGTAAATAAAATCATCGCGGCAACGTTGTTGACAGATGGTTATCCATTAAAACTTGTCATTAAAAACACTAATAGTGCTCACTAACAGTTCTAAAAATTAGCAAGTCTGGGATAGGGTAGGGATTTCATTTTCTAGTCTAGTATAGGGTTGCAAAATCAGCTGCACATGGTCTGGTATAGGGTAAGGGTTTCCGGGTCCCAGCGGCACACCCCCACCAAAAAATATAAATAGTGCCCAACCCCCCCCCCCCCTCCCCTCAAGGAAAAATTCTACGGCATAAATACAAGCATAATAGCAACAGTCAAGCATAATTTGGAGCATAATAGTTGGTTTTGATGGCAATGTCAAAAGGCATGATACTCAATTTTAGGAGCATAATGTGTCAACCCCTACTTATCTCGTCTACAGCAGCAGGGCTGCAAATAACGGCCGGTCAACGGACAATGTCCGGCCAAGATGACTATTTGTCCGGACAAAATGTCGGTTTGGCGGTCATTTTGACCGGTCACGTACAAAAATAACTAGAAAAATTAATTTATTTGCATTATTTTTGGAAATTATAAACAGTTAAATCATAAAATATCTTAGCAGCTTGCAGTCACAAAAACGGAGAGTGCAGATGAGACGGTCACGTTCTGCGGCTTTGTGAAGTTTTAGCGGTAGCATACGCTGAACGGACAACAGTGAATATCGCATCAATCATCGTCTAGTTTCAGTTGTCGGGCGGGCCAGGAAAAATAGCTAGCACTCGAAAATGGTTTATTAAATATCTGTTGAAAATGGTTATATACATTTTTGCTTCGAGTTTAGCTGGAATTTTTCGAAGGATCGGTAAATCCATTTAGTGAACAATTGACCGCAAAAGCCATCCGCTAAAATTAAAACTTTCGCTTCAGCATGAACATGTGAATAATTGGCTTGTGTGCAGAATTTCACTGCTTTGAAATTATCGATATTTTGACGCTTTTGAATACATTTCTTGGCTTCATCTTAATTGAAATTTAATTCGAAACAAAGTTTATTTCAAGCTTCTTTCATTTTTCAATCTTTAGTTCGAAATTTTTGGCTTTTGAGCACGAACAGATTTGACATGCTGGTGGTGTTATCTGATACGAATCTTGCGGAGAGATTTTGCTTTTTCGTTGCTCACAGTCTCACTTTACCGCTTTGTTTTGAGTTGTGTTTATCGGTTTAGAAAATTACTTTCACCAGTGGTGCTTTAGAAAATACAAAGGAGTGTTTTCATTAACAATGAAAGTAAAAGGTTGCCAGTGTTCATTTTGTGGAAGGAATTCTGCAGTCAGGCTCCTCTCTTCACGCCACTGCGATTTGTAAATAAAGTTATCATGATAGTTCTCAAATTACCGTTTTTCTGCACCAACATAAATACTACAGTGCTATTGAATTATTGACAGTTTCAGTTGAACAGAATGAAAACCTACCTTCTACCAGAGGTTTTAAGATATTTCAGATTTTCTACAAAGTCTCGATGTTTTTGCAAGCTTTTAAAATGATTACGCTCAGAGATGAAAAAAATTATGGCGAGTAGAACGTAGCCTGAGGCCATTGCTTGTGGAAAAAAATCGAAATGCAAATAGCGAATATATTTAGTGATACTTTTATCGATTAAAACTTTTATATGACGGATTTTCATGAGCATATTTTTGGCTTAATAGGCTATTTCTTCAAAAGAAATATTTTCTATATTTTGACCGGTCAAAAACGAGACGTGACCGAGCTAAAATTGGTTTGGCCGGTCAACAAGACCGGCCACTATCCAAAAATTATTTGCAGCCCTGAGGAGGGAATGAGGATATAAAGTGGAGTGGCACAAATGAGTTGCACTCAGGCATGCCAGCTCTTACGGTTCTGCCGTGAGTCTCACGTTTTTTTTATCTTTTCTCACGGCCACACGACAAGACTCCCAATCTCATGGTTTTTTAGGGGAATTCATTGTGAAATGAAATATTACCTTGTTGAGAAAAAAATGGAAAATAAATGGGAATAATAGTGCAATAAAGTGATAACTAATAAAGCAGAACACTGCACTATTACATTTTGTTTCGTACGGTGTGCTTGTGTTTACCATTTTTTGCCTTGTCCCTAGGCCTTTGCTTAGTAATTTTATGCAGCGGTTATTATGATATAAAGTTAAACATTAGCCAAACGAACCAACGAACCAAATCTCAATCATTTCCTTTAACTTTGACATATGATTGATCTTTTTCTGGTACTTGTTGACAGGTATTTCTTCACTCAACACTTTTTTCCACAGATTTTTGCAAACAAGAATGCGTGTGTTTAGGTTTGTCGAACGCTTGTAGCTTAGTAACCAGGCATTAGATCGAACACGTTGGGACTAGGCCAAGAACGATGTTTGTTTACTCAAGTTACAAGATGGAGGGAGCTTCTGCTGTTCATGGTGACCCACAAATAGATTTGAGAGCCAACTGTCGGAGATAAACTTGTTGCACAAAGAGAGTTTTGTAATCAATTTCTCATCAAAGTGCTAAATGGCAAAGTTCGACCACACAAATACTCGATTTTTAGATTATGATATTTTAGTGATAATTTTTTGTATTAACATTGTAGCTTAGCTTTTAAATTTTTAACTTACATTTAGATTTTTAATTAGGTATTAACTAGATTTTAAATTAGATTATTGCTTATAATAGATTTTTAACTTTTATTGTATTTAAGAGGGCGACAAATTTATTAGTTAGTTAACTATTACGTATCACCCTCGTTAAATAAAGTTTGATTGATTGATTGATTGAAAAGCGACCATAAACTGCTTAAAGGATCTGCTGACGAAGGCTTCCATAAAAGTGTCAATTCACTGAAATGCATATGTACGGCACCTTTTTGAAATGTTTCCCACAGATAAGCCGCACCCCGATTTCAAGCAACGATTTTTGGAAAAAGGTTTGGCTCATCTATGGGTGTTTACAGTAATAATCTTGATAGGGGAAAAAAGGTAGAATCTCACTACTTTTTTTCGCTCCCGACTTTTTTTCGTGGGTCTCCAGGTTTTTCGTTATCAGGACAGGAATTAGCAGGTTTAATTTGTGCATTGTAAATGTTGTGATTCCTCTTTACCCCTGGTACAATTTGTTCTGGTGTACGATAATATAATTATATGATATTGAACATTTAACAATAATTATTGTTCCATGAGTACATGCTGGAGATGAGATGCCAACAAAGCACAAGTGGAATAATAAAAAGAAAGAATTGCGATATTTGAGCTTCTTGCCTGTTCACGCTCAGGGATTGTTACTTAGCATGGCTAATTTTTAATAAAGAAGAAACAATACCAAATTGTAGCAAGGGTAAAATTCAACCAGAACATGAAGGCGACAGGAAACTTACACGGATTAAAATTGAAACAACAAATTGTTAAAAATATATATTTGTATCTTCTATAATCCAAGTAGAGAAAAGAATAAATAATTCATCTAAACATGCTATCTGAAAATCCCAAATAATTTTTGGCGCTGATGATCGTGACGAAGCCAGCAATTTCGCTTGATGGCGGAAGTGATTTAGTATCTTCTTCACAACATAAATAAAAGCATTATCTAAAGGAAAACCTTACAGATGCAGTTAATGTATGAGTACATACCTTACAGCTTTTACAAATGATCAAAAAAACTACGAGCTGAAGGGAAATTCTTGTCCTCAATTCGGAAACCTTTATAACACAAAAAGCGCTTCATCAGGAGAATTTTCTGCAAAACAACTGTCTCGTTCCAGACCCCAGCGGTTGCTTCCTGTGCAAAAGTATGGGGGGCGATGGGGGACTGGTTTCCCGCCGGGCCTAGCAAGCAGGTTTACACATAGGGAGCCCTTAAAGGGAGCCCAAGCTCAAGTAATTATTCGAGTGAAGTTGTAAAACATGAATGAACTGCAAATTAAAAGGTACCTTTTGTTCTTTATTGTTGTCCTGGTCTTCTGTAGCATCATAAGCGTAATAGCAGCGTAGTCCAGCGATTATGTCATACATCGTATGACGAATCAGTGACGAATGATCCGTAATAAAAAATGACAGTAGTATAAACCAGTTGAATTTAGCTGGCTTTTCTTTCGAAAGCTAATAAATGTTGCGAAAAAAGTAAAAAATAATTTTAAAAATGCTTAGTAAAATCAAAAGTTGCCAAGAATTTTAAAAGTTGCCGAAAATCGCAAAAGTTGCCAAAAATCACAAAAGTTGCCGAAAAGTTGCCGAGCAACTTGTGGCTAAGCCTACTGCCTGCCTTTTTCAAGTTCTCTCCGTGTGGTTTGGAAAAATTGATGAAAACTATTTACAGTCGCCCTCTTCTTTAAGCAATTTGCTAGATATCCTTTCCTTTACGTTCTAGAAGCATGTCCTACGTCCTGCATGGTTGAAAGTACTTAGTCGTAATTTTGGTGTCGTTTCACTAAAAAAAAAAAAAAAAAATGTTCGTGACAGTGTCCCTTTAAAAATTCGTGTAAATAGAATGGAAAGTAAACTTAAAGTAAACACTGAAAAAAAAACGGAAAAACTTTAGAGTGTGTTTAAGGGGGTGACTCTTAACTACCAATTTGTTTCTAAGGCAGGTTTCGAATAGCCATATTTTGGAAATCAGACCTCATATGGATAAACTTTTTGCATGAGTATGTTCTATTGAAGATTTCTCCAAGAGTTTCAAGTCACGGCCATATTTAACGCGTCACGTGACCAGAATAGAAAAAACCCTAAAATTCAAACGGCGGATAGATTTTAAAATTTAAGTGAGCGTCAATAGATAAAGAACGTCCACATGTGTAATGTGACGTATCGTTTTTGGGAAATTCGCATTATTATAAGAGTTATGGCGTAAAAAAACTCGTATTTACAGGCTTTTATCAGTAGCGTTTCGTCTTTTCGTGTAAACGGTAAAAGCATACGTCAGATTAAAAAGACGGCGACGTTATCTCTAATTCGTAAAAAAAAAGGAACTTTACCTTGTTTCCGTGGAGTTTTAGGGATTTTAAATTTTAACGCGCGGTTTGGGACTGGCACTAGTTTCGCACGCGCAATGATATATTTTTCAAAGCAGGCGTACCCCCAAATAAAATTCACCATTTAGCGTTACAAAAAGTTTCAAAATCGCTTGCTTCAAAATACAGTCTTCAGCAATCCCTTAGCAACTGCTCTGGATCTGTAGTTAAGAGTCTCCCCCCTTAAGCTATTTTCCCTTAAATTTTTTCTTTGTTCTTTTCTTTTTTATTTTACTAGTTTTAACGAGAAATAAAATGCAACCAACGGCAATAAGCTTAACACTTAAACTACGCATGGTTTGAAAAAATAACTCTAAAATTTACTTGACGTTTCGCATGGTACAGCACGCATCTTCAGAAGTGACGGTTACAAAAAAACGAAAAATTTCAAACTTAAAAATAAAAAGCGAGGTACTGGTAACTAACTAAACAATGATAACAAAAGGTCAGAGCTAATAAAGCCACGGCTTTTCACTGCCAACATTGTCATTAAGGGTGGGTCCTTACAAAGATCGTTTAGTCGCTCACAAAAATCTAAGGTCGTATACAAAGCCAGTTGCTGGGACTGTGACGCTTTCTATATCGGAAAAACAAAGCGACGACTGCATGACAGAAAGGTCGAGAAATTTAAAGCCCTTAAATAACTGGGTCACGCTTCCGCTGTTCCTGATCACGCAATCTCCACCAGCCACAACATCAAATGGGACTACCTCGAGGTCTTAGCTAGTGGACGATGTGACTTGCATTGTAAAATAAAAGAAACATTGTTTATACGGGACTAACATTTTTGGACAATGAACTGATTTTAATTTGGTTTCTTTTTTGTTTGTTTGTTTGTTTGTTTTTCTTTTCCTAAGGAGGGAGGATGTTACAGGTGCTAACTGACATTCTCCTGGGACTGCTGTGTATACGTACCTTAAGTTAATGTGTGCATTTTTGGATTGAGACCTTGCTATGTATTTTGGTTCGTGGTAACGGTCAGAGTGTACTCGAATAAAGGAATTACTTTTGGTAATCGACATCGGTCCCTCTCCCCTCAAAGAAATCGATATTTTTGAGGGAAGAGTAGGGACGGGTGTACAGGGGTGTTTACCATTTGGCCAAAAAATCCGGAAATTTCGGTTGAAAGTCAAATGGAACAGTAATTTTCCGGAAAATTTGTTCGAACATTGTGGACTACCTCCAGAGGTAGTCCTCTTTTTCCGTTCGGAACAGAACGTCGGAAATTTCCTTACCAATTGCACGATTTCCCAGTTCCAGTCTTTCATCAACGTACGGAAAACAATAACAGGAAACCGAATTTCAAATGGTAAGCGCCATCTCGTTCATTGGTTTGCTGATTTTGGAAAATCCCTTACCATTATCCAATGTTCATCCCAACCGGTTCTTTCCGACAAATGGTTAAGCCCCGGTCAAACGCATCCTCGGAAACCCAGCGCTTCAAAGGGGGACGGGAAGGGAAGGGGGAGACTGGGAGCGGGAAAAACCGGAGCGGGGAAGGGAAGGGAAGGAAAAGAGGAAAGGCCAAACAATGAAAAACTTGCAAATTTGATCTCGACCAATGTGAACGCAAGTCATCGCAAGTCGTGGTCAAACGGAGACGCAAGTACTCGTAGACACAAGATTTCCGTTTGGCAGGCCTTTATGTAACGAACTTCTACCATCTACAATACACCACGATCTTGAATTCACCATCCATATGATATTTCAACTGAAGTAGATACTCACAATCTGTGCAGACAATAAAGGAACATCAATACCGAACGAAATACGGTAAACTTCTAGCAGTAGCTTGCATAAGCCAGGTAACTTTGACTTGAAGGCGAAAAAATCTAATTACAAGAATATTTTAATATTCTTTATCTTTAAAGAATATTTATATATCCGCAAAGTTACCTAGCCCCCAAGAGGATTACGTAATAGCTGGTGAAAACGAAATTCAATTGTAGGCGCTACAGGTTGGTTTGCTGATTTTGGAAAATCCCTTCCTATTAATCAATGGTCCATTCCAACCTGAAGGATTCCGACAAATGATAAGTGTGGAACACAGATTGTTTGCCATTACACCTATGTGGTTCATTTAAAGTTTTCCCAAAGAACTGGACTGTGTTTTAGGCTTTTCTAGCGGACCTGTCCTACGTTCCTACCTTAATATTGAAGATGAAACTCATTTTTTTATTTCATTATCCAAGATGATCAATTAGAGACAACTTTTCATTAAAATAGACCATATAATGCCGAATTCTAAGCAGTTAACATTTTTAACCTTGATTATGCAATTAATGATCTCCACTGATTATTTATGTATCAACATGCAGACGATGCAGCTGGTGTAGTTTCATCCTATATGAGAGACAAATTATTGTCAAACGCTTGATTACTGTTTGTTTGTTTGTTTTTCTTTAAAATTGTCTTCTTCCAAATGTTACCTTTTGCTTTTGCAATGCTGTAACGATTTTTGGCCATGCAAATAAAGCTCAAGTCATGTCAAGTGTTGTGTTGTTACCTTCCTATCTTAAGGTGGCTCGACTGGGTTTTTTAGGGGCAACACCGCTCAAGTTTGAGAACTAACCAGACTGTCATTAACAATGCCATCGAAAAACGATCACCACAGCTGAATTAGGTAAAGATGAAAATTTGTTATAACCAGTGTTATTTTGACATCGGAGTTGTCATAGCAACGCAATGACGTCATCACGTTTATCAATTTCGTTCGTATTGGCCATGTTCTAAACGAGCAGGGGACTGGGTACGAACATATTTTTTCTTGGTACGAATATTCAGTATCGATTGAATTGAAAATGGAGCACGTCATCTGAAAGAGCATCCAAAAATTAGAAAATTTACCAAATTTGATGGTTATTGGTTTAAACGCAAAGGCATGGTACACTTTTAAAATAAGAGAGCTTAGTATGGATTGGAGGACGCCTGTCCCTCCAATCCATACTAAGTGTACCATGCCTTTGGGTTTAAACCAATAACCGTCAGATTTGGTGAATTTACTAATGTTTGGATGCTCTTTCAGATGACGTGCTCCATTTTTCAATTCAATCGATATTGAATGTTTATACCGACGAGAAAATATGTTCGTACCCAGTCCCCTGCTCGTTTAGAACATGGCTAATTGCTCGGCACCAGGAGATTTTTTCGGAAATCGCTCAAGGGAGCATGTACCTCCTACACCTGCCTCAATGTTGGCAAAGTTTGAACAAATTCTGTGAGAGCGTTATCGAAATTTTTGGGGATGAAGTTTCGAGGGTCATAAATACAGTAAAAAACATACTATTGAGATAATAGGGTAATATCTGAAGAACACGATGCGCTTTGGGAATGCAGTTTCATCTTATAGTAGTTGGATGCCATTTAAAATTGTGTATACAAAATTATGGGGATCGCCACGACCGATTGCGAAAAAAACGGATTTGATGAGCGTGCATTCAGGTGTTCTTGTTGCCACTTTTGTAAATAATTTGGTCTACACCTACAAATGTGATAATTATTTGGAAACCGCTCGATGAATTTTTTTAGAAACTTGTCAATCTCGAGGTTTGTAATCAGTTTATATGGCCTGCAAGTTTCAAGGTCATTGAAAACACGTACGGCAATAAAATCGGGGCTCCAATGTACTACTTTTTTCTCCCAGATTTTGTGTTTACAAGTGAGTGTCCTCATTATTCACGGGCATTGTATTCAACTTTCATTTTCACGTGCACAACTCAGCAAAAAATTCATTTGCATATTATCAGTGAGTTTAGACTTTTTTCCTGATCTGTTGTTCTACAAAAAAATAGCTTTTCGTTTCCTGGAGAAAGAGACCCTCGGCATTGCTGTATTACAGTCTAACGGCGTAACAAATGTTATTACAGTTTTCAAGTCATATCAGCATGTTTCCCGAACATTTTTAGAAAGCATGCAATTGAGCGTTCTGTTTAATGGAAATGAATTTTTTGCTGAGTTGTGCACGTGAGTAAAAAACAATACACGTGAATAATGAGGACACTCACTTGTAAACACAAAATCTGCGAGAGAAAAGTAGTACATTGGAGCCCCGATTTTATTGTCTTGAATGTTTTCAATGACCTTGAAACTTGCAGGCCATATAAACTGATGACAAACCTCGAGATTGACAAGTTTTTAAAAAAATTCATCGAGTGGTTTCCAAATAATTATCACATTTGTAGGTGTAGACCAAATTATTTACAAAAGTGGCAACAAGAGCACCTGAATGCACGCTCATCAAATCCGTTTTTTTCGCAATCGGTCGTGGCGATCCCCATAATTTTGTATACACAATTTTAAATGGCATCAAACTACTATGAGATGAAACTGCATCCCCAAAGCGCGAGGTTTTCTTCAGATATTACCCTATTATCTCAATAGTATGTTTTTTACTGTATTTATAACCCTCGAAACTTCATCCCCAAAAATTTCGATAACGCTCTCACAGAATTTGTTCAAACTTTGCCAACATTGAGGCAGGTATAGGAGGTACATGCTCCCTTGAGCGATTTCCGAAAAAATCTCCTGGTGCCGAGCAATACGAATGAAATTGATAAACGTGATGACGTCATTACGTTGCTATGACAACTCCGATGTCAAAATAACACTGGTCATAACAAATTTTCATCTTTACCTAATTCAGCTGTGGTGATCGTTTTTCGATGGCATTGTTAATGACAGTCTGGTTAGTTCTCAAACTTGAGCGGTGTTGCCCCTAAAAAACCCAGTCGAGCCACCTTAACCCTCCCCTAAGGCCGGATACTCAGGCTACTAAAGAACTTAACCATTAAATTTGGAATGGCCGTAAAAACCGAAAGGTCTGGAACTACTTGTGGAAAAGATCAAGAGATGGCCTTCGGACGAGGTTGGAGAGCGTCCCGGTACGAGCGGAAGTTTTCCATTCGTTCCGATTTTCCCAGCTCCGTTTACTTCCCGTCGTCCCGACTCACCTCCCCTGGGCCTACGAGGATGCGTCCAACCGGGCGGGTGCGTGCATGATCTCTTTAATCCATTTTACCTAAATTTCCAGGTTTTTTAAAACGTCTGCTGCATTTCAACGGAAGATATTCTGCTGGTTTCAAAGAGTTTCGGTGTGTGGAAGTTCTAAGTCGGGAAATATATGTGATTATCCGATAGTTTGTGTTTTCCCCACACAAACGATAAATTGGCCCTTATTGTTTACAACCATACACGTCCCCAGAGCTGCAGCCTGGTCCTGGATCGTAGCCGACAGGGCCTTCACATGTGATAAACAGGTGACTCTGAAGACACAGTTTGATTGACCAGATTAAAACAAAAGGAGCTTAAATTAAGCCAATCATATCAGCCGTTTTAAAATCCTTTACCATAAGACAGCTGACAAGGTTTGATTTGATTGGTTAGATTTTAAAAACCTTTTAAAAATGTCCTTTGTTCAAATTCAACCAATCAAAGAGTCACCTGTGTCTCGTGCAAAGGCCCCGCCGGCCAAGATGGACAGCCGGCTCTCGGAACGAGAGTGATAATGTTTTACCCTTGGAGACTGGAAAACGGCGAAATGAATAAATGGTACAACATTTTCCGACTGCAATGAAAGTATTACCTCAAAACGTAGTCCACCTGATTTCGACCGGATTTTCTTTTGATCGCCAACCGAAATTTCCAGGATATTTTGTTAAATGGCAAGCACCCTTGGGGATTGTCCTTTACCAGAAAATCCATCGCATTTCGGGTGGGAAAAAAGTTTCTTTATCCTCTTCAAGGCCTAAAAGAAGGCGAAATCCCCGCGGGGGTAGGGTGTTTTTTGACCGTTCTATATGCCTTATATGTGGACCTGCCACTGAATAGGATATGGTTTTTGGCCCCTCTGCCCTGCATGGTACATGATTTCATACTAGTCTGTCCTTATCAGGGTCTGCACCCACCATAAGGGTATGGCCGCAAGTCTGTCGTCAAGTATTTAGCAATCCAAAGTTGGCATATACTTCATGGTAACACAACATGGCCGCCAACAATGAAAACATATAGTCACCCAACCACAAAATGAATGCTAACCGCAAGCAAATTGCAGTAAATAAATGTTAACTGCAAGCAAACTACAGCAACTGCAATTTGCTTGCGGTTAGCATTCATTTTGTGGTTGGGTGACTATATGTTTTCATTGTTGGCGGCCATGTTGTGTTACCATGAAGTATATGCCCCAAAGTTGGCTGAGGGTTGCGCAGTCTTGTCCCAGATTCCGCACGGTCCAACAAGTTCACTACACCCAATCAGAATCAGGAGACTCAAGATAACCTAACCAGCGGATTACACATTCAAAATGGCCAGGTTTTATGTTTTGGATTTTATTTTCAGGGTTCGAAGAAAACATGGCAACCATTTTTCCAGGACTTTTCAAGGACCAAATTGAATTTTCAAGGACCACCGACCAGGAACTGATGTAATTTCACAGATGGTATATAAATGCACATTTCCAGTCCAAGCTAACACGTTTCTAAGGATTCAAGTGTTTGCTTTATCTCCGTCTCTACATTTGTCTTTATTCTTTATTAGCTGCTTTTCCACCAGGGTTTTGAAGGGTTTGAAGTTGTTTTATACAGGAAAAGAATACCAAAGTCTATGCGAAGAAATTTGCTTTCGACCCCACTACATTCAAAGTTGACAATTCAAGGACTTTTCAAGGAAAAATGGCATTCAAGGACTTTCAAGGACTCCCCGTAAAATTCAAGGACTTTTCCAAGGCTGCGAACCCTGTATTTCACTAATAAAACAGGGATGCAAAGTGTGGCTGGGTCCGTTAACCAAAAGTTATGAAAATTCAGATCCCGGACATTTTTGCCGTGTAGTAGCACGAGCCCAGAAAACCTCTGCGATTGAGTCTTTTTTAGCTTCTGGCATACCTGCCCAAAGTACAAATCAGACTTTTCAAGTTTGTCTCCCAAAAAATCTATCGCTATTCGAAACAGTTTTTAATTCCAGAAACTGTGGACGATAAATGCAGGCTGGCAACAAATGTCAAGAAAGAGAACGAAGCTTAAAGACCAACAGAGACGGCAGGCTGAAAAGTAATGACATAATACAACTCTTTCAAAGCATGCAGTTTAATCAGTATCATTTCTACACTTGGAAACCTTTCAAAAATAAAAAACTCGACTACACGAGTCCTACATTCTTTCGTACTGCTGGGTTGTTGCTAGCGCGGATAACAATATGTACAGAGTAGCGCCTTCAACTAGATACATATAACTGAGAGACCGAACGTCGGTATTTTACCTGACAATATAGCGTCGAAAAAATCTCAATATTTACATGTTACATCCGAGGTGAAAACACTTCCCAGTTTCAACCTGGGATTGTTTTAGCGAAATCCAAATTCAAATCTTAAGAAAATAAATCGCTTTTTGCTCCTCGTTTGACAATGCTGGCTGAAGAAGCCCGGTAATAGTTGCAGCCTTAAGTCGCTTACCACTTGCGAGATCTGGCCGACCGGACAGAAAGAACGAGGTAACATACAACATTATAATATAGATAGGAGTCTGCGCGCGCTCTGATTGGCTAAAAACCTATGTTTTATCAGAGTAGAAAACATAGAAAAATCATGTTTTATTGTTTTTCGTCAGCTTTCTTCGAGTGCTTCGCGCCTCGTTGGCTATAACCACTCGTATCCAACAAGGGCGAATGGAATACATTTGTTTTTTATTAAATTGCTTTTTACTGAAGTATAAATCCACTGGACATTTCATTTTGATGTAAACGAAGTGATAGTATGAGGAGGCGGGAAAATTTGTGGCGCGGTGTTCACTCCTAGTTTAACGAAACACGCAACGACAGCGAGCGAAGTTTTCTTTCGAAGATTTTCCTCGACAATCTCCTCTTAAATCGTCTATTCATGCTGGAAAATTGCGACAACAATTAAGGTTTACGGGAAGATCCGAAGCAATAACCTTTCTGGAAATTATACGCCTTGTGCAAGACAAGCGAAGCAAGTGTTTACATATTGTACTTGTTTACGGCTCCACGGCTGTCATCAAGACTACTGCTGAAACGAAATTGCACTCAGAGTCGGTGAAGTTTATTGAAGTTCAAAAGGACAAGATAAAGATTGAAAGGTAACAAACTTACGTCGAACAATGAATTAAATTGTGTCAGTTTTCTGGTCTTCCCGTAAACTATTTGCTACTTTTCATCTTCATTCAATCGCTCTTCTTGTACATTTACAAGTATTTTAATTTAACTTTCCACTCGCGGCGTCTAAAATCAATATCATAAAGCAAAGAAAGAAGCCTAAGCCATGTTTTATACTGTCATAAAACACTCCGGGCATTTGAGAACACTCGAGAAATGTAGAAAACATTCGCCTGCGGCTCATGTTTTCTACATTTCCCTCGTGTTCTCAAATGCCCGTCGTGTTTTATGACAGTATAAAACATGGCTTAGGCTTCTTTATTTGTTAAATAATACACCTGAATGATAGTGTCAATCAAAATTTCACGAATATAAGTCAGTAAGTCAAACAAATTAATGGCCGTCGACAACTGAAGTTGGTCCAAAATTGTGAATTTTCTAATTCACAAGCATGCACTTACTGAGGTACCAATTGTATTTCTCTTCAAACTGCAAAGGTTCCACATGGTACGAGTCAGTCCTTGGAACTAGTTCCGTCTCCTCCTGAGTAAATTGCTGTGCTCTTTGCACCTCCAACCACTTAAGGACGTTCGCGCTAATTGTTTATGCGCATCCTTACTGCGCACGTAATTCCTGTTGCAACGCTACGCCACGTCATGCATCGAGCGCGCGCGCTGAGGAAACTTTCCAACCACATATAGGGTGAGTAGCCGTTGCGATAACTTCGCTTGCAGTTTGCTCGCTTAAATGGTCGGTGACCCCTACTTTTTTCTTAACAGATCACTTTTGTTAACGATTATCTACGTTTTGTGAGAAAATGAAAAAAATCTATCGATTAAAAGGTTGATTTCTTTTTTGTCCCACGCACGTTCGAATTCCGCTTTTTGATCTTTTCGTTTTGCCGTACGACGGGTTCAAATGCCTCTTCCAGGGCTAAGTTTTGCATAAAAGATGGCAACACTTCAAATTATTTTCGCAACAGACGCACTTCTTCAAAATATCACCAAGATCGTTTGCCTCCGTTTTCTCATCATCGATAATTTAAACTACAAACCTTGAAAGGCGTGCGAAATTACGTGCGCCAATTTTTCAAAATCAGGGTAGTATTCTACAGACTTTATCTCTGAAACGAAGTCGGTGACCCCCACTTGTTTTTGTATTTCTGACACAAGTAACTCATTATCCGTCATCAGTAAAAATTTTAGAAAAATCTATCGACTAGAAAATTTTCGCGCGAACGTCCTTAAACCTCCAACCTCCTACTTATGACGTCAACAGAATGAAAATCAGTTCATCCGTAGGTCTCGTTGCTTTGTTGTCAGTGTGAGTTTTAGGACGAGTTTAAATTCCTCATCTTCCTAGATGAAACCGTTTAAGTTCATTCAAAGCGGAAATAAATATTTTTAAATACATTTAAACTACGTGTCTTCTCATAAGTCTCTTGGTAAAAAGTAATATAGCCACTAAGAACGTCAGTAGTCCAGAGAGGGAGGGGAATGATCAAAGATAACAGATAAGTAGTCAAATCACATCGTATGACACTGAGAAAAATCAGTCGTGCCTCCATAGATTTTAAGTTCAGGTAGCGCTTGCTGGATGGCGTCTCGAACATAATTAAAATCTTCTTCAGAATGATCTGTTTGGTGAATCCTCAGAGACCGAAGCTTCTGCAAGTTGCTGACGTGTGGCACGATAGATCTCACTGCGTGACCCAGCGGATTGAATGATAAATCAAGTTCCTTCAGATCAGGAATGAAGTGAAAACTCTTTAGTAAACCACACAAGTCATGTTCATCCAAATTTAACTTTTCAAGATATAAATATGTCAAATTGGGGAAGAACCGGAGACTTTTGGTGAGTGGAGCAAGACAGCCTGTTACGCTGAAACCACTGAACGTAAGCTCGCTCAAAGGAAAAGTTTCGTTAAATCCACCAAATAGCGCCTCCATTTCCTGGGTTGTAAAAATGCTTCCACCTACCCCAGTCAACTTAAGCTCTAGTAATGACGTCATTTCAGGAAGTGACCGACCGAGTGCCGCGGCTGCTGTCGGAGTCAGGTTAATTTCATCCAGGCTCAGTTTCTCGAGAGACTTGAGTGAGAAATTAGCCGTTGTGTTTACTTCCGCTGTACAGCAATATGAGTTCAGCAGGCCACATAGGTCATGTTCGTCTATGTTCACTTTCAGAAGATTCAATACTATCAAATTGGGGAAGAAATGTAGCATGTTAGTAAATGGAGCAAGACAACCTCTCACGCTGAAACGACTGAATGTAAGCTCGTTCAAAGGCAACGTTTTGTTTAAACCGCCAAAGAGCGCTTTCATTTCTTCAGCTTGCAAATTACTGCCATCCACCCCAGTTACCTCGAGAGTGTTTAAGGACGACATTTTAGGAAGTAACTGGCCGAGCATTGCGGCAACTGCTGGAGTCAGGCTTATTCCATCCAGATCCAGTATCTCCTCAACCAGGTTGTGTGTGAGATTAAACGCTGTGTTAGATTCTCTCGTGTAGTAATGAAAGCTGAAGGAATCCCGATGTTTTCCCCGTACGTTCATTGTTGTCAGATTACAAATGAATCCAAAGTTCTCCAGCAGGCCACACTGGTCATGTTCATCCAACTTTAACCTGTCAAGCCTTAACTCTCTCAAATTGGGGAAGTAGCAAAGGGTTTTATTGAGCGGAGCAAGACAGCCTGCCACGTTGAAGCCACTGAAAGTAAGCTTGGTCAAAGGCATTCTCTTGTTAATTCCCCCAAACAGCGCCACCATATCCTCACCTTGCAAAATACTTCCATCCACCCCAGTTACCTCGAGTTCTTGCAAGGAAGACATAGGAAGTGACCGACCGAGTGCCGCAGCCACTGTTGGGGTCAGGCTTATTCCATCCACGTTCAGTTTGTCGTGAGTTCCGGGCGAGAAACTACTACCTACATGTGAATCTGTTGTGTAGCAACGTGCAGGTCCCTTATCTTCAGCCCGCACGCTTAGTGCTCTCAGGTTAGGAAAAAATCTCAAGTTCTCCAGCAGATGACACTGGTCATGTTCATCCATTCTTGATTTTTCAATCTGTAACTCTCTCAAATTGGGAAAGAAGCGAAAGGTCTTGATGAGTGGAGCAAGAGAGGCTTCCACGCTGAAATCTCTGAAAATAAGCTTATACAAAGGCAAGGCGTTGTTAAATCCGCCACACAACACCTCCATTTCCTTAACTTGCACAGGGCTTCCATCCACACCAGTTAACTGGAGTTCTTGCAAGGACGACATTTCAGGAAGTAACCAACCGAGCGCCGCGGCTACTACTGGAGTCAGGCTTATTCCATCCAGGCTCAGATGCTCAAGCGTTTTGTGCGGTGTTATACGAGCTTTTGCGTTTACATGAGCTGTGCAGGAATGTGCTTGGCTCAGTGGTTTCCCCTTAACGCTCAGTGTCTTGAGATTAGGAATGAATCTTAAGCTTTCCAGCAAACCAAACAAGTTATGTTCATCCATATTGAACTCTCCATAGAACCCTCCAAGATTCAACACTTTCAAATTGGGGAGAAAGGGAAAGCTTCTGGTAAGTGGAGCAAGACAACCTCTCACGCTGAAACCACTGAAAGTAAGCTTGTGCAAAGGCAACGATTTGTTAAATCCGCCAAACAGCGCCTCCAGTTCCTCAGCTTCCAAAATGCTTCCACGAACCCCTGCTAACGTGAGTTCTTCTAAGGCCAACATTTCAGGAAGTAACCGACCAAGCGCCGAGGCTGCTGCTGGAGTCAGGCTTACTCCACTCAGTACCAGTTCCTTGAGAGCCCTGTGTGTAAATTCACCAACTATGTTTACTTTTGTTGTAGAGGAATGTAGGTAACTTAGGGGTTTGCCACATACTGTCAGTTCCGTTATATAAGGAATGAATCTTAAGCTCTCCAACAAACAAAACAAGTTATGTTCATCCACATTGAACCCACTAAGATACAACCCCCTCAACTTAGGAAAGAAGTGGAAACTGTTCGTCAGTGAAGCAATACTGCCTTCAACGCTGAAACCACGGAAGGTAAGTCCATACAAAGGCAATGTTTCGTTGAATCCGCCAAACAGTGCATCTAGTTCCACAGCTTGCAAAATGCTTCCATCCCGTGCCACTAACTCAAGTGAGTTCAAGGATGACATTTCAGGAAGTGACCGACCGAGCGCTGCTGCTGTTGGAGTCAGGTTTATTCCATCCAGCTTCAAGCTCTTGTAATGCCTGTCTGCAAAACCATCGGATGTTAATGTTAATTGCGCTGTGCAGCAATCTACGTCATTCAAAGGTCTGCTCTCTACCCTTAGTTGGGTAATTTTAGAAATGTATCTTAAGCTCTGCAGCAGACCGCACTGGTCATGTTTATTCATGTGTAACTTTTCAATCTTCAACTCTCTCAAATTAGGGAAGAAGCAGAGGCTTTTGATTAGTGGAGCAAGGCAACCTCTCACACTGAAACCACCAAAAACAAGCTTGCACAACGGCAACTTTGTGTGTAATCCGCCAAACAGCTTTTCTATGTCCTCAGCCTGCACAGTGCTACCATCCACACCAGTTAACTCGAGTTCTAGCAATGACGACATTTCAGGAAAAGACCGACCAAGTGCTGCAGCTGCTTCTGGAGTCAGGCTTATGCCATCAAGATTCAGTTTGCCACCAACCCTCGGCGTGTTTGATTCCTCTGTGTAGCAATGTGCATCACCCTGTTGTTTTTCCCGTATGTTCAGTCCCGTCAGGTCACGAATGAACCTAAAGCTCTCCAGCAGACCACACTGGTCATGTTCATCCAAGTTTAACTTTTCAAGCTTTAAGTCCTTCAAACTGGGGAAAAAGCGAAAGCTTTTGGTGAGTGGAGTAAGACAGCCTCTAACGCCGAAACCATTGAAAGTAAGCTTGTACAGAGGTAACGTTTTGTTAAATCCGCCAAACAGCTTTTCCATGTCCTCAGCTTGCAAAGTACTTCCATCCACCCCAGTTAACTCAAGTACTTGCAGAGACGACATTTCAGGAAGTGACCCACCGAGGGCCGCAGCTGCTGCCGAAGTCAGGCTTATTCCACTCAGCACCAGTCTTACGAGAGTCTCGTGTGTGATACCAGTAACCAGTGTGTTCACTGCTTGAGAACAGCAATCATTCAAATCAAGGCTAAGAATAATGGTGTTGTTAAATCGTGGTAACAAATTGGCAAGCTGTACTACTCCAGCCGATGTAAGATGAACACTGACATCAGGGCGAAGATCAGAAGAGCCAATCGTCAAAGAGCACTTGCTGGGGTTTGGTACTTGTTTCAAAAGATCACATACGGAGTCATCGCTCTTTTGAGCTTCAATCCTCTTCAAATGCTTACAATTTTGAATGACTGCACCAAGAGCTTTCACTGATTGGCCGCTGAGGTTGTAAAAACGTAAAGAACTTAAGAATTTGAGACATGACTGCTCCGAAAACATACTTGCAGCAACCGATGGAGAAGAATCCGTAGAAGATTCCGTAAATAGTATGACATGGTCATCACACTGCAGGAACAACTCTGTTATGTAAAACTGAAATTGACCATTTCGGAAACAAAGGATTGAACTGAAAAAGCACGGTAAACTTATGAATTTCCTGAACTTCCTTACCACGTCTTCATCTGTGAGAACTGTAGAACTATCTGGTAGCGTTAGTGGCATCTGCAAACAAGTGAGAAACTCCAGTGTCTTATACATCACTGAGTCTTCACCGCCATCATCAAACGAAATGAACGTAAAAAGAAAAAAACAATTTTGTGCTAGTTTAGCCGGGATGTTGACTTTTGGCAGAATTTCATTAAGCGGTCTATCTCTGGTAATAAGGACGATTCCACCAGTGCAATCAAAACAATGAGTTAAGAGGTCAGCCATTGAGCGAACTTCTCGAAAGGAATCAAAAATTAAGTAATGGAACCTCTCATGTCTATCAGTGACGTCACAAAGTGGCACGTCTGTCTCGTTTTCTACATCTGGTATTATCTTTGATAAATCCAGTGTTGGGTCAGAGATTCTGACTGATGACAGGTGTTGAAACACCTTCACTGCTCCTTCGTCAGACAAACCACAAATGAACTGGAAAACATTCTCCAAGGCCTCACAATCCTCCAAGGTGCGAGCGTGCTGTTCAATTCCACCGAGACTCCCTTCAGGGACACATCTGTACGTTATGTACCATGCTGCCAGGTATTCTTGTATGCTCTTGTGGATAAAGGATACCATCTCCATTGGTTCCAGACTTGGTCCGTATTCAGATAGTTGAAGAAGGCCAACAATGATACTTTCTTTGCCACGCACTTTCTCCGGCAGTTGACCATACTCGAACATCAGATCGCCTTTAAGAAGACCTGCCAAAGCAACCTTTCCTATTTCCGAGAGGATCTCCTCATAATCCGCTTCTTTAAGTTTAGAGATCTGAGGAGAGTGCTTTCTGCGGCTGTGCTGCAAAATGTGTTTCATAATTGCTTGAAACAATTTAGTTTTACTTTCAGTAAGTTCCATCAACTTCTCCTTTTCTTCCTTCCATAGCAAGCAAAAAAAGAGAGCCAGTAACGGAAGTCTTGCTAGGTCTTCCATGTTACTCTTCCGCAGGAAATTCAACAGACCATCCACCTGAGTTTGGTCATCCAGCATTTTTCTAATAAAGTCCTTTCTATCAGACATATTAAACCCGGTGATCTCGGCTTGTATGTCAGCAGGTGCTCGTATCTCATCTGCTCTTGAAGATCGAGTGGTTACCAAGACAGTACAGTCTCTCAGAATATTCCCGTGAAATATGTCGTAGATTGGAGAGTTGCTTCGGCTGCCATACGTTTTTTCTGCTTCGCTTCCTGTGCGGTACTCATCGTAGCCATCAAACACAACCAGAACTTTTTCCTGGTTCTTACGGATGTAAGAGAGGACATCATCAACTGACTGCTCTTCATCCTCTGGAAAGAGACGCGAGCAACTTATGATTTCTCTTAATGTCTGGCACTTGGATACTTGTTTGAGGTTAATAGAAACAACAAGCTCAAACTTCCTCAGTGCGCCTTTCCGTTCCTCATCCATCTTCGCCTCTTCAAGATTCCGCGACCAATCTACAAGCAGCTTTTTAACGAAAGTAGTTTTTCCAATCCCAGTCTCCCCTTGCACAAGAATTCTCATTGGCACAGCTCTGCTCTTGGTTTTTTCAGTGAAAAGTTCAGTGTAATGGCTTAGTTTCTTCTGTGATGACCCGGCTGGGTTTTGTTCCTCTTTCACCCAGGACAGTCGAGTGTAGATCTTGTCAAGGTCCACTTGAATTACTGAGGACCACACAGTGGTAGGCACCTTGGCTGTTTTTCGATAATGCTCCATCAGCTTCCTCTGACAAGTTTTCACATCAAAACTGTCCACAGGAGAAGGCTCTGATGAGAGAAAACGTAAAAGCGAACTGAAATAGCAACGACAAACAAAATAATGAAATTTCAAACTACAACATATGCTGGAACTAATTGGCTGACACATTTTCTGAGTCATGCAGCACAACTCATGGTCATCTTCATCTTCTTCAATTTAAATTATGGCCCGAGAACGGCAATAATTTATTTCACCCGGTACACCTGGGTTATCACGTGGCCGTCACCGCGAAAGCGTCTGTATCTCAAGCTCCTTTATCTCTCTCAGTAATAAGCAACCAAACCAGATGGCTGAAATTCGGCTGCTTTCAAACCTCTTAGCTTTAATCACTTTTGTGACCTTTTGCCTATTAAATGTTTCGATTCAAATATTGTGTTTTTTTTAGTTAGTGGAGTTAACTGTGAGGTTCATCGTTGGATTTTGAAAAGAATATTCAATTATTGAGCTACACGGATCAAAAACATGATTTCGCACGCTGCATTTTCAGAAAAATCCCGCAAACAAATCAAAGCAAAAAACGAGTAAACCAGTTCCGCAACGATACTTCACACCAACGATTAAACGATTTATTATCCAACTGCTCTATTTCACTCGCTTGCATTTTTGTCATTTTGGTGAGTGTGTTCGGAAATCTCGTACGCGTGATAAATTTTTAGATTCGTAAACGAGTATTTACGCCGGTTTTTATATTGCGAGTTGCCTGTGCTTGGGTGAGTGAGTTCAGACTTTTCCTAACACACATTTGCCTGTTAGAAACGAAGGAAATTCATTCACTTCTCTGCATAAAATTCTCTAGGGTATTTAGCAATGTGTACGATAAAACATGCAGCGTAGTAATCATGCAACCAAACCAAGATGGTTCAAAACTACATTGTATAAGCTTATTAGACAGCGAGCACCACTTCATAAATCACAAACTGTCACAATTCTTACACAAAAAACTGCTTAAAAATGACTTAAACCGGCTCCCAATGAATTTGCCGAGTTAGTTTTGCCGCTGTGATTTTCTTTGTTGTGGCCTGAGTTCATTTTGTTTAGCCCCGAGTTCAGTTTTTTCAGTGCACTGAGTTGATCTTTTTGCCTTGACTGTTTTGAAGTAAATCAAAACAAATTTCTTCGCCTTCATCAAGGTCCTTTTTACATTGAATAACCCTTAGAGTTATGAAAAGTCTTTACACTAAAATTTGATGTGTGCGCCTACGTGCGTACATGCATGAGGAACCCAATAAAGTACAGCGACATGTACGTATATGGGCAACCGTGTACGCTTAGAAATAGTGTGGCTACGTATTAATCGGGAAACAGTGCAAACTCAAGCAAAAATAATAATAACTAGGAGCTCCGCTTTTAGGCCTGCCTAAATCTATATATTACAATTTTAGCGTAATCGACCTCCAGAATAGTGACTTAACTAAAAGCCACAAAAGGTACAGGAACGTCTTATCGGCCTTCACGATATTGAAAAGACATTTCTGTCGGGCAAACACGAAGAAAACAAAAAAGCCATTATAATGCACTACGCATGCACTTAAATGGTATCCAGCTTCTAACAAGTTCACAAAAGGTTGTGCTTGAACTTGAGCAACTGGATGAAAACATGCACCTCGAATAGCAATTGCAGATTTATAACTCTAACATTAACTTAAAATAAAGAAGTGTTAACCTTCTCTTTAATCTTTTCCCTTTATTTTTTCCTTATTATAATAACCAACTACATGTAGTAATAGAGGAACAATAGGTATGCGTGTGGATCACCGTCTACGCGTACACGTTTTCATTCAAAAAATAAATTAATTTCTTTCACATCATGCGGTAGGTAAGACTTTAACGTCATTAAATCGTTTCTCGGAAAACATTTTTGCCGTCCACATGTAGAATTGAAAGGCAACGTTGTAAACAAAAATCTCCGCTTCGAAAAGAGTTTCCAAAAAAAAAACGTTCTGGCGAAAATAGTCAACTTTTACCGTTGTTAGAAATGTAAGTAGAGCATCAGTGTTATTAGTGCAACTATTGTCATGTAAGTAGTACTTTTGTTGTTGCTGTTTTTTGGAGCAGTGAAAGTAGTTTTTTTTGTGAACTAGCTTTCTTTACAATTACCCAGTTTTACTACGTCACTGGTGGAAAAACGAGTCGAGACGAAAGAAAAGGCTGATATGTTAATTGTATATTCAATTCTAATCTCTAATCTAAGTTAATGTTCATTGTTTCGTTAACCAAAATTCCTCTTTGAAGCTATCATTTGATTTGATTGCACAATTAAGTTTCCTACTTACTCTGAGGATGATAAGTTCTCAGATACGTCACGGGTTCATAACAAGTCTCAGTAGCTCCAGATAAAGGGAATTGACTGTGTTCCACTGTTATCAACATGGCCAGTCACAGAAAGAAACCAAACTTAAGCAAATGTTTAATTATATCTCATGGCTGCAGCCAGACTTTCGGTATAGATCTGCAATCAGCTAAGGCATATTTTTGTAAAAAGTGTCATCACTGCTAATAGCTCCATTCTCTCTCTTTGATCGTCGAGTGCTCATTTTGATTGTCACCTCCCATTACAGGCAGAGTTTGCACCAACAAATTGTAGTAATAATTATTATTGTAGGAAATGTTTAAGATTTTGTACACTCACTTTGAGTATGACTTGTCTGATAAGTTTGAGTCAGAGTGTGAGTGGCTGCAGTAAAAGGCAACTGATGGTATTCCACTGATGAAGGTGGTCTGCCATGACCAGAGGAGCCTTTGAAAATTAAATCCAAATACTCAGCTTTAAAAAATTGACATAATAATTATTCGCTAAAAAGGGGAAATGATTTACAACCAAGGCTAAAAACTACACAAAAGACTATAAAATTGAACGCTTTCGACATGTTGACACTGACATCACATCAAAAACGTTTGGTTCGCATTTTGATAACTTTTTAGCCTTGTATATAAAACACTTTTAAATTCTGTTAAGTGTTGACAAAAACGGTGTACTTTTAATACAGAATTGGTGCTATAAGGGCACCTGTCAACTATGTTTAGCAATGGACACGGTAATTGCAAAAAATAATTTCATTACTCCTACTTTAGCCTGCGAATACAGCCGCCTCTCATCGCTACCGGCCGGTTTGGCATTCGCACGTAGTAGCGGGAGCGAGTGAGAGGCGGCTGTATTCGCAGGCTACTCCTACTTACTCTGAGTGTTCCTCCTCTGATAACTGGGTCCTTCATGAGCCTGACTGGCCACAGCAGAAGGAAACTGACTGTATTCCACTGATGAAGGCAGCCAGCCTGGAGAACCTTGACCAGAAATAAACATGTAGCATACACACTCAACCTTTTTCAGAGCACAACTTTGTACCTTTTTGATATCTACAATGTAGTACACCTTATGCGCAGCACAAATTACAAAAGCTATTAATTTTTATTCTTACCGAAAAGTAGATTGGACTACAACTGAGTCTGCTGTCAGGACTTACAGCTATGATAATGATAATGATGGGGTGTTTCCATATGTTCTAATGCACTTTACAACACTTTGGGGGGGGGGGGGGGGGGGGACTTTGACCACACTGCATCAAGCAATTATAAAGAATGAGCAAAGTTTTGCAGATGCCCCAAATGCGATTTGGAACAAGGCCAGACCCCAACACTGGGAACTCCATACCCTACTCTTTCAACGTCCCCTGCTGACCATAACTGTGAAGATGCAGGAGATGGGGCCTATGGTTTATCGTCCTTATCTGAGGAGACTAGAATGTCTAACCCTTTGCAGGTGTCATTATATCAGTTATTTTAACGCCCTGAGTGTTGGTCTGGCCTGGGTCTCGAACCCAAGACCTCCCACACAGTAGTCCGGTGCTCCACTAACTGTGCCAATCTGTTGGCGGTTGAATGAATGTGTTGCTTATAAGTGCAAGGACACAAAAGGTGGCACATTTCCTGGATTATGATTAAACTTATTGCATTATGGAGAAAGAGAAAGGCACAAAAACAACAGGGGAAAGTTACAAATCTGTCACTTAGGGAAGTATCATTAATGCCTTATTCCCTCTATCAGAGATGCACCTGCTGGGAATCATTGTAGTTGTATTCAGCATTGCCAAGTCTAGGACATGTTTTCTTGAATACAACTCCAATGATTCTCTGCAGGCCCATCTCACAGAAATGCTATAAATTATTTGCTTTCTATTATTAGCCAACAGGTCCAAGAAGCATTATGGTTACACAACAATTCACATTTTCAGTAAAAAAGTAATAATGTGAAAATGAAATTGTAATGTGCAGTGAGGAGAGTGACTTTGAAATCGCTGTTTGAATTTTTAATTTGTTTTGATTGCACAAGAAAATTTCCTACTCACTCTGAGGATGATGACTTTTCAGATAAGGTGGTTCTCCATACTGCTGCATGGCTGCAGGAAAAGGCAACTGACTGCATTCCACTGTTTTGAACATGGCCAGCCACAACAAGAAGAAAAAGATTCTATTAAACCAAACTTAAGTACAGGTTTAATAAAAAATGTTTTTGACATAGTTATACTGTGGTGCAAAGAATGCACTTAGCAAAAATCCATTGTTTCTGGGCACTATACAAGCTGCACTCCAAGCAGCAGCCATTATCATTGGTAGTCATGGAATGTTTCAACAAATTGTTTTTTGCAACTGAGGTTGGGGTTTTTATTTTTCAATTTCTGATTTGGATGAAATGAGCAGTCACAGTACAGTTGATCGAAAGTTTTACACCACGTTGAGTCTGGCTCACCAAAAAAGCTTTCGCAATTCAAGTGCTTGAAATAGCCAATTTTACTCTGTTATATTGTAAACCCTAATAATCGACAAATAAAGTCAGTATAACAAGGACATAAAACTGCATGAGTCACGGCTGGCAGTGGTAATGCATGGGAATTTTCCTTGTGATGTCATGTAATATTCCCGCTTAGACATAGGATTATTGACTAAGCATGAGGTCAAGATTGTAGGATGTTGGCCAACTTCTTTTATCACGTATATATCAGGAGGCTTTAAACCAATCTTACAGTTTGACTGCTATTTCGCTCAAAAAAAATGGTTATGAGCCGAATTTGGAAATGTGTGTGGTTTGAGCGAAGAGATAACACTGCATAACGCATAAGATGACACATTGCGTGAATGACGTAATGGCCTTCATTTAAAAATAGCTTGCATGCCAAAACAAGTCCCTATTCACACTAAATATTCAGTTCTCCACTCCTGACAATAACGACACATGAAAAAAATAGCCAACACCAGTTGTTAAAATAACCGGTAAGTCTTTTCCATTGAAAAGACATGCAATGCTGTTTGTTGTTGTTGTTTCTTCAACTCCAAAATGAAACCCTTGTTTCTAAGTGTTGACAGCACTTCATGCAAGCAAAAAACAAAATCACCAAAATGAAATGACCGAAACTACCGAAACTACCAAAACGAACAGCTGAAATGGGAGAGTGCAAGGTGCACTCTGATCAGCAAGAATAGCACTCTGGTAGGCCTGAATAGTACTCTGGTTAGCCTGTTTACTGTTGGCGCTCAATAATGGTAATGGTTTTGCTTGTTTTCAGTGATTTTGTTCCTTTTCACTCATTTTGGCTGTTTTGTCTCCGTGGTTTTGTTTCCTTATGAGTTTTAGTACATGCCATTCATGCATTTGTGTTCCCTTTAAGTGACATAATCATCACCCAATCACAGGCCTGTAGCCAGGATTTTGCATGGGGGGGGGGGGGGGGGGGTGCATATGAGCGCCTCTGGCACTAATCCTGCGCGCTGCAGATGTGAAAACATAGGGGGTTGTGGGGGTATCCTCCCCCAGGAAATTTTGAAAAAAATAATAGGTAATCTGTTAGGAAACAAGGCAGGTAGAAGTGAAGGATATAAGGTAGAATGTATCATTGAAAGTAACCTAGAATCACACAATTTGGTCCAAAATATACCACATGAATCTACAAATGATGGACCTTCAATTACTTCAATTAGCATGGAAAAGCCATTTCCCTTTATTTCTTTAATTTGATAACTTTTTTTCACAATAAGCCTTAACGAGAACAAAAAAAATAACACTTTTAAAATTCTGCCTTATCTCCTCAAAACAATCACAACAAAGAATTTGTGTAATAAGGTGAAGGGCCTTTGGGGTTGCCTGTCAATTAGTCAAAGTAATGTTGCAATTGGATTCAAGAATGTATTAATCCCACCGGCAAAATGAGTGTGACTTCTCTGATAACTGGGTCCTTCATGAGCAGAAGGATACTGATTACATTGTATAATCTCAACACACGACAAAGACATGTAACTAGCCAGAAGAACTTTGACCAAATATAAAATATTTATACATCTGTCATCCAGAACATTTGTTCAAGTATCAGAATGCCTAAAAATTGAATTATAGTTACTGTAAAAGATAGAAAATTGTTGCTTTAGCAAGACTCGATTCTCTACTTGATTCTTGATAATAGATTCTCTCAAGAATTGAGTATTACTACAGTACCAAGTCGAAAATCAAGACTTGAAAGAGGCTGTCAATATTACTCACATTACCCGAGTACTGCTATAATAGAAAATGCAATAACATACACAAGTACAGGACTGCCAAGAATAGTGTGCTGTCTCGCTCAGGCTCAACAGAAACAAACTTGAGAAAGGATGTAACATATTTTATACCTATGTCAGTGCATAGTCGTGATGCAAAACAATTCATGTACAACTGTACAAAGTACTGTGCAATGCCTATCCAAATGGCTGCATAAAAATCTATATTTTTACAAAAATAAATGACAGGTAAGCAGTTTTGTCAAAATAACAAATGTGCATAGACGTACATGTACTGTGAAAGCAGAAAGCTTCCTAATAAAAAACAGACAGGAAATTTTACCAAATACGAGGTTCTGCATCTTTTCCACAAGAATGCCACAAGGCTCCTGCCATCTGTACCTCTCCAAATACTTTTCCCGAAGATGCTTTGACTCTGCAAGTCGCACTTCCCTGTCTTTTTGACGGACAGCCCTAATCTCTTTGGCCCAGTCTTTTGGATCATCAGAATCCACTACACAGTTTGAGCCAGTAGGCACTTTCTTGAGAGCTTCTCCAAGTCCTGAGTTACCACTCACAAGTACAGGCAGACCAGCGGATAGGGCTTCAAGAGCAGCCAATCCAAAGCCCTCAGTCCTTGATGGCATTATTGCCAGATCCACCTCACAGAATAACCTCGCTAGTATTTCTCTGCTTTCATTAAAGCTGCGTACAATAAGTTGATCACGGGTAATACCATGCTTGAGTAACTTTGCTGCTATTTCACCTCCTTTTCCTCCTGGTGCACAAATAAACCTGAGTTGGTAGGATTTTTCTTTCAACTCGGCAATTGCTTGAGCAGCAAGGTCATAACCTTTCAGATTAAAATCTTCACTATCACCACTCCCAATTACTAGAACACAAAATGTTTTTCTTTCTTCAGTGGCTTGCTCTACATCAAGAAATTCAGTGAAAATGCTTGGGGTGAGATCAAGGACGTTTTGGTGATTTTTAGCCGAGCGAAGATAACGCTTGTAGGCATCTGCCAACTTGGGTCCAACTGCTACAACTTGATCGGCCCTCTCACAGAGTTCTATCTCTGTTTGCTGTAATTTCTCACCTCTGGAAATAGCATCTGCATTGCTTTTGTACATTCCAAGTTCTTCATGGACAGAGTGAACAACCTGAATCCACTTACAATCATGACTTCGTTGTATGAGTGGTATATGTCGACCAAGAGTTCCATGTCCTATAATACAGTCCATGGCATGGTTTTCAGGTACACTGATCAGCCAATCAACTGGATCCATGCCAGTAATTCTTTCTGCTTCAATGAGCTGAACCTTGTGACTAGCAGCAATGTCCTTATCCTCTTCACTGCACTGAGGGAGAAAGACACTAACTTGTACATTAGAATGTTTAGCCAATTGTATTGCTAGTTCTCTGTTGATGGTTGACGTGTCTCCACTGGTTGATGATCTCCATTCACTACTTAACAAACTAACAAACAATGTGTTCTTTTTCACTTCCATCTGGCCTTCCTGTGATGTGGAGGCAATGCTGGGACTGGAGAACCCCTAAAACAAAAGAGCAGACAATTTGCAATTTCTCTGCCATTGTCAGTGCCGTTCCAGAAAATATCCATACCCACCCCATGGAAGGTCAATGGGAATTCCAAGGAAGCGGGGGGTCTCAAAAGCCAAAAATTGGAAAGGAAAGTATGGGGCTTAAGGCTACATAATACCTCCATATGCCCATTGTTTTAAAAGAAACTACATGTACCACAAACTATACATCAATAGAAAGGTAAAGAACTGAGAATTCGACAAAAATATATCCGCTGTTTGGCAGAGCCATTCTTGAGAGTGTCATTCTGCTGAATTAACCAGTTATCAAACACAACCACTACTGCAAAAGTACTGCACAATGTTAATCAGCAAGTGCCAATCTCTCAAAGAGTGTCAGGCTTTTTCTTAATTCTTATTGGTTATCTTTTTATAGAACTGTTAAGTTACAGTATCAATTAATTTGCCAACCCTGTTGCGTTCATAGCTGTCACAAGAGGAATATCCACAAATAGAGGAAATCCCTGACTCACTTTTGTTCCTCAAAGCTAAGCGAATGTTCTGGCCAAATTTCGTTAGAATCCGTCAACTCTACATACCATATTTATTTCTTTAAAGAGATGGTATTCTCGTGAGAAACAATTGCGAGTTTTTGCCATTTGAAGATTTATTATGCCCTTCTGTCAACAGAATATTCTGCCAGCCAGTGAAATGATGGCACCCCTACCATTCACAGCAAGTGAAACAATGTTGCCAGGAATTCAAAGGCAGTGATAGCGTCACAGTCTTGTACACTCTCCTTGTTGAACTTCAGCGTGCGAGACAATTGGAAAAACCAAGAAAAATGTATACAGGGAAAAGAACAGAAAAAAAGTACATGTAGCAATGGGTAGTTCGATTTGTTTGAAGGATCACTCATCACATACTGTCGACCAAGTTTTTCTTTTTGCTTAAACAGAGGAAGTGTCCAAAGGGGAGAAAATTGTTACTCAAGCCCAATCAAATCAACAACTGTTACCTTTGGTAGTCTTGACATCACAGGAAGCCTTTAGTCTTAAACACTGACACTAGAATACAGTAAAATAAAATAAATTCAAATACTCATCAATTATTCATAAAGAAAATACAAAAGAAATTGATGTTTAATGAGTGTCTTTATATCTGATAAAGACACGGCTAAACTTTACGTCCAATTTTCTTGGCCAAAATAATCCTAAATCTAAAACACTGCAAGAATGAGTTGATCTGCATCGGAAGATTTTGAAGCCGTTCAATAAATTCACAATTCATGTTTTATCAAGTCTAAAACACTCGGGTGGGCCTCGTGTTTTAAACTTGATAAAACACTGCTGCTCATTTTATTAAGCATTACGTAAAACTATAAATGTAAAAAATTTATGTAGTAACCAGTCTTCACTTCATTCCAAAAAAGGAAAAGCAATTGCATTAAAATTTTCAGTTCCAAGAGCACATGGGATCATGAAAACAAATCAATTCTTACTAAAGATATAAAAACCGCATTCCAGTGCATTGTTAGGTTATATAAGCACACAGGGAATTTTAAGAACACGAGAGAAGTGCATCGAGAAGCACGAGGTGCAGCCGAGTGCTTCTTGCACTTCTCGAGTGTTCTTAAAAATTCCATGTGTGCTTATATAACTCAACAATGCACTGGAATGGGGTTTTTATGCACGAGGATGAGGTTTTTTATTTCTTTTATAAAATGCTAAGGAAATAGCACGCGCTCAAACTCATGACGTAAGCTGCGTGCATTATAACTGTAAGTTACGTCACGTGCGTGACTAGACCGTGTGCTTTATGGAACTATTAATAATGAACTCGAACTGACCAATCACAGCACGTGCAATTACTTGAACATTTTATAAAGTTATAATTAATTAGATTCTTCTGACCTATAAAATATGTTCAGTACATAAATTTGTGTATGAAAAATTGTTTCAACAGAAACGGATGCATGCAGACACATCGCTTCTTGGTGCATATAAACAATGTTCAATAACAGGAACTTACCAAGTTTTGTTAAAAGAATCCTCTGACATCTTGAACCCAGACATGAATACTGGAGCATGACTTGGGCAATTTTTGCAACTTCTGAAAACACAAGTGATAATATTCATTTTTAATTTTACAAGGAAATTCAGTAAGACACTACCTCTCTGGAACCTCTATTTTCATTCGCCCGTTGTAAACACTACCTCTATTGTTATTCAGGGCTAGGGGCATTGTTATGACCTGTTGTCTATTGTTTTAAGAACCAATGAAGTAACTCGTTCCGAGAGGTAGTGGGCGACCCAGGAAATTACATGCGATTACCTATGCTAATTACTAAAGTATTATTTTTACTAAACTGTTCTTTTGATGGGAACTCTTCAATATCGATTGGCAGTTTGCTCAATGCAACTTGCAACTTTCAATTCAAATTTGCTCAGGCAAGTTGCCAAGTTCCGGTTTTCAATTTTAAGGTATTGAACCTAATAACACACCTCTGTTTCAAATTATCAACAGAGTCAGCAAGAAATTAGCAACAGGTTTACAGTAGTTCAAATGGCCAAACCACAGGCAGACCACCCAATGTGTTCGTGGTTAATTATTATTTCTTGACATGAGACGAACAAAAGAAATATTGAAATCTATGAGGGTTTATTTATTTATTTATTTATTTATTTATTACGATTTACTCCATACAATACAAATACATAAAGGAAATTAAGATAACAAAGCAAACAAAAAGCTGTGGAGAAGGAGACAACCAAAAGCACAAAAGCACCATACTAGGGATGTCCCCACTTATTAAAATTTAAAATATATATACAAATATACAAATACAAATATACAAATATTCTAATTATCCATAAGAAAACTTAAAACATTCCTTTTAAAAGTTGCAATACAATTTACTTCTCTAATATGATTAGGTAAACTATTCCATTCATTAACAATACGGTTAAAAAACTATATTTAAAACCATTAGTCCTACTTAGATTTGGGACAAGATCCTGTGTGGCATTATGAATAAAGATCCTGTGCGGGTTATCCTGTGTGGGTTATGAATAAAGCTCTGAAAATTACATTTCTAAATTACATTTTGCTCTGAATATCTCAATAAAGTTAAGTGAAATGTTAATCTACTCATGTGTTTTTTTGGCTGTGGCTTCGAATTTTTTCTCTGCACTTGGCAACTTGCTTAAGCAAATTTAAGTTGAAAGTTGCAAGTTGCGTAAAGCAAACTGCCAATCAATATTGAAACATTGTGCCATAATATTGCAGAGTTCTCATCAAAAGAACATCCGGTTTGGCTGTAAAGCACACAGAAAACATTTTGTAAGCCAAAAGTGTTGGCATTCAAACAGTCATCTAATTCAGTATAAATTCATCTCAGGATTTCAGAAACAAATAAAACACATCAAATTCTAGCTCATTCTACTACTGAGCTATGTCACAGGGATTTTGTAGATTTTTTATCTCAACTGTTCTGAAATAAGTGGTAGGCAACTAAACCTGTGGAAAAAAATCATTTTTGACAATCTGAAGGAAGATATGATCTTAGTTTGCAGAGAGAAGTAAAACTACGGCTATAAATATTGATTTTTTTTTGAAGACTTGCAGAAACACCTTGAAAAGTTTAGCCCTTTTGCAAGTTGCCATCCATTTTCATCCTTGCCATCTGCAGACAAAGACACTTGCTAACATTTTTTTCAGTAGACTAATTATTATATTAGTAATATGGCAATTGTTAATTAAAATGGACCATTATTATTGTTAGGCTTCCTACAACACAAATATATATTTGGCTGTTCAAAAAAAAAAAGTTAAATCCATGACAAAGCTCCTGTAACTTAAGTATAAAAGGGTTCCATTCTATAAAGCCTGGGTGGTTGTTTGCTGTTGCTTTTGTTGTTGGCAAGTCTAACTTAGAGCTTATCTAGATTATCTATGGAATGTCAGTTATGGTCTTGCTAGTCCCCATATATATTTTAAGGGACACTGTCAACCAGTGTCCTTTGCGAGCCTCTGTTGTTGTTGTTTGTGATGTTGCACGAACAATTATCAGCCAAATCAGATCAAAACTTAGACATTAAAAACAGCTAATGAATCCTGGAGATATTGGGAATTAAAAACACAACACGCAGTTTGATGAAAGTTATCCCCCCAGGGGAGGGGGGGGGGGGGTACTCAGGGTTTCAAGTGATGGGGATGATCGAATGGGAGAAAAACTCAAGACAAAAAATCCCTGGACCAAAAATTGACCCCAAAAAAATCCCATGCCAAATTTCTGACCCTTAAAATTTAAACATTAAAAAGATTAGAAAATGCATGTTTGTGTTTGTTTATTCATCATATCATCTGAATTTTTTTTCTTTCCTTCATCTGGTAGTCATTTTATCAACACTAGAGACACCCAAGAACACTTCCTTTGATTGCGCCTTATTCACACAACTACACAGCCAAGGTCAGTAATCCCCCCCCCCCAAAATCCCTACTTAAATCAAGGCACTCAAAAAAATACTTGCCAAATTTTCTTACCCAAAAAAACCTCAGAAACGAAAATTTCAAACCCCCAAAAATCCTTCTATCATCCCCGCATTTTGAAATCCTGAGTACCCCTGCTGGGGTTATCCCTTCCACAAAAGATCCCTGAATTCTGTATTACAGAAGTTACGCAAAGCATCATGGTTGACGGTGGCCCTTTAATGTTAGTCATGTATATGAATGAGTTCACAGGTTGACTGAGTCAACTCCGAGTCCGAGTCAAATCCGAGTCCGAGTCAAGTGGCCGAGTCACTGGTCAGCGGTTTGTTCATTACGAAAATATAAAGCTTGCTGTAAGCATAAATATGTGTACGATAGTCTACAGTGTTTCCCTAACCAACAAAATAATGAAAGCTAACCGCAAGCAAACAGGAGTGGAACTAGCCGCAAGCGACCCGGAGTGGAACTAACTGCAAGCAAACCGGAATGGAGCTTAAACTGCAAGCACACAGGAGTGGAACTAACTGCAAGCGAACCGGAATAGATCAAACCGAAACCAAACTGGGAAATCCAGGCCAAAAATCCAACTCGAACGTCTGCACTTTCTACTCGCCATCTTGTGAACGACTTGCGAAAGACAAAACCTCATGGTCTGGAGATTGAAAGGTATATTGCTGTCCAGTGACTCGGTCTGACTCGGACTCGGATGTGACTCGGGCTCGGAGTTGACTTGGGAAATAGAATTATTCGTATATGAATGAGGTATTGATTTAGGTACTTAGTAATTGAGGTACTTAGTATTCAAGTAGCCCATACATCTTCATTTGTTGGTCACTTAGTTTTTGCTCCATTTCCTCGGAAACGAATATGGTATTCATTGCTTTAGATTCAATATAAACTACTTACACATTGGGAGCTACTATTCAATCAGAAGAATGCTCTGGTTATTTCTGAAATAGCTGCTTGTTGATGCTATGTTGGTTGCGGGGAGAGGGTGGGACAAAAAAGTTCTCCTAATGACGTTAGGAGGGCCAAAAAAGTGTACTTGAGTTTAGGGGGGGGGGGGGGGGGGTGTGTTTAAGTTTTTGGTGTTGACTTTTCCCATTTCACTGCCCCTCCCCCCTCCCCATAAATAATGACCACTTATTCTTTTGAACGTATTTCGACAGTGACGTGAAATGTACATGTACAAAGTAAGCTCAACTGCGTCCCCAGAAGAATGTTCGCAGAGACTATTTTTCATCATTTTCATCAGCAACTTCACGAGTTTTTCTCGGCAAAATGAAATATTCTTAATCGTTACAACTCATTTATACTTGAAACAGTGAAAGCTCAGCTACAAACGGATCCTGGTAAAAGGCCAAGTCTAGAGCACGCAATGCTTACCTTCGACAAACTGGAGTCACAGCAAAAAGTTACAGGTATGATTCGCCACTGTGTTGATTAGCAGGCCACATGACGAGAAGCATGGCAAAAAGATGAAATCACCCCATGATTGCAGGATATTGTTAAACCAAAATTAACTCAAATTATTATTAAGCGTCTTCCACTGTAGAAGCTTGTAGAGTCAGTACAGAAGACAAAATTCTCGAAAGCTCCGTGCTCACTTCCTGCTTCGATGCGAGCTTTGCACTTTGATAAGTTTCCAAATATGGAATGAAAAACTTCCATTGGTTAAATCAGTGTCACATGATGGATAGATTTGAATAGCCTTGACAACGGACTGCAGGACTGATGGACTGTGGATTTGATAGGAACTTTGAATCCAATGAAAAATCAAACTCTCTTTGGTCTCAATGTCTCGTGTCACGTTTTGGAGCTTGTTTTAAAAATTGAACACTTCGCGTCTTTTTATTGCTTGCTGGTGACTTTACTGGCTGCAATGCTGCTCTCCTCTAAATTCACCAATCAGCGGGTTGAGATTTTGAACCGTGGTGGACTGCCGCGGGATGCCAAGCGCTGATCGGTGAATTTGAAACGGCCTGCATGCTTCGAATTCTTCTGGTCGCTGAGTTTGGCAGCGATCATATTGAGAAAGCTGTATGCGTGATTTCAGCATGGATTTTCTCGAAAAATGTGCGAGGGATAAAGCTCAAATTCGGCGAAGAGATAGAGCAACATCTCACCGATCGACAGCCGTCGTCAGATAGGTGAGATTTTTAGTAGTTTGGCGTTAATTCCGGTTTGAAGTGGAGGAGGTCGCTGCTGGCGGCCGCCAACTTGCAAGCCTTGTCTCCCTTTCTTCTCTTACCGGCCTTCGGCCGAAAGTAAGTTAGTAAATCAAAGGCCCTTTGGGCTGTCTCGTGTCAGTCAAAAAGAGATTAAAATATACTTTACTAAATAGTTATCATAAAAGTAAATGTTTTGCTAGGGCGCAAAAAGCTTGTATATGTTATTTACGCTTGCAATATTTACAGGGAGTTCATTAAAGACTTTCGCGCCACTAAAAAAATAGGTGTTCTTAGAAAATTTACCATATCCGGGGATAGGGAAAGCAGAGACGGGGGAACATTTTGCTGGGATAATATTAGTCTTCTTTTTCCATACGCGGGAAATAAAAATGGGGAACAGGCGGGAAAACAAAATGACAGAACACATATTATTTATGATTTTTACCAAAAAAACGTCCGTCCTCTCTATTTCCGACGCAAACTGAACGCAAGAGGAATTGAGCGTTACTCGAAGCACTCGTCCCCCACTTCACCTCCTTGTGCCGACGTTTTGCGCTGTTTTCCATTTCTTTTGTTATTTATTGCCCGTTTTTAACGATCAAAGAACAATATCAGAAAATAGAGTATTTCATACATGTTTTTTGTGACGAAAACGCTGAAAATAGAAATGCCAATATGTTTGTAACGAACGCTTTACACATACCCAGGCAAATAGCATTCCCAAGGTAAACTCACCGCGGGAATACGTTACCGAGGCGTTTGCGGTCACACACTTAACACTTTACCATGCGAAATGCGAAAATGGGTAATTCGAGGGTGCTTGCTTAGCATCATCTCGCTTTTATTATTTATACTCTTTCGACAGTCCTCTACTGCTTTGTTATGTCAGTATTTCAGACAGCGAAGAAATAGAAGGCGAAGACTCCGTTTATATAAATCTCTTTGTTGGATTTTTCTAAACCTTGAGATGAAATCGAAATACATATAAGAAAACGCACTATAGATCTTCCTTGACTAGTGTTGTATTTAAACGCCAAATTTCCAAAAAAAAATAGCATTTACTTACAAATCAGCAAGCCATCAAGCCATTATTATTATTATGATTCTAAGAAAGACCACGTTTTTGCTGCCTTGAACCTGCAAAGTTGACTTCAGGAAATCTAAACCTCACGCCATCATATTTAATTTCAAATTTCTCTGTTTATTTTATTTGCTTATCTTTGAGGTTTGCCTCACGATTGGTCATTTTATCTTGGGGTACTTGGAAAACCTACCTATTTGCCTCGGTAACTTTCATGGGCGATTCTTTTGTTCTTTTTCACACCGCCATAAATTTACCTTGGGGGAACATTTTGCCGAGATAATTTTTAGTCTTTTTTTTCATAAGCGGGAAATAAAAATGGCGAACAGGCCATGAAAATGACAAAACACCCGGGAAAACAAAATTACAAAGCACGCGGAAAAACAAAATGACAGAGCACATATTATTTATGATATTTACCAAAAAAACGTCCTCTCTATTTGTGAGTTTCCCGAGGTAAAGAGCCCTTTTACCATGTTAAAAGGACGATGTGTAACCGCAACTATATAAATTTGACACACTACACTATTAACCTATTTTGTACTTGAAAGCCTACACCGCTACACAGATCAAGCAATTTGTTCCAGTCAAATTTTGTTAATTACATTTTATGCAGTTACGAAAAAACTTTCCGTAAAGATTCTCAAAATCCCGCTCCGGCTCTTTCTTGAAATCCCCGCTTACCGCTCCTGTTTTCAGCTCCCATCCCGGCCGAATATCACCACATCTTCTTATCAGGGTTGCTTAGCGTGAGGTCTGTCTTTGACCTTGTTAAAGGGCAACTCATGGGAAATTTACCCCGATTTTTTTTATTTTTTCTATAAGTTGTTTATAGCAACAGGAATCTTAAGAAGGTAAAATTTTAAAGATATCGGCCAAAATGAATTTACTACGAATTTTCTTTTACGCCAATTTGGCGGCCATTTTGAAAACGTTCGGATTTTGGTACGTCACGTGATGCTACGTCACAGGTGTGGAAGGCAGATTTGCTTTTGCATGCTTCTGATAAGAGGAAAACACGCCAAGCGTCTCTTCATAAATGAGAATGACAAGGAGAGAAAGACCCTATGCTGTTCAATGATGTCCAAGATAAAAAAGGTAGTGCTTCAGTGCTTAAAATTAATATGAAAGGAAATAAACTTAAAAAGAGTAAATCATGTGTCGTGAAACGAAACAAATCCGTCAGATTGATCGGCCTGCTAAGGTCACCAAATGTACATAGCTTTATAATACGATGCATCCTCTCTTGCACCATATCGTGATAAAGATGCCTTTTGTCTGGAGTAGATAGTAAATTGAAAAGGGTCTGCGAGTGCTGACTCCCATAATTTGTCAGAAATCTCTTCATTTATGAGCAGGAATACTGAGCCTCTATATGTGCTATATGTAAGCGAAATCCACGCGTTCGGAAACAGACCGATATATTTTGATTCTGTTGTTGAGAAATTTGTAGCCACCCTCAGATTTCTCCTGCTGTTAATTGGCAAAATAGAAAGCAATTCCCACCAGCAAATGTAGTGTTTCTTTGAAGTATATGCCTTCGAAAGGCGCGCTAGCAGATAACTAAGAGAAGAAGTGTTGCGTGAAGTACTTATTCTGTGATTCCTTTTGAGAAACAATTGTTGTAAATTAGGCAACCTGGGGTGTAGCATAAAACCCGGGTATGAAAGCGTGTCACGCTCTTTCCCTTCACCCTCCCTAGCCTGACCACGAAACAGTTTCGTGTGCAGATTCGAGCGGATGTCAGTTGACGAGATAACTAAAGGAAAACATGCCAAATGTTGTAAGACGCGAAGAGCGCAACGACCATTTCAAATGCAAACCATGAATTAAAACGCAAGCAAACGCGAAAGTAATAAGGAGCCAAACACAGCACAATTTTCGATTTTCGTGGGGGTTCTTTTCGCAAAAAGATAAGAAATTGCAAAATAAAAACATGACAACTTAATTATACCGATAAATATAAGATCACGCAGGGTCGTGTAATAGTCCCGGTGGCAGTAATCAGTTTACAAAATCATTCTCAGTACAGTTTTATGCATACAAGCACGAACAACCTTGAACAAAGTTTCCTCGAGGCAAGTTGTTTCAACTACAGAAAGCGCAAACTCCCTTCTCCCAACAAAAGAAGTGAAGAGACCCAGCAGACTTTTAATTTTGTCCACATTTAACTGCAAGCCTGCGTATGTTCTAGATAAAATCTGCCGCAGAATTTCGGATAGTCTAGTTTCGGTAGCTGGCATTTCGGCGGCAGAATTCTTCGTTTTCGAGCAGAATTTAGAAAAATCGGTAACACAAAAGCGACAAAGAATTTAACTTGCGTTTCTGTATTTGCAAGCTTTCAAACGCACAAGATAGATAGTGTACATTAGGCTGAAGCTCAAAAGGTCAAAACCTATTGTGATAAACATGAGCAAATATATTTGAAGACCGAATATAAACAACAAAATGCAGCAAACAGTTTGGTTGTATAAAAGCATGTTTAATTAAGCTTCTCGCGTACATGCAAATAATAACAAGGCTTTTCAGGTTTGACTTAGCTCACAAACAACTGGCCGAGGTAACAGAGAAAGAAACTGTACATTTAGGTCTTCAATTCACTCACCATTCGTCGCCGTCGGCGATGAGGAGGTTCGATATTTTACTCCCTTTCTCTGTCTCGCTGTTTTTCCCTGGAGGCTCAAAACGCCAGGGTTGAAATACCATAGAAGGTTCTTAATTATGCTCTGACATATCCCCTCCTATAGCTCTCTAAAAATCAGTGGAGTCGCTAGCAGAAGTTTAGCTCTCACTGCAAGAATTTGAGTCAGCCATGTTCGTGACTTGTTGCGGTTCCACACCTGTGACGTATCACATCTCGTGATCATAATCAAAGCATCCATGGCGAAATGTCACGTAAAATACGAAGTTTTACGTTAAAATTAACCGGTAAAAAAGAGCTTCTGAATTCAATTTTTTTGCTTCCTGTGTAATTTTGGAAACATTCGGAAGCTTTTACTGAAATATAGTTTTCTAGCCAAGAGTTGCTTTAAAAGATTTAGCATCAAAATAATTGTCTTTATCTAATCGTTTATTTTCTGTTATTGGATCCGTGCCATAGGTCGCACTTTTCAAAACAAATGTTGTGCAATACTCACGTAGCAATCACAGTCTTCTTTAGGGTCTCGTTTTTCTGTTCAACCCTTTTCAACGCAATTCTCCAACGAGCTTTCAACATGCCAAATGCTCGTTGCATTAGCGTACCGAACTTTAAGTTACACTTTCTCTGCTCCTGAGTCAGGCGTCCTCTGTCCGCGGGTAGGGTTTCACTAGCTCGTTAATGGGGATAGGTACTGTCGCCAGCTAAAAGGGGCCTTATTTCTGTTCCATTTAGATTGCCTGTTGGACAGCTAAGAATTTGCTCGTTCGCTGCAAGTTCATAAAAAAAACGCCATCTCTTCTGCGTGCATTGCGTGTCGTTTATTTACAGATAACGTCAACGCTTTATATCATCGTGCGAGTGCACCGAATTTGTTGCGCTTGATAGACCGATCACAAGAACCGTACCAGACTGTGAACTAACTACAGCAATAAACGTAAAAGAAAAGAAATCAATTTTAAGAACAGTAAAGCGTGACTGTATTTCACATAATAAGCCCTTTACAATAAATACTCCTAACCTAAAGTTTGATAAACCAGCGGGCTGCGACCTCTTTGTTAAAGAAACATTATCTGTTCTTTGATATGAAATTCTGGCGGCCTCACAAAGCAAATGTTGACATGGCGGGAAAAATATTGACATGGCGGGAAAATTCCGCGGCCTCACAAAGCAAACACGCATGGAATGGTCCATGGAATGCACTTTCTCCCCCTCGCATATTCTCGTGTCGTCATGACAACGTCATGACGACACGAGACAAAAAGGGCTTAAAACGGCCCGCGCGGGCGAAAAAACACGACACATTTGTCGATTAGCATTTCATTTAACTTTATTGAGATATTCAGAGCAAAATACAATTTAGATATGTAATTTTCGGAGCTTTATTCGTAACCCTCATAGATTTCAATATTTCTTTTGTTCGTCTCATGTCAACAAATAATAATTAACCACGAACACATAGGGTGGTCTGCCTGTGGTCGCACCAAATAGCTGTTGACTCGCCCCCAATCGAAAATTTTCGCCACGGCTAGCGAGTCGTTCCTTAATTTGTTTCACGACATCCGTTTAGAATGCCGTGTTTCGCGAACGTGAGGTGTTTTTGAATATAAGTTCTTTCCTGAGATGTTCACTCGAACAAATGATGTCATCCATTTCTGTTATTACCGTTTCCCTTTCTTCCCGGCTTTCGCGAAGTGCTCGACTTTGATTTTGCGGTCGCTACGCTTGAAAGTTCTGCTAAATCCGACTCAGTCGTGTCACTGCTGTTTTCGCGTTGCTCAGGTGACCAGCCTTCATCTTCGTACTCTGAGTCGAAGCTTTCGTTGTCTGTGTCATTCACACATCGCTATGAGCAAAGGTACTTTTCCAAGCCGCCATATTTCAAAATCTGAAACATATTTACGCATGCGTCTCACGTAATCCCGCTGTGAAAGTGCGCGGGACTACATTATCATAATGTATGCATTATGTCGCGCTACTCGACTCTGGCGCGACGTTGATTCAAACGTCGAGCTACAGTCGCGCTAAGTGTCGAACTTAATTCATTTAATTGAGTTCGACACGACGATAGCGCGACGTTTGAACCGGGCCTAAACGACGTTTAAAAGACCGTTTCAACGAACACCGCCGTACCATAGATAACACTAACACTAAATCTAAACCTACTACAGTCACAGAACATTTCCTTTCCTCTCCTAACCACACTGCTAATGACATGCAACTAATCCCCATCGAAAAATTCTTTTCAAACAGGGACTCAATCCCTAAGGCCAGGGAAGCTTTTTTAATCTTAAAAGGCAGGACAATTGATCCCGATGGTCTTAACATTTGCGAAGAAACATACTAATTATCTTTCTGTACTGTTTTATCAGCTATTTTACTATTTTATTTTATTTTACTTTATTTTTTTATTTCATTTCACACTGTCAATTTAATTACCTTACGTATTTCCGGTATTATGCAAAATACCGCGATCACTACATATAAAACCCTTCCAATCTAATTTCCCATTGTACCTGAAGAAGGTTGGTTTGGCCAGCCGAAAAATAATACACCAAATTTAATCTTTCTACGTTGTATCGGTCTCTGCGTTTTTATATTCTTCAATGTCAAAGACATCGCCAAATTGAAAAGCCTACAGCTACTTTAAAGAAAAATTTAGACTTTTCACCCCAAAGACATTATTCCCTTAACAACTTTATTCATCCACTGAAAAACGTAAAATTAAAACTGCCTTTGTCGCTCAATAAAAGTTGCGTTATATTGTAGGGTGATATTCACAGCTTGATATATATAACGAAACTCTCACGCGTTGCAACCTATGTGAAAGAAACATCATCTGTTCTTCCTTACATAGACATCAAGGGAAAATGGACATTGCCGCGGCTTTACAAAGCATGAATACATGGAATTCTCTTTTCCCACATACTCTCGTTTCACTTTGACGTTAAAAGCAACAACACTTTCAAACAATCTCTCGGCTTTTGCAGAATTTCATTATATCCTTGATGATCTATGTTGGCAATCTCATGACCTTTCGTTATCTATTATGGACCCCCCCCCCCCCTTCTTTATACTAGGAATAGGTGATACTACAGCTGGCTACGTCATGGCAATTTTGCGGACATTTTTGTCTATACTAGTCTGAAATGAATGATAGTCAACTTAACCCATGAAAAACGTCTTTGAACATCTAAAGAAAGATAAAACCTTAATTTGCGGAGAGAAATCAAACTACGGTTATTAATATCAATATTTGTAAGACGCACGGAAACAACTTGAAAAGTTAAGCCTTAATTTTTCAAGTTGTAATCCATTTCCATCCTAGCTATTCGCAGTCAAAGACGCTTGATAGCAGTTTCAGTGTCTAATATAGCAATTGTTAATAAAATTGGCCCATTATTTCTAGGTTTCCTACTACCCAAATATATATTTTGGCTGTTCAAAAATATGTTAAAATCCGTGACAAAACCCCTTTAAGCGCATCCGTTACTGTAATGTCAATGCTTTCGCTTGATGTCTTGACTCTTCTATTTGGCTCTTTTATTTTATTTGTTTATTTATTTATTATTTTTGGGGCGGGGGACGTTTACGAAGAAAACACTGAATAGCGGCGCGTGTATTCTAAATCATTCTCGTGTTGTGCTGACAATCCATTACATGCCGGTTTTAGGGGCCTTCTCTTCTTCAAGGTGGGACGAGGACGTGCGATTTGAAAGAAACTTAACAAAGCAAAATTTTGCAAAAATTCGGAAAGATTGTAGCATGCGTTGCAGCCGAACTAAACCCTGGCTATACCGGGGTTTAGTTCGGCTGCAACGCAGGCTACGTTCTCTGAATGCACACATTTTACCTACCTACGTGGGGACGATTAAGGTGCCTCCTCGGTTTCCGGCCTTTGGGGGGCAATAAAGTCGATGCGACCAATCTCCTAAGCGACCAGCTTAGGTTACGACTGGTCTTCCGTAGTGAAACCCAGTTTGAATTGTCACTTAACTTCTGTAATAAAAAGCTCTCATATTAAATCGACCGCGACCACTTTTGGGAATTTCCAGCTGGTGCTTTCCTTTGCTGTTAAGTTCTCGTAAGACGGGAGGCAAGCACTAACATACTTTATCACATTTACCGTATCATATCTTTGCCTAATAATCAGTTTTGATAACAGAGTGTAGCCTTGAGGTAGATGTAGAAAGCTTTTTAGTAAAAGCTCTGGCAAGTGACCACGGTGTCGGAAATCGTATTATGCAAATGAGGTTAGTTTTTAGGTCACGTGATATGTAAATCAGAAGACCTCGTGCTTAAAAAAACATGGCGGAGACATTTGTAAACCTGTAAACTCAAGCTGCGGTTCATTCAATCAAGGAAGTGTCAAATTTGTGATTTTTATTTGGTGTACCGGGTGAAAACGTTCCCCACACCAAAAGTGGCGACCCTGCCAGGACAAAAAACCGAACGGAATTGGAATAAAACGGATAAATAGCTGTCGACTCCACGAGCGAGTGGAAAATTACAAACCTGAACATGGTGGAAGTCGCTGAACAGCGCTACACGAAGGAGCTCAACAAAGCAACGTACTACGTCAACGAGATTAAGGAAACGGTTAATTTCAGCGTTAAAGAAGATGTATTATCAGCGTACGAGAAGATATGTGATGTCAGCAAAACCTTGGAAGCTTCGGCAAATCTTGTCAAAGACGCCATGTTGGATGACGAAAAATCATTCGAAGATGTAAAGGGATGGTCACATGCTCACAAGGAGGAATTAGTACCTATTCATGAGTTGAGAAGCAGACTTAAGGATGATTTGAGACAACTGGAGACGCAAGAGCTGCACAGACGGGAGGAGGATTGGTTCAAAAAGAAGATCGAACTCGAAATGGAATTAGAGAAGAAGAAGGCTGAGCAAGAAGCGGCAAAACCTCAAGCAGTGAAGTTGCAGAAGTACACCATATCACCATTCAAGGGCGATTGTAAGGACTGGCTTCGATTCTGGAACCAGTTTGTTGTGGAAGTGGATAACTCGAAGATTTCTGAGATAAGTAAATTCAATTATTTGCTAGAATTAGTTGAAGGGGAACCTAAAGAGCACATTCTGGGCCTGCCACACACCCCTGAAGGCTATAATGAAGCCAAGAAAATTCTTGAACTAACTTTTGGAAAGGACATTAAGGTCCACAAGGCCTTAATCAAGGATTTAGAAGCTTTGCCAAACATAACCAGTGTGCACAAAATCAAAGATATACATGACTTTCACACACAGTTGTCCAAAACAGCTCGAACCTTAGCGACAATGAAGAAACTGGAGGGTGCACAGAGTTATGTGTACAGTGTAATGGATAAACTGGGTCCTGTTAGAGAGGTTATGGCCCAAAAAGATGATAACTGGGAAGAATGGGGACTCCAGCAGTTAGTGGATAATCTAAGGAAGTACACAGACCGCAACCCATTACCCTTAGTGGAATCCAACCCACCAACAACAAGTGATTCAGGGAACCAAGATGGCCGCCCAAAAGGGGAGGACAAACTGCTCATGTCCGGAGGAAACTCACGACAACCACAAGGGCCTCCACCCTGTGTCTACTGTGGCCTAAAAAATCACCGCAGCAGTGAGTGCACCAAAATCTTAGACATTGCAAGCAGAAGAGAGTATTTAACAAGAAACAAATTGTGTTTCAATTGTGCCCGGTCTGGACATGTGGCTTCCAAATGTAAATCACGAGGGTGTGGGAAGTGTAATGGGAGGCACCATACCTCTGTATGTAATAAGATGAAGAGCACTCTTTCACCCCAACCCAACCCTGGGTCCTCAGGCAGGTCGGAGAGATTTTATGGTGTTGTGGATACCCAAACTACTTTGCATGCAACTGTCATTGCTAAGATTGATGGAGTACAGGCTCGGATCATGTTGGATAGTGGAGCTGGAAGCTCTTACATCAGCTCAAATTTACTCACTGAACTGAACTTGAAACCATACAAAACTGAACGAAGGATCATTGAGCAAATGTACGGAACAGTCAACAGAGAGGTTGAGATCTATAAGGTTAATGTGGAGTCAAATGTCATTGAAGGTTTTGGAATTGAGCTACATTGTATTAATGCAGAAAAACCAGTTCTTACTCACCTTCCTAACCCTAGAATTGCAGAATTGAAGAAAGCCAATCACCGAATAAAGAGACTGAACTTTAGTGAAGAAGCGGTGACAGACTCTAACCTTCCAGTACATGTGATCCTGGGGGCTGCAGATATACAGCGAATTAAAACAACCGAGCCTGCTATTCTGGGTAAAAATCCAAACACTGATCCAGGAGCGGAGTTCACTATGCTGGGTTGGACAATCACAGGAAAGTCAATGTTGTCGGGAACTGAGACTGAGAAGGGTTTCTTTTTAAAGTCAGGCCAAGATGAATTCAAACAGATGTGTTCACAGGAGGTCCTAGGGCTAACGGATGAACCTGATGTGCAAGGTTTGTTCCATGAAGATTTCAAAAATCAGTTGCAGCGCTTGGACGATGGAACATATTTAACTCGGTTACCGTGGAAGTCGCATCAGCCGGCCCCTTTGTCAGTAAACAAAGGACTGACCTTAAAAAGGTTGCAAAGCACTACCCAAAAGCTGGAAAGGATGGAGAAACTTAACGAGTATCATACTGTCATGGAACAACAACTGGAGGAAGGAATCTTGGAGCTTGTACCTGAAGTGCCCACCGGGGAGGTGATTCACTACATCCCACATCAAGCAGTGACAAGAGAAGAAGCAGAGTCTACCAAGATGAGAATAGTGTATGACTGCTCCGCAAAACAAAACCCTCAGGCACCATCATTGAACGACTGTCTGGAGGTTGGCCCACCATTACAACCAGCAATCTTTGACATCCTGCTAAGAAACAGATTGAAACCTTTCTGCATCACCGGGGACATAAAGAAAGCCTTTCTTCAAATCAAAATCAGTCCAGCAGATAGAGATGTACTTCGCCTATTATGGTATGACAATTTGAAAGAAAGGAACATTGTCCAATACCGCTTTACAAGAGTAATTTTTGGGTCAGGTCCAAGTCCATACATCCTGGGTGCTACACTTGAGAAACACATTGGTCAGTATGAAGAGAAGTACCCTAACACTGTAAATGAGTTGCTTCAAAATACCTATGTGGATGATGTGCAATCTGGTGGCGATGGCAAGGAGGAGTTACTGAAATTCAAGGAGGAAGCAACACAGATCATGAATGAGGGTGGATTCCAGCTACACAAGTGGCATGGTAACATTCCAGGAATTGAAAAACTGAGTACGAGTGAAGTAGAAGAACCTCAGGAGAATTCAACATATGCAAAGTTGACTGTTGGAACTCAGCCACATGAATCAAAGATCTCAGGAGTCCCATGGAACAAGGAAGAAGACACATTTTCTATTAACTTTGCAAAGACCTTAAAGGGTGTTGAGGAGGGCCCATTGACAAAGAGAAAGATGTTGTCTGCCATCAACAGTATCTTTGACTTGCTTGGAATTGCAGCACCTGTTGTTATTGTTGGAAAGATACTGTACAGTGAAGTTTGCTTGAGGAAACTAAGATGGGATGAAGAAGTACCAGTTGACATACAGAAACCTTGGACTAAGTGGCTGAATGATATGAAGGAGTGTCCTCACGTAAGCATTCCCCGCAGCGTTGTTGGTGTTGGTTTGACCAGAGTGGTCCTCCATGGGTTCTCAGATGCCAGCAAGTTGGCTGTTTCGGTAGCTGTGTATGCTGTAACAACTCACATCGCCGCGCCAGTTCAACAGAGACTCCTTGTAGCAAAGTCAAGGATAGCACCGAAGGATCAGTCAATTCCTCGCTTAGAACTTGTTGCAGCACATACCATGAGTAGATTGATGCACCATGTAAAGGAAGTCTTAAAAGACGAACGCGTTGAGGAGTATCACTGCTGGGTCGACAGTACCACAGTGCTCTATTGGATCAAAGGTCAAGGAACTTGGTCCCAATTTGTGCGTAACAGAACCAAGGCTATCCAGGACAAGAAGTATTTACAGTGGCATCATGTCCCTACTTCTGACAACCCTAGTGATCAAGGAAGCCGTGGCATGGTTCCTAGCAAAATGGGGGAGTTGTGGTTTCGAGGGCCAAAGTGGCTAAGTACTCACGAAGAATGGCCAAACCAACCTGAAGTGACAGAGAACTCTGAGAATTGCAAGGAAATGGTCAAACCCAAGCACGAAAAACAGCTCCTAGTTAAAATAAAAGAAGAAACAAATGAGACCAAGGACACTCTTTTGAGCAAGTATGCGTCACATTGGAAGCTGCTGCGGGTTACTGCGTATCTAAAGCGTTTCATCCACAACTGTAGAAACCGTAAGAAGTACAAAGGCCCACTAATGACTGAAGAGCTCCAGGCAGCAGAGAAATTCTGGATCATTCAAGCACAAGCCACAGTGTCCATGACAGACGTGGGACTAAAGAAGGACGAAGAAGGAATATTGAGATGTGTTGGCAGAGTTCCCGATTATCATCCAGTCTTTCTACCGCGAAACAGCAAGTTGGCTTCATTGATTGCTCAGCAAGTCCATGAGCAGATGCTACATGGGGGAGTTTCAATTACCATGTGTCGTATGAGAGAGAAGTATTGGATACCAAAGTTGAGGTCTCTAGCTAAGACAGTTATCCACAACTGTAACGTTTGCAGGCGTTACTGGAAGAAACCAATTTCAACCTCTCGCAGCCCAGACTCAACCTTGCCGGTGTTCAGAACTGAACTGACAAACCCTTTCTCTGTTACTGGAGTAGATTTTGCTGGGCCTGTAAACTACAAGGTTAACAAGTCGACTTCTTCAAAGGCATACATTGCACTATTTACCTGTACCAGTACTCGCGCGGTGCATCTCAAGTTATGTCATGATCTGTCTGCTCAAGAGTTCCAGAGAGCTCTAAAGGAATTTGTTGCCAGGAGAGGCTGCCCTCAGATCATTGTGAGTGACAATGGGAAAACGTTTGTTGCCACTGGGAAATGGTTATCCAGGCTGAAGAAGGACCAGCGTCTTGCGAACTATTTAGGTGCTCTGGAGATAAAATGGAAGTTTAACTTGGCACGCGCCCCATGGTGGGGAGGATTCTTTGAACGCCTTATCGGCATCATGAAGAGAAGTCTTTCAAAGGTGATTGGTAAAAGCCTGCTAACCTTCCAGGAACTAGAAGAAGTCTTGCTGGATGTTGAGATGACCATGAACAACAGGCCACTCGTGTATCAAGGAGAAGAGTTCGAGAAACCAGTACTTACCCCAAATACCCTACTAAGAGGAGAGCCAATCCCTATCTTGGAGGAAGACCTGGAGAATGTAGGAGAAGAAGATGTGAATAAGCGCATAAGATTCTTAGAGAAAAGCAAACAGCACCTTCGAAAGAGGTTCATGAAGGAGTATGTTCACGCCCTTGAAGAAAGGCAGCAACGGGCTGAAGGGAACATTGAGAAGATACCAAACATAGGAGAAGTGGTGTTGTTGAAGAGTGAAGCAAAGGACAAGGCATTGTGGAAGCTGGGACGAGTAGTGAGCAAGATCACTGGCAAAGATGGTACGGTCCGTGGATTGAAGCTGAAACAGGGAAATGGATACCTAGTAGAGCGCCCTCTGCAGCTTGTGTGCTACTTGGAAATTGGAGGAGCAGATTCCAAGTGGAAACCGAACCCTAAAGCTGAAGTATTCGTTCCGAGAGTAGGGCCAAACCGAAGAGCCAAAGAGGTTGCAAATAATCTTTTCCGGAACATTGCTGAACAAGAATTTGAGGACGATCAGAGTGACATTTAAGCTGTTATAAGTTAACACTTAAATGGGGGGAGGGTGTCGGAAATCGTATTATGCAAATGAGGTTAGTTTTTAGGTCACGTGATATGTAAATCAGAAGACCTCGTGCTTAAAAAAACATGGCGGAGACATTTGTAAACCTGTAAACTCAAGGCGGTTCATTAAATCAAGGAAGTGTCAAATTTGTGATTTTTATTTGGTGTACCGGGTGAAAACGTTCCACACACCCCCATATTGTTTCAGTGTGTAGTAGACTACTCGCCGTCCCTCATTTTTTTGTAAGGCCGTGTATTTACTGCCCGAGCATTGGTACCTGAGCGTAAGCAAAAATTAATGGCTTCGAGTTCAGACACAGAAAACTTAAGTTCCCCAGTACCCTGAAGTGCCTTGTTCCTGAATAATCAGATATGTCCAGGATTGAACGCTAATGAGATGCACGTTCCTCATGATAGGCATCACAAAGTGTCCTCCTTAATAAAATTTCACCAAAACACATCTAATTCCGTCAAATATATAGAGGATATTACACGGTGGCGAGAAGATATGAATTTTATGTTCGAGTGGCAGAAACGATATCTCACGAGTGAGCGCAGCGAACGAGTGAGATGTCGTTTTTGCCACGAGAACATAAAATTCATATCTTTGAGCCAATGTGTAATGTTCTTTTTATTATATGGGGACCAGATGTAATTGAAATTGCCGATTTTTATTTCATTGCTTTCGAAAAATCGAGCAAGTTTTACATCTCACCGTTCGTCTACACAGAAAATACAAAGCACCCGTATTCAGGATATAGAAACACCGTACTGAATTCCAATCAAACAAAATACATGAAATATTTGTCAACTAAATATCGTAACACGTAAGAACTGAAAACATCACTGACTTTTGACTTGAATCCGATGCGGCAATGTCTTGACGAAGTTGACGGCCGATAGTTTTCAACTGCTTTTGTTTTCTTCTTTACTACATCTTGCACTTTGTGAAATTCCTTGCGAAGAATTCTCTCTAAAAGCCTTCAAATCGTCAAGGTTTCTAGACCTTTCTATTACCATGTTCTCGTCCTTGAGTTTTTCGGAAAACTCATTCTTTTTTGTCGCTTAATTAAACAAATTAAACCTGCTTGTCGATGCTTGCTCACAACAAACGTGAACGACACAAGAAACCAAGTTCATTCAACAAAGTAGAAATGGCGCGAATCGTGACGTCAATGAGCGATATGACACTCGCAAGCGTGTCATACGGAAAATACGCCACTCAGGTCCCGGATGGAGTGGCGTATGGAATCTACGAGTGGTTTAGTTCCCAGTAAAACACTCTCGTCCATATAATAAAAAGTATTATTATATGGAGGTAAGTGTTTTACTGGGAACTAAACCACTCGTAGATTCCATACGCCACTCCATCCGGGACCTGAGTGGCGTATTTTCCGTATGACACGCTTGCGAGTGTCATATCGCTCATTGACGTCACGATTCGCGCCATTTCTACTTTGTTGAATGAACTTGGTTTCTTGTGTCGTTCACGTTTGTTGTGAGCAAGCATCGACAAGGAGGTTTAATTTGTTTAATTAAGCGACGAAAAAGAATGAGTTTTCCGAAAAACTCAAGGACGAAAACATGGTAATGAAAACCTTGACGATTTGAAGGCTTTTAGAGAGAATTCTTCGCCAGGAATTTCACAAAGTGCAAGATGTTGTAAAGAAGAAAACAAAAGCAGTTGAAAGCTATCGACCGTCAAGACATTGCCGCATCGGATTCAAGTCAAAGTCAGTGATGTTTTCAGTTCTTACGTGTTACGATATTTAGTTGACAAATATTTCATGTATTTTGTTTGACTGGAATTCAGTAAGTTTTTCTATATCCCGGACACGGGTGCTTTGTATTTTCTGTGAAGACGAACGGTGATATGTAAAACTTGCTCGATTTTTCGAAAACAATGAAATAAAAACCGGCAATTTCAATTACATCTGGTCTCCATATAATAAAAAGAACATTACACGTTGGCTCAAAGATATGAATTTTATGTTCTCGTGGCAAAAACGACATCTCACTCGTTCGCTGCGCTCCCTCGTGAGATATCGTTTCTGCCACTCGAACATAAAATTCATATCTTCTCGCCACCGTGTAATATCCTCTATATATGGAAATGCCAAATAACCCAGTCAAACATTAAGTACTTATTAGACAATACTTGCGTTCAATCCTGGACATAAGTGTGAATATTCACTGCGGTAAAACGTAAAAAATAAGAAAACTACTTCAAAGATAAGGTTTTCATTTTCACTGTTCAAAGTTTGATACTTAACAAGTATTTTTCTGGTTTACTAAATTGTTTGGAACTTTACTAAAAAAGTTCTAAGTGTTTGAAAACGGCGAAATGCCGACTGTCGGCGCCATTGTCAAAGCAATTTTCATCGGGTGCGGAGCATTTTAAAAGTAAAGAATCCCGCTTAAGGGAACTGAACAATATATTTACCCTCAGCAGCTATTTTACATAACCTTACTGATGCTTCCACGTTAACGTGAACGATTTCTTTCGAAATGAGAAAAAAAAAACAGCGTCAGTCGTTTGACCGCGGTGAAGTGTGAATAATGGTGTGGGTACTTGGAGAAGTCCACATTAGTGCCCAGCGAGAATCGTACTAGGGCACTGTGCCCAGGCAACAAGTGTGAACGCAGCCTTAGTCAGCTGAGCGTGAAGAGAAAAAAGATCGCCGGTGGAGGAATGGCGGCTTCCTAAAACAACTATTTGTTTTGGATGAGGCTATGTAAACATTAGTCTAGTGGGTTAGTGCTCAATTTTACAGAAATCGTTACAGACCGGACAAAAGCACCAAACTTGGCATACAAAGACCTTTGAACATATCATTTTCAAAAATCCAATGCTCCAAAAAATATTCTCATTTGGAGGCGACGGTGACGTCACTTGTTACCTCACACTTGTGGTTTTTTTTTATTTTGTGTGTAATATGACGAGGAAAGGGACTTCCTGCCTCTTATTCAGACAGAATTGTGCAAATCGTTTTGGCAATACTTTATAATATATAATAATTCACAACATGGACCTTTTCTGAAATACAGTTGTTTCAAAAATTGTACAAAAATTGTAAAAAAAATGAGGCCTTGGTGCGTAGGCGTATTGTTCTAAATTTGTTTAATTACCTTGAACGTGTTACTTTTTCTTCAATAGATAAACATTCTGACAAACATTTCAGATACTAATAATGCATCTTTAGGGCAATTTATTTGTGAGACAGATTTAGCTCGCCTGCATAACATCAGCAGATGTTAAAAACAAACTACTCGATAAGAACATTTGAGCCAGAACGTGTGTGACTGGATTGCTGCAACAGTGTAAGTAACACTGTACTTTTGTACTTTTCTCAAACAAAAATGTACAATACGAAAAATTCTTTCATAATATATCTGTTGAGGATTTCCTTAATAAAGAGAACGCGCTACACAACATTGCTTGTTAATTCCTCACCACCACACGTGTCTCAAAACGACTTGGTCTAAACGATATCATATCCTTTTGCAAAGCATTTCGGCAAAATGGGAAAGACAAATGGGTAGGTGTATTCATGCCCAACACTTGGCTTTTGGGATATAATCATGGCAACAGAAACAATGGCGTTTATTCGAGCCGCACAGAGAGTGAGACTTAACTCTGTACCAAGAGTGCCTTTAAGAAGTTGTTCTTGTTCTTAGCTTTGGAACACTTCAACTATAGTCGCTTGGTTAGTGTCCATCTTCGAGATAAACAAGCGTTTTTGAACAATCTGAGAGATATTGTGGGTAATTTCTGAGTCGTCCAGAAGATATCTACGAGATTTTGTGCGTTCCCCATTGACCAAGTCCGCGAATAGGAAAAGGCCAAAGTCAAGGGCACTGAGGAAGTCGTGGGGCTAACGAAGAACCAAGCTGCATTATACAGATCACAGATTTCTGGTCCAGAAATGGTCAGGCTCATCACACAGTTCGATAAGCAATCGAGAGGAAGATACTGGTCACCACGAAGAAGGTCTGTCACTACAGCTAAGTTTCAGCAACAAGTTAACAACTAATAAACAGATGAGGCAACCCGTTTGAAGAGAAATGCCAAGACGGAACTACTTGTCCTCAATACCAGAGAGTGTACAGAAAGTAATGTTGTGATAACCAATCAGCGCAATTATTTAAAGGGATTCATTTAACACAATTAAGCAATACAGCATAACATCGGGCTCTTCGGCCCCCTGTATATCAGTACCCAGCAGCGTGAAGGCGACCGTAATGAACATCCCTCTTCATTATCGGATTATGGCAGGCTTCGTTTGTTCGTTAGTCGATCTACTCAAGCTGTTGCTGGATACAGAGACAAAACCGAATGACTGCAGGTTTGAGAGTAAAATTTTGGCTGGTGGCGAGCTTTGTTCTCAGAATATTCAGATCAAATCTTTTTGCCATTTCTCAAGCGGGAACTATCAACTGCCAAACGAGTGGATGTACATGTAGTATCAAGATAGCGTAAAGACCTGCACATGGGAGAGGGATGGGCCTATTGTTTACGTTAAGTTGGTGAACAGGCTAAAGTGCTAAAGACCTGGAATGGCTTTCCTTGGGATACCAAGAACAAAGATACTTACCAACGAAAGAGCCAAGCCAATGTGTCTTCTTTCTTTTGATAGGGGACAGAGACTGTACTACAAACATAGCGATCTTACCCTGACATCAAGAAGCGAAACCCGTTCGTCATATATAACTGTTAGCTTTTCAGCTTCGCCATATTTTCAGAAGCTAGGTAGATTGACAGTGTTAATGTACGACAAGAGAAGAAATTTGCATTCTGTTGAAAGACGCATTGAAAATGCTCCTCCCACACAATTAAGAAGAAAGATTTTGTCTGAATATTCTAAAAACAATTGCTATCCACCGATTTCATTTTTGTAAAGAGCTATTATCCTGCAGGAATACATGTGCTTTTCAGAATGCTTTGTTATTACATATTCAAGAAGGCGGGAGTTTGGGCAACATGTACAGAGACATAACCTGAAATTTCTTCCCCAGCAGCCTGGGGTTGAAGGGGAAAGAGCAGATCTGAGAGCCAGTGTGGCAACGATCCCTGAGGCGGCAAAAGCGTGCAAACCGCTGATTAAGTGCTCCTTCAAATCAAGTTGTTCTTTGCTGAGTAGGTGTCAACGAGCTGACTTATCTTGCACAGAACTGTTAAATTCATCTGAATGTACAAAATGAAGAGGTGGTAGCAACAATATAGCTCAAAGTAGGTGGTGGAGTTGATCGAGGTTTCCCGCCATATTACAATTTGATGCATTTACGGTACAACTAGCAAATCAAATCTTAAAGATTCAAAACATCGTTATTTATGTCATATTTTATAATGCAAGTTGGAATACTGAGTGTCAAAGCAAAACACTCTTCGCTGATGTGTAAAATTAATAGACTTAGCTGCTAGCCTTGTTTTCATATTCTTCATTCTTGACATGCGCATGCGTAGTACAGCATTTATATTTTATGACAATTCAAAAAATTTGCGTTGACAATAAATGAGATTGCTTTAAACCTTGTCCAAGCCACACTTGTTTCGATTAAATTACGAGTCCTGCAGAGGCGGATCCAGGGGAGGGGTGATGGGGGTTGCAACCCCCCCTTTGGGCAAAATTTTTTAGTTATTTTTTTTTTATTCTTCCTGAAAAATAATTAAATAAAATTGTTTTTTGCAAAGTTGGTTCACTTTCACCATACTACAATAGTGTACAACCCCCCCTTTAAAAAATTCCTGGATCCGCCCCTGAGTCCTGGCTTCTCTCTGAAACATTATGCTAAATGACATACAAATACGTGGTTGATTTCTGTGATGACGTAATTATCCCTTCTTGTGATCCATTTTCTTGGAGCATTGGATTTTCTTACAACTCGTGCCCAAAGGACTACCTGTGCCAAATTTGGTGCTTTTGTCCGGTCTGTAACGATCATCTCGCTAACCCGCTTGACTACATGGGGATAGCATAACGAGTACGTATTTTATAGGAGAAATGGAAAATGACTGCTGTGTTTAAATTAGCCGACGTAAACAATCGAGTGAGTTTAGGAGAATTCGAAATATGTCACATTCAAATTCTCCCAACCTCCCTTTTGTGTTTGCGTCAGCGTATAGTAAACAAAAGCATCATTTTCCTTGAGGCGCCCGCTTATTAGATGTTTCAAAATCTAACAGAAATCTCCATGACAGTGACCGAGTGTTCGGTTAGAAACAAACAAGTGCCTGCTTGGGTATGGTCAGCAGATGCCCGCTTACTGGAGGTTACATACAGTTCAGGATGGTGACCGAGAGTTAAGGGTGCTAAGTGCCTGCTATTGCAGGTTACAAATGTTAAGTGCTGTTACAGAGTTTTTGTCCAGGATTAAGTGACCGAGTGTTTAAGGGTATTTATTATACATTAGAATTACTTGGAAACATGTGATTGGTCGAGAGCATTCAGTCAATATACAGTAGCATGTGAACTTACTGTGAAACTCAGAAAACCGTGAACACCAGAAATATTAATGGAATGTTATTGTGTTGCAAGGAAAAGCCAATCAGGCGTGAAAAAACTAAACCGCAAACAGCAACGGTTATTAGTTTGTGGTTTTGAGGTTTGCTTGAGTGTTCCAGAATTTCATTGATTGGTCACTACACAATCGACATTCCTGAAATATTTCAGATGTTCACGGTATTCGGAATTTGACAGTAACATCTGCAGCAGATATTGGGTTATCATGTCGAGTTCAAAGTCCGCCTAGTTTCCAAGCCCGTCGTCCGTGTAGTGCTGTCAAACTTTTGGAAATATGGCTGAGCGATTCGCCTCCGTTTTGAAAATTCACGATATCATGCTCAACCTCATCCATTAATTGCTTAATATAGGTGTCTGCTTATTGGAGGTTACAAATTAAGCATTGCAAGACTAATAGGCTCGTGACTGAGTGTTTCTAATCGAGAGCATGTGTCCCCGGCTTTCTAGCGAGTAGCAAAAAAATATCATATTCTACCTCAGATTCTTGTAATTGGGAGAATTTACAGCACAGATGAACGAGGAGTGAGAAACACGAGAGGAAATATTGCCGCGTGCTTCTTTTTTATCTAGCTTATTCCTACTTCTCACAAAGCTCACTTTTTTTGTTGTTGGCCAGACTCAATGAAACCATTTCTCACTAACATGCCCAGCGACAAGGCACTGGGAATGATCGCATCGCCGTGCACAAGCGTGACAGTAGTTCACTTCAGGCTTTGCTCACTGCATGAATTTGTATAGCATAGCGAGCTTCACGACCCTCTTTGCAATGCTCCATGCCATCAGGTATGCCAACGACAAATGGTGGTAAAGGGTTACTCCCCTGGTCGAGGCGAACGTCGGGTTTACAAGGACAATTTTATTTACGGGCCAGAATAAACTGAAAATCGTTATAATCTGCAACCAGGTGAAGTTTTCTGCACTCCTATTTGTTCGTCTTTAGGTGGTCACACGATCAAAATAAAAAGAATATAAGAGCGTGAAAAAGGAACGGGCACGATACAGTCAACGTAGAAAACGATTACCAGTCTGAATAAAATATTATAGAGATTTATACGCATTTGTTTTCTTTTCAAATTACAACAGCTACGACAAAAACTAGGCAAAATAAGCTGTCTAATTACTCTTGGACGCGGACAAGGTTACCGCAATGACAAAACTGTTTTTAAAAGTTTTTTCTAACTTTCGACGTTTAATATTGTTTTTACTTTCAGTTGCGTAATGCGATAACATAAACGGCTGATGAGCAGCATCCATTGCTCAGTGGTTGAACGTTTGCACCCGCAAAGCATAAATTAGGACTCATTTTCTTTTAGGCTTTCTTTGCAACAGTTAAGTCCTTCTGTACGACCTTGTTGCTTTGCATCTTGCATTGGAAACATTGTGGGCTAGTACCGACTATAGTTACAAGTAAAGACTACCATATAATCTGTCCATCAACTCAAGTTCAATCGAAGCAAAGATTTCTTCTGGAAAAAGAAAAACTATAGGTGTTTCATCTTGTTCGAATCTCTCTTGTTCTACGGTTTCTCGAACATAACCCAAATCTTCCTCAGAACTAGTTTTATCAATGTTGACAACAGAAAGGAATCGCAAATTGACAAGGTGTGGCACGATAGATCTCACTGCGTGGCCAAGTGGATTGCCTGACAGGCTCAGCATTTTAAGGATACGAATGAATTGAAAGCTCTCCAGCAAACCACGCAAGTCATGTTCATCCATGTTTAGCGTATCAAGAGTTAAAAATCTCAGCCTGGGAAAGAAGCGGAGGCTTTTGGTGAGTGGACCAAGACAACTTCTCACGCTGAAACTACTGAAAGTAAGCGTCTCCAAAGGCAACGTTTCGTGAAATCCGCCAAACAGCGCCTCCATTTCCTTCGTTTGCACAGTACTTCCATCCACCCCAGATAATTTGAGTACTTCTAAGGACGACATTTCAGGAAGTAACCAACCAAGCGCCGTGGCTGCTGATGGAGTCAGGTTTATTCCATCCAGTTTTAGTTCCTTGAGGCTGTTGAGTGTAAATTCACCAACAGTTTTTACATTCGCTGCACAGCAATCTGCATGACTCAGCGGTGTGCTCTTTACGCTTAGTATTTCCAAATTAGGAAAAAATCTTAAGCTTTCAAAGAAACAACACTGGTGATTTTCATCCATGTCTATTAACTTTTCAAGCTTTAATTTTCTCAAATTGGGGAAAAAGCAGAAGCTCTTCATGAGCGGAGCAAGACAGCCTGCTAATCTGAAACCCTTGATAGTAAGATGATACAAAGGCAACGTTTTGTAAAATCCACCAAACAGCGCCTCCATTTCGTCAGCTTTCAAAACGCTTCCTTCCGCCCCAGTTAGTATGAGTTGTTGCAACAACAACATCTCAGGAAGTGACCGACCGAGCGCCGTTGCTGCTGCTGGGGTCAGGCTTATTCCATACAGTTCCAATCTTTTGTGAGGTTCGAGTGCCAAACTACCGTCTTTGTTTACTTCCGCCGTGTATAAGCCTGCGTCACCTAGAGGTTCGCCTTTTACCCTGAGTCCCTTCAGGTTGGGAATGAATCTTAGGCTCTCCAGCAGACCACACTGGTCATCTTCATCAATGTTTAAGTCTTCAAGCTCCAACTCTGTCAAATCGGGGAAGAAGTGAAAGATTTTGGTGAGTGGAGCAAGGCAACCGCTTATGCTGAAACCATTGAAAGTAAGCTTGTGCACAGGCAGTGCTTTATAAAATCCGCCAAATAGCGCAACCATGTCTTCAGCTTGCAGAACACTACCTTTTTCCCCAGTTAACTCCAGTTCAAGTAAAGACGACATCTCAGGAAGTGACTTACCAAGCGCCGCGGCTGCAGCTGGAGTCAGTCTAATCCCACTTAGTACTAGTTTCGCGAGAGCTGTCCGAATGATATAAGTGTCCACTGCTGTAGAATCACTTAAGTCAAAAAAGAGAGTGATGATGTTGTCAAACCTTGGTAACAATTTGGAGACTGGGTTTGGTGCTTGTTCAAGTAGATCCATCATCATGAATGGATCGTTCTCCTGCTCACGAAGTTCAATACTATTCAAATGTTTGCAATTTCGTATAGCTGTACCAAGAGCTTCTCCTATTTGTTCGCTTATACCACACGATTGAAGAGATGTTAAGAATTTGAGGCATGACTGTTCTGAGCACAAATCTGTGGAGGGAGATGGAACAGAAACCACAGTAGTTTCTGTAAATAGTCTGGCATGGTCATCGCAGAACAGCTTCAAATCTGTTATGTAAAGCTGAAACTGACCATTACGGAAACGAAGGATGGAACTGAAAGTACAGTGGTAACTTTCGTAACGGCGGAGACATCCACTTGCATTCTGAAACCCTCTTAGAAAGTCTCCAACTGTAAGAACGTCAGAAGTGTTAGTTATCCTTAATGGGATAAGCAAGCAATCTAAAAACTGCAGCGACTTATACAGCACCGAGTCTTTGTTGCACCCACCAACCAAACACCAATCAAAAACAAAAAGACAAGGATGTGCTAGTTTAGTTAAGTCGTCCACTTTTGGTATAATTCCGGAAAGCGGCCTGTTTCTTGTTACAGTGATTATTCCACCAATACAATCAAAACAATGAGTTAAAAGCTCAGCTTTGGAACGAACTTCTCGGAAGGAATCGTAAACTAAGTCACTGAACCCCTCACGCCCACCAGGTAAGACAGAGATCCTGACTGATGTCAAGTGCTGAAAAACCTTCACTGCTCCATCGTCAGACAAACCACAAATGAACTGGAAAACATTCTCCAAGGCCTTACAATCCTCCAAGGTGCTGGCACGCTGTTCAATTCCACCGAGATTTCCTTTAGGGACACAGCTGTAGGTGATGTACCATGCCGCTAAGTATTCTTGTATGCTCTTGTGGATGAAGGATACCATCTCCATTGGTTCCAGACTTGGTCCGTACTCAGACAGTTGAAGAAGACCAACAATGATACTTTCTTCACCACGCACTTTCTCAGGCAGTTGATCAAACTCGAACATCAGATCGCCTTTAAGAAGACCTGCCAAAGCAACCTTTCCTACTTCTGCGAGGATGTCCTTGTAATTCTCTTCAAGTCTCGAGACGTGAGAAGCAGAGTGCTTTTTGTGGCTGTGTTGTAAAATGTGTTTCATAATTGCTTGAAACAATTTAGTTTTACTTTCAGTAAGTTCCATCAACTTCTCCTTTTCTTTCTTCCACAGCAAGCAAAAAAAGAGAGTCAGTAACGGAACTCTTGCTAGGTCTTCCATGTTACTTTTCCATAGGAAATTTACCAGACCATCCACCTGAGTTTGGTCATCCAGCATTTTCCTCATAAACTCCTCTCTATCAGACATATTAAACCCGGTGACCTCAGCTTGTACGTCGGCAGGTCCTCGTATCTCATCTGCTCTGGAAGATCGAGTGGTTACCAAGACAGTACAGTCTCTCAGCATATCCCCGTGGAACATCTTGAAGACTGGAGAGCTGCGTCTGCTGCCATACTTTTCTTCTGCTTCGCTGCCGGTGCGATACTCATCATACCCATCTAACACAACCAGGATATTCTCTTGGTTGTTACGGATATGAGAGAGGAGATCATCTATAGATTTCTCTTCTTCCTCTGGAAACAGGCGTGAGTGACTCATGATATCTCTTAACGTCTGGCACTTGGAGACTTCTCTGAGGTTAACAGAAACAACAAGCTCAAACTTCCTCAGTGCGTCCTTCCGTACTTCATCCATTTTTGCCTCTTCAAAATTCCCACCATCTTTCCTATGTTCGTCCATGTCTTCATCATCTGTACTCAAATCTTCGGTACCTTCAATAACGTCCTCATCTTCTTTACTGAACGTAACGTCATCATCGTTGAATTTCTTCATTGCATCTTCCCGTTCCTCGGCTTCTTCTGTCTTTGCCTCTTGAAGATTCGACCAATCTACAAGCAGCCTTTTAACGAAAGTAGTTTTTCCAATCCCAGTCTCTCCTTGCACGAGAATTCTCTTTGGCACGGTTTTGCCCTTGGTTTTCGTACCGAAAAGTTCGGTGTAATGGCTCAGTTCCTCTTTTGATGACCCAGCTGTGGTTTGTTCTTCTTTCACCCAGGACAGTCGAGTGTAGATCTGTTCAAGGTCCACTTGAAATACTGAGGACCATACAGTGGTGGGCACCTTGGCTGTTTTTTGATAATGCTCCGCAAGCTTCCTCTGACAGCATTTCACATCAAAAGTATCGACAGAAAAAGACTCTGATGAAATAAAATATAATAGGTAAAGGTAAAGTCTGCATACGAGCCTAGTGGCCCATCAGGCCGGAGCTTATCCCGGTTTCCGTAGCATGAAGCGACTAGGAGTATTTCTACTCCCCCCTGGATGGGATGCTAGTCCATCGCAGGGTTACCCCAACAGTAAATTCGCCGGTACCCATTTATACACCTGGGTGGAGAGAGGCACTATGAGAGTAAAGTATCTTGCCCAAGAACACAGGGCTCGAACCCGGACCACCCGATCCGGAGTCCAGCGCACTAACCATTAGGCCACCGCGCCTCCCACCGAAACAAAATATAACGGCGAACTAAGAGAGTAACGAGAAGTAAACTAAACAATATCGATTGTTTGGGAGACACAGTGTTGAAGTTGCGTCCCTTAAATGGCCTCCACAATCTTGGACAACTGTTGAAACACTTGGCCAAGTTCAAGTTCCAATAATTTAGGTACGATGTCGTGTTGTCCAAATAAAGCCTGGCAAACTGCAAACCCCATGAATCAAAATTGAATTGGGGTAGAGCGGGACAAAACACTTTTTATCCGCTTGAAAGCCAAGTCATTTTCGAAAATGCTCGAAATATGTTTGTTTCAACTAGTTTTGACCAAGATTGTAGCTTGACGAAAGGTTGTGTCCGAAGTTGAGCAATCTGTTGATTTCCAAAGGATCTCAAAAACAGAAAACAGCGACAGATATAAATGTTATGTAATACTCATTTATTTTTTCGTGCATAGTATAACGACAGCCAAGTAAAGAAGAGTAAGCTAAGCTTTTAAAGATCTTTTTTGAAGTCGCGTATATTATCGTCTATCCAAACGAAAAAGAAAAAAAAAAACAATTTTGATGGATAATTCTGTTCCAAGTGAATATTATTGAAGCTATTTATCTTTAACTATACACAAACTTTAACCTATAACAGAATTGTATTGTAACAACTTGAATACCAAAATTTCAAAGAGTAAAATTTGATTGTTTGTTAAGGAGAGAAACACTCAATGTTTTAAACTATAAAATGTCCTTAAAGTAATATCTTTAATTCTCATTGGTTTCTGTTAACTTCTACACTTTGAAAGTTTAATTGACTGGTTTACTCGATACGGCTGCGTCCTTAGGTTATATACATGTACAATAACTACTACTTTACCTTGTGAGCAATGCGACTGTACTAACTCAAACTATAATCAGTGGACTGACGTCTAATCTACATTCATTGAAATGTCTTGTAACAATTAATGAAAGGTGTGCGTGATCTACACCCCTATCAGAACATAAATTATTAGCCCAGTTTCACTAATGTCATCTAAACTGAATACATAATCGGTTCTCACGTGCAGTTAGCCTCTGATTGGTGCTTATACGACAAACCTTTCTATGGCCAGCAACAATAAACATTCCAAGCTAGTTCAGTGGTCAAATTGATTTAAACTAAATTTAGAGCATTTTAGTGTGCCCCTCAATGACAAAAGAAATATTTTTTTTCTTTGTAAAAGGAATTAAAAATCTAACTAACCTGGTTTGATTTCTTTCATTCTCTGACTTATTAGTTCTTGTTCCAGTTGTTTGACTTTGTCGCTTGTCTCAGCCACGTCATGTTTTACTTTTGCAACACCATGCTCCAGTTGTTCTACTTTGTCATCTGTCTTGGCAAACCCTTGCTCTATTTCTTCTACTTTGTCATCTGTCTTGGCAAACCCTTGCTCCAGCTGTTCTACTTTGTCATCTGTCTTGGCAAACCCTTGTTCCAGTTGTTCTACTTTGTCATCTGTCTTGGCAAACCCTTGCTCCAGCTGTTCTACTTTGTCATCTGTCTTGGCAAACCCTTGCTCCAGTTGTTCTACTTTGCTATCTGTCCTAGCAAGTCCCTTTTCCGCATCTTCCACTCGGATTAACAATTCTTCACTAAAGGTTTTCTCAATTGACGCAAGTTTTTCCAATATTTTTTCATTCTCTTTCATCTGTTGGTCTTTCAACTTCAGCACTGCTTTGAGCTGTTCATTGTGTTCCTCCAGTTCAACGCTTGTTGCCGATTGCTGCTCTTGCATGGAAGTCAAAGTGCTTTGGAGTGATTTAACATCATGCTGCACAAGAGAAAGAAGATTTTGATCCACGGCATGTCCCATAACCAGCTGGCAACCTACAATCAGACAAATATCTGTCAATGACTCCACAAAAAGGGGATTCATGCTAGTTAGGGGTTGGTATTTAGTTCGGCTGATTGCAAAATTTTTGTTGGTAGAGGTGGCTGTGAATAGGATGCAGTAGGTTGACACTTAGCAGGGAACTGTGTGAGGCGAGGAAGGTAGAGGATGGAATTTCACAGGGGTTGGTAAGAATTGGGCGTGGTGAGGGTGGAAGACGATGGGGTGTGGTAGTGGCAGTGGGGATGAGTTGTGATTCCCTAGGTGCAGAGTAAATATAGCACAATAGAGGTGCATCACACTATTAAAAACAAGAAAAACTACTACAGCAGCAAACTGATGGGGTGTGTCAGATCAACGGCGCTTTGGTGTATAACAACACGTTATAGCCTGTGGTTTTCTTGGCAGCTATTACTACCAGTAAATCCATACCAACCATGGGGCAAGTGATACTTTCATTTTAATTTTTATTTAACCTTTTTGGGTGCCTTGTCTTTTCTATACAGCCTGATATAATAATCTCTTGTTCCCCATTTATTTCTAGATGCCACAAGAAAGCATGATCCAAATTATCAACATTCCATGTTATGGCTCTGAGTGGTATTTGTGTATGCCCGGGTAACGTGATCATGGGAGTTGCAGACAATTGACAGGGCTCGATACTAACACTTTCCCGATTTCCACTGGAAAGTAAATTTACTACTTGCAAAGTAAAAAAACGAAAATGAACCAAAATACTTACCCGATCTGGAAAGTAAATTTTTGGCTTCAATGGAAAGCAAATTTTATGCTTACAGTGCGACTACTCGAACCGGGGCACCCTGAACAAAATTAACCAATCACAGTGTTAATTGAAAACAAAGGATAGAGACATTTTTTAGCAACGGACCAATAACATTCTAGAACGTAAACAAAAGATTAGTAACAAAATTTGAACTGTCAACAACGTTACGAACAGATGCGGACCTCTCAAGAAACTTGCCTTCTATTTGATTGGTTACTTTCGATCCTAAATTTTTAAGAACAAGCAAACTCAGTCTTGGCTTTTCAAATTCGATGGAATAATAAATAATATTCGCCGCTACGATCAGGATTAGTGTAAAGGAAACGTTAGTATACAATTGGAATTGAACAAACCTTCATTGGCTTTGCATTTACAGACAATCTCTAGCTCTCACAAGAACATTTTTATGCTATAAAATAAAACGCAATGCATGGAATGAACGTTTGTTGTTTACTTGTAACCGAAAACACGGTAGGTCAACACGATGAACGATGCCGTTGAGCAGTAGCCTTTGCTGCAGTTCTGTGCTACTAATGCTAGGCTTGCACAGTTTTTCGTTTTCTAAAATTCAACGACATCTTTCACCATTTTTTATCGTGGCGCAGCTGCTCTCCGTGTATGCATCGATGAATTGTTTAAATAATAGTCACGCAAAACGTTTTGCACAAAGTGCCGACTACTTTTGACTTTGCCTGCGATTATCGGTTGGTTCATTCCAGTGTGATGTAAGTCCAAAACACGCTCTCGTAACAATTGGGAATGTCGGCGACCATTATCATATATCCCCCGTCACGATTCAATCGAACTTGAACGTTTTGATAAAACGCCATTTTTGAAACTTTTACATGGAAAACATGAACAGAGCTTTTTGATGAAACTTAAAATTTAGGATCGAAATGAACCAATCAAATAGAAGGCAAGTTTCCTGAGAGGTCCGCATCTGTTCGTAACGTTGTTGACAGTTCAAATTTTGTTACTAATCTTTTGTTTACGTTCTAGAACGTTATTGGTCCGTTGCTAAAAAATGTCCCTATCCTTTGTTTTCAATTAACACTGTGATTGGTTAATTTTGTTCAAGGTGCCCCGGTTCGAGTAGTCGCACTGTAAAAGGCTTATAAAGAATAAGTGAAAAAAGTGCGTAAAAATTTACGAAAATGATACAAATAACCATATGACAATGGCTACTCGTCTTAAAAAGACAAATTTACATCATTCTCGCATTCTCCGCCATATTGGATCAAGAGAACTCCCGAGGAGGTCTGGATACTATAAACACATGTGGTATGGTGCAATATTGAATACGTATAACGCCATTTTGGGTTCCTCTTCTGACAGATCTGTGATACAAACAAGTGTACCGGAAATGAGTCTAATTCATTTCCGTTTTTCTCCGTAGTGGTTATGTTGGAGAAAAAGAGGTTGAAGGAGAAAAAGAAGTTGACGAGTATTACACTGCCTCATGAGAATTCGTATTGAAGGGGCTACCATTGCGGAGTTTGATCCTCAACCTGGACTGAATTTTTGGTGGACAAGTGGATCTAGGATGAGGCGTCCCCTTTTTAACGACTAAAGTAAAACAATGCTGAGACACACAGTAAGATTTTTTATTATTAATTAAACACGATTAGCAACTATGAAACTGTGATCCATTTTGGATAGTAAAATTTTGAGATGGAAAGTGAAATTTGAAGTCTACTTTCCAAAGGTGAAAGTGGTGTAAAAAGTTAGTGTCGAGCCCTGAATTGAACTCTCAATGAGTTTATTTCATTATACAGAGATATGATAAAACTATGTAGTGCTCATGCAAGCAACAACTCTCATCTGAACTCTTACAATTATTTGATGAGAGTACCTTAGCATTCAGGTGGTCAGTTAATAAAAGCACACAAGAGTTGGTGACCAAGCCAGAGTGAGAGTTTGGACTTTTATCAACTCTGATCTCATTTTAATTGTGCCCAGACTTTTATCACTATATCTATCCTGCAATTATCATGCTGTCATCAGTTTGAAGGTTTTGAGTCAAATTTCAGACATTGCCTCCGTGGGAGAAATGAATATGTGCAAAGAGAACACTATTTTCCCAGGTTTTGCTGAAAGATCAGATTGTCATTCATAGTCAAAATGCATGAAGCATTCCACTGAATAGTAATTACAATCCAGAGTGGTTATGATTCTTTGATTGAAATTGAATAATCTGGTCATTCAACCAAGGCCTCCAAATTATTAACAATTATTCACTGAAGGGAAAGTGAATGCTGATGAATATTTACCCGAGGAAAGTCATGGTAAACTTTCACTAATCTTCACTGAGCCTGAGGCAAATAATTCCAGAGAAGCTTAGTAATAAAAAAACCATCTAGACCTCTTCAACTCTAGCAGGGTTAGTATAGTATACCTCTAGCTCCAAGTGTACCAACGCTGAATAGTGCACAGCTAAAAGTATAAACCAATAACATTACTGCCAGCGCAATATTCTGGCAAAGTGATTTGCTCACGCTATCAGCATGCACTATTTGATTATGGTACACACTTACTAATACACTGAATTTGATTGTGGGGCTTGGCTAGCTAAATTATACAATTGAATGATTTCCATGAATCAGGTGATCATTCAAAAGTAAATCAGCTATTCTAAATTATTTTAAATAAGCTATTCTAAATGGTTACCTTTTGTTATCCAGTCAGAGAGTTGATCTAAAGTGGTCTTCTCCATACCCCCAGTCAGCCCCAGGCTTCTCACCAAGGTCTCCAGCTTGGAGAAACAATCATTGAAGAGCACTTTATTCCAGTCAGTGACATTACAGTGGCCCCACTTGTTCCTGACATTTTCCCTGACATCATCAGCTGACGTCTGAATTGAAATCAATGGAATTGGCGAGTGGAAAATAGGTGCAGGATTGTTATATCCCAACAGGCGAAGGATGGCACTCATGTCCAGTGACTCATCAAAGGCTGAAAACTCGGCAAGATACTCTGGCAGAAACAACTTGGCCAAGTCTACTGAACTGTTGATATTGTAGTTGTAGAGGTTTTTATGCTTGCCATGCAAATGAAGATTGTTGTTAACATTCTGGAATTTCAAGTGTTTAAAGCTTGGATCAGTATTGACATGATGGTACGTCAGTGTCTTTAGGGTACAGGGTGTGGTCAGACCACTGCAGTATATGTCCAGGTTTGCATAATGAGTGTCCATTCCTTGTTTGATGAAATCTCTCAATACTGGAGCTGCTACTTTGTTCATGGCAATTCCAACAACAAGCCATCTCCTCTCCTCATCAGAGACCATCATCTTCAGTTTAGAAATTTGCTTTAATTGTTGTTACAGGTAGGTTATACATGTAAGATAAACTAGCATCTTAAGGAGCTGGAAAAAGACAAATAAAGGAAAATAGGGTATAAGCAAAGTAATGTAACTAATAAATATGCCTTTTTGTGACCAGTTTAGAAAAATGCAGACATAACAAGGTAAACAAACTTTAGTGTGCATTGTAGGGTGCAATGATATTCCAACTTGTCCTTGGGGCCGACAGAAGTAAGAATTAACCAGTAGAGAGCTTAAGCACAGGCGTTTTTGAGCCACGGACGGCAGCCGGAAATGGAACCTTCTCGTCTTAAGTGCATATTGTCAGCTTTTTGTTCATAAATTCAAGTTGTAAGTGCTAAAATAAAGGCTTTCTAACTTATTTTTGGAGGTAGAAGCTCGCCAAAACCTTAAACATTCGCCTTCCGGTTGCCATCCGTGACTCAAAAACGTCTTTGCTTAAGCTCTCTATTGTGTGCTAGCTGGATTTGCTAGCCAGATGGCCTCAGTGGCTTTATTTCATCTGCAAAGTAAAAAGTCTCAAAATGTTGCCCATAAGGCAAGTGATGGATAAAATCCACCAGCCTGACAGCAAAATTCACTAGCCTCGTGGACTATTGGAACTTTGTTTGCACACTGACCAGTATGGCTAACAAATATTCAGGAAAAATAAACTAACCTTTACAGTGCGACTACTCGAACCGGGGCACCCTGAACAAAATTAACCAATCACAGTGTTAATTGAACACAAAGGATAGGGACATTTTTTAGCAACGGACCAATAACATTCTAGAACGTAAACAAAAGATTAGTAACAAAATTTGAACTGTCAACAACGTTACGAACAGATGCGGACCTCTCAGGAAACTTGCCTTCTATTTGATTGGTTACTTTCGATCCTAAATTTTAAGTTTCATCAAAAAGTTCTGTTCATGTTTTCCATGTAAAAGTTTCCAAAATGGCGTTTTATCAAAACGTTCAAGTTCGATTGAATCGTGACGGGGGATATATGATAATGGTCGCCGACATTCCCAATTGTTACGAGAGCGCGTTTTGGACTTACATCACATTGGAATGAACCAACAGATAATCACAGGCAAAGTCAAAAGTAGTCGGCACTTTGGGCAAAACGTTTTGCGTGACTATTATTTAAACAATTCATCGATGCATGCACGGAGAGTAGCTGCGCCACGATCAAAAATGGTGGAAGATGTCGTTGAATTTTAGAAAACGAAAAACTGTGCAAGCCTAGCATTAGTAGCACAGAACTGCAGCAAAGGCTACTGCTGAACGGCATCGTTCATGATGTTGACCTACCGTGTTTTCGGTTACAAGTAAACAACAAACGTTCATTCCATGCATTGCGTTTTACTTTATAGCATAAAACAGTTCTTGTGAGAGCTAGAGATTGTCTGCAAATGCAAAGCCAATAAAGGTTTGTTCAATTCCTGATCGTGGCAGCGAATATTATTTATTATTCCATCGAATTTGAAAAGCCAAGACTGAGTTTGCTTGTTCTTAAAAATTTAGGATCGAAAGTAACCAATCAAATAGAACGCAAGTTTCCTGAGAGGTCCGCATCCGTTCGTCACGTTGTTGACAGTTCAAATTTTGTTACTAATGTTTTGTTTACGTTCTAGAACGTTATTGGTCCGTTGCTAAAAAAATGTCCCTATCCTTTGTGTTCAATTAACACTGTGATTGGTTAATTTTGTTCAGGGTGCCCCGGTTTGAGTAGTCGCACTGTAAGAATCATTCAGTGACTGTACAGGACATTCAAATGATGACAAAGAACTGACTTGCAGTTCATAAGCTATACTGTAGAGATAAAAAATGTAATAACAACATAATGTATAAGTTCATGCATTTATTACTACAAAAATTTAATAAAACTGAAATGCAGAACTTTCTGAACCTACATGTACCTTTTTAAAAACCATGCTGCATTAACACACTGTTGGTTGTGTGATTCAAACAGCAGATAATTGACTTGTTGGTTTAAACCCTACTGTGAAGAAATGAATAAAAAATACTGTAAAATATATAGTATAGAAAATTAGAGTCTTAAAAGACGAGAGTTAAATTGCTCCATTAACCTGCAGGTCATATACTGCACTGGGAAGATACAAAATTTTATATCTTAATTTAATAATTAAAAGGTCCTTTACAAATTTTGGTAATAAACAACCAGCAGCAGGAACTGAAATTTATGTAGTTCTGAATTTACCTTAAATGTGTTAAACAACTGCTGACTGTAATGGGTCTTCTTTTACCCATTGACTCCTGTGTTTTTAAATGGCCATTTAGCACTACACAAGCCTATCTGTGGCTCTTTATTTTTTCCAAGATGGTACAGCGAAATGACTCAGAACTTCATTAAATTCGAAGATCGAGGCTAACATTCCTTTTAATAACTTTCAGGCAAATTAAATAGCTTGGTTGTTTAGTTGTGCTTCTAAAAACAATCTGCAATCTTTTAGTTTGCTTGTTTAATTACTTTTTTTTTGCATATTTTCTGTCAATTTTTTGTGATTTATTGCTTTTTCAGTTGCCTTTTTCATATATATGGGAACATTTTCTGCTGAAACATCAAGGGAAGTGGTCTGCCGGTATGACTGAGATGTCACTGGGAGGGTAGGTCAATTCTTGGCAGTGATTTTTGTCAAGAGCAATTCAATTCCTTAGTTTATTGCATGCAGCTATGGTCCAATCCACCCTTGCAGGCCTGTTTAGGCATTCTTCCAAAGAGTATTTCCAAGTTTATCAGTTGATTATCAAAAACATCTTCTGACATGAAGGGTCCATGATCAAGATGGCCAAAAGTGTCGCAAGGTCAACTACTACAGTGCACTTGGCCATTTTAAAGGTCAATGGGTTACTCTAACATGCATTTAAAGTTTTAATGTGCTTAACTGCAGTCTGTTCATCTGGAATTCACACACACACAAACACAAAAATGTTATTAGGCTATCATCAATTGATTACTGATTAAAATTTGAAAAAATATATTCTTAAACTAGTCAATAACAATCAGTCAATGATTACAACATTTGCTCTGTTGATTAATTTTCATTGATTGGGCACACGGTGACACAGAAAAGATCATTCCATTTGTTATCCACACACCCTCCCCCCGCCCAGTAGATAAGATTTCGGTTGGGCTTTGGAAGTCAGTTCTGAAGAGCTGCTCCATCAGCATCATTTGATCTTTCAAAAAACAATTATTATAGGAAAAAAGTTGGCTTTTTCTGGGGAATGAAAATAATCAGAAAACTTGTTGGCACTGATATTTTTCTTGGTGGGGAGGGAGGGGGAGGAATATAATTGACACATTATACCGGAATCATTTCGAGCATAATACTATAGGTGGAGCATCGAGCATAATGCCAGCATATTAGTGCCATTTTGCCAGTGCCATTTTGCAATGTTCATAACAGTTATTTCATTTTTTAGAGCTACTATTGTCCATAGTAAAAACTGCAAAATTTCAAGATAGTTACTGTTCTAGGTGGTTTCCATTACTATTGAGCAGGTTTAGCTCTTTTAAGGCCTGGTTACTATCATTATGCCAGGCTCCTAATAGAGAGGGGGGGAGGGGGCACTCCCATATTTTATATAGGTATGTGGTGCTGTGAAGGGTATGGTTTTCAGGCAGTTTTGTCTGGGAAAGGGTATAGATAGCAGAGAGTTTTGGTCTAGAATAGGGTATCATTTGCCAGGAAACTGATCAGTGGTATGAAGAATTAAAGAATTAGAAACTCAGAAGAGAAAGAGGCTTTCCTAAACGTAAATAAAATCATCACGGCAACGTTGTTGACAGATGGTTATCTATTAAAACTTGTCATTAAAAACACTAATAGTGCTCACCAACAGTTCTAAAAATTAGCAAGTCTGGGATAGGGTAGGGATTTCATTTTCTAGTCTAGTATAGGGTTGCAAAATCAGCTGCACATGGTCTGGTATAGGGTAAGGGTTTCTGGGTCCCAGCGGCACACCCCCACCGAAAAATATAAATAGTGCCCAACCCCCCCCCCCCCCCCTTAAGGAAAAAATTCTACGGCGTAAATACAAGCATAATAGCAACAGTCAAGCATAATTTGGAGCATAATAGTTGGTTTTGATGGCAATGTCAAAAAGCATGATACTCAATTTTAGGAGCATAATGTGTCAACCCCTACTTATCTCGTGTACAGGAGGGAATGAGGATATAAAGTGGAGTGGCACAAATGAGTTGCACTCAGACATGCAAGCTCTTATGGGTCTGCCGTGGGTCTCACAATTTCTTATCTTTTCTCCCGGCCACACGACAAGACTCCCAATCTCATGGTTTTTTAGGGGAATTCATTGTGAAATGAAATATTACCTTGTTGAGAAAAAAATGGAAAATACATGGGAATAATAGTGCAATAAAGTGATAACTAATAAAGCAAAACGCTGCACTATTACATTTTGTTTCGTACGGTGTGCTTGTGTTTACCGTTTTTTGCCTTGTTCCTAGGCCTTTGCTTAGTAAATTTATGCAGCGGTTATTATGATATAAAGTTGAACATTAGCCAAACAAACCAACGAACCAAACCTCAATCATTTCCTTTAACTTTGACATATGATTGATCTTTTTCTGGTACTTGTTGACAGGTATTTCATCATTCAACACTTTTTTCCACAGATTTATGCGAACAAGAATGCGTGTGTTTAGGTTTGTCGAACGCTTGTAGCTTAGTAACCAGGCATTAGATCGAACACGTTGGGACTAGGCCGAGAACGATGTTTGTTTACTCAAGTTTCAAGATGGAGGGAGCTTCTGCTGTTCATGGTGACCCACAAATAGATTTGAGAGCCAACTTTCGGAGATAAACTTGTTGCATAAAGAGAGTTTTGTAATCAATTTCTCATCAAAGTGCAAAATGGCAAAGTTCGACCACACGAATACTCGATTTTTAGATTATGATCTTTTAGCGATAATTTTTTGTATTAACATTGTAGCTTAGCTTTTAAGTTTTTAACTTACATTTAGATTTGTAGTTAGGTTTTAACTAGATTTTAAATTAGATTATTGCTTATAATAGATTTTTAACTTTTATTGTATTTAAGAGGGCCACAAATTTATTAGTTAGTTAACTATTACGTATCACCCTCGTTAAATTACGTTTGATTGATTGATTGATTGAAAAGTGACCATAACCTGCTTAAAGGATCTGCTGACGAAGGCTTCAATAAAAGCGTCAATTCACTGAAATGCATATGTATGGCACCTTTTTGAAATGTTCCCGCAGATAAGCCGCACCCTGATTTCAAGCAACGATTTTTGGAAAAAGGTTCGACTCATCTACGGGTGTTTACAGTAATAATCTTGATAGGGGAAAAAAGGTAGAATCTCACTACTTTTTGTAGAATCTCCCGACTTTTTTTCGTGGGTCTCCAGGTTTTTCGTTATCAGGAGTTAGCAGGTTTAATTTGTGCACTGTAAATGTTGTGATTCCTCTTTACCCCTGGTAAAATTTGTTCTGGTGTACGATAACATAATTATATGATATTGAACATTTAACAATAATTATTATTCCATGAGTACATGCTGGAGATGAGATGCCAACAAAGCACAAGTGGAATAATAAAAAGAAAGAATTGCGATAGTTGAGCCTCTCGCCTGTTCACGCTGACATCTACACCTATAATATGGCCTGTAAACCTATTAAAACTCAGGGATTGTTACATACCATGGCTAATTTTTAATAAAAAAGAAAACAATACCAAATTGTAGCAAGGGTAAAATCACAGGCAGACCACCCTATGTTTTCGTGGTTAATCATTGTTGACATAAGGTTATGTCGAAGTCAATGGCGCGTATAGAAGAAGAGAAACATTACGTCGGCTTCGATTTACTACAAAATATAAAAATTACCATAAATGATTCAATAAAAAATAAGATGAAATGTTGATTGAGTCTTGTGTCATGTTTATTCGCCTCTCTGAGCCCTTTAAAGTGTTATTTTGCGAGATGATTTAGCGACCGGTAGGAACAGAGAGAGAAGGGAGAACAAGGCAGGCAGCTTTACCGCCGGCGGTTGCGACCTTGTCCTATTCAAGCTAGAACTGACGCTAAACCATCAAAATTCGCACCACGAAAACACGGGCATCCGAACAACTAGATATTTCTCTGTCTCTGTGCAGAATTAGAGCTTCATCCTTTCAATATTTTAGGAATGTTAGGAACGCGAGCCCATTCGAATCTACCAATCAACGCGTCGCGACCATTGCCAGTTCAAATGCCCAAGCCCGCCCCAACAGTCGCGACGCGTTGATTGGTAGATTCGAATGGGCTCGCGTTCCTAACATTCCTTTGGTTCAGAATTTTGCACTGATCATATGGAGAAAGCTACTTTTGAGACTTCGGGATCGCTTCTCTCCGAAAAGATTGAAAGGATGAAGCTCTAATTCGGTACAGGGACAGAGAAATATCTAGTTGTTTGGATGCCCGTGTTTTCGAGGTGAGAATTTTGATGGTTTAGCGTCAGTTCTAGCTTGAATAGGACAAGGTCGCGACCGCCGGCGGTAAAGCTGCCTGCCTTGTTCTCCCTTCTCTCTCTGTTCCTACCGGTCGCTAAATCATCTCGCAAAATAACGCCTTAAATGGCTTGGAGCGGCGAATAAACATGACACAAGACTCAATCAACATTTCATCTTATTTTTTATTGAATCATTTAGAGTAATTTTTAGATTTTGTAGTAAATCGAAGCCGACGTAATGTTTCTCTTCTTCTATACGCGCCATTGATTTCGACATAACCTTATGTCAACAATGATTAACCACGAAAACATAGGGTGGTCTGCCTGTGGTAAAATTCAACCAGAACATGAAGGCGACAGGAAGTTTACACGGATTAAAATTGAAACAACAAATTGTTAAAAATATATATTTGTATCTTCTACAATCCAAGTACAGAAAAGAATAAATAATTCATCTAAACATGCTATCTGAAAATCCCAAATAATTTTAGGCGCTGATGATCGTGACGAAGCCAGCAATTTCGCTTCATGGCGGAAGTGATTTAGTATCTTCTTCACAACATAAATAAAAGCATTAATCTAAACGAAAACCTTACAGATGCAGTTAATGTATGAGTACATACCTTACAGCTTTTACAACTGATCAAAAAAACTACGAGCTGATGGGAAATTCTTGTCCTCAATTCGGAAACCTTTATAACAAAAAGCGCTTCGTCAGGACAATTTTCTGCAAAACAACTGTCTCGTTCCAGACCCCAGCGGTTGCTTCCCGTGCAAAAGTATGGGGGACTGGTTTCCCGCCGGGCCTTTGCTGCAGCTGGTTTCCCGCTGTTTTACACATAGGGAGCCCAAGCTCAAGTAATTATTCGAGTGAAGTTGTAAAACATGAATGAACTGCAAATTAAAAGGTACCTTTTGTTCTTTATTGTTGTCCTGGTCTTTCTGTATCATCATAAGCGTTATAGCAGCGTAGTCCAGCGATTATGTCATACATCGTATGACGAATCAGTGACGAATGATCCGTAATAAAAAATGACAGTAGTATAAACCAGTTGAATTTAGCTGGCTTTTCTTTCGAAAGCTAATAAATGTTGCGAAAAAAGTAAAAAACAATTTAAAAAATGCTTAATAAAATCAAAACTTGCCAAGAACTTTAAAAGTTGCCGAAAATCGAAAATTCCTTTAAAAATTCGTGTAAACAGAATGGAAAGTAAACTTTAAGTAAACACTGAAAAAAAAACCAGAACAACTTTAGCGTGTGTTTAAGCTATTTTCCCTTAAATTTTTTCTTTGTTCTTTTCTTTTTTATTTTACTAGTTTTAACGAGAAATAAAATGCAACCAGCGGCAATAAACATAACACTTAAACTACGCATGGTTTGAAAAAATAACTCTAAAATTTACTTGACGTTTCGCATGGTACAGCACGCATCTTCAGAAGTGACGGTTACAAAAAAACTAAAGATTTCAAAATTAAAAATAAAATGCGAGGTACTGGTAACTAACTAAACAATAATGATAACAAAAGGTCAGAGCTAATAAAGCCACGGCTTTTCACTGCCAACATTGTCATTAAGGGTGGGTCCTTACAAAGATCGTTTAGTCGCCCGCAAAAATCTAAGGTCGTATACAAAGCCAGTTGCTGGGACTGTGACGCTTTCTATATCGGAAAAACAAAGCGACGACTGCATGACAGAAAGGCCGCTGTTCCTGATCACGCAATCTCCACCGGCCACAACATCAAATGGGACTATCTCGAGGTCTTAGCTAGTGGACGATGTGACTTGACCACTGACTCGCATTGTAAAATAAAAGAAACATTGTTTATACGGGACAGGCTAACTTTTTTGGACATTGAACTAATTTTAACTTGGTTTCTTTTTTTTGTTTGATTGTTTGTTTGTTTTTCTTTTGCTAAGGAGGGAGGATGTTACAGGTGCTAACGGGCATTCTCCTGGGACTGCTGTGTATACGTATCTTAAGTTAATGTATGCATTTTTGGAGTGAGACCTTGCTATGTATTTAGGTTCGTGGTAACGGTCAGAGTGTACTCGAATAAAGGAATTACTTTTGGCAATCGGCATCGGTCTCGTAACACTTACCATTTGTCGGAAAGAACCGGTTGGGATGAACATTGGATAATGGTAAGGGATTTTCCAAAATCAGCAAACCAACGAACGAGATGGCGCTTACCATTTGAAATTCGGTTTCCTGTTATTGTTTTCCGTACGTTGATGAAAGACTGGAACTGGGAAATCGTGCAATTGGTAAGGAAATTTCCGACGTTCTGTTCCGAACGGAAAAAGAGGACTACCTCTGGAGGTAGTCCACAATTTTCGAACAGATTTTCCGGAAAATTACTGTTCCATTTGACTTTCAACCGAAATTTCCGGATTTTTTGGCCAAATGGTAAGCACCCCTGTACAGCCGTCCCTACTCTTCCCTCAAAAATATCGATTTCTTTGAGGGGAGAGGGACAGATGTACACAAGCTAGGATTTTCCTTACATTTGCACGGTTTCCCATTCCAGAGGGTGCTAATGGGGTTAACAGTTAACTGACAATTGGCCAAAAAAATAGTAGTTAACTGATATTTGACCAAAAAATTAGTAGTTAACTGATAAATGAAAAGTTAACAGTTAAGTGACATTCTAGTAATTATACTGAATACGATTGTTGTTGTTAATAAAAGCAACGAAGTTTTTTCCTAACAGCAAAGTTATTTTGTGACGTTCACCTGTCCCGCTGTGTGACCAGGTGACATATTAACCATGTTTACCGATATTATATGCGAAAGGTACCAGGGTCGTACCAGGCACGAGCGAACGTACGTTCACCTTGATCCCCGTGATAGCTTCGAGAGTCGTGGTCCAAGTTATTCTGAGTTTCTATCGAGATGATGACGAAGGATCGGCATTCGAACGTCACAGAGGTCGCGTACCGTTTAACATGGCAAAGCACATTTCTATACCTGCCAACTTTTCCTAAGTCAAAAGCGTGAGATAACCATCTCCATATTTTCGAAGATATTCCGACCATTTCTGGAGATTTCCGAAGATGTTCCGATGCCGAAGTGACAAATGAAAGCAAGGGACCGCGGACGAAAATGCTGCTGGTGTACGTAGGAGCTACTGACAGCTCTGATCAGCCAAAAATAAAATACAAAGACAATAAACTGCAAGGCTGACACTACGTAGAAATGAAAAACCTTAACGGGACAACGACATGCACGCTAGTTGTTTTATTCTGTGCGGCATACACTCTGCTGACGAGACCCAATCAGGTCGAAACAGCTGTCCAGAGTTTGCATTTTTGACTTTCAGTTTGGACTCTATCATGTCGTTGTCCCGTTAAGGTTTTTCATTTCTACGTAGTGTCAGCCTTGCAGTTTATTGTCATTGCCGAAGTGCACCGAAGATGTTCTGACGACTTTCAAACATTGCTGATGTGTGTGAAATCGACTCAAATGCGAATAACGATGCTCATTTTCTGGATTATTTTCTCGCCAAAATTGAATTTAATTTGCATTCAATGGGTTTTAAAGGACTATTGTCACCTGTGACGCATGCGCGCGACGGAGCAAGATCTCTTGAAAGCGTTAGGCAAACTATTTTAATTTTATCAGGAGAATCGTTTTCGGTTTTCGTCGAGTTATATCTCAGCCATCCTTGTGAAGTTGGCTTAATAGTAGTTTGTGCGTCTGGACTTATGAGGTCGGTATTAGTAGATGGCTTTACGATTTAAAAATTGAATCTTCTTATCAATTGCACTTTATTTTACTACTTCGGTTAGATAATTATGTTATCTTCTTTACTGTCTTCTTTATAACTCACACTATTGGTGGAGGCTTTGTGAGTTCATGTAATTTATACCTCGATGCTAGTAAGGTCCACCTCCCAAAACAGATTGACGTGCTGAAGTAAAAGAAATCCGGGTTATGACGCAATAATTTTCGCTTTAAGAAAATGAAAATTAATAGCTAACTTTAATTAGTAGTTCACTGGCAACTGGCCAAAAAAAAATAGTAGTTAACTGACAATTGGCCGAAAAATTAGTAGTTAACTGACAATTGGGTACCCCCATTAGCACCCTCATTCCAGTCTCCCATCAACGGAAAACAACAACAGGAAACCGAATTAAAAACGGTAAACTGAAGCCCCGGCCAAATGCATCCTCGGAAACCCAGCGCTTCAAAGGGGGACGGGAAGGGAAGGGAGAGACTGGGAGCGGAAAAAACGGAGTGGGGAAGGGAAGGGGAGGAAAAGGGGAAAGGCCAAACAATGAAAAACTTGCGTTGTCTTAAATGCAAATTTGATCTCAACCAAAGTGAACGCAAGTCATCGCAAGTCGTGGTCAAACGGAGACGCAATATCGCGCGCGCAAGTACTGTAGACACAAGTTTTCCGTTTGGCCAGGCCTTTATGTAACGAACCTCTACCATCTACAATACACCACGATCTTAAATTCACCATCCATATAATATTTCAACTGAAGTAGATACTCACAATCTGTGTAGACAATAAAGGAATATATAATACCGACCAAAACACGGTAAACCTCTAGCAGTAGCTTGCATAAGCCAACTAATTCTGACTTGAACGCGAAAAAAACTAATTTCAAGAATACTTTAATATTCTTTATCTTTAAAGAATATTTATATATCCGCGAAGTTACCTAGCCCCCAGTAGGATTACGTGATAGCAGGTGAAAACGAAATTCAATTCTAGGCGCTACAGGCTGGTTTGCTGATTTTGGAAAATCCCTTACCATTAATCAATGGTCCATTCCAACCTGAAGGATTCTGACAAATGACAAGTGTGGAACACAGGTTGTTTGCCATTACACCAGTGTGTTTCATTTGAAGTTTTTCCAAAAAACTGGACTGAGTTTTAGGCTTTTCTAGCGGACCTGTCCTACGTTCCTATCTTAATATTGAAGATGAAACTCATTTTCTATTTCATTGTCCATGATGATCAATTAGAGACAACAAACAGACCATATAATCCCGAATTCCAAGGAGTTACCAATTTTAACCTTGATTATGCAATTTATGAACTCCACTGATTATTTACATATCAACATGCAGACGATGCAGCTGGTGTAGTTTCATCCTCTATGAGAGACAAATTATTGTCAAACGCTTGATTACTGTTTGTTTGTTTTTCTTTAAAATTGTTTTCTTCCAAATTACCTTTTGCTTTTGCAATGCTGTAACGATTTTTGGCCATGCAAATAAAGCTCAAGTGTTGTGTTGTTACCTTCCCTACGGTCAACTTCTGCGCCTCCGCCGTCTTTGTTCAGATGAAAACGATTTCAGCACTAAAGCAAAAGAGATGTGTGGCTTCTTCCGCGAGCGGGGCTATCCCTCCGATTCACTTCGTGAAGACCTGCGGAAAATAAGTAACATCAACAGGATGGACGCCATGTACAGCCATCGCGATGAAAACAATCAAGCTGGGAGGGTACCATTAGTTCTCACTTACCACCCTCTCAATGAGCAAATTAAGAAGATTCTGCTCGGCAACTTCCGCATTTTTAAACAACGACCCAGAGACTGGGTAGATCTTCACTGATGCCCCCCCCTCCTAGCACATCGCCGAGACCGTAACATCCGAAATATATTGGTGCATACCACTGTTGGAAATCAATCCACCGATCCCGCTGGCACTTTTCCTTGCAACCATCCAAGATGTCGTACCTGTCAACATGTTAACCCCTTACTGACTGTTGACGGTACAAAATGCTCCATCAACATCAAGGAACATTTCAGTTGTGACTCCAGTAACTTGATCTACTGCATTTCGTCCCGTAAGTGCTCAGCTCTCTACATCGGGGAGACCGGCCGTAACCTCCGAGAACGCTTCGGAGAACACCTCCGGAGCATCGAGAAGAATTCTCCCGGTTTCCCTGTAGCTGAGCACTTCAATGGATTAAACCACAGCTTATCCGACGCCGAAATTCGCGGTATCAAGCTCTGCTCGGGCAACAACATCTTCCGGAAACGACTGGAAATGCGTCTAATCTTAAAGCTGGGAACTACACGACCTGGCGGGATGAACATCAACTTTATATTCATTTAGACTGCACACGCGTCTCTGCGCGCGCTGGGCTTTGAACGTTACTTTTAAACATTAGTTCTGTCGTGTTGTTCAAGATAACGTTATTATTACCACTGATGAAGGGCGAAGCCCGAAACGTCTGGTATTTAAACAACTTTTGGGGACTTTTATACCTTTTTACAATTTTTACTTTGATTCATCCAAGTGCCACGCAGTACTATGAACTTTTGTTCGTAATTTATTTTGTGTTGTTACCTTCCTACCTTGACCCTCCCCTAAGGCCGGATACTCAGGCTACTAAAGGACTTAACCATAAAATTTGGAATGGCCGTGAAGCCGAAAGGTCTGGAACTACTGGTGCAAAAGATCAAGAGATGGCCCTGGGACGAGGTTGGAGAGCGTCCCGGTACCACGAACGGAAGTTTTCCATTTGTACCGATTTTCCGAGCTCCATTTACGTCGTGTCGTCCCGACTCACCTCCCCTGGGTCTCCGGGGATGCGTCCAACCGGGCGGGTGCGTGATCAATTTTACCTAGATTTCCAGGTTTTTAACGCCCGCTGCATTTCAACGGAAGATATTCTGCTGGTTTCAAAGAGTTTTGGTGTGTGGAAGTTCTAAGTTGGGAAATACATGTGAGTTTATCCGATAGTTTATGTTTTCGCGACAGTTGACAACGTTTGATTGGCTCTATTTTAAAACCCTTTTAAACATGTCCTTTGTTCGAGTAGTCCAGTACCTCTTGTGAACCTCTAATTTCAGAGGCATTCTAAAACAATATTGCTCATTGTCTTCAGCGATAGGGGCATTGTTTGTGCCTTTTGTACTATTGTTCTTATGGCCAATCATGTGAGATGTTCAATGAGGTGCTGGTCGACTCCTTTGTTCAAATTCAACCAATCAAAGAGCCAGATGTGTCCGTGCAAAGGCCCTGCCGGCCAAGATGGACAGGCGACTCTGGGAACGAGAGTGATAATGTTTTACCCTTGGAGACTGGAAAACGGCGAAATGAACAAATGGCACAACTCTTTCCGACTGCAATGAAAGTACTACCTCAAAACGTAGTCGAACGGATTTTCCAACCGAACTTTCCAGGATATTTTGTTAAATGGTAAGCACCCTTGGGGATTGTCTTTTACCAGAAAATTCCGGGAATTTTGTGTCAACTTTAGCAATTCTCTCAGGTTCGTTTCACTATCCTCTTCAAGGCTCCGCGGGGGTGGGGTGTTTTTCAACCGTCCTATATGCCTTATATGCGGACCTGCCACTGGATAGGATATGGATTTTGGACCCTCTGCCCTGCAGGGTTCATAATCTCAAACGAGTCCGTCCTTATCTGGGTCTGCACCCGTCCTAAGGTAACGGCTGCAAGTCTGTCGTCAAGTATTTAGCAATCCAAAATTGAATGAGGGTTGCGCAATCTTGTCCCCAATTTGCACGGGCCAACAAGTTTGCTACACCCCACCAGAATCAGGAGACTCAAGATAACCTTAACAAGCGGATTATACAAGGAAAATCGCTGTTAATTTTTGGATTTTATTTTACTAATAAAACAGGAATTGGCATTTGACAGAACCTTTTATAGCGAAGTGTAGCTGGATCCGTTAACCAAAAGTTATGAAAATTCTGATCCGCGACATTTTTGGCGTGAACTAGCGCGAAACCTTACAGCCCAGAAAACCTCTGCGATCCAGTCTTTTTATTTTCCCTCAAAAAATATATCGTTATCCTAAACATAGCTTTTTATTTCCATAAAGAGGAGCCGCCTGTTGGTGAAATGTCTGTCCACTCAGTGAGTGGTAAATGCAGGCTGGCAACGAAGGTCAAGAAAGAGAACGAAGCATTAAGACAACCAGAGACCGGGAGACGGCAGACTAAAAAGTGATGACCCAATACAACCTTTTGCGCGGCTACAAAACATGCAGTTTAATCGGTATAAATAACTCGATAACACGAGTCCTACATTCCTTTAGTTAGTACTGCTGGGTTGTTGCTAGTGGATAACAATATCTACAGAGAAGCGCCTTGAACTAGATACATATTTACAAAGTAATGCCGAAACGTCGATAATTTACCTGACAATATAGCACCGAAGATATTCTCAATATTTAACATTTGAGGTGCAAGCACTTCCCAGTTTCAACCTGGCGATGTCTTAACGAATGGTTGCAGTCTAAAGGCGTTCACTATTTGAGAAATCTGGCGGGCAGGGCAGAACGAAGAAATAATATAATTAATCATTGTCTATCAAAATTTTGCGAATACAGATGAATTAATGGCCGTCGACGAGCTTCCCCGAAGTTGTAAATTTCTCATTTACAAAAACGCTGAGCAAGGAGCAAGCGCATTTCTGTTCAAATTGCAAAGGTTACCGCTACACATGTGATGGTAAGCGTCAGTCCTTGGCACTAGGTTCGTCTTTTCCTGGCTAAACTGGCCCTGCTCTTGGAGTAGCAGCACTCAGTTCTCAAGTTTACTTCTCAAGACTTCAACGGAGTTTTAGCATGAACGGAATAAAAAACAGTCCACCCGTAGGTCTGGTTGATTGGCTGTCGGTTTGAGTTTCAAGGACAAGTTTAAATTCCTCAACTTTCTAGAAAAAAACAAGTTCGTTAAAGGCGGCACTGAATATTTTTAAATACATTTTTTTTTTTTTTTTTACTTTATTTAAAGTGGGAAACATGCTTAGCTAGAATAGCTAGTTTACAGATGTTCCACTAAAATAACAGATAAAAGAAAACTAAAATAGAAACTATGAGAATGTAAAAATATATAATCTAAATCTAAAATGTCTACTATGTTAAAAGTGTTATATATATATATAAAAAAAAAAATTTACATCTACTCGGCTAAAGAGTTTAAAAATTTACAGTGCGTATCCTTCGGACAAATTCATTTTTACCAGCCGTGGCCCTGATTTCATTTGGTAGGTCGTTCCATATTTTTGTAGCAAAGTAGCGCCATGACTTTAGTCCGTACTTGGTGGTATTTACTTTTGGCAAGGCCAGCATATTTTCACCCCTAAGATTGTAACTACAACTTCTTAATGAGACTAGGTTCTTAATGCTGGGTGGGGCTTTGGAACTAAGTGTCTTGCCATTAGCCTTCTGGCAGAAAGTTAGAAAAGTCCCTAAGAAAGTCAGTACTCCAGGGGGGCGGGGGTGGTCAAAGATAACAGAAAAAAGTAAAGAAATCACATCACAAGGCAACGGACACACTCAGACTTGTCTCGATAGATTCTGAGTTCAGGTAGTGCTTGCTGGACGGCGTCTCGGACATAATTCAAATCTTCCTCAGAATGGCCTGTCTCGTTTATCAAAAGAAGTTGAAGCTCCTGCAAGTTGCAGACGTGTGGCACGATACATCTTACTGCGTGACCCAGTGGATTGCATGATAAATCAAGTTCACGCAGATCACGAATAAATTGAAAGCTCTCAAGCAAACCACACAAGTCACTTTCATCAATATTCAACTCACTAAGGTTTAAATATGTTAAATTGGGGAAGAACTTGAGGCTTCTGGTGAGAGGAGCAAGACAGCCTGTCACGCTGAAACCACTGAAAGTAAGCTTGTACAAAGGCAACGTTTTGTTAAATTCGCCAAAAAGCGCCTCTATCTCCTCAGCTTGCAAAATGCTTTCAGCCACGCCGTTTAACGTGAGTTCTTGTAAGGACGACATTTCAGGAAGAAGCCGACCGAGCGCCGCAGCTGCTGCTGGAGTCAGGCTTATTCCATCCAGGTTCAATTTCTTGAGAGACTTGAGAGGAAAACTAGGCGCCGTACAGCAATGCGAGTTCAGCAGGCCACAAAGGTCGTGCTCATCCATGTTTAACTTTAAAAGATTCAACTCTCTTAAGTTGGGGAAGAAATGTAGCATGTTAGTAGATGGAGCAAGACAACTTCTCACGTTGATACCACTGAAAGTAAGCTTGTCCAAAACCAGTGATTTGTTTATTCCGCCAAAGAGCGCTTTCATTTCTTCAGCTCGCAAAATGCTCCTATCCACCCCAGTTGACTCGAGTGTTAAAGAGGACATTTTAGGAAGTAACCGACCGAGCATTGCAGCTACTGCTGGAGTCAGGCTTATTCCATCTAGATCCAGTCTCTCATTCAGTTCTCTCCTGTAAAAATGGAAGCTGAAGGAACCGAGATCTTTTCTCCCTATGTCCACTGCTGTCTGATTATAAATGAATCCGAAGTTCTCCAGCAGGCCACACTGGTCATGTTCATCCAAGTTTAACCTGTCAAGCTTTAACTCTCTCACATTGGGGAAGAAGCGAAGTGTTTTATTGAGCGGAGCAAGACAGCCGGCCACGTTGAAACCACTGAAAGCAAACTTGGTCAAAGGCACTGCTCTGTTAAATCCACCAAACAACGCCACCATTGCCTCAGCTTGCAAAAAAATACGACCCACCCCAGTTATCTCAAGTTCTTTCAAGGAAGACATTTCAGGAAGTGACCGACCGAGCGCAGCGGCTACTGGTGGATTCAGGCATATTCCATCCACGTTGACTTTGTTGTGAACCCGGTGCAAGAAACTGCTGTCTGTATGTGTTCCTGTTGTGTAGCAGCGTGCAGGCCCCTGATGTTCAGCCCTTACGTTTAGTACCCTCAGATTAGGAATGAACCTTATGCTATCCAACAGACTACACTGGTCATATTCATCCATGTCTAACTTTTCAAGCTCTAACTCTCTCAAATTGGGAAAAAAGCGAAAGCTTTTGGTGAGTGGAGCAAGACAGCCTCTAACGCTGAAGCCACTGAAAGTAAGCTTGTACAAAGGCAACTCTTTGTTAAAACCGGCAAACAGCGCCTCCATTTCCTTAGCTTGCACAATGCTTCCATCCACCCCAGTTAACATGAGTACTTGCAAGGACAGCATTTCAGGAAGTGACCGACCGAGCGCCACGGCTACTCCTGGAGTCAGGCTTATTCCATTTAGGTTTAGAGTCTCAAGAGTTTTGTGTGGTGAAATACTTGATATTGTGTTTACTTCTGCTGTGCAGCAACGTGCTTGGCTCAGTGGTATGTGTTCCTGTTGTGTAGCAGTGTAGCAGCGTGCAGGCCCCTGATGTTCAGCCCTTACGTTTAGTACCCTCAGATAAGGAATGAACCTTATGCTATCCAACAGACTACACTGGTCATATTCATCCATGTTTAACTTTTCAAGCTCTAACTCTCTCAAATTGGGAAAAAAGCGAAAGCTTTTGGTGAGTGGAGCAAGACAGCCTCTAACGCTGAAGCCACTGAAAGTAAGCTTGTACAAAGGCAACTCTTTGTTAAAACCGGCAAACAGCGCCTCCATTTCCTTAGCTTGCACAATGCTTCCATCCACCCCAGTTAACATGAGTACTTGCAAGGACAGCATTTCAGGAAGTGACCGACCGAGCGCCACGGCTACTCCTGGAGTCAGGCTTATTCCATTCAGGTTTAGAGTCTCAAGAGTTTTGTGTGGTGAAATACTTGATATTGTGTTTACTTCTGCTGTGCAGCAATGTGCTTGGCTCAGTGGTTTCCCCTTTACGCTGAGTGCCTTGAGATTAGGAGTGAATCTTAAGCTCTCCAGCAGACCAGACAAATGATGTTCATCCACATTTAACTCTCCTTCATCAAACACTACAAGATACAACAAATTAGGGAGGAAGCGAAGGCTTTTGGTGAGTGGAGCAAGACAACCTGTCATGCTGAAACCACTCAAATCAAGTACTTTCAATGGCAGCGTTTTGTTAAATCCGCCAAACAGCGCTTCCAGATTCCCAGTTTCCAAAATACTTCCATGAACACCTTGTAACACAAGTTCTTCCAAGGCCAACATTTCAGGAAGCAACTGACCGAGGGCTGCGGCTGCTGCTGGAGTCAGGCTTATTCCACTCAGTTCCATTTTCTTGAGAGACTTGTGTGTACATTTGCTCACTGTGTTTACTTTCACTTTACAGCAATGTGGGTGGATCAGTAGTAAGCCCCTTACAGTCAGTTCCTGAAGATTAGGAAGGAATTGTAACCCGTCCAGCAAACAACACAAGTTATGTTCATTCATATCAAACTCACCAAGATCCAACTTCATCAAATTAGGGAAGAAGCGGAAACTGTTGGTGAGTGAAGCAATACTGCCTTCAACGCGGAAGCCACGGAAGGTAAGGTGGTACAAAGGCAGTGTTTTGTTGAATCCGCCAAACAGCGCATCTAGTTCCACAGCTTGCAAAATACTTCCATTCTGTGCTGATGTCATTGCGAGTGAGTATAAGGTTGACATTTCAGGAAGAGACTGACCGAGTGCTGCCGCTGCTGCTGGAGTCAGGCTTATTTCATCCAGGTTCAAACTCTTGTCATTCCGGTCTGCAAACGTATTAGATGTTAATCTTAATACCGCTGAACAGTAATCTGCATGATCCACAGGTCTGCTCTGTACACTCAGTGCCGTAAGATTAGGAATAAATCTTAAGCTGTCCAGCAGACTGCACTGGTCACGTTCATCCATGTTTAACTTTGGTATTTCTAACTTTCTCAAATTGGGGAAGAAGCAGAGGCTTTTGATGAGTGGAGTAAGGCATCCTCTTACGCTGAAACCATTGAAAACTAGCTCGCGCAACGGTAACGTTTTGCTCAAACCGCCAAACAGCGCCTCCATTTCCTTAGTTTGCAAAATGCTTTCATCCACCCCAGTTAACTTGAGTTGTAGTAATGACGACATTTCAGGTAGTGACCGACCGAATGCCGCGACAACTGCTGGAGGCAGCCTTATTCCATCCCGGCTCAGAATCTCTTTAACCGTTAGTGAGTTTGATTTCGTTGAGTAGCAATGAGCCCGACCCTGTTGTTTCCTCCAAGAAAATTTGTCATAAGCCTGGTGCACGAATTCATGGCTGACATATGTTTGCAGTTCTGTTGTGTAGCAGCGTGCAGGCCCCTCATGTTGAGCCCGTACGCTCAGTGCCCTCAGATTACGAATAAACCTAAAGCTTTCCAGCAGGCCGCACTGGTCATGTTCATCCATGTTTAACTTGTCAAGCTTTAACTCTCTCAAATTAGGAAAGAAGCTAAAGCTTTTGGTCAGTGGAGCAAGACAGCCTCTAACACCGAAATTACAGAAAGTAAGCATGTACAAAGGCAACGTTTTGTTAAATCCTCCAAACAGCCTTCCCATGTCCTCAGCTTGCAAAATACATTCATCTACCCCAGTTAACTCGAGTTCTTCTAAGGACAACATTTCAGGAAGTGACCGACCGAGTGCTGCGGCTGCTGCTGAAGGTAGGCTTATTCCACTCAGTTCCAGTCTCTCGAGAGTCTTGTGTGTGATGCTAGTAGCCAGGGTGTCCATTGCTGCAGAATGACAAATATTCAACTCGAGCTCAAGAGCGAAAATGGTGTTAAATCTTGGCAACAAACTGGCAAGTTTTACTGCTCCAGATGATGTCAGGTGAATACCGCCACCAATCATCAACGAGCACTTACTGGGGTTTGGTACTTGTTCCAAAAGGTCACATACGGAGTCATCACTTCTTTGAAATTCAATTCTATTCAAATGCTTACAATTTCGAATGACTGCACCAAGAGCTTTCACCCTTTGGCCACTAACGTTAATACATTGTAGAGAGCGTAAGAACTTCAGACATGAATGACTGCACTGAACACAAAGCATATTCTGCTGCAGATTTCGTAAATAGTCTAGCGTGGCAACTATACTCCAGGTACAATTCTGTAATGTAAAAATGAAGCTGACCATTACGAAAGCAAAGGACTGAATTGAAAAAGGAGCAAAAGAATCCAAAAAATAAACTTTGGATATTTCTCATCAAGTCTACAACTGTGAGAACTTTAGAACTCTCCGGTATTGTGAGTGGCATCTGCAAACAGTTGAGGTACTCCAGTGACTCGTACATCTCCGAGTCAGCGTACTTATTCAACGAAGTTGCACTAAAGAGAAAAACACAATTTTGTGCTAGTTTAGTCGGGATGTTGGCTTTCGGCATTATTTTAGAAAGCGGTCTTTCATTGGTAACAAGGATGATCCTACCAATGCAATCAAAAAAAATAGTTAAGAGTTCAGCTTTGGAGTGAACTTCTCGGAAGGAATCGAAGACCAAGGCATTCAATCTCTGGTACCTATCATTGATATCGCACGGTGGCGCATCTGTTTCACCTTCTACATCTGGTATTTCCTTTGATAAATCCAGTGTTGGGTCTGTTGGGTCAGTGATTCTGACTGAAGAAAAGTGCTGAAAAACCTTCACTGCTCCATCAGCAGACAAACCACAAATGAACTGGAAAACATTCTCCAGGACCTCACAATCTTCCAAGGTGCGAGCGTGCTGTTCAATTCCACCGAGACTCCCTTCAGGGACACATCTGTAGGTAATGTACCATGCTGCTAAGTATTCTTGTATACTCTTGTGGATGAAGGATACCATCTCCATTGGTTCTAGACTTGGTCCGTACTCAGACAGTTGAAGAAGACCAACAATGATACTTTCTTCACCACGCACTTTTTCTGGCAGTTGACAAAACTCGAACATCAGATCGCCTTTAAGAAGACCTGCCAAAGCAACCTTTCCTATTTCAGCGAGGATGTCCTTGTAATTCTCTTCATTTAGTCTTGAGACGTGAGAAGCAGAGTGCTTTCTGTGGCTGTGTTGTAAAATGTGTTTCATAATTGCGCGAAACAATTTACTTTTACTTTCAGTAAGTTCCATCAACTTCTCTTTTTTTTCCTTCCATAGCAGGCAAAAAAACAGATTCAATAACGGAACTCTTGCTAGGTCGTTCATGTTACTCTTCCATAGGAAATTCAACAGACGATCCACCTGAGTTTGGTCATCCAGCATTTTCCTCATGAAGTCCTCTCTATCAGACTTATTAAACCCGGTGATCTCGGCTTGTATGTCGGCAGCTGCTCGTATCTCATCTGCTCTGGAAGATCGAGTGGTTACCAAGACAGTACAGTCTCTCAGAATATCCCCGTGGAATATCTCGTAGATTGGAGAGTTGCTTCGGCTGCCATAATATTGTTCTGCTTCGCTTCCTGTGCGGTACTCGTCGTAGCCATCAAACACAACCAGAACTTTCTCTTGGTTCTTTCGGATGTAAGAGAGGAGATCATCGATTGATTTTTCTTCGTCCATTGGAAACAGACGTGACCGACTAATGATTTCTCTTAACGTCTGGCATTTGGATACCTCTTTGAGATTAATAGACAGTACAAGCTCAAACTTCCTCAGTGCTTGTTTTCGTTCCTCATCCATCTTCGTCTCTTTACGATTCGCACCATCTTCGCTACCTCCGTCCATGTTTTCCTCATCTAAATGGAAAAAGTAACTCATATCCAGAAGAGAGCTGTTATCTTTCATAAATATTTCTTCATCTTCATTACTTAACGTCCGTACGGTAGTTTCATCATCGCTCAACTTCTTTAGTTCATCTTCCTGTTCCTCGTCTTCTTTTATCTTTGCCTCTTCAAGATTTGACCAATCTACAAGAAGCCTTTTAACGAAAGTCGTTTTTCCAATCCCAGTCTCCCCTTGCACGAGAATTCTCTTTGGCACAGCTACGTTCTTGTTTTTCTCAGTAAAAAGTTCAGTGTAATGATTCAGTTCCTTCTGTGATGACCCAGCGGTGGTTTGTTCTTCTTTTACCCAGGACAGTCGAGTATAGATCTTGTCAAGGTCCACTTGAATTACTGAGGACCACACAGTGGTGGGCACCTTGGCTGTTTTTTGATAATACTCCCTAAGCTTCCTCTGACAGGTTTTCACATCAAAAGTATCCACAGAAAAAGCCTCTGATGAAATACAATATAAGAGTAAACTGAGAGAGTAACGACAAGAAAACTAAACAATATTGATTGTCTGGGAGACACAGTGTTGTAGGCCCGTGCCTCAAGTGGCCTCTTGCTTCACAACAAAATTATGTCCGAGATTGAGCAACACGTTGATTTCACAAGGATCTCATTATTATTAGTAGTGACAGATAAATTCATTATATGTAATATTCACTTTTCTTTTTTCCGTCAATAGTATAACGTCAGCCAAGTATTGAAGAGGGCGTAAGGGACCGGTCACTATTTATGTAGAGGGGGGGGGGGGGGGGGGTGGGGGATGGAGAAAACAAGGGGGGGGGGGGGGTGTCAAGGCTATTTCAGATTGGCTAGAGGGGGGGGGGGGCTAAACTTTTTTATAAAGAAGTTTAGGGGGGGGGTCAGTAGTTTGAGGTATACAGTATTGTAAGAGGTGTTCATTGGTCAAGGTGGGTGAAACAGTTAAATAGTAGAGTGCAAACACTATCTGTGAAACAGTAATGCTAAATTGTATAATAATATACATGAAAAAATTACTCGATTCTGATTGGCTGAGACTGAGTGCAGTTCAGAGGTAACACCAGTGCAAAAAGTGTAACACCAGTGCAAATTACAAATAGACGCGGACGAAAACAACGACCGGGGTTTTCGCTAGGTAAACAACAGTAAAACACCAAATACAATTAGTAGCACCTCATTCTGGCTAAATGTACGGAAAACGTCAAGCGAAGAGAAAAAAATATCGCCAACAAAATAGAGGAAAACGAGCCGGCAAGCCGAACTAACAGTTCTGCCCTAAAGTAAAAGGACAAAACAGTGACGACTTGTCTTGGAACCAGACCGCTTACAGAATGATAATAGCTACACTCGACAGGCATATAAATAAACAAGGATACATGTTTTTCAATCCGGCAAGTAAGTTCTTCGCCGACCAAGTTCTTCGCCGGTCTGTCATGGGAAAACGTCCAACTATAAAAGCGCGAAGTTCAACCGAAGAAGAAGTGGATATGCTATGACAGTAGGAATTTTTTGGTGGCAAAGCGCCAGAAGCACTTACATATCTGTAGTTTGTGGTGGCTTTTTGCATTTATCAACTGCCAGGTTTCTTTCATCTTTGGCCGCTCGAAGCTTACATCTCGGTTTCCAAAACGGCCGCCGTCCAATTCTTCAGTTGACGCCGAGCTTTCACAGTCTAATATGTACATTTTCTTTAGTCAGTCATTGTTAACCGAGTTGTGCTTCAAAAACGTTTGAAAAACCACAAATTCCCAAGTTTACAGTACAACTGAATGAATCTGAATATTTCGCTCTTGTGAAAGTTTGAACTTGACATGTGTTTGCTGTGCTTCAACCAATCAATTGAATGAAAAATCAGAAAAGGCGCGCGGTGTCAAAATTCAACTGGTTTTCTTTTTCTCTCTGTCCCTTTTTTCATGTATATTATTAATAAGTAATCACATGATTTTTCTCGTACAATTAGGAATAAATAAGCACTTGTAAATTTTTCAAAGACTACAAATTGCACTCGCCCTACGGGCTCGTGCAATTTTGTTAGCCTTTGAAAAATTTACTCGTGCTGATTTATCCCAAATTGCACTCGAAATCATGTGATTACCTATACTAATTTTATGCTAATTCTATTGTTTTTCTTTTGCATAAACTCCACTATTATGTACAACTTAGTGATTTGTATTTTACAGAAATACTGTTTGCACTCTAAACTCCATTGTTATCTCAAATTTTAGTTAACAAAGAATCCAGACCTATCTGGTTTAATATTTGGTTTGACTGAAATTATTTTCTGCTATAAACAAAGTAAAAAGTATGTGACAGACCTACACAGACTCCTACGTTCGTGAAATTTGTACAGTTGCCGTTTTGTATTGGATTTGGTCGTCCAATTTATTTTGCTTCTCACTTGTATAGAAAGGGCACTATACGCTGTCAGCTGTATTATTAGGAGGCGTTTTTAGTTGAGAAGAGCTGTAAGACTGCCGCCCAGGAAATGTTTTCAGAGGTCATAGGTCTGCACGGTTTCCCGTTACTAGATTTTTGACACCTCTGTATTTAACTTGTCATACGTACTGCTATAGCGGTTAGTCTCTGCTCATCCACATATGCAAGATAAGTTTTTAGCTCTCAAAATGTTCGAAAAACTGGCCACTGGTCCACACGATACGCCGATTTTGTGATATAGTAGGTTAGTTCCATTGTTACGCAAAGTAGCTATTAAATCATCTTAATATGATTGTATGTAGCATGCATTTAATAATTACTTAAGGCATATAAGAGAAGATATGAGGTGAGGGCGGGGGAGTGGGGAGGGGGGGGGGGGGTCATCACGTAAATATTGAAAAAAGAGGGTGGGTCACTAATTACCTGGCCTGGAGGGGGGAGCCTTACAGAAATTTTGATCTTTCCAATATATTTTTCCCTCCCCCCCCCCCCTCCCCCCCTCTACATAAATAATGACCGGTCCCTAAAGTTTTACACATGTTTTTCACATGTTTTTAGAACTTGCATTTGCCAATATCTACCAAACCGGAAGTCTTTGTAAAAAGATTTTAAATGATAATTCTCTTCCAAACGATCATTGGTTGAAGCAGTCAACCTTTACACAAGCTTTAAACTTTAACAGAATTGTAACAACTTGAATACCAGAACTGAAAAGGGTGAAATTTGTCTATTTCTTAAGGAGAAACACTTAATGTTTTGACCTTTAAAAGGACCTAAAAGTTGTAATTTTTATTCTCGCGGCTTTCTGTTAACTTCTAAACTTTGTACGTCAATTCGTTTACTCGATACGGTTGCGTCCTCCTTGTGCACATGCAAGAACAATAACAAATATCTTGCCTTGGAGCAATGTGACTGTACTGTCTCGAACTGTAATCAGTAGACTGATATCTAATGTACATTAAAATGTCTAGTAATAATTACTGAAAGGCTTGTGTGATCAGCACCTCTTATAGTGTAACTGTGCAAACAAAGCATATTTGCCCATTTTCACTTATGTCATCTAAACTGAACACATTAAACATTAAATTAAGAGCATTTTAGTGAACGTACTAAAGGAATCACAAAACTAACCTGGTTTGTTTTCTTTCATTCTTTGACTTCTGACTTGTTGTTCTAGTTGTTTGACTTTGTTGCATGTCTCTGACACATCCTGTTCTACTTTGACGACATCTTGCTCCAGTTGTTCCACTTTGCCATTTGTCTTGGCAAACCCTTGCTCCAGTTGTTCTACTTTGTCATCTGTTTTAGCAAACCGTTGTTCCAGTTGTTCTACTTTGTCATCTGTCTTGGCAAACCCTTGCTCCAGTTGTTCTACTTTGTCATCTGTCTTGGCAAACCCTTGCTCCAGTTGTTCCACTTTGTCATATGTCTTGGCAAACCCTTGCTCCAGTTGTTCCACTTTGTCATCTGTCTTGGCAAACCCTTGCTCCAGTTGTTCTACTTTGTCATCTGTCTTGGCAAACCCTTGCTCCAGTTGTTCCACTTTGTCATCTGTCTTGGCAAACCCTTGCTCCAGTTGTTCCACTTTGCCATCTGTCTTGGCAAACCCTTGCTCTACTTGTTCCACTTTGCCATCTGTCTTGGCAAACCCTTGTTCCAGTTGTTCTACTTTGTCATCTGTCTTGGCAAACCCTTGCTCCAGTTGTTCTACTTTGTCATCTGTCTTGGCAAACGCTTGCTCCAGTTGTCCCACTTTGCCATCTGTCTTGGCAAACCCTTGCTCCAGTTGTTCCACTTTGCCATCTGTCTTGGCAAACCCTTGCTCTAGTTGTTCCACTTTGCCATCTGTCTTGGCAAACCCTTGTTCCAGTTGTTCTACTTTGTCATCTGTCTTGGCAAACCCTTGCTCCAGTTGTTCTACTTTGTCATCTGTCTTGGCAAACGCTTGCTCCAGTTGTCCCACTTTGCCATCTGTCTTGGCAAACCCTTGCTCCAGTTGTTCCACTTTGCCATCTGTCTTGGCAAACCCTTGCTCTAGTTGTTCCACTTTGCCATCTGTCTTAGCAAACCCTTGTTCCAGTTGTTTTACTTTGCCATCTGTCCTAGCAAGTCCCTTTTCCGCATCTTCCACTCGGATAAATAATTCTTCACTGAGGGTTTTCTCAATTGACGCGAGTTTGTCCAATATTTTTTCATTCTCTTTCATCTGTTCTTTCCATTCCAGCACTGCTTTCAGCTGCTCATCGTGTTCCTCCAGTTGAATGCTTGTTGACGATTGCTGCTCTTGCATGGAAGTCACAGTGTTTTGAAGCGATTTAACATCTTGCCGCACAAGAGAAAGAAGAGTTTGATCCACGGCATGTCCCATAACCAGCTGGCAACCTACAATCAAACAAATATCAATGGCGTCATGCTTGTTAGGGGTTGGTCTTTGATTTGCCTGATTGCAAATGGATTTTAGTTGGTCGAGGTGGCTGTAAATTTGATGCAGTAGGCTTGGCATGGAATTGGGTGTGGTGGGGGTGGTAGAGTATGGAAGACAATGGGGCGTGGCAGTTGCAGTTGTGGTACCCTGGGTGCAGACTGAACATAGCGCAATAGGCGTGCAAAAACACTATAGCAAGAAAAAATTACTACAGTAGCAAACTGATGGGGTGTGCCAGATCAAAGGCATCATGCTGTATAACAACACGTTATAGGCTGTGGTTTTCTTGACAGCTATTACAGCCAGTCAATCCACACCAACCATGAGGCAAATGATACTTTGAATTCATTTTAGTCTACATTTCATACTGTGCCTTATCTCATCTACACAGTCCGATAAAATAGTCTCTTGTTTCCTGTCTATTTCTAGATGACACAAGAAAACATGATCAAAATCATCAACATTCCATGTTATGGTTCTGATTGGTTGTTGCCTATACCCAGGTCACATGATCATAGGAGTTACCAGGAATTAAACTCTCATTGGCCAAACAACAATGAGAGTGTAAAGATTTGATAAAAATATGCAGTGTACAAGCAAATACTCTCATCAACTCTAATGAAAATTTGAGTGGGTTTTAATTCATTGGGAGTAGCCAAGCGCTCATGTGATCAGCTGATGACAGTACACGAGAGTTGGTGACTAAACCAGAGTGAGAGTTTGTCTGCTCTGATCTCATTTAGTTGTGCCCAGGCTTTAGTGACAATTTCTATCACACAATTATTAACTAAGCTTTTGGGTCAAATTTCACACATCTCCTTCATGGGGGGACAGGAAATGAACACGTGCCAAGAGATCACTATTTTCTCAGGTTTTGCTGAAAGGATATGAGATTGCCATACCCAGAGGAATGCTAAGGTAAACGATCACCAATCTTCACTGAGCCTGAGGCAAATAGTTGTGGCGAAGCTTAGCAACAAAGATGTAAAATACTTTTTCACCTCTAGCAGGGTGAATATAGTATCACAAGCTGATTATCTGCAGCAATCAGAAGGTCGCTGGATTCTTATATGCACTTCTGGAAACTATACGTACCAAGACAAATTACTGGCGTATAAATATACGATTGAGGGAGACTACAGTTTAATGATTTCCATTCATTAGTTGTCTTGAACATTCAAAAGTGAATCAGTTAAGCTAAATTATGGTCACCTTTTGTTTGCCAATCAGAGAGCTGATCTAATGAAGTCTTCTCCATACCCCCAGTCAGCCCCAGGCTTCTCACCAAGGTCTCCAGCTTGGAGAAACAATCATTGAAGAGCACGTTATTCCAGTCAGTGACATTACAATGGCCCCACTTGTTCCTGACATTTTCCCTGACATCATCAGCTGAATCCTGAATGGAAATCAATGGATTTGGAGAGTGGAAAATAGGTGCAGGATTGTTAAATCCCAACAGGCGAAGGATGGCACTCATGTCCAGTGACTCATCAAAGGCTGAAAACTCGGCAAGATAATCTGGGAGAAACAACTTGGCCAAGTCTACTGAACTGTTAATATTGTAGTTGTAGAGGCGTTTCTTTTTGCCATGCAAATGAAAATTGTTGTTAACATTTTGAAATTTCAAGTGTTTAAAGCTTGGATCAGTATTAACGTGGTGGTATGTCAGTGTCTTTAGGGTACAGGGTGTGGTCAGACCACTGCAGTATATGTCCAGGTTTCCATAATGAGTGTCCACTCCTTGTTTGATGAAATCTCTCAATACTGGAGCTGCTACTTTGATCATGGCAATTCCAACAACAAGCCATCTCTTCTCCTCATCAGAGACCATCATCTTGATCAGTTTAGAAATTTGCTCCAATTGTTATTACAGGTATAAGGTTTAATATACAAGCGAGATAAACTTACATCTCGAGAAGCTGAAAAGACAAATAAAGGAAATAGGATTTAAGCAAAGTAATGTAACTAATAATGTGTGGTTCCAGAAAATATCCATACCCCCATTGGTATGGAAGGAATTTCAGCTAAGACCCCCACCTCTCTGGAATTTCCATTTTTGTAAAGAGTAGGTAAGAAACGATTTTGAAACAAATTTGCATGGTATCGAACTTGACCATCTGGAAATGTAAATTCACTGACAACCCCCCAACCCCCCCCCCCCCCCCTCTTCTCCAGAATTTCCTGGGCCTTTAACCCCCCCCCCTCCCCCACCCTACTGGAATTCCCAATTCCCGCCGTGGTGGGGGTATGGATATTTTCTGGAACCACACATATTCCATTTGATATGCACACCCCTCCCCCCTCCCCCAGTAGATAAGAAATCTGTTGGGCTTTGAAAGTCATTTCTGAAGAGCTGCTCCATCAACATCATTTGATCTTTCAAAAACAATTATTATCAGGGAGGCGATCATGTCGGCACTGTTATTTTTCTTGGTGGGAGGGAGGGGGAGGAATATTGATTTATATTTCATTTACATCATTATGAGGATATAAAGTTGAGTGGCCCAAATGAGTTACATTGTAAATGTTGTGATTCCACTTTACCCTTGTTACAATTTGTTTTGGTGTACGATAATGTAATTATATAATATTGAATATTTAATTATTATTATTATTATTATTATTATTATTATTCATTCAAAATATTCTCAGTTTCTGATTGGCTTTCAATCCTCGGCTTTAAACTCTAGCTAGCCGGCTAGTACCGACCAAATTTGAAAGACGCTTCTACTATTGGACAATTGAAGTAATAATTATTGGATGACTGACATCATGCAACAACGGCTTGTATGCCGAACTGCTTGAAAGCGCGAAAATGGCCGCAAGGTTTAAACGCTGCGTTGAAAACATTTCCAAACTATTAGATGACAAAAGATAGCAAAAACACAGAAAAAGCTCGGAAGGGAAGTCACTTGATTTTTTGAAAGCTTATCTTCAGGAGAGAAACATCCAACAATAGCGGAGGAATTGGCCACTGTTTTTTGAAACTTCTACGTCAAAGTGAGAACCCATTTAAGTACATTTTGTGTTTCTAAAACTCTGGAAAATTTTTGAATGAAATTATTATTGAATTCAGCTTTCGTGTGATATGAAGAATTATGCAGATCTCGGCGGGTGTTATCTGCCTCAGCCTTTGGCTTCGCTGATAATACCCTCCTCAATCTGCATAATTCATAATATCATGCTCAGGCTCATCCAATAATTGTTAATAATAATAATAATAATTATTACACATTGTAGTCACTATCTGTTATCTGTCATCTCATTGGTTAAGAGCCTACAGTTAATTCTGGGAATCAGTGCAACCTGCAGATTATTATAATCTGTAGGTTGCGCGCGCAATGCATGATTTCCAAGAGAATGTCAAGTTCACGGCTGGCGAGTACAGTGGCATCTCGCACACAGCGAAGTAAAAACATGTCTCGTGGATTTGCTTCTTCAACAGTGCGTTTGTCGTTGCTTTTTTAAAACAATGTATAATGAAGCAATTGTTAGAGTCGGTTTTTGTGATATCCGGAATAATCAAGGTCGAGGTAAGTGTTATCAGCCGAAGCCGAAGATAACACTTACCGAGACCTTGATCATTCCGGATATCACAAAAAATCTCATCCAATAATTGTTTATTACCATGGTTAGTTTTTAATAATAATATATAGATTTAGACAGCCCTAAAAGCGGAGCTCCCATTTATTAATTTTTTGTTCGAGTTAGTGACAGTGTTACCAAATAAGTAGCCACACTATTTCTAAGATTATTTAGTAGAATTCTACTAGTACACTAATGCAAATGCTGCAATGTGATTGGCTGAGCTATTGAACACTATCAGCCATTAGTGTGCAGTTGCCGAAGGTCGTCCACAAAATGCGACGTTTTTATCGTTTTTCCGAAGTTTTGGAAGGAAGTTTAGATGTTAATGGATAAAAAAATTCCCGAGAAGACTAAAAGAAGGACATTAGCGGTTTCCTGACTTTAAAAGCTTGAAATTATTGAAAAACGGGTGCACGCGCGTAAACAACTGCAAATTTACCGAGGACAATTCAATGCGTGCGATTTTGTTAAAGCGTTTAATAGTTCGATAATGCGTAGAAAAATAATTAGAAACCATTATTTGCGTTTATTTCAGTTAGAATTCTACTAAAACAATTAGATTATTCGCTCTCAATTTCTATGAGGTGATAGTTGATTTGGCCTGCGGCCTCATCAACTATCACCTCATAGAAATCTCGAGCTCATAATCTAATTGTTAAATAGTGGCCCATATAGGTACAAAATAAATTTTAATAGCTCATGGTTAAACTTAATATCTTTAGAACCTCTCATGGTTTTCTTGACGAAAGTCAGCAATTTCAATATATTTCATGGTTAACCCATCTGACTTTTCTTGCTGTGACAGATTCTAAAATTGAAATTGACGAGTGCACTTTATTGGGTCCCTCATGTAAGCACGTAGGCGCACACAACAAATCTTAGTAAAACTTTTTACAACATTTACTGTACATTAATAAATACTCTATGAGTTCTTCAATATAAAAAGGACCTTGATCTTGTTTTGATTTACTACAAAAGAGTCAGGGCAAAAAAATCAACTCTAGGCAAAAACATTAAATACAGAAAATCAAAGTGAACTCGCTGCTAAACACAGGAAATAATAATAATAATAATAATAATAATAACAAACTGAGAAAATCATGGCAACAAAACAAACTCTGCAAATTGATGCGCTGGTCGTTTTAAAGCAGCTTTTGTGTCAGAATTGTATAGCAGTTTGTGATTTGGGAAGTGGTGCATGCTAACTTAAAATATTAGCTTACAAATTATGTGGATCATGTGTACTATAGGTGCACTCGGTCGATATACATCGGTCGACTATCGGTCGACAGTCGACCGATAGTCGACCGATGTATCGGTCGATAGTCGACCGATAGTCGGCCGACAGTCGACCGTTAGTCGACCGATAGTCCACCGATATATCGGCCGATAGTCGACCGATAAATATGTCGACCGATATAGTCGATACTCGACCGATACTTGACCGATACTTGACCGATATTTGACCGACACTTCACCGACACTTCACCGATACTTCACCGACACTTCACCGACACTTGACCGATACATGACCGACACTTGACCGATACTTTCCGCCGTGTCAAAAACGAACAGATACGACGGCGAACACGCAACGCATTTCAGCGAACTAATACAAGTGATTTTCTAATTTCTGAAATGCCAGACTGGAGAGAAAACCAGAAAGAGGGAATGTATAAATTTGGTGCGGCATACCAGATGCAAAAATTGCGATCTAATCCATCGAAAATATCCAAATGAAGTATCCCAATCATTAGCTTCCTTTCAGCTGTTCTTCTCATATTCTCTTGTAAGCGTCACCAGTTTACGGCAATTTTGATTGGTCTTTCGAACAATACCATACCATTTCCATATTAGGTGCGCTACAATGCGCCTTCAGCGAGAAATCAGTTTGTTCTGAACTCAAAAACTATTGACGAATGAAACAACTTTTCAACATACCGGGTAATCATCTAATTTTAAATTCAGCAAGGAAACAAAACTTTAAGAACTTTGAAGTTATGCATCTTTTGGCGATGTATTAGAAAACATTCTAACAACTGTTTCTCAAAGTCAAGCGGGTCGTGTTTTGAGCGGTTTCCCCTTCAGCTCACTGCAGAAGTCTATGAAAGCCATAAGCAAAAATTAAAGCATACTTAAACTAAACAAAGGACATAAGAAAACTGCTGTAAGACACAAAGGCAAGATAATATCTTACGCAGTTTATAGTGACTTACAGTAAACGTTGTTAAAGCTGTTCGAAAACGAGCAAGATGTAATTAAAGAGGCCCTGCCAGGGGGGGTGTCACAGGTCGCTTGTCGGAATTTTAAAATGTCTCGTATCGGCGTTTTGTCAAGTCTACACAACGCTGTCGGAAATTTAGTGACATATATTTGTCTTCGTCAGTCGTTTGTCGCTATTTCGTTTGAGCGCTGTCGCCACTTTTTGGCCCATGTCGCTTGTCGGAATTTACCCTGGCAGGGCCTCATTAAAGTTTGCCGCATCCAAAAATGTATCGAAGCGTACGTGAGCAATGAGGAAGCCAACTTACTGCAGCAATGCCAATTACGATGCATTCAACCGATTAGTCAACATTAAGTTTTACTTCAGGTGCTGACGAAAATTCCTACTTTTCTCGGGAAGAAAAAAGCCTAAATCGAAAAAAAAAAATACATTTTTCTTGAAACGTAGGCAAGCGTGCATTTTGATTCGATTAATTTTACCGACGTCTTACCCGTCCTTTCCGTAACAGATTGGACCACCCTCTCGTACTTTTCGTTGTCGAGGACGCTTAATTCGCAGATGCCAATGAAGTCTCTGAGGGTGTTTCGAGGGACACCGAAACGTCGCATGGCCTCCGCAAGGGAGCACTGGTTATCTTTCATTATTCCGAGAACGCCTAGATATCTGTCGTGGATCCCTTGCAAATTGGATCCTGTGACCAATCCTGGAATATTAGAAAGAAAAAGTCCTTATTCAGAATTCATTACCATTCGTTTCCCCAATTTATGAAATTTTGAAACTTCACCTACACTAAATGATATGTTTGGCAGATATTTGTCAGATTATCATGTACATCATTTTTCTTCAATTTGTCAAATTTGTCTTATGGTTGTTAGCCATTTTAATAGACGGAAACAATAACAACACCAATAATAAGGATATTGATTAAAATCGATCCAAGTAGCAGTCACTCTGACCCTAATTCCCCGAAGCCACGCCCACATATCCGCTTACCCTGTAAGTTCAAACGTGCCTTTATTGAGTTTTGGTGGTAAAATAAGTCCAAAACTTATCCACTGAAGTCCAAAAAAGGTAAGGAAGGTTGTCGGGCGTGGGATTTTAACTAAAGATTAAGAAAAAAACTGTCATACCTTTCCCATACTTTTTACTTGTTTTTTTATGTACGTCTTGCCCATGTTTTCCTGGGTGATCGCTTTCGCTTTCTTCATCGGAATCGTCCGCATCGTTGTCCTCGCCAGCTTCACTCTCCTCTGACGAGCTGCTTTTTTCACATGTTTTTCTGTTTACACGTCTGCATTTCGTAATTTCTCCTAAAGGAAAAAAAATGTTCAGATTTAGCCAAGATAGGCTCTCTCTCCGTAACTATCAGTATTTACCGTTCCAAAGAGATTTGTTTTGGTGTGCAAATTAGTTTAATTAGAAAAAGGATTATTTTTCTGCACAAAAGCGTAGATTCTCGCGCTGGAGCGTCGCATGTTTCATTGTTACCCGTCGCTTGCTTCCTACATATTATCCATTTCTTTATTGTTTGTTTGTTCGTTGCGATTTTAGTGTTTTGCATTCGGACATAGAAGGTTAAGGTTGTCTCTGAAATAAGTTTTGCCTGCAGAGACAGGGCCTCTGAGTAAGCCGAAGGGAGTAAAACTTTTTAGAAGAAAAAGACAAAATTAAACAAGTATAAGGAATTGTTTAAATTTCAACAAAATAGTGTACGTGCCTTACGGTTTAACTCTTTTGTAAAATGTCCAGAAAGGTTTTAGCTTTCACTTATTACTATTGTTGCATCTTACAACCAATATATGCGACATTTGAGCAATATATATATGCTAATTAACAGCCAATATGAGTATTCGAGTGCTTAAGAGGAGAGACTAGGCACCAGTAATTTCAATGGCGTTTTTCTCAAAATCTGCCCGTATGACCCTGCCTCAAAAATTCAGAAATTAAATTAGAAATTGAATCAGATAAAACATTCATGCAAAATAAATTAAAAACCTGTAAGACAGATTTTTTGCAAAATAGGAAAATGTGTTTTTTTGCCTATTTAAAAAATAGCTCAAAATCTGTCTTACAGATTTTTTTTAAATTTTAGCAGTTGACGCGATTCACCCCAAAAATTTAATTGTGAAAATTTCATTATGGGTTGTGCGGTGGGTTTTTGAAAAATTTTGAGGCGAAGTCAGGTTTTTACGACCTCCGACGAGAATCGAATTGCGCATGCCCTTTTATTTGAGCGCGCGCTCGTCTGACGCCACACGTTATGAGCGATGAAAAAAGCGAATTAGAACTCCTTGTCGGTTGTTTATCAACCTATCTGTAGTATTGTTTTCGTCCTATGGCATGTAACCATGTTACACCTTAAAGAAGCGCGGCGAGCACATTTGTAATTTCTGACAGATGGAGGCTATCGCGAAGTAAATCACTTTACGTAATTCTTAGGTGTCATTGGGTCTGGCACCTCAGTCGCGAGATAGCATACGAATGTACTCATAATTGCTGTGCAACGGGCGAAAGCAAACGAATGCATACAATTTAAAGCACTCTTCTATTAAACACTGCTCTTGGAATTCTAAAAATTATTCCACTGCACTGATGTTGAGAGGTGCGTCGCTTACTCTTGGCCCAGGGGCGGTGCTCTTTCAAGTTATAATTTTATAATTTGCTTTCCGAGGATTGAAGGTCTTAATCAGGCTACCGGTAGTAGCCATAGATTTGTCATAGTGAATAGTGAAAATACAACCCGTCCTTTGACAAGTTAAGAGAACCACTTCTCAACCTTTTTTGGCATAATTATGTTACGACGACTTAGTTTATGCTTTTTTAGTCGAACGGCGGGTTGTTTGAGGTGGAATTAAGATAAAAAATAACCTTCGCATTTTTAAATTTCTTCTTTCGCAAATTGAAGATAAAAACGATTTGTCGAAGCCAGCTGAACGACCTGTACTGAATATATACACGCAAACACTTTATTCAACATACCCTCCAAATCGTCGATGCGGCGCTTCATCTTTGTTATCGTCTCCAAGTGTTCTTCTTCCATTTTCTGCAATAGAGCCGTGCAATTATCCCTTTGTTCCAAAGCCGCCGCTAGCTCCTCCTTGATCTCTTCGTATTTCCTCTGCCAGGTGGTCTTTTTACTGCTGTAAAAATGTAACCACGGAAAATGTTCAGCAAAATATCTTTCATGTGACATAAGCAAATATGGTAGATGCCAAAAACACAAAAATCCCCTTACCCCTCCTTTTAACATGCCATTTGCCTGAGTGATATCGAACACTGGTCCCTATCGCTCTCCTTCATCGGCAACTGAAGAGATCCAGAAGGATCGAAACCGCGGTATTGCCTGAGTTTAACGGCCATGAACCTGCTAACAAAAGACGGACTGCTCAAAGTAGCATCGACCTCCAAAGAACACGACTCTAATATGGAGCCAGACGAAGAGCTATCAGTGTAGACACAAACGTTTTCAAAGGCGAACGATTCGCAAATCAGTCTATATTAGACATAAAAACGCATTTCAAACCTACTGAAACATTTCAGTACACGCATTTCTCCAATTGCCACCCACCAGGGGTCAATAAAAGGGCTTCATTAAAGGCGAAGCAATCAGACTTCTCCGAACAAACTCCTCAAAAACAGAATTTAAAGCTCAAATCTCACAATTCAAAGCACATCTTATGAAAAGAGGATACCCAGAAACTCTGTTTTCGGCAATCCTCTCAGAGATAAAGTATGAAGACAGAAAACTTGCCCTTCAAAAGAAATGCAAAGAAAACACGCGAATCCTGCGTTTCGTTACACAATACCGTCCAACGGTGCCTAACTTAAATCATATACTCATGCAAAAGTGGCATTTAATCCAACAACAACCATGCACGACTTAACGAAATATTCAAGGATCCCCCAATTGTTTCGCGCAAAAGGGGCAGATCCCTAAAAGATACACTCGTTCGAGACAAACTCTTATATGGCTATTACACGTGGATAAGAGTTGTGTAGGCCTGTCACCCCATTGTTATCACTTGTGGTTTTTGGGGGTATTAGCTAAAATTATAGTGCGTAAATGCCCTGCTAACAAACAAGCAAATTATCTGTTAAGACTGAACTGTGCACTAAAATTGTTAACAAAGCGATTTTATCAAGATTCGTGTTTTGCCGCACGCAGTTAGCCGTTGTTTGGTTTTTGTTTTTCTCTTGAATAAGGTGTCATTTTTCGGTTTTGGAGAATTCTCGTTTGATTCATCCTTAAAGAGGGTCAGGGTTTAAGACCCTTCACGGCACACACCTATCTAAAATTTATGGGAGTACCCCCACTCCGCCCGAAACTGTAAACAGTTCCTATTACCTTAGTACAATATTGGTGCAATTTGGTATATTTTTAAGAAGAAAGATACTACCGATACTGGACCGATACTCGACCGATACCTGACCGATACTTGACCGATACTTGACCGGCAGACGATCGCTACATATCGGCCGATGCATCGGTCGACAGTATATCGACAGTACATCGGTCGACCGATATATCGGTGGACCATCGGTCGAATGTCGGCCAACTATTGTCCGACAGTCGGTCGATAGTCGACCGATACTTGACCGATACTTGACCGATGCTTGGCCGATACTTGGCCGATACTTGGCCGATACTTGGCCGATACTTGACCGATACTTGACCGATACTTGACCGATACTTGACCGATACTTGACCGATGCTTGACCGATACTTAACCGACAGACGATCGCTACATAACGGCCGATGCATCGGCCGACAGTCGACCGATATATCGGGCGACTATCGGTCGACTGTCGGTCGACTGTCGGCCGACTATCGGTCGACTATCGACCGACTATCGGTCGACTATCGACCGATATATCGGTCGACTATCGACCGATAGTCGACCGATGTATCGGTCGACATATCGACCGAGTGCACCTATAGTACACATGATCCAATTATGTTTTGAACCATCTTCAGCGACTTTTCGTTGTGGTTTGGTTGCATGATTAACTAATACTGTTTTATGGTACGCATTGCTAAATACCTCATTAGAGAACTGAATGAAATTTCTTCATTTCTGGAAAGCAAATATGGGGTAGGACCATAGGAACTCACTTAGCCAAGGACAAGTAACTCACAATAACTCACAGTAACTCAAAATCTCGTACGTGTGATTTTAGATGTGTAAACCAATATTTTGCCGGCAAAATATTGGTTTACCAGGGTTCAAAATAGCAGCCGGCTGTCGGCGGTAGCCGGCACTTTGACGACACTTGCCGGCTACTTTTCACCGAAGAAATAGAAAATATCATGCGTTGATCGGTCAACTGAAATCAAAGTTGCTGTAAGTTGAAGGAAACATTTTATATCAGACAACAAAGCAGCTACAGGGCTAGAAAGTGCGACTCACTGGTGGCTAATGCGACCAAAATGTCATCTTTGGTGACTAAAACTTCTGGTTTTGCGGTTTAGTCGCCAATGTGGCAACTTCATTTCTGTGTTAAGATGAATAACACTACCAAGCTATTACCATATCAACTTTGACAGCTAGAGTATTTCTCATCAACAGTTTGTTATTCTCTTTTGGGTATATTAGCATGCTAGTTGTTATTTGGCATTATTATCGCCTTTATGTGGATATCCCGACGGGAGTGCATTGCAACCACAGAATGGTAAGTGCGCTTTCGTTTATATGTGTTTGTGTCTCTGTCATTGTGTTTGTGTTTGTTCTTGCTTACAGGGCGCTAAAAACTCTACTCATGGATGCAATCCTTACTTTTTCTAAACAAAGTCTATGTTTAAAAGAAGCCTGCTTTCGCTATACAGAGATGTTATACACATGGAAGAAAACTCTTTCGAATAATTTTTTAATTGGAACGGCACTTTTCCCTCGCAATGGAATAATCGTTCATTTAAATATGCAAAATCAGGGTTTTCAATAAGGGCCGGCAGCCGGCGAAACTCGCCGGCTACTCCACACGTTTTCGCCGCCTACTTTGATTAACAACTTACTCGAATTTTAAGAATTAGCATGATAAATAATTTGCCACACATGAACCACGGATCGGCCAACACTTAATTCGTTTAACGCAAAAGAAACTTGCCATAATTCTTGGTTAAAATATATCGACTCGGGGCTTGAAATTTAGACCAATACGGTCGCCATAGACTTGCACCAAGTCGCCCTCTTTTAGTGAGGGTAGCGAGCCGAAAAGCGTCGCGAAGCGACGCGCTGCGAGTCGCGAAGCGACGAAGTCGCGAGGTCTTCGTACGTGACATACCTAAACCGCGCGTCGAAGGACTTTGTGAAAGTCTACGGTTGCCAATGCGACTAACATTTCATAAAAATTCTCCTTTCGTCACCAAAATGGCGACTACATTTCTGTGTGTTGACAATGAATAACGGACATTTCCTCAGACATTGTGCCCTTCCAGAAAGTTATTTCGAAAGATCTTTGCTTCTAAGACATCCAAAATAAGAAAAGAAGTCAATCCATCCTCTTCCATTGCTGTAAAAGATTCTATCACATCGGCAAACTCGCCGAAAGCTGACCGTGTTTGAAATCGCCCTATAATGCTTTGCAAGCCCTTGAGCACGTCATGTATGCCTACGGGTTGTGTCTCTTGTTGATTCCTTCGATAGTGGCCACAAAATCTTATATATAGTGTTTGTTTTAAACCTAGTGATAAGATTGTTTTGTTTTTCCTTTTCAATATTTAATGTATTCTGTCCTGTTTTAGATAAAATTCCTAGAAATGATTTTAAACACTTTTGAACAAGGCCCTATTTGATTTTTTTTTTTTTTTTAATATAGTTTGGCGACTATTATGTCTGCAAGATAATTAGAACCGTTGAATAAAAAGCTAGAAAATATAGCATGTATGGTTCTGTCAAAAATGACCTAATTCTTGCCCCAGAATGCAGGAAATGCACTCTTAGAGGCTCAGATTTTATAAGTTTCCCGGGGGAGCATGCCCCCAGGCCCCCCTAACCCCATTGCCGCCTACTTCTACAATTCTGCCGCCTACTTCAATTCTTATTGAAAACCCTGATTTAAATGCTGAGTAAACAAAATCTGAAGCCTGGTACTATCAAATTATTATCTTTAAACGTGAGGGGCCTAAGCAATTTTAAAAAGCGACGAGCGATATTCTCCTGGTGTAGAAAGCAAAAGGCCGATTTGATATTTTTACAAGAAACGCACTCCTGCAAAGAGAGAGAGAATCAGTGGAAAAAAGAATGGGGTGCGGAAGTATTATTTTCTCATGGATGTACAAATGCCAGAGGTGTAGCGGTGCTCATAAAGAATGGTTTTGATATGGATATACAGCTGACTCAGACAGATTCGTTTGGAAGACTTATATTGCTAAAAGCTGTGATCAAAGAGGAAAATTATACAATCGCAAACATCTACGGGCCGAACAAAGATGCCGACGCTGTTAAATTTTACCACAACCTGTCGAATATATTAAGAACCAATGACTTCGGGAATGAAGAAAACATAATTATGGGAGGCGATTTCAATTGTCCATTGAATATTAACTTGGACAAAAAAGGTGGAATTCCAATTTCCCGAAGACACGTTGTGAAATCTATTGAAGAAATTCAAGATGAATTCAGTCTCCATGACATTTGGCGTATAAAAAATCCAAATCAACAAAGCTTTACCTGGGGCCGTTGTTCTCCTTTCATTTTCTGTAGACTGGATTATTGGTTGATCGCGGATAATCTGCATGATCTAGTCTCAAATGTGGATATCTTGCCCTCAATTAAATCGGACCACTCTGCAATATTTTTAGAACTCGAAGAAATCAAGGAAAGTAACAGAGGTCCTGGTTATTGGAAATTGAATACGGCGCTACTTGCGAACGAGGAATATAAAAATATGATAAATGATAAATTGCCGATTTGGCTTGAAGAAGCCAAGGATCTTCAAGACCCTCGATCGATTTGGGACTGGATAAAATTTAATGTAAGAGCTGATTCTATAATTTTTTCAAAACGATTATCAAAAATTCGACAAAAACGTGAAGAGGAATTAACTTGCAAATATAACGAATCACTAGCCGCTTTTCAAGATAATCCCTGCGACAATACGCGAATAACAATGGAAAGTTGTAAGAACGAACTTGAATCGATGTATGACAAAAAAGTTGAAGGTATAATCATTCGGGCAAGGGCACGATGGCATGAACATGGAGAAAAGAATAGTAAATACTTCTTAAATCTGGAAAAACGTAACCACATTAAGAAACACATTCGAAAATTGCACGTTAGTGGAGTCATCTCTTGTGATCCTCTCTCGATAATGAACTCGCAAAAACAATTTTACACTAAAATGTACAGCAGTTCCAAAACAAAGTTAGATACTCCAGATGCACAAAACTTTTTTGAAAATCCAAATTTACCAAAGCTCTCGAGTGAAGCGAGTAAGAGTTGCGAAGGAAAGATAACGATTGACGAATGCCAAAACATAATTAAAACATTCCCATTAGGTAAGACTCCAGGAGATGATGGTTTGCCCATTGAATTTTACAGTGCTTTTTGGTCTTCAATTGCTGAAATCCTAATGAAATGTTTTAATGAATCTCATGAAAGAAAGGAAATGTCCAATTCGCAACGCCGGGGTGTTATCACACTTATTGAAAAAACAGGTAAAGACAGGACTCATCTTGAAAATAGCATCTAAAGTGATAGCAACACGAATTGTTTAAATTTTACCAGAGATAATTCACGGCAATCAGACAGGATATGTTCCAGGTCGATACATCGGGGAGGCGGCTAGATCAATTTTAGATGTGATGGAGTACACCAAAACAGTCAATATTCCGGGCATTCTATTATTTATAGATTTCGAATTTGGGCTTTCGACAGTCTTGAGTGGAATTTTATGTTTAAATGCCTAGAAATTTTCGGCTTTGGTCACAGTCTCATAAGATGGGTTGAAACATTTTACAGTAATATATCCAGCTGTATAATAAATAATGGATCTTTCTCAGAGAATTTTGAGTTAGGCAACGGTGTCAGGCAAGGAGACCCTCTATCGCCATATCTATTTATAATTGCAATTGAGATTTTAGCTGCCGAAATTCGAACAAGTACTGAGATTAAAGGAATTAAATTAGAATCAGAAGAATGAAAAATTGTTCAATACGCAGATGATCTTGCTGCTTTCTTATCTGACTTACGCTCCGTACGAATCCTTTTTAAACTACTTGACCGGTTTGAAAAACTATCTGGATTAAAAGTTAATTATACCAAAACAGAGGCAATGTGGATTGGTTCGTGTCGTGACAACGCTGAAACACCTCTTTCTCTAAAATGGTGCAAAACTGTTAAAGCTCTTGGTGTATATTTTAGTTATAATAGAGAAGAGTCGCTTCAAAAAAATTTTTACGACATGATTTCCAATATTAAAAAACAAATACATCTCTGGAGTTGGAGAGGTCTTTCTTTATTGGGCAAAGTATCCATTATTAAAAGCCTTCTTCTTCCTAAGTTGATATACATATTTTCCATCCTCCAACCTCCGCCGGAATTCGTTGCGTTGATACAAACAACAATATATAAATTCTTGTGGAAAGGGCCCGATAAAATAGCAAGAAAAGCTGCAGTTAACAGTCTCGACAATGGCGGGTTAAACCTTACTGATCTGGAAACGTCAATTAAGTCTCTAAGATTAGCATGGATTTCGAAAATTTTTACGTCTGAATCACTTCCATGGAAAAGCTATCTTAAATATCTGCTTAAACCATTTGGTGGATTTTTCTTTCTTCACTGCAACTATAACATTAATGACTATGAGATCAAGTCGATTTTTTATTCGGAAATGCTGCATTGGTGGTCTGAATTTCGCTCAAAATTTGCATCGGATACTACATCGTTCGACTCGATTATTTGGAATAACTGCAATATAAGAATAGACGGTAAGCCGATCTGTTATCTTAACTATGTGAATGCTGGGGTGATTCTTGTCAGTGATTTAATGTTTTCTCTGAACAATATCGATTCTTTTAACGCAATAAAGAACAAGGGACTAAGAGATACAAATTACTTGACTTGGACTGGAGTTCGATGTTCTGTACCTAAGCATTTAAGGAATCTCAATGTTGATAGAAACGTTCTAAGAATGCTGGAATTTAAATATAGTGACAAAGGCTTTGATCCCATTTCGAGCAAGAGTAGAAATTTTTACGCCCTTCTCATTCAAGACAAAGCCAAACACTCTAGAGGTTTCTGCAAAATTATGTCAAACTTTAGCGTTAGTGAGGAAGAGACTCGCAAGGCATTTTTATTACCAAAGACTGTTGCTTTTGAAACATTTGTACAATGTTTTCAATTCAAGATTCTGAACGACATTCTATTCTTAAATTCCCGATTAGCAAAAATCGGGAGGATTCCCAGTGACCTATGTACGTTCTGCCAAGCCTATCAAGAAACATTAGCACATTTCTTTTATCAGTGTCCTTACTCAATAGACTTTTGGACTAAGTTTGAAAACTTTTGGTTAAGAATAACTTAAGAGCAAATAAAACTTGATTATAACAATTTATAATATAGATAGGAGTCTACGCGCGCTCTGATTGGCTAAAAACCTATGTTTTATCAGAGTATAAAACATAGAAAAATCATGTTTTATTGTTTGTCGTCAGCTTTCTTCGAGTGCTTCGCGCTTCGTTGGCTATAACCACTCGTATCCAACAAGGGCGAATGGAATATTTGTTTTTATTAAATTGCTTTTTACTAAAGTATAAATCCACTGGACATTTCATTTTGATGTAAACGAAGTGATAGTATGAGGAGGCGGGAAAATTTGTGGCGCGGTGTTCACTCCTTGAGTTTAATGAAACACGCAACGACAGCGAGCGAGAGAGTTTTCTGTCGAAGATTTTCCTCGACAATCTCCTCTTAAATCGTCTATTCATGCTGGAAATTTGCGGCAACAATTAAGGTTTACGGGAAGATCCGAAGCAATAGCTTTTCTGGAAATTATACGCCTTGTGCAAGACAAGCGAAGCAAGTGTTTACATATTGTACTTGTTTACGGCTCCACGGCTGTCATCAAGACTGTTGCTGAAACGAAATTGCACTCAGAGTCGGTGAAGTTTATTGAAGTTCAAAAGGACAAGATAAAGATTGAAAGGTAACAAACTTACGTCGAACAATGAATGAAATTGTGTCAGTTTTCTGGTCTTCCCGTAAACTATTTGCTGCTTTTCATCTTCGTTCAATCGCTCTTGTTGTACATTTACAAGTATTTTAATTTAACTTTCCACTCGCGGCGTCTAAAATCTATATCATAAAGCAAAGAAAGAAGCCTAAGCCATGTTTTATACTGTCATAAAACACTCCGGACATTTGAGAACACTCGAGAAATGTAGAAAACATTCGCCTGCGGCTCATGTTTTCTACATTTCCCTCGTGTTCTCAAATGCCCGTCGTGTTTTATGACAGTATAAAACATGGCTTAGGCTTCTTTATTTGTTAAATAATATTAGGAATTTTGGATCAGAAATTTAGCTTACTCAATTATTTTATTATTCTGGGTAAACGATTCGCAAATCAGTCTATATTAGACATAAAAACGCATTTCAAACCTACTGAAACATTTCAGTACACGCATTTCTCCAATTGCCACCCACCAGGGGTCAATAAAAGGGCTTCATTAAAGGCGAAGCAATCAGACTTCTCCGAACAAACTCCTCAAAAACAGAATTTAAAGCTCAAATCTCACAATTCAAAGCACATCTTATGAAAAGAGGATACCCAGAAACTCTGTTTTCGGCAATCCTCTCAGAGATAAAGTATGAAGACAGAAAACTTGCCCTTCAAAAGAAATGCAAAGAAAACACGCGAATCCTGCGTTTCGTTACACAATACCGTCCAACGGTGCCTAACTTAAATCATATACTCATGCAAAAGTGGCATTTAATCCAACAACAACCATGCACGACTTAACGAAATATTCAAGGATCCCCCAATTGTTTCGCGCAAAAGGGGCAGATCCCTAAAAGATACACTCGTTCGAGACAAACTCTTATATGGCTATTACACGTGGATAAGAGTTGTGTAGGCCTGTCACCCCATTGTTATCACTTGTGGTTTTTGGGGGTATTAGCTAAAATTATAGTGCGTAAATGCCCTGCTAACAAACAAGCAAATTATCTGTTAAGACTGAACTGTGCACTAAAATTGTTAACAAAGCGATTTTATCAAGATTCGTGTTTTGCCGCACGCAGTTAGCCGTTGTTTGGTTTTTGTTTTTCTCTTGAATAAGGTGTCATTTTTCGGTTTTGGAGAATTCTCGTTTGATTCATCCTTAAAGAGGGTCAGGGTTTAAGACCCTTCACGGCACACACCTATCTAAAATTTATGGGAGTACCCCCACTCCGCCCGAAACTGTAAACAGTTCCTATTACCTTAGTACAATATTGGTGCAATTTGGTATATTTTTAAGAAGAAAGATACTACCGATACTGGACCGATACTCGACCGATACCTGACCGATACTTGACCGATACTTGACCGGCAGACGATCGCTACATATCGGCCGATGCATCGGTCGACAGTATATCGACAGTACATCGGTCGACCGATATATCGGTGGACCATCGGTCGAATGTCGGCCAACTATTGTCCGACAGTCGGTCGATAGTCGACCGATACTTGACCGATACTTGACCGATGCTTGGCCGATACTTGGCCGATACTTGGCCGATACTTGACCGATACTTAACCGATACTTGACCGATACTTGACCGATACTTGACCGATGCTTGACCGATACTTAACCGACAGACGATCGCTACATAACGGCCGATGCATCGGCCGACAGTCGACCGATATATCGGGCGACTATCGGTCGACTGTCGGTCGACTGTCGGCCGACTATCGGTCGACTATCGACCGACTATCGGTCGACTATCGACCGATATATCGGTCGACTATCGACCGATAGTCGACCGATGTATCGGTCGACATATCGACCGAGTGCACCTATAGTACACATGATCTAATTATGTTTTGAACCATCTTCAGCGACTTTTCGTTGTGGTTTGGTTGCATGATTAACTAATACTGTTTTATGGTACGCATTGCTAAATACCTCATTAGAGAACTGAATGAAATTTCTTCATTTCTGGAAAGCAAATATGGGGTAGGACCATAGGAACTCACTTAGCCAAGGACAAGTAACTCACAATAACTCACAGTAACTCAAAATCTCGTACGTGTGATTTTAGATGTGTAAACCAATATTTTGCCGGCAAAATATTGGTTTACCAGGGTTCAAAATAGCAGCCGGCTGTCGGCGGTAGCCGGCACTTTGACGACACTTGCCGGCTACTTTTCACCGAAGAAATAGAAAATATCATGCGTTGATCGGTCAACTGAAATCAAAGTTGCTGTAAGTTGAAGGAAACATTTTATATCAGACAACAAAGCAGCTACAGGGCTAGAAAGTGCGACTCACTGGTGGCTAATGCGACCAAAATGTCATCTTTGGTGACTAAAACTTCTGGTTTTGCGGTTTAGTCGCCAATGTGGCAACTTCATTTCTGTGTTAAGATGAATAACACTACCAAGCTATTACCATATCAACTTTGACAGCTAGAGTATTTCTCATCAACAGTTTGTTATTCTCTTTTGGGTATATTAGCATGCTAGTTGTTATTTGGCATTATTATCGCCTTTATGTGGATATCCCGACGGGAGTGCATTGCAACCACAGAATGGTAAGTGCGCTTTCGTTTATATGTGTTTGTGTCTCTGTCATTGTGTTTGTGTTTGTTCTTGCTTACAGGGCGCTAAAAACTCTACTCATGGATGCAATCCTTACTTTTTCTAAACAAAGTCTATGTTTAAAAGAAGCCTGCTTTCGCTATACAGAGATGTTATACACATGGAAGAAAACTCTTTCGAATAATTTTTTAATTGGAACGGCACTTTTCCCTCGCAATGGAATAATCGTTCATTTAAATATGCAAAATCAGGGTTTTCAATAAGGGCCGGCAGCCGGCGAAACTCGCCGGCTACTCCACACGTTTTCGCCGCCTACTTTGATTAACAACTTACTCGAATTTTAAGAATTAGCATGATAAATAATTTGCCACACATGAACCACGGATCGGCCAACACTTAATTCGTTTAACGCAAAAGAAACTTGCCATAATTCTTGGTTAAAATATATCGACTCGGGGCTTGAAATTTAGACCAATACGGTCGCCATAGACTTGCACCAAGTCGCCCTCTTTTAGTGAGGGTAGCGAGCCGAAAAGCGTCGCGAAGCGACGCGCTGCGAGTCGCGAAGCGACGAAGTCGCGAGGTCTTCGTACGTGACATACCTAAACCGCGCGTCGAAGGACTTTGTGAAAGTCTACGGTTGCCAATGCGACTAACATTTCATAAAAATTCTCCTTTCGTCACCAAAATGGCGACTACATTTCTGTGTGTTGACAATGAATAACGGACATTTCCTCAGACATTGTGCCCTTCCAGAAAGTTATTTCGAAAGATCTTTGCTTCTAAGACATCCAAAATAAGAAAAGAAGTCAATCCATCCTCTTCCATTGCTGTAAAAGATTCTATCACATCGGCAAACTCGCCGAAAGCTGACCGTGTTTGAAATCGCCCTATAATGCTTTGCAAGCCCTTGAGCACGTCATGTATGCCTACGGGTTGTGTCTCTTGTTGATTCCTTCGATAGTGGCCACAAAATCTTATATATAGTGTTTGTTTTAAACCTAGTGATAAGATTGTTTTGTTTTTCCTTTTCAATATTTAATGTATTCTGTCCTGTTTTAGATAAAATTCCTAGAAATGATTTTAAACACTTTTGAACAAGGCCCTATTTGATTTTTTTTTTTTTTTTAATATAGTTTGGCGACTATTATGTCTGCAAGATAATTAGAACCGTTGAATAAAAAGCTAGAAAATATAGCATGTATGGTTCTGTCAAAAATGACCTAATTCTTGCCCCAGAATGCAGGAAATGCACTCTTAGAGGCTCAGATTTTATAAGTTTCCCGGGGGAGCATGCCCCCAGGCCCCCCTAACCCCATTGCCGCCTACTTCTACAATTCTGCCGCCTACTTCAATTCTTATTGAAAACCCTGATTTAAATGCTGAGTAAACAAAATCTGAAGCCTGGTACTATCAAATTATTATCTTTAAACGTGAGGGGCCTAAGCAATTTTAAAAAGCGACGAGCGATATTCTCCTGGTGTAGAAAGCAAAAGGCCGATTTGATATTTTTACAAGAAACGCACTCCTGCAAAGAGAGAGAGAATCAGTGGAAAAAAGAATGGGGTGCGGAAGTATTATTTTCTCATGGATGTACAAATGCCAGAGGTGTAGCGGTGCTCATAAAGAATGGTTTTGATATGGATATACAGCTGACTCAGACAGATTCGTTTGGAAGACTTATATTGCTAAAAGCTGTGATCAAAGAGGAAAATTATACAATCGCAAACATCTACGGGCCGAACAAAGATGCCGACGCTGTTAAATTTTACCACAACCTGTCGAATATATTAAGAACCAATGACTTCGGGAATGAAGAAAACATAATTATGGGAGGCGATTTCAATTGTCCATTGAATATTAACTTGGACAAAAAAGGTGGAATTCCAATTTCCCGAAGACACGTTGTGAAATCTATTGAAGAAATTCAAGATGAATTCAGTCTCCATGACATTTGGCGTATAAAAAATCCAAATCAACAAAGCTTTACCTGGGGCCGTTGTTCTCCTTTCATTTTCTGTAGACTGGATTATTGGTTGATCGCGGATAATCTGCATGATCTAGTCTCAAATGTGGATATCTTGCCCTCAATTAAATCGGACCACTCTGCAATATTTTTAGAACTCGAAGAAATCAAGGAAAGTAACAGAGGTCCTGGTTATTGGAAATTGAATACGGCGCTACTTGCGAACGAGGAATATAAAAATATGATAAATGATAAATTGCCGATTTGGCTTGAAGAAGCCAAGGATCTTCAAGACCCTCGATCGATTTGGGACTGGATAAAATTTAATGTAAGAGCTGATTCTATAATTTTTTCAAAACGATTATCAAAAATTCGACAAAAACGTGAAGAGGAATTAACTTGCAAATATAA